>OU452199.1:35713252-36963252 GCA_911728435.2 Apoderus coryli
TACTAGCACGAGAATTGATTGAGAAAGAGATGTTTGTGGCGACACCTAGCGTGAACAGGCAATACTTAACTTAAACTTAAAGTCTTGTTGCTCTATGTAACAAGCAATTCTTAAATAAAGCCTCCCTGCTAGGGGATTCGGGCGCATCTAGTGTTGGCAATAGGATATAATGGAGTTGTTACTTCTTGTCCGGCCATCGTAGTGAACTGTGTTTCACCCGGCATATTGCCTGTTCACGCTAGGTGTCGCCACAAACATCTCTTTCTCAATCAATTCTCGTGCTAGTATAAGCTCTTTGTAAATGTTGGAAATTTAGGTCACACTGCCTGCCGATCACCACTGATGAGTCGTGGATCGACGAAACGGCCGTCTGGTGGAAGCATGGTAGTGTGAAATAAATTTCCAACATAACTTAAAGTCTTGTTGCTCTATGTAACAAGCAATTCTTATATTTTAGGTTATATTCAATTAAATGCGTAAAAAATTATGCAGTATTTCGGATAAGTTTAAGAACTATGAATTTTTCTTAATTTTTGAACCCTCTTTTAAACCCTTGCCTACACTCAATGTTTCCCAAAATCTAATCAGCTCCTTGCCATGTCTATAATAGTATTTTTGTACCAAATTTGGTTAAAATCTGTTAAGTGGTTTTTGCGTGGATACAGACAGACATTTTTTTAAAACTGCTTATTTTTGTATAAAATGACCAAAAACAAGTACCTATTTCTGGTGAAATTAAAAATATATTACGTACATGATATGGAGAGCTAAAAAAAAGTTAAATGTCAATAATGACACACTTTTCAATATTGCAGTAGTATCAACTTCTAACTTGGTTGCTGAATAAAATTAGTGCCCAAACGGCGTGCTTAAACTTGTCGAAACGGGGGCTGAAATATAAACAAAAAATGTTTTAAAATCGAAATAATAAATATATTGATAGAATTATTTAATATATGAAACTGGGCCTTAACTTTTTTTTCGAGAGTGACTCATATTATGAACAAGAAACACGAATACCTTTTTTAGATTAGGGTTCAGGCTACTAAGATTTATTCTTTAAAGTGTTTTTTTTTTTTCATTATACGAATCTGTCACCTAATTTTTTCATGTTCTCTCTAAATCCGAAGGATTTTCTTCATTTTCGCGGACACCTTGTAGATTTTCTATTACTCGCACTGCCACTGTGCTTGTGGTATGAGATTCGTAAAAAAATCTCTTCAAAGTAAAATATAATAATGTTTTACGTGAATTACTTGGATTGTGTATTAGAGCAGGAAAGTCACATACATCAAGTTTTTTATTTTTTCTATATTTCTTAGTAAGCAATGTCAGACATTTCTCTAACACTGAGAAGTCAAATATATAACATCTCGGTTTTTTTCTTGAAAATATGAATAATTACGATATACATGCGTACATACGTGTACAAACTGAAAAATTTATGATAATGCCATAAATGTCATGCCAAGGATATGAGGTACAACGGAATTTTAATTTTGAAATGGTTTTTCTATTATCATCTTAGTAAACAAAATTTTATGATAATATAAAGGACTTAGTGCGTCATATAACATACAAATCGTTAGCTGTTGTATTTCAAAACACAATGAGATTGTGTTGTAAAAAACAAAATAGATTGAAAGACATCTTAAACAATAGAGTGTATTGTTTTAAAGTAAATTCACGATAAATGCTATTATTAAGGGATATTGTATAGTCTTATGGAAGATTAAGTACGTACAGGGTAATTGACATTGTTTTCTAGCGTACATCACTAGCCTAACAACAGTTATAATAATAATAATAATAATAATATAATTTATTTCCAAATAATATATACATTCTTGTAAACACAATTCATGCCAGCCAGAAATAAATGAAATACCTCCACTGAAACCAAAAAATGGTTTGTGCGTGGATGCCATCAACTCATTTCGAAGCGTGCACTCGTATACGATTTAATCACAACATAGTATTAATATTAAAAAATTTGTAAAACCCTAAACCGAAAGAAAAAAAAAAATAAACACTTATTCATGAGTCATGATACAAAACAATTCCCTATTACATTTAGACACAAAAAATCAAAAACAATAAAATAAAAAACAATAGAACCAGCACACTCGAGAACTGCAGTTCAATTTAATAATTTATTTAACCTTGAGGAACAATCCGAAACCCATGTTTTTATTTTTCTTTTGAAATTAAATATATTTTCAATATTTCTTATATTTACAGGAATATTGGAATATATTCTCGGTGACAAGAAATTAAAAGAATGTTGCCTTTTTCTTTTAGAAGCTTTTAGTTGGGAAAACTGTTTTTCTTTCTTATGCCTTGTATTGTGATGGTGATCAATAGAAATTAACGTATGTCGTTTTTTTTGTTGTAGCAAAATAATTCTATAAAAATACAATTGTCTCAAACAAAATATTCCACTCTCTTTGAACAATAATTTAGTTGAAAACAATTTAGCCCTATTGAAGATGATTTTAAGTAACAGTTTTTGAATAGTCTCTAGCGACTTCACATGCACATTGTAAGCACCACCCCAACCAGCAATTCCGTACTGCAACAGAGATTGAACCAGAGCATAGTATACAGTAATTAACTGAGATCTAGGTAGAAATGACCTTAGCTGTCGAAACTTAAAAATGAGATAACGTATTTTTTTAACTAAATTTTGTATATGCTTGTCCCATTTTAAAAATCTGTCTATTTCAATACCGAGATAGGTAATAACGCTCATGCACCTCCATTCAGTGAATTAAATATAAAAGACGCGACGAATCAAGTGACGATTTCTCAGACGAATTCTATATTCGTCTGAGAAATCGTCACTTGATTCGTCGCGTCTTTTATATTTAATTCACTGAATGGAGGTGCATGAGCGTTATTACAACTAAACGCAATATATTTAGTCTTTTCAAAATTAATTGAAAGGTACATTTCATCAAACCACGCTTTAATTAAAGACATGTCTTCTTCAGCAATTTCTTGCACTTCTCTCCAAGTTCCAGCAGTATACAGAATCACAGTGTCATCGGCAAATGATGATACATCGCCTCTGCAGGATAATTGATAAAGACCATTGATGTAAAAATTGAAAAATATCGGACCCAAAACAGTGCCTTGTGGAACTCCATATTCTACAGATTGAGGTTCGCTTATTTCGCTATCAATTCGTACGTACTGGATTCTGTTTGTTAAATAAGTTTTAATGAGTTCCAGTCCTATTCCTCTAAACCCTATATCATTCATAATTCCAATCAGTGTTTCGTGATGTACGGTATCGAAAGCCCGTGCCAAATCTAAAAAAAATGCATATTGTACTATTATTATTATCGAGCGCAGAATATATCTTATTAGTAAGGTGTACTATAGCATCCTCCGTTGATATGTTTTTCCTGAAACCAAATTGTCTGCTGGATAAAATTTCAAACTTTTCTGCATATGAGATCATATGCTTTTTTATAGCCTTCTCAACTATCTTAGCCACATTTGAAATAAGAGATATGGGTCTATAGTTCGATACAATACCCTTATCACCCTTTTTGTGCAATGGCTTAATAATGCCAATTTTAAGAGCTTCTGGAAAAACACCATCGGAAAAGATCTTGTTTATTAGGATTATGGATTAGGTTGATTGTTTTTTGAGGTCGTCTATACTTGAAAAGCAGGTAAAGCATATTATAGGCTACATCTGTGTTTAAGGAATTTTAGGAGACTAAGTAAAGAGAACCAATGGATGCCTTTAACACATGAGTTTGACTTGTAGCAAATTTTAGCAAAAAAAATGTGTAAAACGCTACATTTTCAAACAAATCATCCCTATTCTATAGACTCTCTGGTTGAAAAAAGAGTGAAATACCTGGGTAGCCCCGTCACTCTCATATGGAGCTGAAAGAAAATTATCACATAGAACTAGCAATCTGAATAACAAATTTTGAATTTGACAAACTGACACGTTTCTAAGATTCCAAAGCTATCCCATTCTTAACCTGGACAGAGTGTAGGTATATTGTGTACCTTATAGTACCCAAATACACATCAGTTAAGGCTCGTTTAATGAAACGATTTACTTTATCAGCTGTGTCGATTTTACTTCCCCGACCCATAGGAAAAACATTGCGAACGCGCTAAAAAATGTCTCTATACCTAAATTATCAAGTTTTTTTCGTGAAAAATTATTTTTTAATCCTACAGAACTCGCGTTAAGAAAATTACGGCAGAACTCGCGCCTGAGCATTTCTCTCACTATTTATTATTTGTGTAAGTTTTCTTTATTTGGGTTGCAGGTCGTAAACAATAAAACTCAGTTTTAAATATCACTAACGTTTCGATCTATATTAGATCATCCTCAGAGTGCTGCAAAATACAAATTATATGTATATCAAGAAGGAACGTATACATTTAAAATATTATCAAAAAACAATTAATTGAAAATTCTATAAAAGAAAAAAAACCAAAACACATTAAAACAGGAACATAAATTCAAAACATTAAAATAAAAAAAAAACAACAATCGAATTATAATATCTGAAGACAGGTAATACTTACAATTTTTTTGAGTTTCTTTTGTCTTATTAAAAAGTTAGCCATAGAAACAATTAACAATTAGGGTTACTCTAAATATCTTTTGATGCAATTAGTAATTCCTATATTATATGAAATAATATACGTATTTATCTAAAAATATAATTTAAATATGGTTTATTAGTCGTTATAGGAACCAACAAAAGTGTTAAAATTTCCATGTGTATTTAAACTTGGAAACGAAATTCTTCCTGTATTGAATTTATCAGTTGTGCTTTTTTTCTGTACACGTATAGTAAAAAAAAAATTATTTTTCACAGATATCAACTAAATAAGAGGAACTAGAATATTTTTGAGATTACCGGGAACATTTTTAAAGTTTACTGTGTATTCTTTTAATAATATTAAAATAACATTAACTTATTCCCTGTGTGTCCTGTTGACGTTATTTTCATGTCTTTTTATTAGAAACATCTCGTGTAGTAGTCTTTTTCTATAGTTTGTCTGTCAACCGATAATTTTAATGTTTTCGAAATCGAAATTGTGATGGTTGTTGTATGAATGTTCTGTTAGCCCTGTTTTTCCCGCATTGGTAAATATATTTTGTGCTCTAACGCTACGTTTGTGTTCTTCTAATCTTGTTTTAAGATATCTTTCAGATTGTCCAATGTACACATTATCGCAATCTTTGCAAGGGATTCCATATATTATGTTACTATTAAGGGAATGAGGAGTCTCAGACATAATTTTGGAAAAAAATTTTTTGATTGTATTTTCACTTTTAAAAGTTATCTATCATACAAGTTGTGCTATTTAATTTTCTTTTAATTTGTTCTGATAATTTGTGAATATAGGGAATTTTTAAGTATTTTAAGTTAATTTGTGTTGTATTAATAGTAGAGTTCCTATGGTTTTCATTATTATTATATAGTATCTTAACTATTAGTTTTTTTGGATAACTGTTTTTTTGTAAAAATGATTCAATTTTCTTTAAGTTATCTTTATGAAATTTTTAATGAGATAGTTTTAAAGCCCTATCCTTTAGGTTTTTTATAATATTGACTTTTTGTGTAAAATGGTGATGGGATTGGTAGTTCAGATATCGTTCCGAGAAGGTTGGCTTATGGTACCAATCTGTAATGAGTTGGTTATCATCTGTTTTCATAATTAAAACATCTAGAAAGGGAATGGTTCTATTTTTTTCAATTTCTAATGTAAATTGTAATTTAGGATGATAGCTATTGAATATTTGTAGGGTAAAATCAACGTTATCTTTCGGAACACATGTAAAAATATCGTCAACACATCGTTTGAATATTGGAACTTGAAAAGGTAATTTTGAAATGCAAAACTTTTGTAATTGACTCATAACAATATCTGAACATATGGGAGACAAACAGTTACCCATTCCTAAACCATCAATCTGCCTGTAGTATTTATCATTGAACTTAAAATAACTGTTATGAAAAAGAAATTCTAGAATTTCCAAAAACTTCTCAATTGGTAGGTTACAATGATGCTGCATAGGTGCCATTTTTCTTTTATGAGTGTAGTAGTTAAATCTAAAGGAATATTCGTAAATAGAGACTTTACATCTAAGGATATTAATAGATAATTATCTGGTATTATAATATGTTGCAGTTCATTGACAAGAGAGAATGAATTCTTGGTATAGTACAGGTCCTTCTCAAAGGCATAATTTAAAATTTTACTGATGTATTTTGAAATTTTATAAAATCTCAAAAATATTCTAGTTCCTCTTATTTAGTTGATATCTATGAAAAATAATTTTTTTTTACTATACGTGTACAAAAAAAAGCACAATTGATAAATTCAATAAAGGAAGAATTTCGTTTCCAACTTTAAATACACATGGAAATTTTAACACTTTTGTTGGTTCGTATAACGACTAATAAACCATATATAAATTATATTATTAGATATTGTTAATTGTTTCTATGGCTAACTTTTTAATAAGACAAAAGAAACTCAAAAAAATTGTAAGTATTACCTGTCTTCAGATATTATAATTCGATTGTTGTTTTTTTTTATTTTAATGTTTTGAATTTATGTTCCTGTTTTAATGTGTTTTGGCTTTTTTTTTTCTTTTATGTAATTTTCAATTAATTGTTTTTTGATAATATTTTAAATGTATGCGTTCCTTCTTGATATACATATAATTTGTATTTCGCAGCACTCTGAGGATGACCTAATATAGATCGAAACGTTAGTGATATTTAAAACTGAGTTTTATTGTTTACGACCTACAACCCAAATAAAGAAAACTTACTTAAAAATTTTATTTTTAATAATCATGCATAATATATCAAGTTAATGACATTTTGGTGACTTTTTTTGAAATGAATGAATGAAAAAGTTAAAGGGGCAGGGTTACATTTATAACCGGACACCCGGTACAAGTGAGTAGTAAGTCACGAACTTATCAAACCACCCTTATATTATGTTCTACTAATTCAAGATGCATAATCCCGTTTACGCCGTGAATAAAATTCACCATATCAGTCCCTTTATTATTGTTGAAAGGTAGGTATAGCAAAACTGTAACGCTCCTTAGGCTAGGATATACAGTAATTTATTTATCCTTTTCAATAATTCGATGGTGAACAGGATATTTGGGATTAGATTGCTTTGATTTGGGTTTACGTATAAAGAAATATGTTGCGGATTTTTTACATTGATTTCTTTTTCGTTAACGGGATAAGTTTAGCTCCATGGAGAATTGTTTTGTGGCCTGTAAAAGATATTCCGGTATTTAATATACAGGGTTATTCAGAGTTTTAAAGCTAAAAGGTATTATTTGGAGAATATATAAGAATGGGATAGCATTGGAATCTTGGAAACGGTAGAAGTTACAATGTCGGTTAAATTAGAGAAAAGTTGTACAATTTAAATATCTTTTAAATGGTCTTTTCAAAAGTAAACGAACTTTAGCCGTTGTCGAGAATTTTTGAAAAAACGAATTTTTGCGATTTTAGTTTTTATTCATTTATGACATTACTTTTACAGATATAAAAAAATGAAAAGCTCTTCCTTGTTGTTACTTTTTGAGGAGAAAATATAGCACTTACAAATTTTCAAAACAACGTTTCGTTTTTGAAAAACCATCATCAACTTTGTTCTTTTAAATACTGGATTTTTTATTATAAAATTTAAAGCGATTTTCAATTAAAAAATGGGTGGTATATCACAATTAATGGTTTCAACAATACTTCAGTATTTTTAGCTATTATTTAAACTTATTCAAGAAAAATTGCACTTAACTCACTAAATGCAGAGTAGTAGGTTTTGCAAAAACATTACTTCGTCGTTACTCACAATTATCTATTATATTATTTGGCAATTTATTTCTCTCTCAGTACAACATTTTATTTTATACGCGGTTTTTTAAATTTAGTTGAACATTTTGTGCTTTTTGAAGTTATTAAAAAACGCCTTTCTCAGATGAATGTTTTACGCAAAATAAGAGCCAAACTATAGCGATTTTTCTTGAATAATTTTTTAATTGAAAATGGCGTTAAATTTAACAGTAAAAAATCCAGAGCCGTATTTAAAAAAACAAAGTTGATGATGGTTTTTGAATAACGAAACGTCGTAGTGAAAATTTTTAAACACAATCTTATTCTCCTAAAAAAGTAACAATGAGAAAGTGCAATATCCTAAATCGTTAAACCAAAAAGTTGGATTGTTGGTTGTAAATATATTAAAAACAAATCAAAAATCCGTTTTTTTGTGGTATTCAATATTTTTATATAAAATAGTGTCAAAAAGAAATTACAAAATTATTCGATACAACGTAAGTTTCAGCGACAGAAAGCGTTCGCCGAAACGTGCATTATTGTATCGTATAATTTTGTTATATTTGACCACAATATTTAATATTAAAAAACACCAAAAACACTCAAATGTATATATATATATGTATATTTTTTGGTTTAACTATTTAACAAAAAGGGCATTATTTTTTCATCAAACTTTTGTACCAACAAACAGAACAACAATGGAAATCTGGTAGTTTTATTGATTTATTCCATACATTTTATCAACGTACATTTCACGTTACAAAAATATATAAAAGCCACATTAAATAACGTGAAATCAAACGTTATTTAAACGGTTCTAAAATGCGTAATTAAAACGATTACACAAACGTTAATTATTAGCTTTGAAAAAACGATAAATGCATGTATATCTAATACATGCATTTGTCGTTTTTTAAAAGCTAAGAATTAACGTTTGTGTAATCGTATTATTAACGTATTTTAGAACCGTTTAAATAACGTTTGATTTCACCGTTGAATATATATACATAAATACGTTCAATACACGTTTTTATATAGCATTTAACTAACGTTTCGTTAGTGTTCTGCAACGTGAAAAAGCGCGACATATAAAAGTAAAATGTACGTATTTAATGTACCTTTTTTTGGAAAGGTGTTTTGTAATGATAAACGTTAAATAAACGTATGTGTGTTTACTGGGCATACTCGGGAAATTGAGCGTTTCCATAGGAATATAAAAATTACATTTTAGATTGATTATAATCACTTTTCTGTTAACTATAGAAATGTTTTTAAGATATAATATATTTGCGAATATATTTCATGAATTGGACATGCCGTCTTAACAATTTGACATGGGGGCTTATCCCAATTTGTCGGATACCATTATGTCGCTGACAAAAGGTATACAAATTGCAACAACAGTTCCATTTGCAACAGCGGAAAACTAATGTTATCTATTATAAACAGGACTATAACCATATAATGGTTATGCATTTTATATTTATGTGAAAGTTATTACTTCCTTTTCCTTTTATATTGTACCGGGTTGTCCATGTTAATCGACAAATAATAATTTATTTAATTTATAGGTTAGAGTTTTTTTACAGGGTAGGGTAGAATTTTTTACATATGATTTTTATTTAGTACTAACTAAAAGATAATTTTATGGCAAAGCGTACTAAAATATTGGTTTTATCTACACAAAGAATTTTGTTTAATTGAGCAGGGCCTCAGTCTAATTCAATAGAACCAGACCGAGGCATGGGTCGACAGATACTGACGAATTCGTTTCGCTCTTGTTATGAGCTCGTCAGAGTACCATCTACAAATATCAGCCTGCATTTAAGCCCAATAGGATACACAACAGTAGACACATGTAAACACGTATCATCTACATGTACATAGTAATGCATATCCTATACCATGCAGAGGCCGAACAAACTCAATGTATAGGTAAAACCAGTCGTATAAATAGAAATAAAAATAGTGTGAACGCAAAACGCTAGCAGGAGACCATTTTATCCTTCTGCCTGCATCTCCCAAATATTTGGGTATCAGCAATTCTCGGACGGTGGTCTCCAAGCGTTCTGCCGTCAATGTTTAATGGCAAATAATGCAAAATTAAAAGGATTTCATGTCCGTAAATATAAGAAATGAAAAATAATTTAATGGCAAAGCGGACTAAAATATTGGTTTTACCTACGCAAGGAATTTTGTTTAATTTAGCAGGGCCTCAGTCTAATTCAATAGAAGCAGACCGAGGCATGGGTCGACAGATACTGACGAATTCATTTCGCTCTTGTTATGAGCTCGTCAGAGTACCATAGTCGTTGCCCATCTACAAATATCAGTCTGCATTTAAGCACAATAGCATACCCAACAGTAGACACATGTAAACACGTATCATCTACATCTACAAAGGTCTGTGCAAAGTGGGTGCCGCGTGAGCTCACAGTCGACCGAAAACAACAACGAATTAATGCTTCAAAGGAGTGTTTGGCGCTGTTAAACCGCAATAAAATGGCATTCTATCGTCGATATGTGGCAATGGATAAACGTGGCTTCACTATTACACACTAGACTCCAAAAGACAATCAGCTGAATGGAGAGCAATCGAAGAACCGAATCCAAAGTGACCAAAGACGCAACAGCCAAATAATAATTTATTTAATATATAAGTTAGAGTGTTTTACAGGGTGTCCGCAATAATAGTATTGCAATTCGAATTTTCATGAATTGTATTTCAAGAAATTGAAGATTGATTAAGAAATTAAAACAGCAGTTAATCTTAAATACTCACATCGAACTGCAAATTTAATGCTTTCCGGTCTACTTAATTTAAATTTGCATTAAAAAAATTCTTTGCTTGACAAAGTACCACTTAATTTAAGGGCAAATATGTGGTTTAGGCACGACGGGGCACCATCATATTGTGCTCGGCTATAGCGTGAAAATTTAGACAACATCTTTCCCCATCGTTGGATTGATCGATGAAGTGAATTTCCTTGGCCACCTATAGAAGGCCGGACTTAAATGCTCTGGATTTTTCGATTTGGTCAACCGGTGTGAAAATATTATATTATAATAGATTACATTGTAATTAAAATCGGACTATCCATAAGAAAGTTAGATAACTTTTTACAAACCAACATTCTCCGGCGCCTCTAGCATTTATTTAAAAAGATAGGGAAAAAAGGTTTATATGAAAAAGTTTTAGAATTGTAGTTAGATCATTCTCATTAAGTTTAGCACTTACGTAATATAAGTATATTTTTAAGAAAACACTGTTTTTCAATTTAGAGTTAGATTTACGCCCTCTAGCGGTCATTTTAAGAACCTAAAACTATTTTCCAACGTTTTCCCTAGTCCGCTTTTACTAACAAAAAATATTCCTAAAACATGATTTGGTTTCGAGATAGAGCCAGCGTCCTTTCCTATCTGTACAGGGTGAGCAAAACTCGATGTCCCAGCTCTGTTATGAGTAAATGAAAAACGATAGAAAAATTCTGAAAAGAGATTCTTAAATTGGATTAAGTAAGTTCCATTTTAACGCACATTTGATTTTGTTTGCAAATTTGGAAACTAAAGTAAATGACGTCAACAATTTTTTTTTTCAGAGACATACCTATATTTTTATATGGTTCAAAAGAGCTAATTTTTCTAAGCAACTTTTGTAAAGAAAAAAATTTGCTATCTTCATTCGTTAAAAAATTAAAAGCAAATTTGTAGGAAAAACTATTATCAAAAATTCGCAACTTTCACAACTTTTACACAAGTAGGCTTTGGAAAAAAACTGCAATTATATCTGTCAATAATAAAACTAATGGTTGACAAATAGTTTATCGTCATTTAATGTGTGCATTTTATGTTAAATGTTTACGCATAACGAAAACGAAAAAGTTGACATGTTATTTGTCAATCCGATTGAAAACTAATGACATTTTGGCATTAACTTTGCTGTGGTATTTATTAACGGGCGTTTAGTTGCTCCATACTTTTACGAAGGTGTTTTATGCAGTGAAGAATATTTGCAATTTCTTCAAGAGCAACTTTCTGTGCTTCTCGAAAATGTGCCATTGCAGTTACGAGCAAATATGTTTTTCCAGCATGACAGGGGCGTCGCTCCAAGCAATAATTGCTAACACATAACTTAGAACACTTAAAGGAAAAAATTAGAAATGCATGCAATGAACTCTCAAGAGAAATGTTATGTAAGGTCTCATGAAGAGAAGTAAGGAGGAGATTAGATAAGCGTTTACAATTAGGAGGTGGTCACATTGAAAAATTGTTGTAGTGATTGATTTCCTATAATTAATTAGTAGTAACCTATAGTATTACTATGTTTAATTCTGTGGTAATAATAGTTACTATTAAATAATATAATCTGTTTTTGTAGTGTTTAATAAGTAATTATTATTAACAACCGATGGATAATACGTATATTCTCTCTTGAGTGAATATCAAATGTTTGACTTATATTAGAAGTTATCACACGTATACTATTTGTCAACCATTAGCTTAAGTATTGACCATAGAAATCTTATATTATATATGTACTCTAGAATGCTAATTAAATCCAGTCGAATACCAAAAAGTGTAACGGGTATGCAGAGTTTTCACGAACTACGCATGCTCCTCAGTAACTTATTTTCAGTACAGAGCTGCCATATTTAAAACTATTTTGTCGTTCGCCTTACAGAATTTATGCGACATATCTGTTTTATAAATAAATCCATATGTTGCGTCATACGAAACTGCTTGACAAAATCAAATAATTAAATGTTATCGGTAAAATTGCATACTGTTTAGTTTTCAGCAATATGAACGAAACATTTTTTTCCAAATCTTATTAAATTTAGGAGATTTCGCAACAGCGTCTGTTTTCGCAAATGACGTTTCTCGTAGTGGGAATATCTGTCAGAGTCGGCTTCACAACAATTCAGATAGGTTTTATAATTGAGTTATGGTTTTATTCGTGGTATATTTTAATTGTTGATAGATATACCTATTTGTGATTAAAATTGTTTTTAATATTTGTTATTTTGGTTTTAGTTTGTTTATTTAACAAACAATGAGGTGTATAGTGTTGTGGTGTAAAAATGAAGGTCTCATTCCTGGTATTAAATATTTTCAGTAAGTTATTGTTTCGGGTTTCTAACAGTCTCAGTTTGAGTCAATAAGATACCATTGACATGATACTCATTTTAGCTTGACAAAAAAAAGACATGATGTTTGGATGCGGGCATTGGGATCCTAGTACAGAAAATGTATGTGATGGGAATGTCATATGCAGTAAGCATTTCGCTGCAGAAGATATCATTTGTAGAGAAGACGGCAAGAGGATCACCCTCGTACCCGATGCAGTTCCCAAACTTTTGTTGAAAAGAAGATATTATGTAAATGAGAGTGGAAGTTAAATTCTTAATCGTTTGATATCAAGACACTGTTTACTTAAAAGCAGTCTGTCAAAAATGAATGATATGTATGTCAAGAATATATTTCCTACGTTGTGTAGGTATACAAAGTTCGTTTGAATTGTGTTGTTAAACTGGAATATACTTAATTATAGAATCCTCCATGAAATTGCTGAGAATAAAAGTTCTACCAACCATGTTTTGTCACAAAATACTATTGCGAGTAGTATGGATGATATGGAAGTGGTTTACATGGACACGGAAAATATTTGTGAAGTCACTGTTTCTTGCACCCCTTCTTTGAAGGCTGTAGAGAGGTAAGCCGCCTAAGGTGGTTGTATAAACAAACAAATATTATATAATAATAAAATAAATAATTAGAATACTCAAGTCCTTAAGATATTTTCCAGTATTAGAATTTTTACTTATTTCTCGTTTCTGCTTAGATTTATTATTATTGGGTTGTACCTGTTAGACAATAAAGTATTTAGATATTTAATGTAATTTTTTATGTTAATTCCTTTATTCCATTTTTTTATTTGAATGTTACCAAATGGTAAAATTTAATTTTAAATATACCTATAACAGTAATATTACATTTAATCAAAGCCGGTCCTGTTGAAAAATAAGTTACTGGTAATCATGTGCATTATGGACAGCTCTACACTTTTGGTTACATTTTTGTACTACGGGATTATCATTCTAGAGAGAGTATATATATATATATATATATATATATATATAATATAAGATTTCTGTGGTATTGACAGATATAATTGCAATTTGTTTCCAAAGCCTACTTGTGTAAAAGTTGTGACGGTTGCGAATTTTTCATATTAGTTTTTTCTACAAATTTGCTTATAATTTTTTAACGAATGAAGATAGCACATTTATTTTCTTTACAAAAGTTGTTTAAAAAAATTATCTCTTTTGAACTATGCAAAAATATAGTTTCTAGAAAAAAAAGTTGATGACGTCATTTACTTCAGTTTCCAAACTTGGAAACAAAATGAAATATGGGTTAAAATGGAGCTTACTTAATCCTATTTAAGAACCTCTTTTCCGAATTTTTCTATCATTTTTCATTTTCTCATAACAGAGCTGGGACATCGAGTTTTGCTCACCCTGTACAAATAAAAAAATTGAAACTAACTTGACTTAAAAATAGTTATTCTGTGGTTATGTCAAAAAATTTCCACGATAATTTACCATAGGCTTCATGTGTTGCTATGCGGTGACCTGTCAAAATAAAACTATTTTGATTGGTTAGAAAGTAATGATGTGGAATTTCAAATAATTAAAAATCTTTCCTTTTTTTACAAAATATTATATATTATAGGTACATGGGAAAAGTAAGATACGCTGTTTTGTGTATAATATTATGGTTTAATATGCATTTCATTCAATATGGCTATACTTCCTAATTCCAAGAGAATAGCAAAGTCTTAGAACCGACCACAAAGCCTAATAAGAAAATTAAACATAAGCGAAAGGAAGCGAATACGGAAGCATAAGAACCTTATTGGACTATATATCATGTTTAATCGGCTTATCATTTTATATCACTGGTCATAAGAGTGAGGATTCAAGTTTGCATTAAGTTTATTACAAACTTTAATAATTTATACTATGACTTAAATATAGAAGGGGATATTACAATCGCTCTCATATAAATATATTCAAATATCGTTTGTTCTTTAATTAATCTCTTTAAATTAACTTGGTACTATTTTTAAAACACACAAACATTAAGAACAAAAGAGTTTGGTTCGTGTCGCCTTTATTTCTATTGTAATAACAACCGATAATGCACATATTCAACAATAAGGTTATAAACTGTATATCTGGGTAAATAACAGCAGAACAAAGAATGGTCCTATTCATTAGATACCTATTTTAATGAGAAAAATATATAAAATGTTTAGTATAGACTATTTTTGTTTAAACTTGGTAAACACTGAATTATTACAGATAAGCAGGTGAAAATTGTATATGCACAAAATTTTATATTTATGAATGTCTAATTACGACAAGTTAAGTGACCCCTCGGAAAATGTCGTGGGTGGGAATGAGACACTTAAATTCATATTTCCACATCTATGTATATTATAGCATTTGCAGTATGTGCAGAATTTCCCTGTTTGTTGACATACTTTAAACTTATATGTTAACCAGATTATAAAAATATAATAAAATATATAAATTAATATAGAGACATATTAGTCAATTTCCCTCGAGAAAAAAAACGCCAAATTGTGATACAAGCATGAAATTTGGCATAGTTATAAAAGACGACGTTTTAACAGATTTGACCTGATAAGCCACCCTCCTGGACCCGTATAACACCCGATACCCCAATTTTTCCAAAATGGCGGACAAAAAATCCTTAAATTTAAGATGTATTCAATATAGGTAATATTATACTCTATCCTATATAATTCGAGGATGGAGATTCAAAAAAAAAATATTTCAGGTTGATGCAACCTTCAATGACCTTAAAAATTGGGATTTGTCTTAAAAAATAGGCATGTCTGCAGATTTTACATTAAAAAATTGTAAACGGTAAACGTTTTACTTTTTATAACAAAAATAGAGTAATAAACATTAAAAAATTATAAAAAGCCTATTTTGTAAAATTAAAGATTTCTACTACATTGACAACCAATGATTAAAATTTATAAACATTTACGAAATTGAACTAAGTAAGATTACATTGTTTTCCATATGAATCTACGACAAAGAAGTAGATGATTAATCTTGAAATTATCTATTTAAACGAAAACGAAGGAAAATAAACTGTTGCCCTTGAGGCACGAATAGCTCTCCATATTTAAGTGCAAAGGAAATAATTTTATGACCTTTTTGTCATTTATCTAAATTTAATAAATTTTTGTTTTGTTTTAGACATCAGCTATTTTTTTTAAGTATCGGGGTTTGTTCATTTTTTTTCTCTTTGGAGGCACTATTTATACGTGCATATTTTATATTTCAGATCTTCTAGGCCAAGTTCTTGTACGCATTGATTTTTTTTTTTTTTAGTTTTATTATGAAATTTATTTTCTACTATTTACGAACCCTTATGTAAACAAAATTGTTATACTGCATGTTGTAGGTTATCTTATATCAAAGCTATATATAAGTAGCCAATTTTTCTGTTATATTTGGAAACACATTTTTTTTTCGTTTTTGACTCTTTTTCGAACGCCTGTGTGAACGAACCATTTCATTTATGTAACATTTTTTAGGTTATATTCTATCACAACTACGAAAAATTATTCCGTATTCCGAATAAGTTTAGGAAGTATATATGTTTTTATTTTGACCCTTTTTACACTATTTACGAACGCCTGTGAAAAGAAGTTATTTATAACACATTTTTTAGGTTATATTCTATCAAAGCTATAAATAACTAGTCAATATTTCTGCTATGTTTAAGAAATTCGTTTTTTCTAACCTTTTTACCCTATTTTACACTTCTTTCGAATGTCAATGTGGTATAATTGCTTAGGTTATGTTTAATTAATCGCACAAAAAATTATTCAATATTTCGGATAAGTTTAAGAACTATGATTTTTTAAATTTTTGAACCCTCTTTAAAACCCCTTTCCTACGCTCAATGTTAATCACCACCTGTAGTATTTTCGTACCAAATGTGGTTAAAATCCGTTAAAAAGTGGTTTTTGAGTTATTACGGATACAAATTTTTTCTGACCCTTTTATAGAATTTTCAGGGATGCCTATGGTACATTAATTTTTGTCGTGTATTTTTAACATCAATTCAACTAGTTAAATATAAAAATTTTTTCATTTTAATTTTTTTTATTTTACCCCTTGTTCTACTATTTACGAACGCCTATGTAAATAAAAATTTTATTCTGCATTTTTTAGGTTATCTTATATCAAAGCTATATATAATTAGCCAATTTTTCTGGTATAATTGGAAAACATTTTTTTTTTCGTTTTTGACCCTTTTTTTAGACTATTTTCGAACGCCTGTGTGAACCAATTGTTTTATGTAACATTTTTTAGGTTATATTCTATCACAACTATAAAAAATTATACCATATTTCGAATAAGTTTAGGAAATATATACTTTTTATATTTTGACCCCTTTTCCACTATTTACGAACGCCTATGAAAGTAAGTTATTTATGACACATTTTATAGGTTATATTCTATTAAAGCTATAAATAATTAGTTAATATTTCTGCTATGTTTAAGAAGTACGTTTTTTTAAAATATTTTTTGCCCTATTTTACACTATTTTCGAACGCCAATGTGGTCTAATATTTTAGGTTATATTCAATTAAATGCGTGAAAAATTATGCAGTATTTCAAATAAGTTTAAGAACTATGAATTTTTTTAATTTTTCAACCCTCTTTTAAACCCCTTGCCTACGCTCAATGTTTCCCAAAATCTAATCAGCTCCTTGCCATGTCCAATAGTATTTTTGTACCAAATTTGGTTAAAATCTGTTAAGCGGTTTTTGCGTTTTCGTGCATACAGACAGACAGACAGACAGACATTTTTTTAAAACTACTTATTTATGTATAAAATGACCAAAAACAAGTATTTCCGGTGAAATTAAAAAAAAAAATTTTGTCATGAAACTAATAGTCTCCATATATACATATATTACATATATGATATGGAGAGCTAAAAAACAGCTAAAATGTTAATTTTTTAATTAGGTGTCTAAGGTGACTTGTTTATTTTCACATGCCCCTTGACAAATGGTACATGCAGGAGTACAAGGAAGACCCGCTTTACGACAGGAACATTTCATGCTGTCGCAC
This sequence comes from Apoderus coryli, assembly GCA_911728435.2. Taxonomy (NCBI): domain Eukaryota; kingdom Metazoa; phylum Arthropoda; class Insecta; order Coleoptera; family Attelabidae; genus Apoderus; species Apoderus coryli. The sequence goes on from OU452199.1 coordinate 35,731,305, forward strand.
TGCTCTCTACATTTTTTAAGTTTCTAAGCAGACCAAATTGGGGGTTGTTGGCTCCATTTGGGCTCCCAGCGATTTGCTTTTAATGTCCAGCCCCATCCTTCAGGTGACAGAGGAGGTTCCTCAGGTATTAAAGACCGACCCCATATTTGGCCGGCTTGGGAAGCAGCTCTTCGACACTGCTCAATAAGACTTCCTTTTGTTGTGAAGTTGACTCCGGGTATTCTTCCCATGTTTTCCAACATTTAACCTTTGACTTGAAAAAAGATTTAGTGTCACAACCTGTGAACGCGTGAAATCCACGGAGAGCTTGTGACTTCGCCGGCCCCAAATTGTTGGCAATAATGTGAGCAGGAATGTATCTTTGGTTTTTTCCGACACCGTATAAAAACCATAATTCATGGAGACCTAAGTCTTTAAATTCATGGCAAAAAGAGATCCCGATGCTTACAACATCTGTATCGGAGCATCTAACTAGTATGGATTTTGCTCCATTCCTGACCATATCTTGCACATGGAGAAAAATTATTTGACCTTGTACTTAAAAAACAGTGGCGGCGTGTGCATAGCAAACCAAACGAAAAAAAAAACACCGGAAAACATATTTTTTATTATTTAACTATGCATCAACATTTTAAAAACTAAATTTTAAGTCGGATTAAATTAATTTAAATTAATTAAAATTAAATTAATTTAAAGGAAAACACTAAACAAGTATTATTTTTTGGTTTAATATAGATTTTCAAGGTTAGTTAAGGTCAGATCACCATGATATATATATATTTGAATTTCTCATCCTCGAATTATATAGGATAGAGTATAATATTGCTTAGATTGTGAAAATTGGGGTATCGGGTGTCATACGGCTCCAGGAGGATGTGCTTATCGTATTTTATAACTATGCCAAATTTCATGCTTGTATCACAATTTGGCGTTTTTCCTTAATATTTTGCCGGAGGGAAATAGACTATATGACACTTCATAATTTAAGCCTATACTCTCGTCTTAAAATATAAGTCGAAACCAGACGAGAGCAAGCGCAGTCTCGTCTCGTCTCGAGGGGTCTCGTTTTCTCGCGGCATCCCTACCAACATGTTCAGTTCAAATTCTTCATTCGTAACATTGATAAAGTATACATCTCCAGCTTATCCAATCGAGGACTAACGTTAATCAATGATACATTACAATGCTGGGCTAAAAGCAATTGCGTTGGAAGTCATTGGCATTCAAATTCTTGGTAGAAACAGCCTCCCGAGATTATTTCAGTATATGTTTCAGTTCTGCTTGTTCCCAGATTCATGTGATTTATTACAATTGATTGCTCTTATGTATAAAAACGAAAGCCACTACCAGATTGATTTGTAATAATACGGCAGCCGACGCTTTTGAAAGAGGTCTTCGTGTCTGACACATGCGAATTTCTTCTGTAAAAACGCTAATCTCTAATTTATGATATGACCTCGTAGTTCGACGGCAACATTAAGGTCTAAAAACATTTTGTCAGGTTTTAGGAGCGCTCCTGTTCCAATGCGGTTTTATCTATCATACTAACATAGATCATAATGTTTTTCAAAAAATTAAGTGTCTTCAAAAGCTGTCAATTAATATTTATCAAAATATCGTTCAGACAACCTGCAAAATAATAATTCCCCTCAAAAATCCCAACCCGAGATTGTTCTGCTCCAATTTACCAAATCACACTCACGATGGATGCACTGAAGCGTTTTATTGACTACACATTCGGTATTATACCTAACCATACCTACGTGCATATGTACAACCCTCTATTATAGTGCGAGGGCATTACAATAAAATGATGCGGTATTTGAATGCCTTGGCCGCAGGCGGAATGAGCTCCGGGCTATCGCTACTGATCCGTGTACACTCATGCATATACTTTTATTATTCACTTTGGCTAAAAACTTACCATTCAATCATAATAACGCAGCAACACAATAGTGGTGTATGTAAACATACTGTTTGTATGTAGACACAGCAGGGTGGTTTTATATTTTTATACAATAAAGATGAACATCTCGACCTATCTTTAGTTGATCTCTTTGATTCTGTTTTGACACACAAAAATTTTAAACAAGGCAACGTTGTAAAGTCTTAAATATTTTTACAACATTCAGCAACCCTGAAACACAGTTTGAAGGGTTGTTTGAGCGATCGATGACATAATTTGTGTCAAGGTTTAATGGATATACAAGGTGTTTCTAAAATAGGTCGTCAAAATTTGTGAGCGAATTGGGACGTCCAATCATGAAAAAAAACCTAACTTTGTTTTCTTGTGACTTTTATTCCATTTGTGTCAAAAATGTAATAAAATAAAGTTTTGTACATAAAAAAGGCATACTTGTTTTTTCTCGAAAAACTTAAAGGTTTTCGAGGAATTCGAGTTTGAAAATTTTGGGACAAAACTTAGTAAGTACACAGTATTAATAAAATTTTGGAAAACTTTTCGTTGGCGAACTGTATATCAATAATTTTATTAATGCTGTGTACTAAGGACCAGTTTTGTCCTAAAATCTTCAAACCTTTAAGTTTTTCGAGAAAAAACAAGTATGCTTTTGGAATGGAATAAAAGTCACATGAAAAAAAAGTTATAATTAAGGTAAGGGTCCCCCCGTTTACCCGCCTATGGTCATCCTTTCAATTTCACGTTCATTTTACAACATTTAGTTAGGTGAATAAATATGCTACATTTGATTAATTCATCTTTACTCGTTTAGAAAATATTTCAAAAATCGTCCTCAGGCAGTCATCTTTAACACCTTGTACCTTTGTAAATAAGGACTTTTCGAAAAATCACAATTTAGGATTTTTTCATGTGTAGACGTCCCCAACTCGCTCACAAATTTTGACCACCTATTTTAGAAACACCTTATATAACTGAACCGTTCTGCGGCTTAGGGAAACACACCTACAAGGAGAAGTTCAGAGTTAAGGAGGACACAGGCAGAGCAATACTCTGGCAAAATCTTCCTAGACTCCATCCATAAAAGACCGAAAATCTGTTTGGATCTCAGTAACAACGGGCTACGTATTCTTACATGATTTCCTACAAGACATTGTCGCCTTAGGGAACATATGGCAAGATTAGGCAGTAACAGAATGCGCCTCTATCAGAAGCCAGCGCAAGGAACACTTGGGGCATGAAATCGTGCAAGATAAAGACGTGGTCAACCAACCTCTGTATCCTAATCAACATAAACACATGTCAGGAATGTCTATAGATACAGCTAGGTCCCTTCAATCATTAAAAGGTAGTGAATCCAGTTTCCGGAGAAAATAATTCAACCGTAACTTGTAAGAATATTCCAATCCCTGCACAACTATTTAATGGATTTTCTTCATGGTTTTTGAAAGATCGGTCGCCAAAGGTTGCGCATTCTATCACTATTGCTATGGACATCATTCTGGAAAGGCTTATTTCACCTCCTCAACATTGACGGTTTCTATATAGTTACTTACCACATTTCTTAATGCTGAAACAAATGAGTGCTCTGCAGTAGAATATTGACAACAAAATGTTGATACAAATTTTTAGATTAAGAAGTAAGAGAACCCTCGCTTTGGGATTGAAACTAAACAAAAAACAGCACTACTTGCGGATTCTGGTCCGATGAATTCTCCTTCAGCCCCTTCTCTTGCCAGAGAGTCGGCCATTTCATTCCCCTTTAAACCAGAATGGCCACAGACCAGAGTGAGGTTATTATTTCTCCCAATATTAAAGAGTCTATTTTGACAATTCCACACTGTTCTTGATGTGGATCGTGATGAGCTTAGGGCCTTTATAGTCGCTTGGCTATCAGAGAAAATTTGTATTGCTTTTCGCTCACAGTGCTGCTGCTCGAGCTCCTGAGCACACAGATCAATGGCCAGAACTTCTGCCTGGAATACAGTAGAACCGAAACATAGCGAAATGTTTGTCTTGGGTCTGCTTCCCTACACTCCGGCACCTGTACCTGAGTATTTGAGCCATCATGCAGTAAACCAGCAATAGTCCGCACTTTGCAACTCCCCCACATGAAGGACCCATTGATCTCTGCTGGTGAACAGAGTTTTATAAGGCTGATCATAGTTTGTTGCTGGAGGCATTACATCGGAGTTCATTCCCAAAATGCTGTGACTTTCAATACCGGCCAGTAGTCTGTTGTCCTCCATATGTGCCTCTACCATACATCGAGTAGTATGATATAATCTGTATGTAGTCCACCTGGCCTCCTTCTCCAGAACTATATAAAGAGGAGTTAAATCCAGGAGTACCTCCATAGCCGCTAACGGTGTGGTAATAGCCAAACAAGCTTGTCTCTGCAACGCAGATAGTTTTTTTTGGGTCGTTCGCTATAAGGTTTTCGTCCACCAAGCAACTGCTCCATACGTTATTATTGGTCTTATGACCATAACGTTTATCCAGTAGATTTGTTTGGGTTTCATTCCCCAGGACTTTCCACAGATCCGTCGACAAGCCCATAAGAACAGTCTTCCTTTTTGTAGAGCCCTTTCCAGATGAGCATTCCAGTTGAGCGTTTTGTCTAGTACCAACCGTAGATATTTCGCCTCTGTCTCATATATGGTATGTTCTTTCCATCGAAAGAAGAGCCGTCCAGCTTCCTTTTCCGAGTGAAAAGTACAATGATGGTTTTGCTGGGTTTGGCTAACACCTCTAGATATATATAAAAAGAACAACAAACAATGATATTAAGGCTCAAAACAGTTGCAGTTCAATCTAACCTAATATGTGGGGAGACTAAAGGTCGCTTGTGGCTTGTGCCAAAACGCAGACTGAAAACTGTTGCTATTGAAGGCTACCAAATGCCCGTGAATTGTTTGTCTTAAGCGATTCAGTACCTGACATACCTAGTATACCTTGTGCTACTTCTGGTCCGTTATTTTATGCAAAAATTGTTTTACAAATTCATGGCCCATAATATATTCGCTCAGCATATTTTGGTCTAGTGTAAGTAGAGAGTAAGAGATTGATCTCTTGGGGCACTGTCTTCGAATAAAGGTTTTACAATGTTCCTGTCTGGGGATGTTATCTCAGTATTCTTATTCTGTTGGATGAATTCTCATACCACTTGCGTATAGCTACTATGGAGACCTTTGCATATATCTTAGTTGAATTACAATAGCATTTATTTCCATACTAGACCTTCCTTTTTTGGGGTTCAAGTTTTCAAGTCTTGTCAGTTATTGACAAGCTGAAGGCAGTGTCATTTCATCATCTGGTCAATTACGCCTCGACTTCTACGTACTTTGAAGGAAAATCGCCTTTATACGAAATACTAACCGAACCACCTCATGTTTACTTTAAATAAAATATAGGTACGTTTTCGTGGAGATACTCCCAGACAGTGGCGAAGCGTCCATGTAACCACTGTTACCATTGGTAACAGTTGAAAATCTTGAAAATAAATATTTTATGACTACTAACTGTCAGATAATTTTATATATTTTTTTACCAACAGCAATATGTAATAAATAATTCAGTACCTAATCAATGAAATTAACCAAATCCACTTTATAGTGTCTGGGTTACCATTTTTTGTTTTGGTTACTCGTTAGTCGTTACACAGAATATGGATGAGTGCCGCTGCGTCATCGATCAACTATGCTTGAAAAGTCCTTCTCCTTGTATAATTTTGAAGAAAAAAAGGAGATGATTGAAAATGGAACCCCAACACCTATTTTAAATAATTTAAAAAAGGAATAGAAAAAAAGTAGTTCGATATTTTAAACTTGTTTAATTTATAGGGAAAACTCCTAAAAAAAATATTTAAAAAAAGTTTAAATAAAATCCCTAAAATAAGCCAAATATTATATTTGGGAGGTTCAAAATAAACTTTTTTCTTAAATAAAAGATTTTTGACATTTGGTTTTGGTAACACTTTAGAAAAAGTCACGCGTCGCCACTGCTCCCAGGAAAAATTAGAGAGAAAAAACATGTTCCTAACACTATATATAGAAAGGTCAACCAATTACACATAAATATTTATCTGTCAAGTATAATATTCTAAATCAAACTTTGTCTTGAGTTAGTCTCTCTATGTTTCAACAAAATGTAGGCAATTTCTCAAAAATAACACTCCATTATAGCATATCTGAGTTTATCCTGTACTCTAGCGTCTTCCTCCTCCTTCTTGTTCCCAGAACGCGAGACTCCAAACATTTTCTTAGATAAAATAATTTATTTAGCAGGAAAATGTATAACTGTCTGTAAATATTTCCACTCCAAACACTATGAGTATACTTAGCGCTCTGTATACTCACCAAATACACTGGGAATCTGTTGGAAATTTGTACAAGATACAGTGTGAACAGAGGGAAGTTGATTGAATAAATTAAGATTTATAATGTCGAAACAAAAAATATGTTTGCCTTCTGAAGCTCTGTCCCCAGCAGAGCTCACCAAGATCCACATCCAGGACAGTGTGAAATTGTCAAAACAGACACTATGGGGTGTCCAGAAACTAATGGACCAAACGAAAGCCAATAAACACACGCACGTAACAATAACGTTTAAATTGACTAATAAAGTGTTATTAAAATCGTGTTTTTATTACGTAGAATCTACTCAAAAATGTCGCGGTATTAAACGTTACATACAACGTGTAAAGAAAAACGTTTAATGTTGGTGAATTAATAACAACCATTTGTGGCGTTAAAAACACTTCAAAACAAACATTGAATAAACGTGTAGTTGTATTTTTAAAACAATACATTTATTAACGTAATATTGACGTTAATTGTAAGGATTTTTTAATGTTTGTTTAGTGCAGCATGTAAAAGTTTGAATGAATCGTTTAAAAAATCAGGTAGGTAATTATTTTTCAGGTAAATGCTCACAAACGTAAAGTTTCATTTTTAGGTGCAGTTATATTTACACTTTCATGTATACAGAGACACCCAAAAAATAATGTTACCTAATAGCTAGATACTTCACTTTATTAACCTATTTGTTAATTTATATCCTACGCAGTTGAGCGCGGTGAGATCATATAAAATCAATTCAGAAAACAGTCTGTATGTGGTCCACCAATCAAATGCTTGGGTTTATTATAAGGCCTAAGCTGTTGGTGCATAGAAACGTTATCAATACGTTTTAATAACATGAGTACTATACATATATTTTAGATTTAATAATACTATTCTCATATTTTAGAAATTGGTTTCGAGAAACGTTACAAACCCGTATTGATAAACGTCAAACATGCGATCCGCTTAGTACGTTATTCTAACATACCTATACATAATGACCGTTATATTTTCGTCAGAAAAATACGTCTATAACACGTTTTTATTAAATTTATTATGCATTGGTTTTAACGTATAAAGAAAGGTTAATTTTATTAGACCTATTAATATACTGTTAAAGCGTTAAAAAAAAAAACGTGTGAATAGCTGAATATGGTTAGAAAGTATGTTATAAAAACGTATTGTAATATAATAAATTGAACATTCAAAATAACGTCATATTAACCTAAAAGTTTTCTTGAGTTAGATTTTGGGTTGAATTAAAACGGTATTATTTTGTACTAAAAGAAAACGGTTATTTTTTAAACGCACACGTTTAATCAACAAATGACACGTTGATTTTACGTTTAAAAAACGTATGTGTGTTTACTGGGATCCTAACCAACGACATCCCGATCGCCGTACATTTGTGGCTTTGAATTATCTAGTCGTTGTTTGAAACGGGATCAGTGTGTCCTTAAAAATCTGAAACGGGAAAACAGGGTAATTACCCCCCCATGAGTTAAAAAAAATATTATTTTCTAGGCTGTGGCAATAATGCAATTTATGTTTCTTCTTTATTTTGTTTTATTTTTATTGATATTTTTAAATATTTAACCAAATGTACAATTTTTTTTTGTGTAGTATTTGTTTGTGTTTTAATTTTTTTTTATTAAAAAATATACTTAGTCTTAGTTAGTCCTCGTACTACTTAACCCAAAATTCTTAAACGGCCACTAGTTGCATACAGTCATTTAAAAAAAATCCCGGGGGAAGACCCGGCCCCCCGTTTGATCGAGATGTTACATGAACCCCAGACCCCTCGTTAGTAGGGCGAGGAAACAGAGCTTGTCTTTTAACGACATATTTATATTGACTGTGTTACAGCTAGTTACCTCCCCCCCCCCATGACTTGGACCTCAATCCGCCCTTAGGATGCTAACATTGTTAGCGAAACGCGCGTCGAGAATAAAGTGTTTTGGTGAAGTGGAAAAACGTATTTTAGCATTCTTAAATTTAGAAAATATAAGCTCATCACTTAGATAAGTCGCATTTTTGGAAACTATTCTAAATATGTCCGGAATTTGAATTTAAATAGCTTATGTACCAAATATGGTTCTGATTCACACTATAACAATAATTTTGACCAGAATTTATTAATTTAAGTTCACATACGAACAGTTAATTTGTTTATTCTATACTAGATCATATTAATAATAAGAAAAATTAGCACGACCAACCAGAACTGAAAATCTAAATGACAATAACTCACAAAATACAAATTCAAACATAGCAATCCTATATAGAGTTAGCAAAAAGTATGAAAACCCCTCAATATAGCACGAACGGAAATTAATATGAAAAAAAGTTTCATACAAAACTTTTAGGTTTTTTTAGGAGCATTTACTTGAAGTACTTTAAAATATACTGGGTGGCCCAACAAAACGCAGTTAATCTAAGTTTTTAAATGGAACACGCTATATTTGGCATCATTTTTTAAATTATTGGAGAATTTGAAACACACTTTATGCAAAAAAACCCTATCTTTAAATTAACTCGCTACCGAGTTATCGCACTTGAGATCACACAAGGTAATTAGTATGGAAATAACAAAATATCAAAAACAATTAATTGTCTATTCAAAAAACATTACCATTAGGCCAATTTAAATAAAAAAATCAAAATCAAAAAGAAGTATTTGATCAATATACAAGGTGTTAACCCTGTACCTATAGAAAAATACTTGATAAGTCAATCCTGATATTCAATTAAATTAAATTGTTATTATGTCTATATCAACTAACACAACATATGAATATATGTAGGTACAGTATTAGTTATAAAAAGGAAACAATAGCTGAACGTATTTACGCTGTCAACAAACTACTTGTGTGCACGGCCGAATAACTAAATATTGGTCCATATATACTCAGGCAGCGTGTATGAGAGAGCCCGTTTGATCTGTTTAAATTTGAGTTTAAGATTAAATTTGTTAAGCTACCAAACCGTGCCAACAGCACCTGTCAACATTTGTATTAACAAATACTGTTATGGTTTTTGTAGACATTAAAAGTGAATCAGTGTGTAGCTTCAATGGGATTAAATTTAGATTACATGAGAGATTAAAATAAACAATTTCTGCCATTATGACTTTATTTAGACGTAGACAATTTTGAAATAGACAAAAATGCACTATATACTGTTCGTTTGTGGAACACAGTTTCCTTTATTGACTGATTTGTTTTCGATTGATGATGGGGGTTTATACCTCAGAAACATGTCCCTGACGTAATGATAATAAAGTTGTTTTGTGGAGGTGACGTTATAGTTTGCATTATGATAGACTTTGACATTTATTTGACTGCCAGTTACAGGGGCGGCTAGTCCTATGAGGCAAGTGAAGCACTAACTTTTTAACCAATTAAGATTTTTTTACTGTTAAAAAATGGCGCACAGATTGATAGATTGTCTACCTATTATACCTCCGCACACGATGATTTGTTTTAAATTATGAAAATAAAATAGCTGTCATGTAAATCGTGCCATTTAATGCTCGCTATCCAATGAGGCAACAATGACCTTCCCCCTGCCCGCGGCTAGCCCGTCGGCGAACGCAGAACGAGAGTAGGCCGACGTTAATAAAAACATCCATACTGGCTGTGTAATGCCGGGTTTCCACCAAGCGGACAGACAAAAACAAAACACGAACTGTCCGTTTGAACAGAAATTTCGAACAGTTTTGTTTTGAAAGTATTTCAAAACTTTTGTGTTTACACCAGCCACGGACAGAAATCAATAAAAAATGTTTACGTTTTGTTTAAGTTTTATTCAGTTTACATAGAGACACTGGACGTGCAGTTGTGAAAAGGCAATTTACGTCGTCTCGTCTCGAAGACAAAATGCCCTCGAGACGAAACAAAAGGGCATACTATTAAAAATATTTTTGAGAGGATTTGGACGAAATAGGTATGTACTTACGTCCATTAATATCTCATCAAGTCCACTTTCTTCTATTCTTCTGGGTTTGTTTTTGTCTCGGAGGAAAGCCATCAAATTATACCGAAACCATTTAGGATGAAAGGAAGAAGCTGCTCTAGACTTTTTAAATTTTTTGTAATTGCGCCTCTCTCTTCGGTACTGCGAGTTAATATTTGCCAACTTTCCCTCAACTTTAGTGGTGAATACGTCACACATTTTCCCTAGTTCTACCAAAGCATCCTTTTTCTTAATTCGGTTTTTGTAGTCTGCATGTTTCGCATTCCATAAGCATTTAAAAGTTCTGTAGCTCTCAATTAGATTGGAGGTTCGTTCCGCTGTCCACACTTTTTTATTAGAAATATTCTAGAAGTGCATATACCTGATTGTAGGTGTCATTATTTTGATAGAATAAAATAAAATACTTACATCAAACATTGCGACTTGTTTTCCCTTTCACGCACGAAATCAAACTACCACTAAAATAATAAATCACAGCAACGAAAATAAAAACAAACTTGTTCGAATTTCAAGGACGTTTACACCAAGCAAACAAACAGTTCTAGAACACGCAAACCCTTTGAAGTTACCGACATTCGCCGGGACACTGTTTGTGTTCGTAAAAACTCTATTTACGGAATAAACATCTTTGAAAACATCCTATAACAGTTCTAGAACAGTTCGCAAACAGTTTGCGGACTGTCACAAACGGACCGAGTTCGTGTTTTGTTTTTGTCCTGTCCGATTGGTGGAAACCCGTCATAAGTTTTAAATATTTCTGAACACTTAACCTAAAATTTTCCTAGGTCCATTTTTAAACGCCTCAAATTTCAAAAATGTAACATTTTCAATTTTTCTCTCTCACTTCAAAAAATTTTAGAAAAGCACTAGCTAAACTTGACAACTTGTCAATATGTGAAAAACTAAGAAATTTTAATTGCAGTTAAAAAAACATTGTTAAAGGTTAAAAAGTTAATTTTTCTTTATTTTAAATTTTGTTCCGAGACCTTAGATAAAACACCCGTACCTATTACTTTATAAAAATAATAGTACCTAACCAACAGAAATGCTACATGGCCCAAAAAAATCTAAGCAGATAAGTTTTTGTTTAAATTTTTATCTTATTTTGCCGACTAAAACGATATGTGGTTTAAAAATAAATAATTTATTTAATGGCGATTTGATATCGTGTTGTAGTGAGTGCTTGCAATGGCTTTTATATACTCTAACGAAGAATATGCTGACATGCACTTTTATTACGGGCTCGCTCGGGGAAATGCGTTGGAAGCTCGTAGGCTCTACATAGCCGCATTTCCTGAAAGACGCCGTCCCTATCGTGAAATTTCTGTACGCGTTCACATGGCTCTGAGAGAAATAGGATCGTTTCACGTTATGAGAGATCATCAGCTTCCTGTTGTACCACAAAGAGATGCTATTCTTCACCACTTCAACAATGATCCTCGTACCAGTGTCAGACAATCCATTAATGTATTAAACATTCCTCGAGAGACCATTAGGCGAACTTTAAATAGGGATGGCAGATATCCTTATCATATTTGCCGAGTACAAGAACTATTGGCTGCAGATTTTGAAAGGCGTATTCTATTTTGTCAATGGTTTATTAATGCCGCTCGCCTTAACTTAACTTTATGGACCGATGAAGCGACATTTACTCGGAGAGGTCTATTGAATATGCGAAACGAACATCTTTGGTTGCATGAAAATCCGTATGCCATGCAAGAAGATCGGTTCCAACATCAGTTTCGCGTTAATGTTTGTATTGTAATTATTAACAATCGACTCTTAGGTCCATTTTTTCTTCTAAACCGTCTTAATGGTGAATATTTTTTACACTTTTTGCAAGAAGAACTTCCTGTTCATTTGGAAGATTTAAGGCTAAATATAAGACAGCGACTTATTTGTTTTCAATTTGATGGTTGTCCATTACAGTCGACCTGTTCGAAACTGGCTAAACTTTAATTATTATGAGCGCTGGATCGGAAGGGGTGGACCTGTAGCTTGGTCTGCAAGATCCCCCGATCTTACACGGCTTGTTTTTTTTTGTGGGGAAATTTAAAGGCTCTGGTTTACAGAAATCCTATAAGAACAAGAGAAGAGCCCGCATATGCGGGCGGTAAAACTCTGTTTAAGGGCAGGCAGGCGAAAAAATAATTTTATGAACTTAAAATCTTACTGCTCCAAAAAATTTTTGTCATTATTTAATATATAATCGATGAGTAGAACCTTTGGCGTAGAACACTAAACTAACAGTCGTTTTACCACTTCACCAAAACACTTCTTTTTAAATCTCGACGCGCGTTTCGCTAACAATGTTAGCATCCTCAGGAGAGAATTAAAAAAAGTTTTAATTCTCTCCTGAGGATGCTAACATTGTTAGCGAAACGCGCGTCGAGATTTAAAAAGAAGTGTTTTGGTGAAGTGGTAAAACGACTGTTAGTTTATTATTTAATATCATTAGAAGATATTTTTGTAGCCAAATTTAACGATGTTGCATTCCGAAATGGTGTAGGAAAAAACTTCTTAAATTATTTTTCTAAGATAGAGTACAATCATCCATGCGACAACTTCCCAAAAGATTATGTGCTAAATTTGTATACTCGAGTTAGAATTTACTCAGAAAAGAGCCACCAAAACTTACAATCTTAAGAAATCTGTAACATTTTAATATGCTATTTACAAATTTTTATTGGCTGTAGGTACCTATTTATAAGTTTCTATCTACCGTAATAAAAGAAAAGATTGCAAAATTGTTTTTTATTTATACCTGATATAACATTTTGCCGTAGTACGTACTTAAACTTTAATAATAAACGTCTTTATTAGTCGAAGTCTAGCCCAATGGCCATTCACACTTTTTCCCTTCAAATATCTCAAAGCATGAATAAATATCCTTTTACGTAAAAAATATTATTATATAAATAAAACTAAAACATATGTTTTATGCTATATATAAATTAAAATCATTAACATCCTCAAGAATAAAAGCCACCCTATCTGCATTTTGCATGTAAAACATTTGGGGTTATTTGTATTTGGCTCACCGCGTGCAGTGCAAAATATGTGCAACTGCGGAATGATTTACGACGAGTCGCAAAAAAAGTTATCGAGATGAAATGATCAAAGGAGTGACGCTTCTAATTCGTATAGATCTACATTCGGTGGCTAAACCATAGAATAACAACTATAGATAAGAAGGGTCAGTAGACGCTAAAAACGGCATCGACTCGTCGCAATCCCAGCCACAATCTGGCCCCCTACTATGTTATACTATATATATACGATAAGATACTATGTCGACAGAGAGTTAAAACGTTCCGACACGAAGTGAAGTAACTGTATATTAAACTGTGGCTAAACTACATAACCGTGCACTAATTATCCGGCCGTTAGAGGAAAACATGTAGCCATAGGTCAATAATTTTTTTTGTTCATGCTGCTGCCTTTTTTCTGAGTGCTTACCGACCAATGTGGCAAATGCTTGTTGTGCACATAGGTAAATTTTGCTCGTACACACGGTGAAAGGTCACCGCATTTAAGTAAACATATTAGCAATTAACTATTCCATTATTATGCAACTATCAATCCTCTCTGTCAACATTAATCAAATATTATAAAGATAAATATCATAAATCATCACATCAATATCCTGTTATGCAATAGCAGAATATAGTGAATAAAGCTAGTTTACCCAACAAATTGTACAACTACTATTATGAGACTCGTAAGATTTCAGATTCCTTTTGCTAGAAATATTATTATTGTTTCGTATACAACATCTAAATGTTGTAGCCTGGATGTTGTTTGACCAGCAATACAAAAGCCAACCTCCCTTCTAATGTATCTAATAAAAGTAACAAAAGTATCAGTCCAACATATTATTAAAGTGAATGCGAAAACATCCCAAATCGCATATAAATTGGTATCGGAAATGTCGTAAAAAGTCAACACGGCTTTGAATGGGAAAAAGGACGTACCGATATTTTATATCGAGTTAACAGGCTGGGTAGGCCAGGTGTCATGGCTTACAAAGCCCCATGAAATTGTGACCCACGCCCCACATTTTAAAACGAACTCGTAGCATTCGAGGAATGATTATATAACTTTTGCTAGTCGAAAAACGTGTACAAAAAGTCTTATTCCACCAGTGGTATTGAGTTTACTTTTTCTACAACCATCAGCGCTATGCGTATGTATGGATTTTCAGTGTCTTGAGACGTGGAGAGTTTGTCGCTTATGCTGATGAATTTTCGCTCCTTACAAATCCAGATGGAGAGATTTGTTTGAATATTTCTGCTCAAACCAGCTACTTCTAAACTCAAATAATAAATCCAGCCTAGTCTGGTTTCATGTTACACAAAAACAAACTTAGTGTTAGAGTGAACATTGAGTGGAGAGAACACTAATTGTTTGAAGTTTCTGGGCCTTCATATTCTGTTCTATTCTTCAAATGCAAAATCTTAAAACTGTTTTGTTGGCTGGTCAGCTTATCAATTATATTTCGCATTTATAAATATTACGCATTGGTTGAATCTCGTTCTTTTCGGGGTGGGTCTGCGTCGGCTGCGGATGTATTCAGAGCTCAAAAACGTATACTTAGAGGCACGTTTAATGTTTCTAATCGAAGAAGCTGTAGACCATTGTTGTCGAAGTATAAAATATTAATTTAGAAAAAAAAATGCTGTCACATCCACCAATAAATTGCTAATAAGCAGCTGCTAATTATTGTAACGCTGTAATAAATAAAATAATATAAATAAAAAACTCACAAAGTTTGGTACCAGCTACCAAGATTGGTTACGAAGTCTTGTATCGGTCCTCACGTGATGTCATTGGGTTCCGACTTCTATTAGTCGATAACACAAAATATAACGTTATACTCAACAGAGTAGGAATCTACATATTAGCACAAAAATAATTATTGACATTAATGTGTTTTTATAGTTTTTAAGAAATATTTTAAATAATATTGGAGATTCAAACAAAATACCCACTAAAAGTGGTATATTCCACAGAATCATGCGATCTTGGTAAGAAACGAGATGTACCTGAGGAAGGCGAATAAGCCGAAACGTAGTACGTAATTTGACATTGAAATAAACATATTTCAAAAGGAAAAAAATATTTTGCTTAGAAGAACCTTAAAACCCAAGAAAGAAAAAGAATAAAAAACTGTAACAAGGTTCAAGAAAAAGACATTACTAAAATAATATTGGGTTATAAAATTTATTTATTATGCAGAGCCATATTAAACAATATTAATGATGGCTTCTCAAGATCAAAATATCGAAGGAAAACCATGTCTATTATTTTGCGTTGTTCTTCTATTTGTGTTTTTTGAGTTTCAATTATTGTTTTCTGAGCGTTAAAACGATTTTTGTATATTATGCTTGTACCGGTATTTGGAGTAGTTTCTTTGATAGTTGTAGTTTTGTCTTCCGTCTTTGTTAATGATTTTTGTTTTTCTTTTAATTGGCGCATAAATTGATGCAGCTTTTTGTTTTTATCTTCCTTTAATTTGATCATTTCATACTGTTGTTTTTTAAATTTCGCGTAACTGCGCCATTTCACAAAGTATTTACGTTTGAATTTGTTTTTGTTATATTCCTGATTCGTAGTGTTTTTTTCTAACAATTTTTGTGTTGGTTTAATTAATTCATTACTGCGTTGAATAACATTATTTAATTACATTAAATTGTTGCTAGTATTATTGGAAATATGACTTCTAACTTGTATTTTGTTTTTTGTTATTAGTTTTTGGATTTGGTACTTTTTCAAACTGTTCGTCTTGCCAATTAAATATCTCATGACACTCTTTTGTGTTATTTATTTTGCAGAGAGTAATTTCGTTAAATAATTAATTAAAAATATTAAATCAGGTACTTTCAAAAATATAAAATCCTGTTTTTTTTATTTGTTTGCATTGCAGTCTTATTTATTTGTTGTGTTGCTAAGATAATTTAATTTACCCGCGTCACTGGGACTAGTTGTAAGCAGACATGTAGTCTCTGTTTCTAAGGTGTTTTCCTTCTACACCTCAACTCAATTTGAAAAGCTAATCTGCTGCTCACCTCATCTAGAGAAAAGTTGTACAATAAACACTTTTTAAATGGTGTTGTCAAAAGTAAACTAACTTTAGCCGTTTTCGAGAATTTTTGGATTTTTTATTGTTAAATTTAAAGCCATTTTCAATTCAAAAATAGGTGGTACATCACACGTAGTGAAAAAAATAGTTAGTTTACTTTTGAAAACACCATTTAAAAGGTGTACAACTTTTCTCTAATTTATCCGACATTGTAACTTCTTCCGTTTCCAAACCCAAACCAAAGTAAGAAGATATTAAAATTAAACATAAACGTTTTGTTGCTAATGCTATCATCAAAAAGAATAATAAAAATAAATAAATAAATTTCATTTAAAGAAATAATCCATACTGAAGTGGAGTGAATGCGTTATATGAGAAAGAACAGTCGAAACTTCACGAAAAAATTCTTAAAGACGACCAAACCTAAAACACACTTTAATACATTTCTCTTTGTAGTAGCGTCGAAACATGGTTGGTCGTCTCTATGAATTTTTACAGCTTAAAGAGTATAATTTATTAAACGTTTCTACTTTTATTTCTCATAGTAGTTATGTAACAAGACTTTTAGTTATGTTGGAAATTTGCTTGACACCACCATGCTTTCACCAGACGGGCCGTTTCGTTGATTCATCACTCATCAGTGGTGATCGGCAGGCAGTGTCACCCAAATGTACGAAGAGCACGAGAGATGAAAGACAACAAGATGATTTTGGCGACATCTAGTTTTCTAAATACAGAAGGAAGTAAATTCATTTTAAATATTTCCCATAAATAAATATCCCACATACACAATTAACAGCCATAGGTGGAAATGTTTTCCGTGAACACATTTGTGTGGTAAATCCGTTTGAGCCTCAAACATTTGTCACAGATTATTGTCATGTATTGTGCCTTGTTAAACAACGTCTCGTGTCTACGTACATTAAAGGACAAACTGCCTAAATATATGCCCTAATTATACGTGTAGCTTTGTAATAATGTAATATTGCCCAAATCTACTTTGAGAAATTAGTATATGGGAGTGATACATAGACTCTGATGCTTACACATTTGAAATATTGCTTCATATAATTTGCTGTTAGGTACTACAAGGATTTATTACTTTGTTCATACAGTAGGTATGTTGTTTTTGCATAGCATGTAAAATCAAATAACATCAATGTTAGGACCGGACTAAGGTCCTCATGAGTATTATTGAGTTCTGTAGTTTAAAATTTGTGAGGCTTTGCAATTAACAATTGAAGCAACTTCAACAATATGATGTCAAACAAGTTTCTATACTGCAATACGTGCTAGTAGCTTAGAATCCTCTATTGGAGAGGTTATATCAAACCTTTTATTTGGAAGTGTTAAAAACAGGGCCGGGAGATGCCCACATGTGCAAGCGCGCATCGACGTGATTATGATACCGCAGTATCTAGTGGCGTGTATGGTGGTTGGATGGGTGGACGGTGCTCCCGGTCGAGTCGGTAGACTTGCCTATGCCAAGTAGTTATTGACTATATAGTCGTGGGTGCTGGCATCTGGCGGTTGATGACCGTGGTTCGGATTCCACGCTAAACTGTAGGTCCAAGAATTACAAAGATGGCTGTATTACCTAAGTGTAGAGGCCAAAAATAGAGAAGGAAGGAAGTGTTAAAAACAGTACAAACAGTAGAGTGGTTCTATCACTACGACAATGCAGCTTCACACACAACCGTTTCTGTTAGAGTTTTTGGCTAAAAATGGATTGGTTCCGCTGTCCCACGCACTTTATTCGCCTGACCTGGTTCCGTAAGACTTTTTCATATTTCCACCAATGACAAGGAGCATGAAAGGACACCGATTTGACAACCTAAAGAGTGAAGAGGGCAAGAAAAAAACGTCTCAGCCATTTCTGAACATAAAATGTTTCCAACCGATGGGTTAAATGTAATATTTTGTAATTGAGAGTATTTTAAAGGGGATAAGGTTGTTTTGTCAACAATTTGAAAATATGCTTTTAAACAATTCCGGTTTTTTTTGGATCGTACATCCTAATTTTGACTAAGAGAATCTATTTTGACTACAAATCATATAAGAAATTGTAGTTTACTGTATAGATACACACACCGGCAAAACTCTTGGACCCTCCTCGTAAAACAAAATACAACGTCTATATCAGCATAATTTTTTTTAGAAATAATCTCTGAAGAATTGATATTGACAAGTTGGGCAAAAACTTATCGCCTGATTTTGAAACAGCAATTGTTTAATTTGTCTGTTGATTTTAAATTAAAAAAAAAAAACTGTTTAATTTTTTTTATCGAAAAATACCTGGACCTTCAATTTCAACGTTTAAGAATAATCTGTTTACATCAAAAATTTTGGTCTTCAAATATCCGATACACTTTATCTATAGGGTTATTCACGCCATATGACACGGAATAGTGTGGCTAAAGTATATAATTTTCCCATGTGTTCGATAAAAATAATTTATAGCTACATTTTAAAAATATTTTGAATCTATACAGGGTGTCCCAAATATAATAATAATAATAAGTTTATTTGCAGTTCAGAAAATAAATTACAATACCGTACTTAATTTTATCTTAAACATAGAACTACAAAATGGTCTAGATGGCAATAAGACTGATTTCAAAATCTAGGCCAGAGAAAGAAAAACATAAGTAGTTAACTTATATTTTACAAAATAATAATTAAAAAAAAACATGTAGCTCCCTATCACATTTAACAGAAACAGAAACTATTGACAATATAACAATATTATAAAAATAATAACACATAATAACAATAATAATCAAAACAAAAAATCAAAAATCAGAAAAAAAAATAAATAAATCAGAGCGGATTAAGTGTAATATTACGGAGTTTTTTTTTAAAGGAAAGATACTTAGGCATTTCAGGTTATCTGGTATATTATTACAAATTTTGCAAATCTGGTATGAAAAGGACCGTTCGAAACCCGAAGTTTTATGTGCTGGGGGAGACAGAAAATTTCTAAATCTAACATTCAAATTATGTATGTCAGATCGGAAAGTTATCGTGTTGTACAAATAAGGTGGGTGTCTCTGCGACAGAATGTAATGGTATAATACTGCCGAGTGAAGAAATCTTCGTTGTTCCATCAAAAGCCACTCAACATCAACCAACTTATGACTCACTCGCTCATACTTTCTAATACCAAAGATATAGCGGAAACAAGACTTTTGAACACGATGTATGCGATTTTTATCAATAACTAAACAAGAATTATAGACGACATCACAATAATTAAAATTACTTAGTACTAAGGCTTCAGTTAATTTGCCTTTAAGATCTATCGAAAGCACATGTCTCTGCGGATATAACATTTTTAATGTAGCATATGATTTTGAGACACATTTTGATATATGTTCAGAGAATTGTAAATCAGAAGCCATTATGAGCGCCAAATTTTTTGCATTTTCCGATATATTTAATGAAGCATTCCCAATTCTTATATTCATGCTCTCTAATACTGACTGTCTATTTCTGCCAAATAACAAAACTTGAGTTTTCGAAGGATTTATTAATAATTAATGCCTTTCCGACCACTCTACCAATGAGTTCAGATCACTATTAATTCTTCTACAGGCAACCTCACAATCGTGAGCGTAAAACGAGCACTTTAATTGACTGTCATCCGCATATAAGTAGGTATCATAGAATTGAACGCTGGACGGAAGAGTAACAGTATATAGTCAAAAGAGTAATCGACCTAGAATAGATCCTTGTGGAACGCCACAATATATTTGACCCAAGGTAGAGCAACCTCGATTAGTTTCCACATATTGATAACGACCATCCAAATACCTGTTTAAGAGTTCCACAGCACTCGACGAAAAACCAGTGTATTTTAAAATTGCTAGTAAAAGTTCATGACTGATTTTGTCAAAAGCTTTGCTGTAGTCCACTAAAACCAGTGACGCTAGTCGGCCCCATCATCAATATCACGAAAGATGTCATCTGTGATGTCCAGTAATGAAGTGGCGCAGCTATATCCTTTTGCGAAACCCAGACTGTTTTAAAGGGAAAACTTTGTATTCATTGAGATGACATTTAATTTGGGCACTTAATATTTTTTCGAATATTTTAGAAGAAATGAACCATAGTTGTGTTTTTTTAAATGGAATGCCCTGTATATGAATATATTTTTAGATTGCGCGTTCAAAATAAACCTAAATTATCATTAAACTACATCTCACCTAAACCTGACAGTTTTTTTAATATTTTAATTTTTATAAAAATATAGACGTAACTTGAATGAAAACATTCACATCTATTCGTTTGTTCTTTTTAAGCCAGTCTGAGCTGACAAATATACCCACTCATCACTTGTTACGCCAAATATAAAAAACCCCAATACTAAATACAGGGTGTCCAATATAAGTTATATGAACGTAAAGTTTAATTCTAAATAACTTGTTGGAGTATAATCTCACATAAATGACATAGGTAATTCATATATTATGCATATTGTTTGAAATTTATTTTTAGAGGACTGTGTCTGTTCTATATCGGATCGTACACAAAAGAAATTGTGTTTCTCTTTTTTCTGTTTTTCTATTTATCTGTATTTTAATATGAAAGAAACACGTCTACTCCACAAAATTACGCATATAATTCAACTAAAACAGCCAGCACCATACATGTTTCGAGGTCATAAACCTCATCATCAGTGGTTTTTCATAGTTTACAAACTACACCAATTGGACATTATTTGTCTGAATAATTATATAAATTAATACGTCTGAAAGGAATTAGAAATTGTTTGATAAATATAACATCGAGTTTAAAAACATCTGTTACTTACCACATTGTGGAAAGATTTTTGTATATAAATTAATTATGAAAATTACATTGAAATTATATGTTCGTATTTACATATGTTTTCTTTTTCTTCTTACGCATATTATGCGTTGAATGTAAAGGATTATTTAAAAATTAGAAAATACTTTTATCGTTTGATATTATTACCATGCGGTCATTGAAATAATGATTTGCAATTTTTTAATAACATTTAAGAAGTTCTTTGTTTGAAGGTTGACATTGACATACTGAGATTGACATATACTAAATCAATCAAAGGGAACATGATATGGGCTACATTAATAGGATCTAAATGAATTAACAATTTTAAAAAATGGTAATTGAGTAACATTCTAATATTAGGTTCTGTGCCACAAGCATAAATGATTAGGTCAAATTACTGTTACAGTTAAAAACTCAAACAATAAAATAATTACATCTGGTATTTTAATGTTTTAAGTTTATGGTTATCAGTATTATTATTATATCTACTTCTGTATAGCATCGGGGAACCGTATTATATTGTTTTGAAATTTTGTGTTTGGGGGATTTATGTTATTGGATTTGAGATTGTTCAGTTCAGGGTCAGGATGGAGCTGTGAACAGAAAAAATGTAAAGTATCGGCCGTTGAACGGAACCGGACAAGTATCACTAAAAATCTTTTGCTCCTTGCTCAGGGGTTTGAGTATTATATATTTAAATCGTAGCATACTATTTGTTTTCTTATATTTATTTCTGGCTTTATATGTATTATAAACAAGTTTATATTTTGTGGAAATTTTTTTGAATGCAAATAAATATATTATTATTATTATTTCAAATGGAACACCCGGTATATGAGGTGCAAATTAGATGCACAAAGTAATTATCTGTCAAATATTATAATACTTTCCTATTGATACCTCTTGACGTTTTCATGGAAAATGCACACATTCATAATATTAGGCGAATTTTTAATTGAACCTGTTAATTTCATGTAGATCACGCAATCAACTAGGGGTTATATTATTGACAATACATATATGGCCCTTATTTGACTAAAATTGAACAGGATTCAGTTGCTGCAGAATTCAGGCACACGGCTTGTATGTGGAATTCGTAGGAGTGAAAGAGGCTAGCGCTAAGATTAAGGAAATCGGCTGGTTAAGAATGAAATAACGTCGGATTTTCATTGACTAATTTTGATTAATAAAATACTTATATGAATGATTGAAGTTCCGGGTAAATGTGTATGATGAATATTCCTCATAAAACTCTCATTACTCAACATCAATCTTCGAGCGGTCATTTTCCTATACGATTTCAAAATATTACAACGCTCTACCGGAGAATATAAAAAGTTTACAGGGGTTTTCGTTTAAGAGCGCTCTCTGACACGTAATAGAACAAATTAATTTGTAAACATAGGCTACCTACTTAATTTGGCCAGCGATGTAAAACAATTTTCAGATAGGTTTAAGCTAAAATATAAGTTTAGTTAAGTTAGGAAGCACTGCTTCAACTTTTGTAAAAATGTCTTTTTTCTACTAATAAAGTGTTTATTATTATTGTGTTTATTTTTATTATTAAAAATCACACGATCAAGTCAACATTTATCTGATAGCACCACGAAAGGCTGTTTTCAATCACTATGACACACCACAAATATTTCTGAAATTGACAGCGATATTATTATGTACTTAAATATTTAAACAAAAATAAAAATACAGTACTGTGGTTAGAAACCGAAAACTATAATTATTTTTAGTCAGGACCTGACTTTTAACCCAAAATGGCGGCGTCATATGTCACAGTTATGTATGTATGTATGTATTTGCTCTTCTTTATTGGCCGCAGCTACCAGGGCTATTTGGCCAGGGGTGATTGAACACCTTTATACTCGTTCGGATAACACAAGGGGTGAGTCCCAAACCACCACAAAACCTTGAAAGATAAGAAGATCCAATTTAACCTTCACTTATTCATATACCCACACCAGAAGCACAAACCCACTCTAAAGTCTCAAAGAAATTGTTTAGTTCAAAGTGCCAACGTGGACTCGGAATGCTGTACTTATTATGCTGTTGTTGAAATTTGATGCCTAATGCATTACGCCATATATTATATGATAGCAACTATCTTGCACCAGTAAGTCACATATTTTGTTGTCTTCTTGACAGCGTCAAATTTGTACAAACATTTTATACAATTTTATTGTTTAAACTGATTTTCAAAAATCATGCGAAATAACAGCGATATATTTTGTTTAAAAGATCCAGAAGGTGGTCAAAGTGCTGATGGAATGCAAATGTTTTCTGTCGGCGGTCACTGTCCAATGCGTATAAGCAGACGAAGCAATACCTCAAACTTCAGATATGGATCTACTGATAGTCCTGTACCAAGTAGTTCTTTACTGGGAGATACTACGTCACCATTAGATAATGAAGACTCTCATAGAGCCAATGAAGATGATCAAACTGAGTTTTTATACTCAACCACTGGTGATGAAGAATTAGACGAATTATTTAATCAAAAACGATATGAAGAATCGTTAAATCAAGCAAAATGTGAAGACGTTCCAATTTTAACCGGTAGTTCAGAAAAACTTCGACAAAAAGTTGATAAACAAGGCATAAAGAAATCATCTCCTGATTTTCGTAAATTAAAACGTGTTAAAAATATCAAATCAAACGAACAGGTAAATGTGACTACTTCAAATATTTCAAGAAATCCATTGACTGGCGCTGGTATGGAAGTGGACGAGCCTAGAAAACCGAAGAGAGGACTTGGGAAAAACTCCAAATGGTTGTGGTAAATGAAAACAAAATACCGTACTCATGTAATGAACTTATTGTTATTATAAATTAATAATATACTTATTTATAAATTTGTATTTAATTAATTAAATTTGTCTAGTTTAGGGATAGTGGATTTAGGTCCAATAAAACACCAACTTTCAGAACTGCCAACGTTTCGCCCAATTATTTAGGCATCTTCAGGGCTCTAAAATTGAAAACATGACATAATGTTTATTGAAAACAATGTTAATAACATTGAATAACAAGTAGAAACATACATTCAGAGGTATTAAAATAAAATACAAAACAAAAACTCTTTAGTTTTACAATATGATTTTCTTTTGTAACAGGCATTACTCACATTCTAGTTGTTGGTGCTTATGTCTCCACAAACAAAACACAGTAAATACACACAAAACATGATACAGAGATTATTTTTCAATACGTGGGAGATCCCAGGTTATTAATTATAAATCAGTTGTTTATAGAAATTGAATCGCAACACGTGAAATCATTAATTATGAAGTATAGTTGTTGGTACCAAGCTTTAAAAATTATACTTTTAACAAAATTGAATGAAACAAATACATGCACACTTCATTGGTATCTTAAATTTTTTTCTTTTTTCACTGTTTTCTTTTTACTTTCTAGGAGTATGTCTTTTGCTTTTTTATTTTATAGGAATCCTCGAAATTAAATTGAAATATGAGTTGCTTAAATTCTCAATGTCGTTTCTTTTATTGATAGATTTTTTTTCTTTTTTGATGTTAATCATTTCTTGCAACAATCTCTTTTTTAGGATGTTCTGTTTACCAACTATTTTTGTTTCTTCGAAATTGAAGGTGTGTAAATTATCATACGCATGTTCTGCAAGCGCAGTGCGATTGGGGTGATTTGTCAGATTCACTGTTCTACAGTCTCTAGAGTGTTCCTTTAATCTCGTTTTTAGATATCTCGATGTTTGTCCTATGTAAATAGATTCGCAGTTATTACATGGAATAGAATAAACAACGTTAGACTGGAGATCTCTGGGAATTTTGGCTTTTAATTGGCTAAAGAATTTAGAGTTTGTGTTTTCATTTTTTTGGGTGACTACGAGGTTTTCTGATTGTAATACTCTGTTTAAGTTCTCAGACAGATTCTTTATATAGGGAATCTTACAATACTTTTTGTTTTCATTTTCATTACTAACAGTATTTTGTTGATTAATATTATCCAGAGCTTTCTTAATTATCTTGTCAATCAAACTTGCAGGGTAGTTATTGTTTTTTAGGAATGATTGAACTAGTTCAAGATTTTTCTTGTGAAATTGTGCTGACGAAAGTTTTATTGAACGGTCAACTAAATTTTTAATCACATTCTGTTTTAGTGAGAATGAATTTTGAGAATTATAGTTCAAAAATCTCTCCGAAAATGTGGGTTTTCTATACCAGTCTGTTACAATTGTATTATCAGGTGTTCTTATTAGTAGTAAGTCTAAAAACGAGATTCTACCGTTTTCTTCTTTCTCTACCGTAAATTTAATTCTTGGATGATAAGTATTAAATATTTGTATTATGTAGTGAATTTTATCTTCAGGTACACAAGTAATGATGTCATCCACATAGCGCTTAAAGAACGGTAAAGGAAAATCCAGTTGCCGAACACATTTTTCTTGTAAGTCTGACATCACTATATCAGAACATACGGGCGAGAGACAGTTTCCCATACCAAGTCCAAATATTTGCTCGTAAAATTCATCTTTATATTTAAAATAACTATGATCAAAACAAAACTCCAACAAACTTAAAAAGTCCTCCCGAGGTACACCACATTCATTTTCAATTTTATGCCAACGTTGTTTAACCATTTCTAAAACTAAATCTGTAGGTATGTTGGTAAATAACGATACAACGTCAAGTGAAATTAGAACGTACTTAGAAGGAATTGTGATGCTTTGCAAACACTCGACCATCTCAAAAGAATTCTTAACATAATACTCATTCTTCTCAAAGGCAAAATTCAAAAGTCGTGATATATATTTAGTGGTGTTATAGATCGGGGATCCCACAAAACTCACAATCGGTCTTAAAGGTGTATTGTTTTTATGGATTTTTGGTAAAAAATAAATTCTGGGAAATATCCCGTTTTCACATCTTAAATAATTATAAGTTTCTTTGGATATGAAGTTTTTTTGTAACAAATTTTTTACGAGTTTATTATTCTTGTTCTGAACTTTTGTGGTAGGGTCAAAATTAATTTTTTTATACGTGGATGTATCACTTAATATTTCGTATGCTTTCCTTGAATATTCGGCCTGTGTTATGGCAACAGTAGTATTTCCCTTATCAGCATGAGTTATTAAAACGTCACTATTATTTTTAAGAAACAAGTGAGTGTTTTTTGATGCACGAAGAATAGCTTTCTCATTATTATTTAATATAGTTGGTTTGTTGATGTAATTCGTAATAATATTTGTACATATATTTCTCTTTTCAATCTGTATATCTGGATCAAAGGTAGATATAACATTCTCAATGTCTATTATTATATAGAAACTTATAATTATTTAAGATGTGAAAACGGGATATTTCCCAGAATTTATTTTTTACCAAAAATCCATAAAAACAATACACCTTTAAGACCGATTGTGAGTTTTGTGGGATCCCCGATCTATAACACCACTAAATATATATCACGACTTTTGAATTTTGCCTTTGAGAAGAATGAGTATTATGTTAAGAATTCTTTTGAGATGGTCGAGTGTTTGCAAAGCATCACAATTCCTTCTAAGTACGTTCTAATTTCACTTGACGTTGTATCGTTATTTACCAACATACCTACAGATTTAGTTTTAGAAATGGTTAAACAACGTTGGCATAAAATTGAAAATGAATGTGGTGTACCTCGGGAGGACTTTTTAAGTTTGTTGGAGTTTTGTTTTGATCATAGTTATTTTAAATATAAAGATGAATTTTACGAGCAAATATTTGGACTTGGTATGGGAAACTGTCTCTCGCCCGTATGTTCTGATATAGTGATGTCAGACTTACAAGAAAAATGTGTTCGGCAACTGGATTTTCCTTTACCGTTCTTTAAGCGCTATGTGGATGACATCATTACTTGTGTACCTGAAGATAAAATTCACTACATAATACAAATATTTAATACTTATCATCCAAGAATTAAATTTACGGTAGAGAAAGAAGAAAACGGTAGAATCTCGTTTTTAGACTTACTACTAATAAGAACACCTGATAATACAATTGTAACAGACTGGTATAGAAAACCCACATTTTCGGAGAGATTTTTGAACTATAATTCTCAAAATTCATTCTCACTAAAACAGAATGTGATTAAAAATTTAGTTGACCGTTCAATAAAACTTTCGTCAGCACAATTTCACAAGAAAAATCTTGAACTAGTTCAATCATTCCTAAAAAACAATAACTACCCTGCAAGTTTGATTGACAAGATAATTAAGAAAGCTCTGGATAATATTAATCAACAAAATACTGTTAGTAATGAAAATGAAAACAAAAAGTATTGTAAGATTCCCTATATAAAGAATCTGTCTGAGAACTTAAACAGAGTATTACAATCAGAAAACCTCGTAGTCACCCAAAAAAATGAAAACACAAACTCTAAATTCTTTAGCCAATTAAAAGCCAAAATTCCCAGAGATCTCCAGTCTAACGTTGTTTATTCTATTCCATGTAATAACTGCGAATCTATTTACATAGGACAAACATCGAGATATCTAAAAACGAGATTAAAGGAACACTCTAGAGACTGTAGAACAGTGAATCTGACAAATCACCCCAATCGCACTGCGCTTGCAGAACATGCGTATGATAATTTACACACCTTCAATTTCGAAGAAACAAAAATAGTTGGTAAACAGAACATCCTAAAAAAGAGATTGTTGCAAGAAATGATTAACATCAAAAAAGAAAAAAAATCTATCAATAAAAGAAACGACATTGAGAATTTAAGCAACTCATATTTCAATTTAATTTCGAGGATTCCTATAAAATAAAAAAGCAAAAGACATACTCCTAGAAAGTAAAAAGAAAACAGTGAAAAAAGAAAAAAATTTAAGATACCAATGAAGTGTGCATGTATTTGTTTCATTCAATTTTGTTAAAAGTATAATTTTTAAAGCTTGGTACCAACAACTATACTTCATAATTAATGATTTCACGTGTTGCGATTCAATTTCTATAAACAACTGATTTATAATTAATAACCTGGGATCTCCCACGTATTGAAAAATAATCTCTGTATCATGTTTTGTGTGTATTTACTGTGTTTTGTTTGTGGAGACATAAGCACCAACAACTAGAATGTGAGTAATGCCTGTTACAAAAGAAAATCATATTGTAAAACTAAAGAGTTTTTGTTTTGTATTTTATTTTAATACCTCTGAATGTATGTTTCTACTTGTTATTCAATGTTATTAACATTGTTTTCAATAAACATTATGTCATGTTTTCAATTTTAGAGCCCTGAAGATGCCTAAATAATTGGGCGAAACGTTGGCAGTTCTGAAAGTTGGTGTTTTATTGGACCTAAATCCACTATCCCTAAACTAGTTATATACGAAGGTCGTAATTTAACATATTGTAATTAAATTTGATTAAGAAAAAGAATAATAATCGAAAACGCAATTTAAAGCCACTTTGGGTGGGTCAGGAAATCACAGCAGAAACACGCAAATCGTTCAGCGTTGCCCATTATGTAGAAAGTGATGCAAATGTATCAAAGCATCTTCAGAGGTGCAATGGCGGGTCATTCGTAGTGCCTACTGAGTTCCAGTATGCTGCAATCGATGAAGTTCTGCACAGCAAGCTGCTGTACAAATTCCAGGAGAGCAGTTGAATAGTCTAGTCTTACAAGTATACCAGTGGTGTAACGACTGTTAATCGCTGTTACCAACCCCTGGGTTTGTGAATGTAGTAGCATATTGGTTCAAGATAATTCTTTTCTTGGAAAAAGTAAAATTTCTTTGAAAATAGATTGATTTTTAAGTAGTATTTTTACTGCTCTGTAAATGGGGTAAATTCTTGGGCATTAAAGCTATATTTATTTATTTATTCTTTGGTGACTAAAATAATTCATGTTTGAAAATTATATTCATCACGATTTTCAAGATAAACAACAAATGTTATGTGAAAAAGTATGGAATAAATGGTACTTAAATTTTTTATTCTCAAAGTGGCCTGTGATCAAAATAGGTTTGACAACAAGAGGCAGTGCGTTTGATAAATACAAATCGTTTTGCAGTCTATTTACCGAAATAAATAAGTTAAAAACTGACCCTTTCTTAATTTCCAAAAAATTTGGAATCAGTTTTCCCTATGTATGCAAAATATACAATATTTTTTAACAATCTTTTAATAGACTAAGAAATATTAAAATATATAATAGATCGACCATGTCCGACAAGCATAGCATTATTAAATATTGAAAGGGACTATGCATCTAAGATTGATTTACAATCTGTAATAGACAAATTTAAAACAACAAAGAGCAGAAGAATTATACTATAAAAACATTTCCTTTTATTATGATTGATAGAGTATAGGCACCTAGAGTATTTTAGTATTTAGTTGTATTTTTTTTACGAAAGTGACAGTGTTTTTTGTGCGTATATTTTGCGGAGGCGTCTTCTGCGATCTAGCCAAAGCTTTTGACACAGTCTCCCATGAAAAACTATTAGATAAGCTTGAAAATTACGGTGTAAGGGGCAAAGCGCAGGATCTTATAAGGAGTTATTTGACTCATAGAACACAGGTTGTTAATATTGATGGATGCAGTAGCTCTCCCGCTGGGGTAAGTTTTGGGGTTCCACAGGGTACAGTTCTTGGCCCAATTCTTTTTGATCTATATATCAATGATTTGCTGAACCTGGGCTTAGGAGGTACAGTCATATCATACGCGGATGATACCGTTTTATTATCACAGGGAACTTCGTGGGAGGAGATGGAAGGCGACCTAGGAAGGGATCTAGGAAGGATGGTTAACTGGCTGGACGTGAATCTTCTTACGGTAAACCTGGAAAAAACTAAGTATGTCCCATTCTCTTGCTACAGAACGGGTTTACCAGCTAGCAATTCTCTTAGGGTAGAACTACATCACAGAGGTACAACGTGGACATTACAAAATACAGATACCATTAAATACTTGGGGATTATCATTGACTCTTGCCTTCGATGGGAACCGCAAATTAGAAACCTTACCCAAAAATTGAGATCGTTAATTTATATGTTTGTTAGGCTCAAAACAATATTATCTAAGCCTCAACTAAGGACCACGTATTTTGGACTTATTCAGTCTTTGCTATTATACGGCCATAATTGGATGGGGAGGAGTTTACTCGTCTACTCTTGTACCTCTTCAAATGGTTCAAAAACGGATCCTAAAGATCATATATGGTTTAGACGTAAAATTCCTAAACACTAGGAATCTTTTCTACAAGTCATGTCTGACATACCTATCACAGGGTAAATCTTCTCTGAACTTCTGTGGTCACGGGCATAATACACGTACTAACCTAGATGCTGTGGTGCCTAAAATGAATAAGTCGATTGGGCAAAGATGTTTTGTTTTTATTGTGCCTAATTTATTCAATGAAATAAGCCTTGAACTAAGAAAGAAAATGAAATGCTCTTATTTTAAAAAACTGATCACAGATTGGTTAATGAAGCAGAATCCTGGCATCCTTTAAATTAAATTAAGCAATTGTTATAAACAAAACCGACTGTGTCTCTATCTTTGTTTTTGCTTTGTGTATATTTGTGTATAGTGCTGTCCAACGGCTGGCAGTCGGGTATTGATTTTTGGATCTCTAAGTGCCATCTGTATTGTTATGTATTTTATGGTTTATAAGCAAACTATTCTAGTTTTGAAATTTAGGATAAGTAAGTCAATAAGATTGATTAATATGATTTAACATAACTAATGTATCCCACTATGTTGCGCAAATGATTGAATCCGGAGCCTATCTCGAAGGTTACAGACAAGTTTCCCTTAAGTAACTTGCAGGTAGTTAATTCTGGCTGTATTTATTTATTTATTTGTGTATACCACACCTCAAACATGTACTAAAAATTTGTGACAACTGATATGTTATTATGCAAATAAATTATTTATTATTATTATTTTATATATATATATATATATATTTTATAATAATGCGCCTTATTGTTGTCCTACTAAACTAAATCGATTCACCCATATGCAATTGAACTCCAATGCACAAAATTTCTAAACAGGATAGGCATAATTATTGCAAGCTACTTCCGACTATAATACACATGTATTTATATTGTTATCCATAATATTACACAAATCGAATTGAGTCAGGCTACAATAGTAGCCAACAAATAAGTCAAAATACAACAATTCAAAAGCTAAAATAGAATACTGACATATATTTGTGCCACAATATCAATTGTATCAAAATATCAAAACTAAAATAAAATGTACCTATGTAAAAACCAAAAAATTGAAAGGAACTTTTGACATGTTTGTTGTTCGTGTTCCTTTTTTGTACCCACTATATAGTTAAGAAGCATGTAGGTTTGTATTTAGAGAAACAAGGCCTTTGTTGACTTTGAAATTTTCACGGTGACATTAAAAGATAGATAATGTTTTTGCCGGAAGTGTGTGAAATTTCGATGAACATAGATAAAAGTAAAAGAATACTGTGTTTGGTGATACATTTCTACAGGTTAGGTAATAAATAATTTTTCCATGTTATTTTAAAGAGAAATCCCTGAGTTGAATTGTAATACTTAGCAGGGAGCCTTTGGTTGGAGTAAATAGGCATTAATGTAAATAATTATTGCTATTAAGTAGTAGGATTCCACATTATACTTCTTTTTCTACTATTACTATCATACTTCTACTTTTTGTAATTATACAACGTACAGGGTGGGCAAATTTCGATGTTTTTATACAGCCTAAACCGTAATAGATAGAGCGAAACTAAGTGACACGTCACGTTCGATTTTTTTGAGCTTAATTTAATGCCGTAATCGGAGCGCGGCTAACTTCATTAGTTTTCTTTATACAGGGCGATTTTCATTTTTTGTCATTTTCTTTTTTATATTTCGGTTGTTATTAATATTACGGGAAAAGTGTTTTTATAAAAGTTAAAGACAATTTAATGCTTAATACAGTGGCGTATCAAGAATTTTTTTCGAAGGCCAATTGTTCAAGATATCGCTATCAACTTTGTTTTCTTAAATGGGACACCCTATATATTAAAGCGTCAGTAGATTTCAAATTTCATTCCCTTTACAACCATGTATGACAAGTAGCTACATATTTCGTAAAACTTAATAAAAATAAATAAAAACCATATTTTATGCATGTTCGCAAATAAAATAAAAATTTACTAAGTAGGCTTGTTTTATCATTGAAATCATTAAAAATGCTTAATGATGTTAATTGTTTCAACGTTTTATTCAACACAAGAAAAATGCTAATGTTGCAGCTGAAACGTGCTGCAACTGATACCCAGAAACAACACAGCATTATAGAAAAATATTTGGAAGGTTAAAAGAAAACCTTATTAATTATGGATCATTTACAAAATTCAGACGTAAAACGTAAGATTAAACATATTTAGAAGAAATAAGTGTTAATGTTATTGCAGCTGAAATTGATAATCTGACAATTTTAAGTGTGGTAGAAAAAAAATCAAAATTAAACTAAACTGATCTTAAAGTTAATGTTCAAAATGTTGTCCATTATTTCGAATACACATATCACACCTCTTATCAATACTTCTAATAGCATTATAAACATGAATGTTTGAAACTGAATTTATACATTGTCTGAAATTTTCTTCTAATTCTTCAATAGTGTGACTTTTAGTTTTGTAAACTTTATCGTTTAGATGTCCCCATAAAAAAAGCACATAGTGTTATATCTGGAGAACGAGCGGGCCACCTAACCGCACCGTTAGTGCTTATCCAATTATTACTTAGCCGCGCTCCGATTATAGCATTAAACTAAGCTCAAAAAAAATGAACGTGACGTGTCACTTAGTTTCGCTCTATTACGGTCTAGGCTGTACCGTATTAAAACATTAAAATTTTCCCACTCTGTACATACATTATATAATGCTTTTTCTCAAAATGGTTTGCAATTACCTTTCTTAACAGACTAAGTATTTGCCCGTCAGCATATGCAGACTGTGTAAGAGTACACATCAGGGAAAATAAAAGTTTAGCAAGTAATGATGAAGATAGACACATAAGCAGTAAATTAATTTAGTTTGTTTATTTGTTACGCTAGTAATACAAATGTGTGTTATTTTCATCCGAAATTATTGTCCAATTATGTATTCCACAATTTTATAGTTTACCTACTGCTTAAAAATTACAACAACTTCAATAGTTCTGCACTGGATATAATTTTCCTCCGGCTTACAACATAAGGAAATTTCTCTGTTTTAGACGATCGGGAGTACCTATGGGCTTAAAAGTATGTAAGTAAATTAAAGAAAAAAAGAATTACTATGCTTCTCGTGTAAGTCTTTTTTTAATTTTTAACATTTTTAAAACATATTTGCTTAAATTCTATGTAGGCCAAAAATATATTACAGGAGGCGCATAGATCAACCCTTTTTCTTTCCAAAAACATCGTATATCGGACATGGAGTCCAAAAATGGAAAATGGTATAAGAAAAGTGCAATTCATTTTGCTTAAGGAACCTATGGTTAATGGATTGACCCATTTTGGGACACCCTGTATATGCCCGCGACTCAAGTATGAATCGTTCGAGGCGACAATCAATATGAACCGCGTATCTCTGAAGAAAGTCACTAAGTCCCATATATGAGACGGTTGGTAGCGGACCTACTAATAAAATTGCCTCTCATCTGTTTTATTGATAATTAACTCACACCTCTTCGTTTAGTAAATATGAAGGTATTTTTGAATTATTTGGGGTAAATATATGATATTTTGACAAGAACACCCTAATACACACAAAACGACTATAATTTAAGCTGAAATACATACAAAAATTGAAAAATATAAAATGTATTATAATAAATAAGGAATACAACTTTTCACTAAGACATAATATTTTTTTTCCAACGACTGTCTTTAAATGCCTTTATTATATTTTCAATCATAATTTGAAAATATAGTACAATTGTAATGCTGTTTTTCATTTGCCGTGCGTAATAAATATTTCCCACCAGTTGCCTAGCAACTAGTGGTAAATTTCCTGGTAATGACAAAAGTAGCGTCGGCCATGAAAAATCACCATAGCAACGCCGACAATACAAACACACCAAATTGACATTTAGGTATTTATAATTAATAATAATTATAATTAAGTATTTCGCTAATTTCAAAACACAAAAACAGTGATAGTGAATATAGTTTAATACCACCTAGTCAATTTAATACTTCTAACTTATCGTATTTAGGCTTACGCCAACAGGAGTAAGTTTCCAAAAACAAATATTTGCCTAAAAATTATGTTTAATTTATTCAAAAGCATTAAAACAGTCGTAGAAAAAGTATAGTGTGAAACTCACATGTTCGTTGCACAATATACTATTTTCTACGTCTTTAAAGGTCGACAACATAAAATTTCAGAACCCACTCCTGCAACCCGAAGAAAACTCTAATTTGTTTTACAAAACTAATATCGAAGATATTGCCAGCAGTATACCAGACAATCTGAAAGTGGGAGGGGAGACGGTGATCGATATGGCCGACTGTTCCTTCGATAAATTTCCTGAAGTTACCCTAAATCAGCTCCGTCAAGTAATATTAAAGTTGAAACCTAAATCATCAAGTGATCAGTGTTTAAGTGTTAATTTCCTGAGAAATATACGAGTATTTTGTGTGGTCGGTTATCCGTTGATAAATGTTTTGAATGTCATTTTTGGTAAAAGTGTTATACCTGTTGAATTAAAGACTAGTTTGATAGTTCCAATAGCTAAG
The DNA here is from genome assembly GCA_911728435.2 of Apoderus coryli. Classification (NCBI taxonomy): domain Eukaryota; kingdom Metazoa; phylum Arthropoda; class Insecta; order Coleoptera; family Attelabidae; genus Apoderus; species Apoderus coryli. The sequence continues at coordinate 35,766,166 of OU452199.1, forward strand.
GTCCCTTCACCAAGTCTCCCAGATCAATGTCGTCCTACTAATTTATTGCCTTTTGTAGATAAAATTTTGGAAATTATAATACGTATTTCGAAATAAATAAGTTATTATTCACAAGACAATCGGGCTTTAGAAGTAATCACTCATGTGAAACTGCTTTACAGTAGTATGTTTGTGGGAGCTGGAGGAGTGACATGGCTAAGGGTAATATAGTTTTAAGCGTGTTTGTGGATTTGAAAAGAGCTTTTGAAACGATAAACAGAAAATATTTAATTGATAAGCTTAATCGATACGGTATTCAGGGAAATGCATAGAAATTATTAAAAAAATTTTTGACTCAAAGGTGTCATAACACAAAATATCTAATTCTGTAAGTAGCGATATTGGTGTGCCACAGGGAAGCGTCCTTGATTCTCTATTATTCCTTATATATGTCAACGACGTAAATTTGTTCTTGAAGAAAGCATTTGTGAGTTTATACGCTGACGATACGCTTCTGTCTGTCTCGGGTAAGAATTACTCCGAAACTGTATAAATTTTTGTTAGCAGAGCGTGGTTGAACAACCTTATGAAGTAAAATAATATATTAACTTTTAACAACTCTTATACGTTTTATTTATATTCTGACAACTATCACTATTTTTACTATATACAATATGATGCAATATAACAACTTCCAACACCCCCACTTGTTATGTTGCTGCAAGACCCATCTTTCTACAGATTTCTTTTAGTTTTTCGTTAGATATCCCTTTTGTGAGTGCATCTGCTACCATATCTTTTGTAGAAATACTCTGAACTTGAATTTCACCACGGTTTTGCATCTCCCGTACAAAATGGTGTTTTATATCGATGTGCTTGCTTCTTGGTCTGTATCCTGCATTTTTACTTAAATCAATCGCTCCTTTATTATCGCAGTATATTTTTATGAAATTCAAACTATCTGGTATGATTTCATTAATAAGATTCTTTAAAAATATAGCTTCCTGTGTAGCGAAACTTAAAGCCATATATTCGGCTTCTGTCGTTGATAGTGCGACTGTAGTTTGTTTCTTTGACGCCCAACTGACGGCACCTCCACCAAGCAGGAAAACATATGCCGCTGTAGACTTCCTATCATCTTGATCACCGGCCCAATCAGAGTCACAATAACCACAAATATCTTCTAAACATTGATTAAATTGTAACTTGAAATTTACGGTGTTTTTTAAATAACGGAAGATTCGTTTGACTGCTGCCCAATGAACTTTGCCAGGATTTTGATTGAATCGTGAAAGCACCCCCACTGAATAAGCTATGTCTGGGCGAGTACATTGTGCTGCGTACATAATGCATCCGATTGCCTCTTGATAGGGAAACTTTGACATTTCTTTCTTTTCAGCATTTGTCTTAGGTTGTCCATCTTTGGTAAATGCTTGGTTTATATCCAAAGGAGTGGATATTCCATTACAATTTGACATGTTGAAACGGGTAAGAATATCCGTAATATATTTTTCTTGGTCAAGAGTAATGGTCTTTTTTCTTCTATCTCGAGTGATTCTCATACCAAGGCAATAATGTGCTTCTCCAAAATCTTTCATCTTAAAACGTTTCATTAACATCATTTTAAGATTATTTTTTTCATATATATCATTTGAAAATATTAAAATGTCATCTACGTATATTGCTAAAACTATATCTTTACCATTTTTTCTTCTAGAATAAACACATGGGTCGTACATTGATTGCTTAAAACCTAGTTCTTTTATGGCTGAGTCCAGTTCTTTGTTCCACATCCGACTTGACTGCTTTAGGCCATAAAGAGTTTTTAATAATCTACAAATTCTTCCATCAGGTAGTTCCATATATATTTCTTCATCAAGCTTTGGGTGTAGAAAAGCGGTGACAACGTCCATCTGATCGATTTCCCAATCGTATTTGGCGGCTAGTGCGAGAAGAAGTCTGATGGAACTGTACCTAATTACCGGAGAATATGTTTCTTCGTAATCAATGCCTGAAACTTGTGAATAACCTTTTGCTACCAATCGTGCTTTATAGCGATCTATTTCACCAGTTTTTGTAAATTTGGTTTTAAAAGTCCATTTACTTTTTACAGGTTTCTTGCCGGAAGGAAGTTCACAGATTTCCCAAGTGTTATTCCTTTTATGTGCTTCCATTTCCTCGTTCATTGCTTTATGCCATTCACTTGCATTTGTCCCCAATAAAGCTTCATCCATCGTATTTGGATCGAGCGAGAATGATTCGAACGCAGCTTGACATATAAAATCTGAGTTAAAAATATTTTTGTTTGGCACATGAACACGATTTGATTTTCTGATCTGGTTTTCTTGATTTTCATCTCTTTCGTTTTCTTTTAAAATATCCTCAACTTCGCCTAATTCGTTCGATGTTTCTTCAAAAACTTCTTCCACAGGTTCAATAATTATTTTTTTTGTTTCAAATTCTGTAGGCAATTCCTCCCCCACTTCAACAACAGTTTCTGTGATTTCTAACTGCTGTTGATGGTCATTGCACTGATTTTCATACTATATACAATATGATGCAATATAACAACTTCCAACAATTTTGAATCAGGAATTGGGTGTTTTCTATAAATGGTTATGTTACAATAAGTTAGACAAAGACGAAACTAAGTATATGATTTTTGGTTCGAGATCACAGTGCGATAAATTTATTAACGAAAATCACATCATTAGTATAGATAATTGTAATATAGAAAGGGTTTCTAATATGAGATATCTGGGTGTATATCTTGCGTCTCAGTTAAACTTCCATGGCCATGTTGATTATGTTTGTCGTAAATTAGAAAAGAAAATACGATATTTTCGTCGTGTGTCCTATTTATTGTCGTATCCAACAAAAAAATTAATTTACAACCAAAGACCTTAATAATACAGGAGACCACATTGTTTACGTTTTCAGGGTTAGCAAACATCGTCCCTTCCTTTATTTATCCTAATACAAGCATTGCCAGACTTACAAATGTATTTGGAATATCTTTAAATTTTTGTCAAAACAAATAAAAAATGAGCGATGTAAATAATTATTTGTAACTAGGATGTTAATAAAAATTTTTATTACTATACTTAGGTTATAAATTAGTTCATTTTAAGATTAAATTGTACAAAACGGGATAATTATTTTATTTTAGGAATTATTCTCATAGTAAAATAAAAGCGCACTACGGCAACATCGTTTACAACTTTACGCTTCTTGTACGACAGAACACGGCGTTATGAATGAAATTATAATTTGCGACGTTGACGTTGAGAAACACTCATGTCATTATCGCTTTTCATCGTTTTTTGAAGTATTTTCCTATTTTGCGATATTCTTGTGTGTGTTTTTTAAACTTTAAATATTTATTGAATAACTATGGTTCGTGGTTGTGTAGTTTGTGGAAAAGTGGATAGTTTATTTCCAGATTTAACTTTTCACAGGTAAGTGTGGTTATGTTTGGAAATTTATTTGTGTTTGGTGTTAGTTTACACAGTGGCGGGGTTTGTTTGATATGATAAATTTGTTACATTTTGAATTTTTATTTCTATTAAATTATTAGTAACAAAAGCAAACAGATACTTTCTGAAAATAATGTTGGTTCATTTGCGCCCAACAATGTAACCGCTTAGTAATTCAAAACAGCATTAAAGAAGTAAGTGGTAAATCTACGTAGGATATTACCTCCCTAGCTGTGGAGTATAAGGCTGATTATAGCCTTTTTACATTAGGTACTTATATTGTATTTTTTAAATTAGGTTTCCTCAGGAACCGGAAAAACGAAAACTCTGGTTTTCTTTAGTTGGCATTGCTAAAGGACCACTTTTGCCAAAAAATCCATGGTTATGCTCGGATCATTTTTTCCCAGAGGATCTGGTAACGAAATCTAAGGGAGCAAGATTCGTTAGAAAGGGTGCAAATCCTCGACGGTGTGAAGGTGTTTTATTTTTGGATGATGCATCCACTAGGTAAAAAATATTTATAATTATATTTATTATATTATAATAATAATTTATATTCTTCTAGCTCTGACTCAACCACAGATGTTAGGTCTGTGGACTCATCTGTTTTTGGAACACCTCCAATACCGAAAGAATATCCTAAGTAAGTTCTGTTATTATTATTTTTTGGATGAAATTAAACTAGCTAAGTAGGTATGTGCATTAACCGCATTTATATCCATTTTTAGGATTGCTCAGCTATTCTTAGAAAAAACTATTATGGAGTCCACTGTTTCAACCGCTAATTTGGGGTCCCTAATCAAAAGGTATCCTTTAGAAAGGCTTTTTAATATTTTGATATATTGAATTAATACATATTTTAGGTCTGAAAGTATAATTGTTAAATCTATTCCTGGCACATCCAGAGCCAGTTTCATTAGAAGCCAACAAGGGTTCAACCAGTTCTGTGACAGAAACTGCATCAGAAGCAGGAGAATCCCATTCTGATATAATTGAAGCCTCTGTAGCTAGTGCAAAAATTGGAAGTAAAAAGAGGTAGGTATTACACCAACATGTTTGAGAAGCGGGTGATATAAAGGGGCTGAAGCTAAATGTTGGTATATTTGGTACATTATTCAAATTTACATTTTACCGTTATGAAATTTTTATATTTGTTCATAAAAAGCTCTTTTTTTAGTATAATTTACCAGGGGCTTGATATTTTTTAGGAAAAGGCGTTATCCTGGTGATATGGATAGTAGTGACTTTTCAACCCCTACTAAGAGAAGAAAAAATATAGGAATTTTAAAAATTAAATTACCTTCCAAAGGAAAAGAATACACACCTTACACGTGGACCTCTAGCGCCCATACCCCTGAAAGAATTATTCGCAATCAAATAGACTACATACTTATTAAAAAGCGATACAGAAACTGCATAAAGTCTGCAAAAATATAATTAATTTGTATGTTCATAGTAATTATTATGTATTATCATTGTGTATAATTTAATATATGTAGCTAAAAATAAACTATTGAGAATAATGTGCCTTTTTTTATTTCCTGGCTTCCTATTTGTAATGCATAAAATGATTTTAAAATTAGATTATCTTCAAATTATACATAAATATATTATAATTTAAGTATCGTTTTTTCGATATACGAAATGAAGGTTTTTCAGCTATATCAAGAAATACCTACTACAAAGAAAGATTAACAGACTTTCTTAGCGAATACCTTATACATACTAATATTTAAATTATTTTACTGAAAAACTCATTCCAATTAAATATCGACTAAATTTCAGTTTCAAAATAAGTTGAATAGCGGTTAAATTCTCGGCACGTTGGCTTTTTAATGTATGCTATTAATTATATATTATGTATTGTATACCTAGTTCAAAAACAGTCAGCGATCAGTACGCCACTGGCTGCAGAACGCATACCGGAGATTACAACGTTGCCAATGAGCAACTTGAAGGCGACAAGGATAAGTCTTTCTCTCTCTTACACATTACTTGTTTACAAGTAATGTTGGCTCGTGTTTGAAAGCACCTTATCAATGAAATATTTTGTCTCCTGTGTTAGTAAGGTCTTTGTTTACAACACTGTAGTATTACCCCATTTTGATTTTTGTATGACATTACTTCTCTCATGTACGAAGGAAGATATAAATACTCGTAGAATGCAGATATTGCAGAATAAAGTGCATGAGAATTTTACTAAACTGTAGTATTTATACTCCAATTCGAAGTATGCTAGATATCTTGAATTGGCTGCCTGTACGGCAGTGTATTGAGAGAGCAAATTTAATATTTATCTTTAAAATAATAAATATGAAGACACCAAAATATCTACGGGAATTTTTGAAAATGCGAGGTGAAATGCATCAAAGATATCTAAGATCAAATGAAAATTTTCATATTGAATTTAGTAATAGAGATTTTTTGTGCCACTCGGTATTCAATGAAAGTCTTTTTAATGCATTACCCGTGGGTATCCGAAGCATCAGTAATTTAAGGGAGTTTAAAAAGACAATGTATACACACCTTAAACCTAGTTTTTAAGATTTGTTTAGAAAATGTATTGTAATAGTATGTGATACTAAATAAATAAATATTGAATATTGAAAATGGCTTTGGAGAGACTGACTGTATAAAGGATTTTGTAATTAGTTTACTTTAATAAAAGACAACGAATTTAATTAACTATTGAACGTTCCACTATTTATTCACTTCACTACATCAATTTTTGTGTTATCTAATTAATAACTAATAAACATTGTTTTATAATAGGTAAGTACATTTAAACAGAATTTATACGTAATTTAAATTACACGTATTTTGAGAACTTTACCCACTTCACTACGTGAATTGAATACGGTAAGAAAGAAAGAGTATTATTTAGTAATAATGCATTTATTGCGAACTGTAATTATTATAAAAAGCACGCCAATCTGTTAGACGTTAGAATTAGGGGAATTACCACTTTCTATTTGTGTGGTGAACTAGAACACAACAGTACAATAAGAAGACGACAAGACGACTGCGTAATACGACCTGTGACCTTCGCTTGAGGCGAGTTCAAATCAGGCTGCAATAATCGCAAAGAGGGGGTTGAGATACATACATACATTGATACCTCCAAATCAAAATCAACGGCCAACCGTGAAAGAAGAAGAATATTATTTTTGTAATATTATATTAATTTACTAACGTCACTCAAAATATACAGGACGCTTCTGAAGTAAAGCTAATATATGAAAAGAGAGAATATGGAATTCCAACAGGCTTTATTATATGTTTAATCAAAATTTGAAAATGTGGTACCGACATTTATAATAAAAAACAGTGATAGTGAATGAATAGTTTACACCACCTAGTTTTATTACTGTTAACTCATCGTAGTTAGGCTTACACCAACAGGGCGACTAGGTATAGGTAAATTTCAAAAAAACAAATATTTTCCTAGAAATTAAGATGTTTAATTGATTCAAAAGCAATTATGTATATTAAAACAGTAGAAAAAGTATAGTGTGGAACTCGCATGAAATGGCTTTCCTACTCGCATAACGATCATACTCGTAGGAAATATATGTCATTTCATGTTCGTTGCACAATATACTCAATACTTTATTGACTTTTCATACATACAACAGTACATTTTAAGTCCCAATTACAATGCATCAAAAGTAACAAAAATCAATTGAAATTATATACATTTACATTTAGTAGGCAATTCAGCACCCTATACCATAAGTATTAATTTATTAATTTACAAAATTCTATTTATTTATCTTATTTAAACTCATAATAATAATAATACAATAAAACAATTAACAGTACAACGTACAACGCAATATAATAATAATAGTTGTTAAGAAAACTATAACGCTAACAATATCCATTTCAACGATAACAATTAAAACTATACAATATCTCAATACATTATTAATTCATATTTCCTGTTCAACTAATTTTATGACAATCTGTATTAAGGCTACACATAAGATAATCAGATACAATATAGAAACAACTATTTACAAGAATTCTTTTGCGAATTTAGAAAATCTTGATTGATTCATATTTTTCATATTAATAGAAGGAAATAATAAAATTAGCTTATTGAACAAATTGTAATCTAGTTTATTATTTTTTTCCATCTGTATCCTTGAGAACTGAGAAACCAAGTGATTGGCATGCCGTGTTTGATATGCATCAAAAGAAGAATGAAATATAGTTATTATTATAAATATTTTCGATCAAACCACGTAGTATTCTATGTAATCAATTTGCTCCGAATATTCTAAACGTGGAATCTAGAAGGAAATTGCCCTTCTCTTCACTCGCAATATATGTCAGACAAAGCAAATAGTGATGACGTCAGGGTGTATTGGGTGTCCCTATAAAAGAGTATTATTATTATTATTATTATGCTGTTTGGTTATCTATACAACTGCAGATTGCATTAGTTATGTCTCTCCAAAAAAAAAAATATTAAAAATAGAAAGAGAATGTTGATATCCACGGGATAATTTGTTCGACATCAACTCAACAAAAACTGCTATCGCAGTAAAACAGAAAAAAGTTGCAAAGGATTTTTTTGTCTATCGCTTATAGATCTTGAGATATCTTCCGCCCACACTATAATTACCTATAAATATACAGGGTGTTTCAGAGAGACATGACCAAAATTTGTGAGCGAATTGGGGACATCTAATCATGAAAAAAACCTAAATTGTAGTTTTTCGAAAAGTCCTTATTTACAAACATACAGGGTGTTAAAGATGACTGCCTGAGGACGATTTTTTTGAAATATTTTCGAAACGAGTAACGATGAATTAACCAACTGTAGCATCTTTATTCACCTAGTGAAATGTCGTAAACTGACATGAAATTGAATAAAAAAGGATGACCATAGGCGGGTAAACGGGGGGGACCTTTGCCTTTCAATCCAGTTTAAACTCATTCAGAATAAAAATAAGAAATATGTTGTTGAGCAAACGTCAGTAGCCTTTCAGGCTAATAAATAATATTTCATATTTCATTTATGTGTGTGTTTTGTCTTATATCCTAAGATTGGCTATATTATACATTATTAATGTTAATAATGATGATTTTTATCATATTTATATATTTTCTCCTTTTTAATCATAATAATGCTAATTTATATCTTTTGTTTTCCTTTGCAGCATATTGTTATTATTGTTTATTGTCTCGTTGTCGTATTCTTGTTGTTAATCGAAACAAATTAAAGTACCTAAGTAGTGTAGAATTGAATTATCATGTCTGTATAATTTGCAAATTAGGTTAAGTGCGTGGAGTAGCATATTGCTAAACTTCGCCTTGTTTGTAAATTTCTTCTAAATAAAGACGATTTATTATTATTAATTATAAGGTTATATAGGTTATAGGTTTTTTTCCTTGTGATTTTTATTTATTTTGTGTCAAAAATGTGATTAAATAAAGTTTTTCGAAAAAAAAAAGCATGCGTTTTTTATGTAGAATGTTAATTTATCACATTTTTGACACAAAGGAATAAAAATCACAAGGAAAAAAGTTAGGTTATAATTATTAAGTCAAGGGTCCCCCCTGTTTACCCGCCTATGGTCATCCTTTTTTATTCAATTTCATGTCAGTTTACGACATTTAACTAGGTGAATAAATATGCTACATTTGGTTAATTCTTCTTTACTCGTTTCGAAAATATTTAAAAAAAAAATCGTCCTCAGGCAGTCCTCTTTAACACCCTGTATCTTTGTAAATAAGGACTTTTGAAAAAATGATTTATTAATTTTGGCCATGTCTTTCTGAAACACCCTGTATAAGTAATGAAGCGACTAATACAAAAAAAATTACATACCGCCCAAATATCATCATTATTTTGATCAGCAATAGTTAATTTAGTATCATTTTCCAAATGTTTTGCATATTTTTTTCCACAATAAATTCCCATAAACCATGTCTATGTCAAAGACCTTTCAAAAATAGATCAGCCTAATTCTTCCTAATTCCCACATACAAAATAAATAAATAAAAACTTTTTCAAAACGTGACCAAACTGTTGCCTATTTTTAAATGCGTCTATTATCATTTACCTATAGGTAGTACTAAATTTATTTATTGTCGTGTTTATGTAATTAGTAGTACATACAGCGACAGTTTGTAAAAGCACTTTAAGTACAAAAAAAAATCTTATTTCTGACTTTTTATTCGAAGATAGTAGAAGCTATCTGCATCGTTATGTTGTATAAATTACACAGGCCACACTGTATAAAATAAATAGGTCAACTGATTCCTTATTTTAAAGGTATTTTGATTCTCTTGACAAGCATTTGGTTTTTTCTTTAATTCGTCGGCTCGGTTATGAATTTCATACAAATTTTCCTTTCATTTTCATAGTGACGTTTGCACGATTTTTAACCAAGAACGGCTTTACTTGTTTTTCTAATGCTGCCTGTCTTTTTCTACAGAATTCGATACTTCTAATAGAAAACTATCACAGTTTGCTGAAAGAAGTGATGTAGGTACCTACTAGCTACCTACCAACATTTTACTAGATCATAGAAATGCGATCAAAATATCTATCCTATTTTTTATTAAACGTCCTTATCATTCTCCCATTTAAATTGCTGCAGCTGCGGGGGAAATTTGTTGTACCTTCTTACCTTTTGTATAAAATAAAAATTGTTAAGGCTGACTTATACAATTATTTAGAAATTTTATATATATCCTCGGTAGTATAGTGGTGAGTATCCCCGCCTGTCACGCGGGAGACCGGGGTTCGATTCCCCGCCGTGGAGATTTTTTTTTTTTATTTTCAATTATTTTTTTGAAGATGCGGCTGGTAGACAAGATTCTCCACAAGCTACTGCCGAAATTGAGGGCAACGAAGGTGAAGTGATCACAATTGACAGTCCTCCGTTACCCCAAATAAATATATCGGCTTTGTTACAAGTCCTTTAAAGTAATCAAATCGTGGTTAAGGTCTGCTACAAAAATGCTACGACTAAATGGACTAGCCCTTATGTATAGATATGCCTCGAGACGTAGAATTAGACTTGAATACCGTTATTGATGTTCTTGCCAGTAAAAGAAAACATCGTCTAGATTTTGTAATTTAATTCAGTAAGCGTAGACTTTGAAATTGTTAAATTGATATTAGCGCATTATTATTTTTACTTTCCCGCACAGGGAAAGTATTGTGAACGCGATATGCATTTCGAGTATGACGTTTGCAACACGATCCGCAGGCGAGTGCGCTCCTTCAATATAAAACGGAAAAATGCGTCCCGGTTACACATTGCCTCGAAGTTACAAATCAAAACAACTTTTGATTTTGATTTGTAACTTTTTCAATCAGCATTTAATAATAATAATAATAATAATAATAATGACTTTATTCAATGAATTAATAACACAAAATATAGCACAAAAAAAAAAAAAAACAATTCATTGAAATGGCGAGATTCGCTCTATGAGCGCTATTCTACCTAACCATACAAAACATTCTCATACTCAGCCATACAACAAAATAAGCCTCTTACAATTACACATACAATGTACATAAATATATAGCCAATTTTCAATTTACCTATTACCTAAATTACTATCTACGTACATAACAATTATTTAAATGAATCAATAATTAAGCCACATGAATCCAAGTCAGGAGCAATACAGATCGTCATCCTTTTAACCCTCATTTAATCTGACTACAGTACATCTTGAGTCTTTTTTTAAAATTCAATAATGACATATTTTTCAGGTACTCGGGCAGTGCATTATAATATTTACAAGCTGCATAAACGAAACTACGTTTATACATATTTGAAACATGTCTTGGGATAACAAGCATCTGTCCCTGCCTTGTGTTCCTCACAGTAACGTTTGCAAATTTCTTAAATTTGTTGAATAGATAAATAGGTTTCCCAGTGATTAGAATTTTATGTGTTAACCCCATGATATGAATCTCCCTCATCTTTTCAAGCTTGAACCGACCAGACTCGGAAATTTTATGGCTAATATGGTCGAATTTTCGAATGCAATAAGCAAAACGAAAACATGAATTATGGATCCTCTGCAACCGATCTGAATCAAACTTAAGCAAGGCCGGACCATACACAGTGTCACAATATGAGACCCTAGAGACAATCAACGCTTCACAAATGCCAAGTTTAGTTTTAGTATTAATAGTATGACGGTGAGGAAAAAGATATTTTATAATCGGATAAGTGGCCCTACAGAGCCGGTTGACATGACTTGTAAATCGCAGACCCTCATCCATCCAAAGACCAAGGTTCCTCGCTTCACTCTGTCTAGAAATTACTTCCCCGCCAAGGCGAAATTCGAATCTGCTACCCACAGCCCCTCTCTTTACCCTTGGACCGAACAACATACCGATGGACTTACTGGCATTCAGCTTCAAATTGTGTGCCGTTGAAAATTGTACAAGACGCTCCAGATCGGCGTTCAATAAATCCTGAGCCACAATGCTCTCATCTGCCTCAAAAGAGATATAGGCCTGTGTATCGTCGGCATAATGCTCCAGGTGGCAATTCTCAATGACTGTATAAAAGTCCGAAATATATATCGAAAAGAGCAAAGGTCCAAGAACCGAACCTTGAGGGACACCCATTTTTATAGCCGAGTATCCAGAGTATAAATTTTTATAAACTACCTGTTGCCGGCGGTCGGACAAATAGCTTCTAATCATATTAACAGCTCTGTTCGAAAAATTATAATAATAAAGCTTGCTACATAGAATATTCGGGTCCATACAGTCGAAGGCCTTCGAGTAATCAAGAAGCACCAATGCAGTGACCTTTCCATTATCTGTCTCCTTTAGAATATCGTCCACAATATGCGCCAAGATCGTTGCTGTACCAAACCCCTGTCTGAACCCAGACTGATTCGGCTTCAGAAACCCACCACCCACGACATAATCTGAAATCTGCGCAAAAATAACCCTTTCCAATATTTTTGATAACACTGGAAGAAGACTAATTGGTCTCAAATCTTTCAGTTCGGTAGGTTCTTCAATTTTTGCTAGTGGAATCACATTAGCCTGTTTCCATCCTTCAGGAAATGTAGAGCTCATGAGTGAGCAATTGATGATATGCGTCAGATGATCAATCAGGTCAAAACCAACCACCCGCAACATCCTCACACTAATCAAATCAGGTCCGACAGCACTCGTTTTTATAGAATTCAAGTACCGCGCGACCGTAGTCCGATCCACAGCACTGAACTCAAAGTGATGATCCTGTTGACAACGGCCATCATATTTATCCAACAATCTCAGTTGAGCCTCAGTTTTCTGCAAAACTGCCTGATCAGTAAAGTGCTTGTTTATATTCTCCAGATCCAACAAATTCTGAGGCAAGCTGTCACCATTTCTCTTCTCGCGTATAATATTCATAGATTTCAGAGTATTCCAAGTTGTTTTAGTATTTTTTTGGTTTAGTATAAATTCCATATGGGATTTTTTTTCCCGTTTTATGGCATAATTAACCTCATTTTTTATGTTTTTATAGAAGTTCCAATGAGCTTCGGATTTCGATTTCTTAAATTTACTGAGTGCTGCATCCCTAGCCTTAATCATTAATTTAATATTATAAGTCAACCAAGGTGCCGATGGTTTTGTGACTCTAACAGTCTTATATGGACAACACTCATGAAATATCTGCAATAAATTCTCAGTTAAAAAGGAAACCATGTCATTAACATCCTGCATATGAAAAATGGAGTTCCAGTTGATCATGGAAAACAAGTAATTAAATTCAGTCTCGTTGAAATTATTGAAGTCCCTGTATGTAATTACTACCAATTTATTTTTCCTAATATAAGCTTTAATACCTTTGTCTTTAACACTTTTTAATTTAGCGCGTAAAATTTTTTGCTTCGCATAATCCTCCTGAATTAAGTCAGGCGTAATAAAAACCCCGGTTCCCTTAAGCATCTTCGCATTCTCAAGAATCTCCTGTTTAAACTGCTGATGAACAAATTCCACACACACAGGCCGACACTTGTCCTCCAAATGCTTGCCAATCCTGTACCAGTCTCTAATATCCTTTGGCTCACCTTCGAGTTCCAGCTTCTTATCTATTATCTCCAGAACGGCTTTTAGATCATCAAATCGGTTTTCCTGCTCACGTATACCATAAAAAATCAGATTATACTTTTTTTGCTTTCGTTCTGCTGCCAGAAGTCGAGTACGTAAATTTAGATTGTCGTTCTTTAATTTAGTATTTTCTGACTTTATTTGTTCCAACTCATCTTTCAGTTCTTTATTAGCCGCACGGATTTCTAGTTTAAGCTCCTCTCTGATTGTATCAGTTTTAAGCAAAACAGTCTGCAGAAGGTCGAACAATTCCTTATTACTCGGGTTTTCACCCATAACAATCAATTGCAATACGCTGCGCTGGCAAATACTGTATCTGTATAATGCAAAATGCGGTTGGTGCGGGCGGCTCGAACAATGAAATAAGCGCACAGTATGATAAGGAGATATTCAGAAATTAACCTTAATTTTCACACTCACAGGACAGCAATTTTTATACTATTCAAATATGCTTATTTTTATTAATTTCAACTTAGGAAAACAATGTTCGTCGAACACAAAAATGATATAATAGCTCAGCTGTATAAGACTCACCAATTAACATAAACATTTAACGGTCTAATTTGAATTATTTTTAGAACACCAATTTTATAAACAATATATCACTTGTACCATCCGCACCAAAATTTTCAGATATAATTTCTAGAAATAGAGTTGATTACTTTTTGACATGTCCCGCCTTATTCATAACCCTGTATATTGCATACAAAGTATTTCTCGTTGGTGGAAGTGTTAAAAGGGAGTTAAAATTCACACCTTACAGGTAAAAATGTTAAAATCTACTTAAATACCAACAAAGAAACTTTTCAACAAATCAAATAATTATAACCGAACCAGTTTTCGCTCCAATAAGAATAATGAAAATCTGTATCTGGTGTGATATTTTTATTTTACACATTATTATCAAATTTCTATGTAGTGAATTGTGATGAGAACGGCAAACAGTGACATTTACATGAATTATAAGTTTAACGCGAAGCCGTAATTAGATGTTGCTCGCCAACAAACTGAAATGATTAACGTTCTGGTACTAACTGAGAAACATGGATGAGCTTTCCAATTTGAAATAGTATACAAATTGTTTACAAATAATGGGTATAGAGATACGAATTCCGTTAGGCAACATTGTATTCAAAGTTTGCTTTCTTAGGATAGGATTGTACGCCAGGATGTTATCAAAGTACCAGATGTACAAAAAGTCACGATTAAAACGCAAAAAATCAAAATGTCTAGTAAAGTAACTAGTAACAGGAAACTAGTTTCGGCTTAAGCCTCATCAGATAACGAATACTAAAGTCACAACTGATTTGGGATGTCAACGAGAATTTAAGGCCTTGTTAGGGTTCACCTGATAGTCCGAGGGCACTGGAATTGAGAGCATTAAGAGAGCGGATACTACTCCGTCAACCTAAGTAAACTTTTTTTAATGTTACCTGAAAATGAGGCTTCTACCAGGTACTGATCAAAAACAGAGCATTTCATATATTAATAGGATGCTGTTATTGTGAGCGTGCCTGTATATACCGAGAGGCGAACGATGGATGAAAAATCTAGATATATAGGCGATCAAGTAGTTGCTTAATCACAATGAGTATTTTAAACTTGCCACATTATGCACTCTGGGATTGTGGTAGTTATATAAATATCTATGAAGGCCTTAAAAACGAACATGAAGAAGAATGTGAATTAAATATCTGTAAAAAAATAACAAGCTGACTAAATTAGCAGTGTCAACAATTTATCGAGCGATAAACAGACAGGGGAATGTAATTGACTTAGTGTAAAAATAAAACGTATTTGACAAAAATTTAAACAAATTGATGACGAAAGTAGGGACATCATTAGGAAAATTGTGTATAGTTTTTATAAACAAAATAACGTGTCTACTTTAGACACGGTTTAATCTATAGGGTAAAGTAAGGTATGTTCGTGATATAGATAATAGATTTATGAAAATTTCTCAACAAGTTACCTTTTGCTTTAGATGGATGACATCTCGGATAGTAGTAAGTGTATGTTCGTACTAGATGATGCAACCTGTCGCGTTTCTATATCACGAATATTCCAGGCATTAGAAAACTTTGTTTACATGCGATGCTTATTACGTTGTGATTTTTGGCGGGTTTTGCAACTGGGAAGCGATGTCCAGAAATAACAGGAATAATTGAAAGCTGAGATAATGAAATTTACATTAATCTATAGTATTTTAGATGAGGAATCTTCCTGTACACAATAATTAACTTTTTGACTTAATTTTACTGTAATTGCTTATTCCGTGGAGCTTGTTTGTTACAATAATTTTCATGCGTTGAAGACATTAAAAATACAAGGGTTATTCAATGTTAAATATATTTTTTTGTGTGCAGTAAAATTATTCCATATTTTTAGATAATGTTATGTTTATAATCTACTACAATCCTAAACTAAAGGTAAAGTTATTGCACATTAGATTTAAAAAAAAATGGAGCACAGTGGATACAATGTTACTACTGTTTGGTACGATATCACCTAAAATGTCAAGCATTTGACAAAGAAATTGTTTTAATGTGCAATCGATGCACTGGAAATACCAATGGTGACCAATGGTGAGAATAAGATGTTATGCGTTAATGATAACAATGTAACTGTTAATAAAATCTTACCTACCAATTTTTAGCATTAATTGTAGTATCACGAATAAACCTACCCCATATCACGAAATTACATATCCTAGTCACGAAATTACCTTTCCTTGACTAGGACAGTCATTTGAGAGTTTATTTAAGTAATTTTCTAAGTTTCCTCATAAAAAAATACATAAATCTCAAGAATAACTATCGGGTGTTAGTCCCTCACAATTGTAGCAACAACGCATGCTATTTCCATTACTCTCCAACGAAAAAACGAAAATTATCACGAATATACCTTACTTTACCCTAGTTATTATTCGGTGCTTTAGATATGGGTCGAGAAAAACTTAAAAACTACGGACAATATAATTACAATTGCTTGTCCACACTGCGGGAAATAGTAATAGACTGCGGATTTAACTATAAAAAATCCCGATGGCAGCCAGTCGGAAAAGTAGATTTTTGATTTATGTATTTTTTATTTATACTTAGTCTACCACTGACACCCACTATTAATAAACAAATAATGGAATATTCTGACATTCGCCAAATATAACCAAAGTGTCATATTGACAGTTATTTTAACTGAAATACCCATTATACTATAATGTAAGTACGGTCTTATTGTTATTTCACAGGTGTTTATTTGTCAAAATAATTACAGGTATAGCGGGTGATGATATTGTTTTTATTTTTTGTTACTTTATATTGACTTACATTTACTTAAATATGCCAGCGATGAAAAAACTCTCCAAATAAATATTGTAGAGATTTAAGTGCTCTATCATTTGATATGTAACATCGGTATTTTCTATTAACAACGAGAAAAATATGATTTTTTTAAAACTTTGACAGGCCGCCATTCTGAAATTAGCTCTCCGATTTCAATCGCCAACGAACTCACGCGATTCCATGACCTAGCCGATTTTTTAACCAAATTTTGTTTCGATTGGTCAAAAAATGCGGCCTAGAACGTGACGCAGAGTTTCTATATCCCATATATATATATATATATATATATAAACTTTTGAACTGAGGTCATTTTTAGGATCCAGGGGTCATAAAATGAAGTACTGCATACAAATTTTTCAAAATTTCGGTTGTGTCGATCTCCTGAATAGTTAGATTTTTTTTAAAAATCTACTAAAAATTGACAATAAAATGGCTGTAATGGAATCAAGAAGGATAGTAGAATTGCGGGAAGAAGGCTTAGAAAAGATTAAAGATTAAAGATTATCGTCAGTCAGATAGTTAAATAGCTTATTTAGACAAGACGTAGTTAATAATAATACAAAAAATGCAGTAGGCACTCCATATCTTCTAGAGGTAAACGTGTTATCATACTTCATGCAGGTGGCAAAAATGGATTTGTTCGAAATGCGTTGTTATTATCTGTTAAAAATATAAGCGAATCCTTTGCAGTTATCATGAAGAGATGAATGCTCAATTATTTGAAAAATGGACGATTCTCAGTTTGCCGCCTTACCACTGTATTTTCAATCCGATCGAGATGATTTGGGTATCATAAATCCCGATTACAAAAAAAAATATTCAAACACCAAATATACATATGTATAAGTATATAAATTTGCTTTTATCTTTGATAAAATAATGATACGCCCATGTCTCCATACGGATAGATGTATGCCGCCGAAATTTTTTTTGTCGATTTCAACTGACAATGGAACCAATATACTACACCAGATTTTCAGATTGTTCCATAATCGATCGAAACCCTGTATATAATTGAATCTAGTACGTCAAAAAACAAAATATACTTAATGTTAAGTACAATTTTTTGTACCTTTAATATTCAATAAAATATTTATAGAAATAATGTCGAACAGCAAACCATGTAATCTGGAATTGAAAACTTCCTCGACTTTTCTATCGCTATTACATATCTCTATTGCGGTGTGAGCTTTTCTTATAGATTAGATGGAATATAATTAAAATAGGTTGGTTCTTACATGGATATTGTTCTAAAAGTGGTGCTGGTTTACTTAAATAAAAGCAACAAAAAATGGGATATAAATACAGGGTCGTCTACATGAAACTAAGATATTCAATTAAAATTTCGCCTAATATTATGAATATGTGCATTTTCCACGAAAACGTCAAGAGTTATCCATAGAAAAGTATTATAGTATTTGACAAATAATTATTTTGTTCATCTAATTTTGACCTAATATACCGGGTGTTCCATTTGAAATAAACAAGTTATTTGGAATTAAACATTACGTTCATATAACTTATATTATTGGACACCCTGTATTTAGTTTTGGGGTTTTTTAGATTTGGCGTAAAAAGTGATGAGTGGGTATATTTATCACCCCAGACTGCCTTAAAAAGAACAAACGAATAGGTGTGAATTTTTTCATTCAAATTATGTCTATATTTTTATAAAAATTAAAATATTTAAAAAACTGTCAGGTTTAGGTGAGATGTACGTTAATGAAAGTTAGGTTTATTTTGAACGGGGAATCTAAAAATATATTCATATACAGAGCATTCCATTTAAAAAAAACACAACTATGGTTTATTTCTTATATTTGGGACACCCTGTATAGATTCATAATATTTTTAAAATGTAGCCATAAATGATTTTTATCGAACTCATGAATAAAACTTTTAGGAAATTAAATAGTTTAGCCACATCATTCCTTGGCGTGAATAACCCTGTATATTACAATAATAACATTAAAAATCGCCTGTTTGACATGATCACAATTCTGAAAATATTTCCTTTTGACCACTATAAAGTTAAGTATTAGACTATGTGGTTGACAAACGATGAACGTATAGCCTTTCCCAATCTCCTTTCTAAAGTTAATCGTCCGCACCCTGATTGAAACAACTTTTTCGAAGTACCCATCTCAGTAATCAACATATCGATTACAGAATAAGAAATCAAATATCATTGCGTTATATTTTTTGTTGTTTAATTAAACAAAACCATTAAATGATCGTTTCAATCCTGTGTCCCTATTTCATTCTTAATCTATATCTTCTGTCAATTTACTTCCTAATACATGCCTCCACCCCCGATCAAACACACTCGACCAGCCTGGTATACTCTATATAGATGGATGGTCATATACAGGGAGAGGAGAGCGTTTTGCCCCATAGTAGAGGTACTTGTCCAAACAAATGTGTACTCATCAATCAAATGCCGCCCCAAGTCCCCCGTCCATCGCCACCCCCGTAACTCACACCCTGCAACCCCTCTTCGCTTCATCGTGACAAACCCCAAAGCAAAGCTAAAGGGCTGTTCTTGTGTGGACCACCACCAGGACATTATAATGTATATTTACAACATAATATGTACAGGGTGTTTTAGAAATATGTCGTTAATTTTCGAGGCAATAAAGTTTTGTTTTGAGTTTTTTTTTTGTTCTTTTTAATTACTTAAATATGTTTCTAAACATTTAGTTTAATATAATTTCTATATCTTGTTGTGGAATATTGTATTATAAGAATTGTTATTTGTCTTATAATTGGGTTATGCCTAGTGATGCACGGTCCGAATATTACCATCAGAATTTCCAGTTATATTACGTAATATTACCTCTACCATCCGGTAACGTTACATTGTTACTGTAATATTTCCGAAAAATTTCGTTAATTTTCGGGGTAATATTCCCGGTAATATTCGCTTCAATATTACGTTAAAGTTGGTACCTAACAGTCTTACTGCTTGTTTCAACATGCTGCAACACGTCTAGTGATAGCTGTTGCATAGTTCTTACGCCATCGCTATAATATGTAAAGCTCGTTTACATACGAACTAATCGGAAATTCTTACACAATAACCGTGCCGAAATGAAAAATGTTGCATTAATGACCCCATCAACAGTTACAAATACTTTTAATGAAACTGAATCTGATTTATCCGAGGATTTGTCTGCGGATGAGGGTTTAGCAAATAATGACTAAATATTTATTTTTACCGACTGAAAACTATTTTTATCATATGTACCTATTCTTTGGCCTATCTAAGAATTGTGTGAACTATATAGTTTCAGATTTCAGTTTATTTTGTGTTTTATTGACCTTTTAGAGCCATATAGGTAATTGAGGCAATTATTGTTTAATTTGTTAAAGCTTCTTTGCATATTGTAAAACCAGCTTTTTCTAAGTTGTTCAGCAATATTACCTAATATTACCTAAAATTACGTAATATTACGTAATATTTCCAATGTTCTTACCAAAATATAAATTACCGGTAATTTTGCATCACTAGTTATGCCTACCTGTTAGACAATAAAGTTATTATTATTATTATTAAAGCATTGGAGCGCTCAAGGCCCCATGGACCGCGAGGCCGTAGTAGGCAGTCTTTGCGCCTTACGCCGCCACTGTTCCGTTCACAAATATTGTATCTATTTGGAAAAGAATATGTTAATTTGTAATAAAGACAACATATTGTAAATCATTACAGAGAACTACAACAAAAGGCAATGCTGAATTGTGCATTAGCACTACTCCATGTTGAACAAGTAACTTTCATCGCGGAAAATGTCTGCGCTGAGGCGTGGCGGCGGTATGGTGAAATTAATTATTTCTTTCATTAGTAGAAGTTTATTAATTAAGGAAGCGCTTGAGATTCGTCTTGCTGTTTGCACAACGTCATCTCAACCCTTTGGGCTCTCTCGTGGGATAAGAGAGCAGAATAAACGCGGGGAATATAGCGACTTAAAATGGAAACTTGTGTATACTACTGACTGCTATACTTATATTGGGTAGGTACCTACCTCGTAGCTGCTTAATTGATGTGTATGTTCATGTATTTTTTATTAACAATACATTCATTATTATTATACAATGTGTCCTAATTTTCCCGACCAAACTTTACGTTTTGCTTTTACTGATAAAAAAAATCCCGATGGCAGCCAGTCGGAAATAGTATATTGTATTCCTAGGCGGTAAAGTGTCATTTTTTCAGGCTGAAAGAAAAAATGTACGGGCGAGCTTTAGCGAGCCCGGACATTTCTTGAAGCCTGAAAAAATCACTTTACCGCCATGGTTTACACATTATTTTTCTGCCGGCACTCTACAATTGTAGGTAATACAAAAAAAAAAGAAAAAAAAAACATTAAACGTACTAAATAATAATAATAATAGAATTTAATGCCCAACAGAATAATCCCTTTACAGAGCAATATAACATATATACATACAAAAATACAAAACTCTGACAATTAATAGAAATTACAAATTTCAAACAAATAACAAATCACTAGGTACTAAATAACGATAAAAGAACAATTAGGCAACCGCTCTCTTGTAATGTTACTAATGATTTAACAAACTTCGCAAGAAAAAAACCCTCACAATTCAAAGGCAGTCTGAGTATTATTATTAACTATATAAACTATAACTAACTAAACAAACTTAATCTGTATTGTTTGATATATTTATGTTAAAAATGGGACTTTGAATTGTACAATTTGTAAAAGTGATTCCCTGTTTAGATAAATTAGACAGTTGTAGCTGCTCTGTAATACTACTTGTTAAAGCTGATGATGAATTTTTGCTCGAGACTACAGCTGATAAACTGTCAGTAATTACTGAGCTTTTCAAGATGTCAGCTTCAGTACTGGTTTCAGGTTCATCATGTGCTTTTAATAAATGGTATGTTGTAGTCGAAGCAGGCAAACCGTTCGAGGGTGTTTTTGATGTAGGTTAATGATTGAAATCCAACATTTTTTTAGCTACTCTAATTTTGTTATTACGTAGCCTTCTGCTACAGTAGTTGATTTCCATCCACCGTGCCTTTTCAGTGACAATATATCAGCTCCTGAGTCGGCAAGAAGTGTGGCAGATGTCCTTCTGAACGCATGTCCAGTATATTCTTCAAAATTTGGTAGGTTTAAATAAAAAGGTATCTTAGAAGGAATTGCACCAATTGTATGATGTCCTACATATTGGGCTGAACATTTTCCAGCACTGTATTTCACAAATAATCATCGAGAATTCATATTTTTGGGACGTAGACTAAAATACTTTTTGCATATTGATACAACGTCAGTAGTATTTTATTTTTGTTCTGTGTTGCATACAGTAAAAGTTCGCCGCTTATGAGTTTTGTGTCTGGAACGTGAATTATTAAGATATCGTCTTTATTAACCACATGATCTATCATCATATTTGTGACTTCAATACTTCTACAAGCACCGGCCACTCCTATAATCAACACTACCTAAAATTATATTTTTGAAGAGTAAAATTATAGTTTTTGATTCATAAGATTATTGCTTACCTTTGTCATTAAATGTATTTCATCCGGTGTAGTTTCAAGAAATTTTCCAATATCCCGTTGGCCGAAAATTTTTGACATTTTTGCAAACAGATTTCTTCTTTAAAAAGGCAGTCACTTTTGTGAAATTTCTAATGTTTACGTTATTTTTACCTAATAGCGTAGATTTTAACATGAATTGACCACAGTATTTTTGTGAAAGATCCGATAAATACGTCAAACTCACGTTTTCACTATACTTTTTAACGTTTTTAGCACTACACCAATCCATAAACAGTTTATACTGAAGTTCATATTTGCTTCTTGATTTTTCCGGCAGCAAATTCATCGAAACTTCATTCGCTTTCTCGAGAATTTCAGGCGGGTACAATACTCAATTTCCTCGTCACTACGATCAATCAGATGTTCCATAATTATTATATAAATGATGAATCAAAGTGAAATTGAATATTTTACGATGCGCTCCATTTTTGACAACCACTGTCACATTGGTCTGTCATCATTGTTAATAGCTTTTATTATTGTGCCGCCATCTATTACAAATAGTTAAAAATAATTTTCTTGTCTAGCCATTTTTGAGTGTTTTGTAGCGCTAGCCTTAGAAATGCAAACTTTCTCGTCCCTATGGAAGCAGTAAAATTCAAGTTTCTCATAGTGTCGGCAGAAAAGTAGATTTTTGATTTATGTATTTTTTATTTATACTTAGTCTACCACTGACACCCACTATTAATAAACAAATAATGGAATATTCTGACATTCGCCAAATATAACCAAAGTGTCATATTGACAGTTATTTTAACTGAAATACCCATTATACTATAATACATACGTAAGAACGGTCTTATTGTTATTTCACAGGTGTTTATTTGTCAAAATAATTACAGGTATAGCGGGTGATGATATTTTTTTTTTATTTTTTGTTACTTTATATTGACTACATTTACTTAAATATGCCAGCGATGAAAAAACTCTCCAAATAAATATTGTAGAGATTTAAGTGCTCTATCATTTGATATATAACATCGGTATTTTCTATTAACAACGAAAAAAATATGATTTTTTTAAAACTTTGACAGGCCGCCATTCTGAAACTAGCTCTCCGATTTCAATCGCCAACGAACTCACGCGATTCCATGACCTAGCCGATTTTTTAACCAAATTTTGTTTCGATTGGTCAAAAAATGCGGCCTAGAACGTGACGCAAAGTTTCTATATCCCATATATATATATATATATATATATATATATATATATAACCAAACAAACAAAGATATTCAACTAAGTTGACAGAGTATAGTATATCACCGATATACAAAGAAAAATGAAATAAACTAACTTGTACGAATCAAAAAAAATCTCGTGACACAAGCTGGATTTGAACCAACATCTCCCAATTGCCGGTCAGGTGTTTTAACCAATTAAACTATCGTGGCACATGAATGAAACTTCTTTAATTCGTACATGCCTTGCTTCCTATGTGCTGTGCTACGCCTCGACCTTTTAATTCAAAGGCAACATAGACTACACACTGCCATAATGCAATGTTATTTCTCTTTTGCTCATCGCAAATAAATATAAATAACCAAACAAACAAAGATATTCAACTAAGTTGACAGAGTATAGTATATCACCGATATACAAAGAAAAATGAAATAAACTAACTTGTACGAATCAAAAAAATCTCGTGACACAAGCTGGATTTGAACCAACATCTCCCAATTGCCGGTCAGGTGTTTTAACCAATTAAACTATCGTGGCACATGAATGAAACTTCTTTAATTCGTACATGCCTTGCTTCCTATGTGCTGTGCTACGCCTCGACCTTTTAATTCAAAGGCAACATAGACTACACACTGCCATAATGCAATGTTATTTCTCTTTTGCTCATCGCAAATAAATATAAATAACCAAACAAACAAAGATATTCAACTAAGTTGACAGAGTATAGTATATCACCGATATACAAAGAAAAATGAAATAAACTAACTTGTACGAATCAAAAAAATCTCGTGACACAAGCTGGATTTGAACCAACATCTCCCAATTGCCGGTCAGGTGTTTTAACCAATTAAACTATCGTGGCACATGAATGAAACTTCTTTAATTCGTACATGCCTTGCTTCCTATGTGCTGTGCTACGCCTCGACCTTTTAATTCAAAGGCAACATAGACTACACACTGCCATAATGCAATGTTATTTCTCTTTTGCTCATCGCAAATAAATATAAATAACCAAACAAACAAAGATATTCAACTAAGTTGACAGAGTATAGTATATCACCGATATACAAAGAAAAATGAAATAAACTAACTTGTACGAATCAAAAAAATCTCGTGACACAAGCTGGATTTGAACCAACATCTCCCAATTGCCGGTCAGGTGTTTTAACCAATTAAACTATCGTGGCACATGAATGAAACTTCTTTAATTCGTACATGCCTTGCTTCCTATGTGCTGTGCTACGCCTCGACCTTTTAATTCAAAGGCAACATAGACTACACACTGCCATAATGCAATGTTATTTCTCTTTTGCTCATCGCAAATAAATATAAATAACCAAACAAACAAAGATATTCAACTAAGTTGACAGAGTATAGTATATCACCGATATACAAAGAAAAATGAAATAAACTAACTTGTACGAATCAAAAAAATCTCGTGACACAAGCTGGATTTGAACCAACATCTCCCAATTGCCGGTCAGGTCTTTGTATATCGGTGATATACTATATATATCTTTGTATATCGGTGATATATATATCTTTGTATATCGGTGATATACTATACTCTGTCAACTTAGTTGAATATCTTTGTTTGTTTGGTTATTTATATTTATTTGCGATGAGCAAAAGAGAAATAACATTGCATTATGGCAGTGTGTAGTCTATGTTGCCTTTGAATTAAAAGGTCGAGGCGTAGCACAGCACATAGGAAGCAAGGCATGTACGAATTAAAGAAGTTTCATTCATGTGCCACGATAGTTTAATTGGTTAAAACACCTGACCGGCAATTGGGAGATGTTGGTTCAAATCCAGCTTGTGTCACGAGATTTTTTTGATTCGTACAAGTTAGTTTATTTCATTTTTCTTTGTATATATATATATATATATATATATATAAACTTTTGAACTGAGGTCATTTTTAGGATCCAGGGGTCATAAAATGAAGTACTGCATAAAAATTTTTCAAAATTTCGGTTGTGTCGATCTCCTGAATAGTTAGATTTTTTTTAAAAATCTACTAATATCACAGTTACATGTCTCTGAATGTATCTCCAACATTGTTTTCACAATACTATATTAAAATTTGATACACCTCGAACACTCAATATTTAGAGCAATGACTTTTCTGTTCTGTCGATCTCAAGATGCAAGAAAGTGTTTAAACATACCTACTGCTATTTTGCCTTCACCGTTTTTTGTTTTGGAATCTCAAGCTCAAGCTAGATTAGAATATTTTGCTTTTGAATATGTTTTGGTTTTTTTAGCGGCTTTATGGTGCCATTGAATTATTAAATGTGTATTGAGAAAAGGACAAGTAGATTGAAGCCCTACTCAATTCAGACCTCTTTCCACCCACCTTGGTTGCTATGTGTTTAGATTGAAATGTGCAGATCGAGGCCCTACTCAGTTCAGACCTCGTTGCACCTACTCCTGCTTCCTCTGTAGTGTTTTGTTGTCCTGTGTTGATGTTCTCGTTGGATCTTAGGTTGTTCTTGTTCAACATGTCCTGTATCTTGTGTTTTAGATTAATCTTCAGTCTTCTTGTCAGATTGTCCTGAGTTTAGGATGGGTTCTTCTGTGGTGTTGATTCTGTTGTTCCAAGTCGTAAATCAGGGCTTGTCTTAGTTGTGGGTTCGTGTGGTGTTCAATCTTGCTGAAGACACTGTTCTTTAATTCGCTTATCCTGTTTTGAATTGATTGTACTTCTAGATCGCGGTGGATTGTGTTATTTCTGGATTTCTGGCATACCATGGAGCGTTGCAACACATTCTCAATGTGATGTTTTGGAATGTTTGCAGCTTTTATTAAAAAGTGGGGTTGTATAAATCAACCCCACTTTTGTCCTTAGTGGGAGTTTGCTCTGCCTACGAATAAGTGGGTAGACCAAGCGTCGGATGTATTTGGCTTTTTCGAGTCTATTATGGATCCATGTGAGACGTCTGTCGAGTGTTAGACCTAGGTATTTGACTGTGTTAAACCAGGGGATCCTGGTTCCTTCGACTTGCAGATGATGATCGTATCTGTTCTTTCTTTTCTTTGCTTGTCGATGTTGACACAGAACCGTCTGTTATGTAGGAATGACCAGACAAGTTTAATCAGTTTATGGCTGATGCCGAAGTTGTGCATTTTGCAGATGAGGTCTTCGTGCCACACTTTGTCGAAGGCCTTTTCAACATCGAAGAGCACGATGCCATTGATCTGTCAGCTATTGAAACCGTCAATAACATATTCAGTTAAACGGGCTGTTTGGTGGTCGGTTCCGTGGATATAGTGGATATTTTCATAGAATAATGCTTATATACTGCTATTTTGCCTTATTAGCTCTCCATATCATATACTTATGTAATATACAGTGTGTAGGATAGATGTAACAAGGGGTGTGAAGGACAAATCATTTTTGAATGACATTTGGGGAATGAGTGCTGCTTGTTTTAAAACTAAGGTACGAAAAAATTAGTTAAATCCGTGTTGTACAGGGTGTTTTATAAACAATTTATAAAAATCATCATCAATAATGTACCTAGTGTCTTTATTTTACAATATACGCAAATATTCTGCTAAAAAAAGTTCGGTTATAATGCAATCTTATATATCTACGTAATAAATTTCAGAAATATTTTTTGAAAACATACTTTTCTGCAATAATTAGTATTTTAATTTGGTTCATATTGCGACAAACACTGCATACCTACATAGTAGAACAAATAATAATTACATTGAAATTAGTTAGAAAAACTAAACATTTTAGAGATATACAACCTTATACTCGTACAAATGTATCCTGATTTTTCTTGCTTAATGAGATTAAACTATAAAATATTGGGGTTCTATTAAAAATATTGACGTGACAGTTTTCTCATTTTCATGATGTGATAATTGCACAATCTGTATTAATATTTACCAAAACAGTTCAAAGTTCTCATTAAATGACTATTTTGGAGATAGAAATACTATCTAAATCAATTAATGAAGGTTTCCTTATAGGAAAATTTTATGATTTTCTATCCCGCAAACGTCATTTTTGACATAAAACATTAAGTAAGTCAGAAACGGTAAGACTTCGGTCTAGGACATGATACACAAAGTCTAGTTGAAGTTTTGCATATAATCCAATCCAATATACGGTGTTCCATTTGAAATAAGCAAGTTGACACCTACTTCAGGTATAACGGGAGGTGTCAATATCTTATAACTATTTTACCTCATCGGCCCCCGTTGACATAGTTACACTGCTAAGTTATCAAAATTCTCCTATGTATAGTTTTCTATATACAGATCGATTTGGTTTACAGTCGGCCACCCTGTATATGGAGGCTTTTAGTTTCATGGCTCCGGCATGACGAATCTCATGGCACGCTTCGAATACTTTACAGCAGGGTTTTTAATGTTGGGAACATCCAAAAGTCGCAGGTAACCAAGTTGGGATTGTCCGACGCGACGGCAGAAGTTGAGTAATTTTGGTCGACGAATGCGGTGTCGTGGTGAAAAAGCAAGTAGCCGCTCGCTGCGTCCCGAATTTCAAAGTAAAATTCCATATTGATCGTCTGAACTCTTGGAACATACTCAGAGTCCTCAACACCACTCAGTCAAATCACGATCTTCTTCAATCTCAAGCCGCATACACTCGATATTTGACTTGTGCTCGTATGGTTAAAACTAAGCGTAATGCAAATTCGTTGGCCTCGTCTTACCGTGATTTTTAAACATAACAAAATGCGACAAGGAACTTGCTGTTGGGCAGCCGTGGCGTACCCCACCCAGATCGCTCAAACGTCCGGGAGCGAAGATCAGATATTTATGGCAAGATACACTTGCATTATTCATGTATTGTTTAGAACTTTCTAAATGTGCCACGAACCTTTGTGCCTAAACCGCGTGTATGTTGATATATAAGGTATGTTTGACGATTAGAATAGAACAATAGGGATACAATTCAATTTTAGATTGGGTTTAGCATCATCAGCAAAGAAAATAAAAAAAAAACCGTTTTTAAGATATTTTGAAAAAACAAAACCGTTGGTTGTACTCTTGGTGTTTCGGTTTATTAGCTTTATTTGGAACGAACAAGAACACCATTTGTATCCTATGTTAAGCAGGTAAGTTGGAATTTAATAAACTAAAAAAAAATACTGAATGCACAAAAATTCCCTACAAATGCCCACCACCTTTCTTATGAATAATTCAATACGAGAGTGTCTGTGATATACACAAATTACCATAATATGCAATTTTTAATTTAAAATAATAAAGAAGTTGACGCCAACATTTGGTTTAACTGGAAGTGTTACACGGACGCATTTTATTTGAAAAGGATACCCTGTACCTAGAAACAGTTCACACATAATTATTAAGACATGTTCCATGCCAAAGATGAATAAATTCAAGAACGAACATTGTGCTGCCATCTATTGAAAGACAGTGGACCAAATCCATGCTGCGAGTTTTTGAACCATAATTTGTATGTTTCTGTTTTGAACAAGTATTATTATAATAATATAGTGTCAGCGCTTGGTTAGTACCATCATCTAACAACAGACGGCGTTATCAACTTCAGTCGTTCATTAATAAATGTCTGGTATATGATAACGCCATCTGTTGCTAGTTGACAGGTACTAAACAAGCGCTGACACACTATATTATAATAAGCACAATGACCAAACCAATACCTTCTTAAGTTAGTATAATCAAAGATTAATTTGTGTAGATTAATCTTTGGCATAATATATACAAAACTGTCATATTTAGGCCCTACATAAATCAAAACAAGTTTTCCGAAACTCTGTGTGGATTCAATTAAGTAGGTATCGACAGGATAACTAAATTCTTATTCAATATTCAAATTTTCAAAACATAACTACTCTTTTATCCTGGGTGTACACCTTATAAAGTCCATAAATGTAAAAATCCTTCTAATAGGCAATTTATTTTATTATATAAACTATTTTATTACTGGAAGATTATACAAAATCATTACCTTTAAATTATTATTATTAAAAATATACTTAACAATTACCAATACCATAAACATTAATTAATAAAATCATCCGAGAATTAACTTAAACACTATTGTTAGTATATTTAACACTATCAATGGGATTCTGGCTACTGTTCTAATGGAATGTAGAAGATTAAATATTTGAGCTTTTGTCGATGGATTGTCACCAAAACCATGTACATTTGAACTTTTTGCACTCCAACCAATTTTACTTAAAAATCTGTCTTCATTCAATATGCAAACTGCGTTTAAGCACAAAATTGTTGCTTCCATCAAATTCCATAATGTAAATGCCATTTTCTGATTTCAGGTAAATCTGTATTTCTAATTTGTAATTAAGATAAAAACTAGTTAAACTCCAAAAAACAACTTTTCAAATATTTTCAAAACATAACCTATAAAAAATGATATAAATATTTGACATTCCCAAAACACGGAGTTGACAAAACAGAAGAGAAGAGTAGAATGGATGGGACTCGCAACTAGAACTATAAAAATATGGACATGAATTTTATGAATGATAGATATCTTTTCTATATTAATTTATTAATATAAAAAAGATATCATTATAGAACTATAAAAATATGGACATGAATTTTATGAATGGTAGATATCTTTTTTATATTAATAAATTAATTAATTAATCAAAAGTTCAAATGTACATGGTTTTGGTGACAATCCATCGACAAAAGCTCAAAATATAATATATATGAACTTAATTATCTTTTTAAATGCCCATCATATACTACTAATTTCTAGTCACAGAGGATTTCCTTTAACCATTCATATCAGTTAAACCGATGTGAGGATATTTTGCAGATTGCATACATTTGTGAGGTATGCGGTAGAAGAAATATATCTATCGATAATAGTTCTATAATATATAGCTTTTACCAAAGATTGATGTACATTAATCTTTGCTTTTACCTTTTGTCAAAAATCTCCAAATCTACCTTCTACCACATTATTATACTGCTACTGTACTTCTACCACAATTATGATATCCATGCCTACTTCTTTTTCACTTAGTTGTAAAGCCTACTATACAAATGTTGCTAAATTAATTTTTATATTTATAATTCCTTAAGTTGCAATATCTATTTTAAAAAAATAAGCACAATATAATATTAAAATGTAAAATTAATAATAAATTCATTTAAAATTCCAGTGTGAAATTCTTGGATTTACTATGCCTACAATGATTGCACTCCCAGACTAAGAATTAAATAAAATTCACATAACCTAACACTTGGTGGCTAAATCCAAATCGCCCCGAAAGGTGCGATCAATAAAGAAGCGAAGAATAAAAAAACTAACCTAACACTTCTACGGAACAATTTGATTGTTTTTATTTCTAAAGTTCAATTTTCCAAATTATGGCATAAATTTTATGATTTATCAAAACAGGTAACTACATTTTTCTGTATTACAAAACCGTATTTAAAAGCAGTTGTATATTCTAGGGACAAGAAATAATACTAATATGAGATTACTCCAATACCGACTAAACATTTTTAAAAGGCTCTATTCTATTGCTGCTCCACCGAAAAACATACTACAACAATTAGAGAATCGCGCCTTATTGCAAGTTTCTGGCGTAGAAGTTTCAGATTTTCTACAAGGACTTATAACTAACGACATCTTGCACTTAAGTCATGGCCCTTCCAGTATGTTTACAATGTTTCTTAATGTTAGAGGACGCGTTTTACTTGACAGTATAATTTATAGAACAGATAAAAATAGTAACGACTATTTAATAGAATGCGATATAAAAACTATAGAAACGTTACAAAAACATTTAAAAATGTACAAAGTTAGACGTAAAATTGATATAATTAGCTTAGCCGATAGTCATAAGGTTTATGCGCTCTTTAATATACCTCATTCAAAAACAAATTTAGAAGGACTGAGTATACAATGTGATCAACTTAAATCTGAATCAAGTCCTATTTTTAAAACGTACAAAGAATTGATATTTTATAGAGATCCTCGAGTAGCTGAGTTAGGATTACGTATTATCGCAAAATCTGATCTAAACGTTAAAGACCTAATTAATGAGACACTTAATGTTGAAACTACAAATGAGGATACTTATAAAATATTACGCTACAAATTAGGAGTAGGTGAGGGAGTAGAAGACCTGCCTCCAGGCAACTGTTTTCCTCTTGAATGTAATTGTGATTACATGCATGGTATTAGCTTTCACAAGGGTTGCTATATCGGACAAGAATTAACAGCTAGGACGCATCATACTGGGGTAGTTAGAAAGCGATTACTACCACTTGAGTTTGAAGTAATTCCTAAAAATCTACCCCCTGAAAATAATATTGTACATGACAATATTAAATTGGGAAAATTAAGAGGAGCTGTAAATAATGTTGGATTGGGGTTGTTGAGAGTGAAAGAAGCAGTACAGTTTGAGAAAGTTAATGTTGGAGATGGAGTCGCGAAAGTTGTTAGGCCTAGTTGGTGGCCTGTGGAGTTACCGAAAGACAAAGTTGGCGTTCAAAAGTCGTAGTTGATTGTTGAAGAAGTTGGATGCCATTATAGTTACCATTTTTACGAGCTCTCAAATATATCTATTTTAGAATTGTATGTAAATATGTATATTTTATAATTATTAATAATAGATAACTTTATGAGTATTCAATAATGTTTATTCGTTTCCATTACAAATTTGTCTATGAAATCTAATTTTTATGAAATTACATTTCTTTCTGTCATATTAGCACTGCATAATACGTGGTCCGGAGCCGGCGGAACTATCAGTAGTGTAGTGAACACGTTCACGATAAACCTGCAGGTTCCATTGGTGTCGTGGAAATATCAAAAAGAAATTGACGTGATTTTTCAGCACAAGTATTATCGGCGTAATAGTTTGACTTTGTTCTCAATTTTTTAAATGATAATTTCGGCGGAGCGCACATATTAATCACAGAAAGCAACTGTAGTTTACCGGGTGGTTAGGGTGTGGTCTTGACATTTAGCCAACACTCATCGATTTCGATAGTAGACCGATCTGAAAAATTGTATGAAATAGACAAGTGAATACCATCACGGTAATTTCTAATGAAGTCAACCTTGCTTTCTGATATTAACCTGCTCCTTCCGCCCAAATTACCATTTAAAAAATCGAAAACAAAGCCACACTATTACGCCAATAATACTTGTGTTAAGATAATTAATACTTTGTTCATACTCATCAGACATACACACCACCTGCTACTTAGCTTTTAACCCAGACTGGTACCTATTCATAGTAAAATATTGGAATTATTAATGAACCGTATAAAAAATCGTTATTTAAAATTGCAAATTGAAAATTATTAACTTTTGTTTCTCATTTATCATCTCATAAAAGTTAAACTTGGCTGTAAGCACTGGTAAGATGGTCCTTAAAAGGACAGTCTGTTTCCTCCTGAGCCAGGAATATGCGGAATCAAGATTTTCAACCTAATTATATACATTACATTGAGCAATTTTGTAATTACCATACAGATGCTTTGAGGGTAAACGTTATACCAAAGATTAATCTTTGGTTATACTGATGAAAGTTAATTTACTCGAAAAAATATTGTCTGATGGAAGGTTTATTATAGACATTTTGCATATACAGGGTGTTCTGTTTAAAAAAAAAAAACAAGGTTGATATGGTGATAACTTGCAAAATTAAATATATATACCGGGTGGTCCATTTATCTTGAGACAGCCTTATATCTTAAAAACCGCCCTTTTTTCGGAAAAAAAGTTGAAATAAAAGTTTTTTGCTAGTGTGGGGGAAAACCAATTGGCAAATTTGTCAACCGTTTCAAGGTTACCTCAAGGTCAACTCGTTTGTTCTTAATGGAAACATATATTTTCTATTACCGAATCGGACTCTACATAAACAACAAATAACTTTAGTTAATACATTTTTTTGATTCCTATAATAATTTGGGCTAATTTCTCTGTTTGTTCTTGGAACTGAGGTTCAACAATTTAAAAATCATCGATTAATCAATCGAAATAATCATTTGATTTTAGATTATTATTTAAATGCCATTATTTATTTTTTCTGTGTTTCAACGTTTCGGCAAGACCACCTGTCTTCATCAGGAATTTAGTAAAATACGTTCTCGTAAACTTCTTCGCAACACAGTAATAAAATGCATGGGATATAGCATTTTTATCTGCAAAACCACAGGTAATAGCAACAAAACTTGTTCTGAGATAGAAAGATATTCCATATTTTGTTAAAAAGATACCTTTTTCTTTTGTGTAATAGCAAATAAATGTTGTAAAAAATTTTATTATTTCAATCGGAATAAAAAATATTGTTAACAAAAGTTATTTGTTTTTTTTTTCTGTAGAATACGATTCTGTAATAAAAAATCATGTTTCTATTTAGAAACCCAAAGTTGACCTTAAGATAACATTGAACCGGTTGTCAAATTCGCAAATGGATACCACCACTGCATTTGCCCCACAATAGCAAACAAATTTTTTTTGAACTTTTTTTCCGAAACATGTGCCGTTTTTAAGATATAAGGCTGTTTCAAGATAAATGGACCACCCGGTCTACTATATACTCGAATTTTTCGGAGTCCTCCACTGTATTCTACGTAAAATTACCTCTAACTTTTATCAAAGGTATTTTTAGCTAAATTAGCAACGGAAATATAAAGAAAATTGTAAAAAATTATAATCACCCTTTATACAAGAACCTAATCTAGTTAGCCTTGATTTGTTTGCGGAATTAAACTGTGAACTAAAGGAAATAGAAAAGCTGTACCTAACAAATCCATCAAAATCTGTACACCATGTATTTGTGACACCTGATGTTTTCTAAGAAAACTTTATGTTCAACCAACAGATTTTCCTTCGAAAATTTGTATCGAATTTTGTGTTCAAAGAAATATATTCTTAAAGGTATGCATCTCCTAAATGAAAGAGGAAATTTTCTCATTCCCACCCTGTATATTTGCATAACCCTACAAATTTTATCAAAAAAAATAGGTCGGTCAATTCCTAATCTGAGTATGTTTAAATGGGTATTACGTTGTATTATTGTTTATTTACAGAATTCGCCTGCAAAAATGGAAGCCGTTGGCCAAATACCATCAACCAGCAGTAGTTCAGATCAAGCCTCCTCATCGATTAGTGCTTCTATTACAAATGAAGTTAATGAAGAACAAGAAACAATCGTTAAAGAGGAAATAAAAATAAATTATTTTGTGTGCTCAATGTGCAAATTAAAGGAACAATTTGAATATTTTGGTACAGCCCCGTCATTTCTAAAGAAATATATTTTACTGGAAGATTCTTATGTAATAGAAGATCCATTTCTACCACAAAAACACGGAGAGATAATTATTCTAGGTTCACATTGTGTAAAATGTTCTAAATGTGTTTGTAAAGATACAAATTGTAGTATTTATTTTAATGGTACGTTTTGTATACATTGCGCAAAAATTATATCAAAGACCTTTCCTAAACCGGTGCAAGAGAAACTTAATAGGATTGTATTGTCTAGTTGAGGATTTAAATAGTTAGTAGACATGTAATTTCTTCGTACATTGTGACAGGGAAACAATTTTGAATGGCTGAAAAGTATTAAAATGTGTTATAAAATTATTTTTCTGATATTAAAATGCTGGATTTTATTTATAACCATAATTAATAATAATAATTTTTAATTTATAAAATAGGAGTTTACTTTTATCCAGTGGCGGCTATTCAAGTCTAGTAGGTGAAGTATAAATAAATAATAACAATAAATACTAATGTTTTTCAATTTACTTAGTCTTTTTTTAAAAGGGACAAAATGCATTTTAAAATTAATGAACATGAACTGCTTGCGCGACAGTCTTTTTCCAAACAAGAAATACTACCGCCTTAATCAAAAATTAACCACTGGGTCGAGAGGCTTCAGCCTCCAAATTCGAGTGCATTGCAAGCGAAGGATAGTCGGAAATATAGCCCGAGTCGCGCGCCAGCCTGGTTATGTTTACGTTATATATCTCGGTTGCCATGACGACGGGTTATGCGACTCGCGGCAGCTTGTTATCAGGTGCAGTGCATTGCATGTGTGCGTGGATCTCGTACACTTCGGTTTTAGATTAGAAGGATATGTTGTTTATGTAGTTTTTTTTTATTATTATTATTATAGTTATTTAATAGTTTTCGTTTGTTTATTACTGTCAAAAAAAACATGAGCTTTTCATAGATAAATTTCCGTTAAACTAAGTATTCTTACTCGACCGACATAGCAAAACCGGGAGACAGAAGTTTTTACTAATGATAAAAGCTAAAACGGTGAATGATAATAATCCAATTCATTTACATATTTTAACATATATCAATGTTTATTTCCATACAACTATTATACATATAACTTAAATAAAATATACTAATTTACTCAATCTGCTGTGGTTTCTTCGACGATGCTGTTAGCTGTTTAATCAACTTTTTTTTATCCTTGTTAACAAACTTTTTCTGAAATGAAACAAAATTATTACATTAGCATAAGATTAAAACAAATACCATTAATTATTACCTTTTTCTTTTCATTAAATTTGGATCCCTGGAACTTTGCATTGGTTTGCTTGGGCGTCGAATTGTCACCGTCTCTTTTGAGACCAAACTTTGAACGAGGTCTGAATCTGGGCTTCCCAGGTTTTGTTACCTGTATAAATTAATAAGCATTATTACAAGTTACATTTCGACAGCAGCCACCTCATACCAAATTAGTAAAAAATTAATATTGGGACGATCCATTTACTGGATGCCGGGCAGGCAATCAGTTTCATTTTGAACTGATGTCAATTGTCTATAATCCATCGGCAACAAACCTTCTTTTCTACAGATGCTTGTGTAAGAGTGTTAATAGTTGTACTAACGCCAACTTTCAAAATTGACTTGTATGTTTCATATAAGGGAGTAGGTATTGAACACTTTGGTAGTTAGTTGAGGTGGGAGGCGATTGTTGTTTTGAATATGTGCTTTGTATCAATGAATTATTGTTCTGTAACTGTTGGGCAAATAAAGGCTATTATTATATTTAACATTTATGTTGCCATTTTACTTTTAAAAGCTTCAAATTGTTGTTAAGGAAAATCAACAAGACTTTTCTTTCACTTTCGACTGATTTCACATAAACTATGTTCAGGTTTAAACCACTATTGACATTGCAACAAATTATATGTCAATATCATCACTTTTCTTGGGAAGTAAATACTTTAAAATGATGTAAATTAAATCTGCTAGTATAGAGACAGTATAATTAAACTGGTAAGAAACCAGATAGAAACAAAGAGCCTGGAAGTATATGTCAGAAATATAGAAAACACAACTTACCACCTTCTTCTTTTTAGCCATACTATTATTGCATAAAGATATTCTTAACACTCTATTCCGCAAAGTAACATTTTCCATTTCAAGCGCTAAATGAACTGCATCGGAGTCTATGAAATTAACATAACCAAATCCTTTTCCCATCCCACTGCGTGAATCTCTTACTATTCTCACATAAGAAATTGGCCCACATGACTCGAAAAGTTTCCAAACTTCCTCCTCTTCCGTATCTAAAAAGTTCAAATAGATATAATGTTTGGTACTTTTGAATATACAAGGATCGGAGGGGCGCGAAGGATATGTCCATCCCTTGCTTGGTTTTTAGGAATTAAATTTAAAGCAGGTAGGGGAATAATAATAGTAGTGAACAAAGGATTTGACAAACAAAATAGCCTGTTACGAATAGTTAATTATTTTTAATGTATTATTATTTATATCACTTTGTATTGTTATATCTCATATATCAAGTTGTTTAATGTATATTTACTGTCATCCAAAAAGAAAAATTAATTTAAAATAAACGTCAGGGAATTTGTGAGAATTGTAACGGAAAGAAACAGTAAGTGTACATTATATTCTAATAGTTTTGTTAGTTATTAGTATTTGTTATTTTAGGAATTTGAGTTGTTGTGTTTTATTGTATACCTACATAATATTAAATCATACATAAAACTACTACTGCAATTCTACTTATTCGTTCAACCATTCCCGAAAAAGACGTTCCCTACATAGCCCGCTATGGAAATATTATTTTTCTACGACTTTCTATAAATGCCTTTATTATATTATGTTCAATCATGATTTAAAAATGTAGTACATTGTAATGCGGTTTTTCATTTACCCGTGCGTAATAAATATTTCCCACTAGTTGCTAGGCAACGTGGAGAGTCAGTTTCAAATAAAAGAAAACAAAAACTTTCAAATTCAACTCCACACAATCTTTAAATCAATTATGAAAATGGAATTATTGCCTAATAAAAGTAAAATATCCTAGCCCGCTACCAATGCGTATATTCATTTGAATTATTATATTAGTCATTCAACAGGTTATTGGGGTAATTACGTCTATAATTACTAAAATAAATATTGTTACGCATGGCGCCAGAAACCCCTTCATACACATTGACTTATAACGCGTAAGCACGATATTTTTGTAACTACTATAGGTACATACTTACTTAGTTCATATTAAATGAATATAATAAATTCTTATATTGGATGTTTTTATAAATTTATTTTTATACCACATGTAGGTACTTATTTACTCACCAAAATTCAAATTTCCAATAAATATTGCTTTTGTTTCGTCGGGTTTCTCCTGTGACTCACAAGAGTGTACTCTCAAATGAAAGTCCATGAATATTGTACCATTGGCTTCCAGAGCTTTAATTGCGTCATCATTGTTGACAAATCTACAAAAAAAAAATGTTTAGCTTAAAAAAGTCACCTAGGCTTAATTCTGTAGTAAATAAAAGATATTGAGATTTGCCTTTTTGAGATTATTTAGGTGCCTACATAATATAGTGAGTTTTATCGGGATTTTGTTATCTGAATGCATGAACATGAGCAACTAATATTTTAATTTCACTATATCAAAAGTTGAATTCATTGAATCACTTATGATATAAAATTATTATGTAAAATGAATGAAATATTCATACCTGACATAAGCACATACAGTTTGCCGATTCGGATGAAACTGTTTTTTGATTGCTGCTACTTTTTTGGATGTTTTGGGATCTGCTACAGATATACCTCTGATTCTTACTGACTCAACTGCTCCATACTTTTTAAAAAATTGAATCAAATTTTTCTTTGTAGCTTTTATAGAAACATTTCCTACAAATACTGTTCTTTCGGTATTTAATGGGTTATTTCTATCTTCTTCTTTAACCTTGTTCTTAACTCTTCTTTCTGCATTATCCATGCTTCTTGATAATTTACGTCTTTTAGTTTTTAATTCATTCACATTGTCATCTCTTTCTTCAGCAGTTTCAGACTTTTTCTTTTCTGCATTATCCACGCTTTTTGATAATTTACGTTTCTTAGTTTTTGCTTCATTCACATTGGCATTTGTTTCTTCAGCAGTCTCTGAAGTTTTCGATTTTTTAAGTTTTAACTTAGCTTTCTTATTTTTCTTCTTTTCAGGCGTGACAAAGTTCCTAATTTCTGATTCCTTTTTATTAATAGTATCTTTTTTTCCTTTTTTGGGATTTCCTCCGTTAGAAACTAATGCCCCGATTTTCTCTACTTTAAACTCTTTTTGTATTATTTTCGGTTTATTTGGGGTTTTATTGCCCGTAATTAGATCCGATAAACTACCAACAGTATATTCCATTTTATTTTAAGTTTTTACCACGTTTTCTATTAAATATTATAATTTAAAAAGTAATTACTTATTTTTCAGCAAATGCGTTCAGAACATGCTTGCGTATTGCTTATTAAAAAGAAAAATAAAACCATAAATTTTTTTGGGGTTAAAAGTAACAATTTTGAGGTAAAATTCGTCTTTTTTAAAAAGCCTCATATCGTAGCATCTGACAGTCCGCCAGAGAATAATAACAGAAGTGGCAGCTGGCAACTTTAGACTTATACATTGTGTTTATAAAGACAATGCCTTAAACTAGAGATACAAAAGAAAAATTAAAATATAAAGAACAAGAATTAGGAATTTTAACTATTCAGAATGAAGTACGGCTTATAAACAGAGCAATTTATTTGATTTTTCTTCTTCTTTGCTTTTGGCCACTTGCTTCATTAAGCATTCGGCCAGCGATTTTTCTATTCTTCAACTTGTTCTTCACCAAAAGGTGTACATACATATTTGATTTTTAGAAAAGTTAATTTGCTTGATACAAACATTAGGCGACTACGGCAAGTTTGTTCCACCATCACCACTGAAAGTAACGTTTTTTACCTGATTAAAACGTTCCTTTTAATAAATTAATTGACATTTAAATGAGAAAATGAGAAAATTTAAATACATCTATTCCCGATGGTAATAGCACAGCTAATATACTATATATATATATATATAATATGTATGTATATTAGCTGTGGCAATAGGGTCGTTCCAACTACAGCTATACTCAGTGTTGTTCGCATGCTTTTTTTTTTCGTACTAGATGGCGCGTCATTTTCGTACTAGATTACAATTTTCGTACTAGAGTTACAATTTCCTTAAAAAATCAAAAAACAGAATCTAGTACGTTTTTTACTAGAATATCGTTCCGGCGTATTAACGTATGAAGTCTCTCAAAACGTACTAAATCTAATACGAAAAAGCACCTGGGAACAACACTGGCTATACTGACAGTTTGTTCGTGCAATTTTCAAAACGCTTTGAAACCCATTAAAATAGTGTGTCAATTACCCATCAGTAGTTGGGCGCATCCAAATTACTATTCTCAAGAAGTGTTTTGGCTAACATTTCTTTGAACTTCAAATTATTTACATTTTACATGTCAACGAAAGTGAGGTGAGGTGACTGACAGTTGATCAACGCACGAACGAACTTAAACCAACTTTTGGAGAAACGGAGATTTACCTCTACGCGCTGGCGTCACGTGATTGTCATCCACCAATAGTAACTAATAATTATATAAAATTATTAATTTCATTATTACAATGGTAAGACGTTTAGACATTCATGTCTACTTCAAAAACAAAAACTAGTAGGCTAACTCGGCTAACAATAAAAACAACTGTTTTGACGGATAACTAAAGCTTGTCTTTCCTGTCTGTCGAAAACTTGTGGAATAACGTCACATAGTATAGTCATAGAATAAGTAAGCTTCGCTAACCAGAAGTTTAACTTCGTGTAAATAGCATTGATTTGTATGGGATTTCTTGAAACTCGCGCAGATTTTGTGCGCATCATAGTATTGTTCACAATATCAAACAAGCGGGCAATAAATTCTGTACTAACAATTAAAATAGTACACAATTTCACATAAGCGGAATATTTTCGAGCAACTTTCGCAATAAAAAAAAATTTGTTTAATTTAAAAAAAACTTTATTATAATATTTATTTCTGTCTCATTCGTACTCATGTACATAGATCCGTCGGTAACCAAAAGTACAAAAATAAAAGTATAAAATACGTATGACTAATAATAAAAACATAATAATAAATACTACAAGATATTATGCAGGTGCTGATTAACTTGGGCGTATTTAAGGGGTTTAAAAAGTTAACAAATTCATACTTCAACTTATTTTTTTTTTGGTTTAATAGAGTATAACCTAACACATTTACCATAAAATTAGATTAGATGGCATAGTGTAAAAAGGGGTTAAAAACTTAAAAAAAAATATATTTCCAAAACATAGAAGAAATATTGCCTAGTTATTTATAGCTTTGATAGAATATAACCTATGAAATTTATCATAAAAACGTGCTTACCAATCCGTTCGTTATTAGTGGAAAAGGGTTCAAAATTAAAAAAATTCCTAGGCTTGAATAAATAATATGGAATAATTTAAATAGAAATAAAAAATAGCTGAAGTCTACAATAAAAATAAAAAAAATATATACTCGTAGCTTGTCATCAAGAGTCTTACGAAAAAGATAAATGACAAAAATGTCACAGAAATATTACTTTTACACTTAAATTTGGAGACTCATGCCTCGACGGCAACAGTTTATTTT
Organism: Apoderus coryli; assembly: GCA_911728435.2. Taxonomy (NCBI): domain Eukaryota; kingdom Metazoa; phylum Arthropoda; class Insecta; order Coleoptera; family Attelabidae; genus Apoderus; species Apoderus coryli. The sequence continues at coordinate 35,807,791 of OU452199.1, forward strand.
TCCTTAACATTTGTCTCAGTCTGACAAACCCTGATTATGTCCTCTGGAATACTTTGGCGATTTTTTAAGGAATTTGCGCGCGGTAAATATAATACGGTCTTTCTGGTTGCACCCCATTTTGCTGTGAGAGCTGATTTTGATTCCCTTGTTGTTTTTTTTTAATTTTATTATTTTAATAGTCGCTATGAAATCAACCACTTCGCGAAAAAAGTTTATTAGTGTTTTTGCACAATTGGTGTAATAAATCACGATTTTGAAAATATTTTCATAAAAAGTCTACTGCCAGATCAGCAGCTTTGATGAAACAGTTAACTACCTATAATTGGGCGTTATCTCAGTTTTATATGCATTATAATATAAAATTATTAATTTCATTATTACAATGGGAGGACGTTTAGACATTATTCATTTCTATTTTAAAAACAAAAACTAATAGGCTAATACTAAAAACTATTGTGACAGATAACTAAAAGCTTATCTTTTCCTGTCTGCTAAAATTTAACTTGTGGAATGGAGTCACATATTATAGTTTACTTCAAAATGTAGGAATTAACCATGGTACAATATCTCACAAGGTAGTATTATATCGACCTGTTCAAAATAGGGTGAGTTAGCGCAGTGACGTCATCGGTGTCCAGAGAATACTTGAATTCATTTACATATTTTAACATAAAATCAATGTTTATTTTCCATACAATTATTATACATAAAACTTAAATAAAATATACTAATTTACTCAATCTGCTGTGGTTTCTTCGAAGATACTGTTAGACCCAACTTTTTTTTATCCTTGTTAACAACCTTTTTCTGAAATAAAACAAAAATATTACATTAGCATAAGATTAAAACACATACCATTAATTCTTACCTTTTTCTTTTCATTAAATTTGGACACAACATTGGTTTGCTTGGGTGTCGGATTATCACCATCTTTTTTCGGACTAAACTTTGAACGATCTAAGAATCTGGGATTCCCAGGTTTTGATATCTGTATAAATTAATAAGCAAACATTACTTAACGCTTAAGAGTGCTAATGATGAAGTGCCACTTCACCAAAAATAAATAATAACATAAAAATATATTAAAGATTTGAAATGATACTGACATTCATTCAATCAAATTTAGTTTATTAACTGTAGGTTATCTTCAATATACAACGGCCGCAGACAGGTTTCAATTCTCGAAGGAATCATCTTCAGCCGTTATATTTTTAGAACTCTATACATTTCAAAGTAGTTAACTCATTTAATTTATGTAGATATATTGTGGTCTTACAATTCAATAAGAAATCTGGGAGGAAAAAAAACTTTTTGATTAAATTATATCATTCACATAAAGGTAATTACTACAGTTTTCTTTTACGTTTTTTCATAATTAAGAAAATTGAGTAAATATTTAATCAAAATGGTGAATAAATATTTACTTTTAAAACAAAACCAATACCATTAATTATTACCTTTTTCTTTTCATTAAATTTGGATCCCTGGACCTTTGCATTGGACACAACAATAGTTTGCTTGGGCGTCGGATTGTCACCGTCTTTTTTCGAACCAAACTTTGAACGAGCTCTGAGTGTGGGTTTCCCAGGTTTTGTTATCTGTATAAATTAATAAGCAAACATAACTTAACGCTTAAGAGTGCTAATGATGTATTCTTAAGATAAGTTACAAGTTCCATTTCGACAGCATCGACCACATGCCAAAGTAATACTAAAATTAATATTGGGACGATCAATTTTCCATGGGATACCGGACAGGCAAATCTGTTTCCTTTTGTACTGGTGTTAATTGTGTGAAATCCATCAGCAACAAAGCTTCTTTTATACAGATGCTTGTGTAAAAGACTGTTAATTTTATTAACGCCAACTTTCAAAATTGATTTCCCATATTATAATAATAATAATAGCTTTATTGCCCAACAGATTTACAAAATCCCTTTACAAGACAATTCCTAGATACAAAAACTTTATTACATTCATATCTTAAATTCTAGATTTAATTTAAGAAAAAAAAAGAACATCAAAATTCCAAAACCGCATGAACAACACGTTCTAATTAACTAACACTATCCAAAAACATATCAAAACAGGGACTTAATTCATTAAATTTAACAGTCATTACATAGAGTGGGGATCTCAAGAGAAGATTAGTCCTAGCACGCTCACATCTAAACAAACAATCATGTCTAGTGGAAATTCTGGGAATATTAAAGTTTAGTTTTGAAAGAATATAAGAACATCCACCTTGTTATGGAGAATATTATACAAAAACATTCAAAACATGACGAAGTTCAAGACTTTGCATTGAAAATCGAGCTAAAAGAAGTCCCTGATCGTATCCTCGAGTTGGATAAGCGCTATCCTGCTTCCAGACCAAATATTTCAAAAATCTACGTTGTATTTTTTCTAATGACTGCTTATGATATGAATATTATGTATGTTTCATATCAGGGGATAGGCATTGACCACTTTGGTTGCAACAAATTACAGGCCAATAACATCACATTTATTGGGAAGTAAATACTTTAAAATTATATAAATTAAATCTGCTAGTATAGCGCGGGTATAATTAAACTGGGAAGAAACCAGATTGAAACAAAGAGCCTGGACCCATGTCAGAAAAATAGAAAACACTACTTACCATCTTTTCCGTTTTAGGCATATTATTATTGCATAAAGATATTCTTAACACTTTATGCCGCAAATTAACATTTTTCATTTCAAGCGCTAACTGAACTGCATCGGAGTCTTTGAAATTAATATAACCAACTCCTTTTCCCTTCCCAGTGCGTGTATCTCTTACTATTCTCACATAAGAAATTGGGCCACATGACTCGAAAAGTTCCCAAAGTTCCTCCTCTTCCGTATCTAAAAGTTACAAATAGATATAATGTTTGGAATTTTTGATTATACAGGGATCTTAGCCAATCAGAGGGGCGCGAAGGATATGTCCATCCCTTGCTTGGTTTTTAGGAATTCTGTCGCATGTTCGACAATTTTGCAAAAACAGTGATTCGGCGATTATACATGGTGGAAATTTTGCAGTGACTGTGGTGTGCAGCATTTCGCGTAATGGTCATTTAGAGGAATCGAATCCGTAGATAGTAAGCGCGTTGTTTAAATATTCACCGAATTCTGCAAAAACACTTTCAAGTACACCCTTACCAAATCCAATTGGTGCAACAATTAAAACCTCAGGATGCCAGACATAGTCTTCGTTAAAGAAATCAAGGAGTGTTCTACAACATTTAACAGCTTGTTTTCTGACATGGCTCATTTAAACCTGAACAATAATGAGCAGCTGACCTAACTTGTAGAAGGATAACGCCTACTTCGTGAGTAAATTATTGTGACTATTTCCCTCGTCTCAATTTGCACCAATCACAAACGCGCAATTTTGAATGACAAATGGTTGCTAGATGGAAAATCTGTATGACAGCACCTGTCAGGAGTTTTTTCGAGTTTCCCGGCGGCAAAATGACAATACCATTGATTCCAAGTAATTATATTCTCCTCTGTTACGCATGCAGAGACAACATGAATGTGGTTCTCCCCCTTCAGGCGAAAATGTCCTATAAGAAATCCTGTAAAAATACGTAGTCCGTTCTTACTGAGATCCAAACAGACTTTGGATCTTTCATGGTTGAAATGCAGGTGAAGATGGAATAGTTCATTCCGAAAAATGTCTGTAAATTTTTCCCCTTTCTACGATTTAAACTATTAAATACACAGGGTGTCCCACCGGGAACCAAATCGATCTGTATAGAAAACTACACATAGGAGAATTTTGAAAATTTGGCAGTGTAACTATGTCGACGGGGGTAGATGAGGTAAAATAGTTACTGACACTTCAGGTTATACCGGAAGTAGGTGTCAACTTGCTTATTTCAACTGGGGCAACGTATATATTATGACAGTTTTAGATTCTACGTAAAATTTCGACTAGACGTTGTGCATAATGTCCTATATCTAAGTCTTACAGGATCTGAGTTATTTAAGGTTTTATGTCAAAAATGGCGTTTGCGGAAACCTTCATTAATTGATATATACTATTTATATCTCAAAAATAGTCATTTCATGAGAACTTTGAACTGTTTTGGTAACTATTAATACAGGATGTGCAAAATATCACATTAAACAAGAAAATGAGAAAACTTACTTAGCTCATATTAAATTAATATAATAAATTCTTATATTGGATGTTTTTATAGAAATTTATTTTAATACCACATGTAGGTACTTATTTACTTACCAAAACTCAGATTTCGAACAATTATTGTTTTTGTTTCGTCGGGTTTCTCCTGTGACTCACAAGAGTGTACTCTCAAATGAATGTCCATGAATACTGTACCATTGGCTTCCAGAGCTTTAATAGCGTCATCATTGTTGCCAAATCTGCACAAATTTTTTTTTAGCTTAAAAGTCACCTACTAATAATTACTACTAATACGGCTTAATTTTCTAGTAAATAAAATATATTGAGATTTGCCTTTTTGAGATTATTTAGGTACCTACATAATATAGTGAGTTTTATCGGGATTATGTTATCTGAATGCAAGGACCTAATATTTGAATATTCACTAAATCAAAAGCTGACTTCATTGATTATTTATGATATAACATTAATAACATGTAAAATGAGTGAAATTTTCATACCTGACATAAGCAAATGCAGTTGTGGTTGTTCTGGGATCTGCTACAGGCTTACCTGTGATTTTTACATACTCAACTGTTCCATACTTTTCAAAAAATTCTATCAAATCTTGCTTTTTAGCTTTTATAGAAACATTTCCTACAAATATTGTTCTTTCGGTATTTAATGGGTTATTTTTATCTTCAGACTTTTTCTTTTCTGCATTATCCACGCTTTTTGATAATTTACGTTTCTTAGTTTTTGGTTCATTCACATTATCATCTGTTTCTTCAGCAGTTTCTAAAGTTTTAATTTTTTTAAGATTATTATATATTTTTAACACTCTATCCCGCAAAGTGACATCTTTCATTTCAAGCGCTAACTCAACTGCATCGGAGTCTTTGAAATTAACATAACCAAATCCTTTTCCCATCCCAGTGCGTGGATCTATTGGTATTTTCGTATAAGAAATTGGGCCACATGACTCGAAAAGTGTCCAAAGTTCGTCCTCTTTCGTATCTAAAAAGTATAAATAGTTATGTTTGGTATTTTTAATTATACAAGGATCCTAGTCAATCGGAGGGGCGCGAAGGATATGTCCATCCCTTGCTTGGTTTTTAGGAATTCTGTCGCTATGTTCGACAATTTTGGAAAAGCAGCGATTCGGCGATTATACATGGTGGAATTTTTTGCAGTAACTGTGGTGTGCAGCATTTCGCAACATTGTCATTTAGAGGGATCGAATCCGTAGATAGTGTAAATCGGTCTGTTCGTGATGAGCCTAGCCTCTCCATTGGTAAGCGTGTTGTTTAAATATTCACCAAATTCTGCAAACACACTTTCAAGTACACCCTTACCAAACCCAATTGGTGCAACAATTAAAACCTCAGGATGCCAGACATAGTCTTAGTTAAAGAAATAAATGAGTGTTCTACAACATTTAACAGCTTGTTTTCTGACGTGGCTCATTTAAACGTCAACAATAAGCAGCAGTTGACCTAACGTGTAGAAGGACAACGCCTACTTACTGTATGACAGCACCTGTCAGGCGTTTTTTCGAGTTTATCCGCGGCAAAATTACAATACCTTTGATAACAAGTAATTATAAGAATTGCTTGTTACATAACGCAACAAGACTTTAAGTTATGTTGGAAATTTGTTTCACACCACCATGTTTTCACCAAACAGCCGTTTCGTCGATCCACGACTCATCTGTGGTGATCGGCAGGCAGTGTGACCCAAATTTCCAACATTTACAAAGAGCTTATACTAGCACGAGAATTGATTGAGAGAGAGATCTCTCTCTCTCAAACAAGTAATTATGTTCTCCTCTGTTACTGTCTTGTCAAATACCATTCGGGCGTCTAATTTTACCTGTGAAAAAAATCCAAGAAACACAATACAAAGTAATATTTTTTTAACAAAATGCATTGGTGCATGTGCAAAAATCTTCGACTCGGATTTTTATTGCCACCAGCACTCATGCTTCTTGTTAAAATATTACTTAGCAACGTGTTTTTTCGATTTTGTTCAGAAAAATTACATGCCCTTATGATATTACTTACGAATATATTAAACTTGTCAAAATTTGAGTGTATTATTATAGTACGGGTGTCGATAAAATGTGTTCGCCACCCATACTTTATAGTTTGACAGCAAAATATATAAGCCATTGTTTGATTTATTATAGTTCAAATATTTTCGGCAGGAAAATCAAAATATAGCTCCTGAAACCACGAGGAGCATGAGAAGTCGGTAATAGGTGGCAAAATTTCAAGGGTCGTTAATAGGTACTTTTACCTTATTATCCACCACATGGCGCCCCGAAACCGCTTTATACATAATTGACTTATAGCGCGTAAGCGCGATATTTTTGTAACTACTATTATACTTACTTAGTTCATATTAAATTAATATAATAAATTCTTATATTGGATGTTTTTATAGAAATTTATTTTAATACCACATGTAGGTACTTATTTACTTACCAAAACTCAGATTTCGAACAATTATTATTTTTGTTTCGTCGGCTTTCTCCTGTTCATCATAAATGACTACTCTCAAATGAATGTCCATGAATAATGTACCATTGGCTTCCAGAGCTTTAATTGCGTCATCCCTGTTGTAATATCTGCAAAAAAAAAATTTTTTAGCTTAAAAGTCACCTACTAATTACTACTAATACGGCTTTTGTAGTAAATAAAAGATATTGAGATTTTGTAACAGGGTTGTTAGTGGGTAGCTGTATTAAAACACAAAACAAATAGGTAGTTTAACTTTAAACAAATAACAAATCTATTGCGGATAAGAATAGACAAAGAAAATGGTTTCATTGTAGAATACATCGAAAAAAATATATAAAATTTTTCACAACACACGCGCTTGCTTCTGTCGTATTAACGAATGACGTTTCTACTAGAGATGGTGCGAAGTGCGAGAGCAAAAATGTTCTGAACAGCTAGTTGGCATTTTATTAGAGATGGAGCGTTGCAACTCTCCCCCTCTTGTTTATGTAACGAAAGGTCATAAACAAGTTAACGTTTCTTAGGTCGTCCTCGTTTTCTCTTCGGTATCTCCGGCTGATCGTTGTCTCCACCAATGTAGGGAGTAATCTCGGAGACAAAAAGAGGGCGCAAACGCTCCGTTCTGCGGCACGGAAGCCATCTTTGGCCTTCCAAAAAGCCATATGAAGGAAGAACTTCGGAGATGGGAAAAGGAACAACTTAAGTCCTACTGGAGAAACACTCCAGGCCTAAGACAATCAAAAAGGTTTATCAAACCTTCAGAGGCCAACGCAGGGAAGCTTATCCAACTGGAGAGAAGCGACCTAAGGCGAATTACAGGCCTTTTTACGGGACACCACCCAGTGAAGTACCATCTCAAAAAGATGGGCCTAACCGAGGACGACACTGGTCGGTTTTGCGAAGACGCAACAGAGACAACAGAACACGTGCTCTGCGAATGCATGGCACTTTTCTGCAAAAGGCCAAAACACCTTGGAGGGGTGACCTAACACCCGACGAGGCAAGGAATTTAGCCCCTAGAGAAATCATCAACTTTATGAAAAGTGTGGGACAGCTGGGAAATTCATAGATTAGAGTCATTCACAAAAGATCTTCTGCAGGTCGAAGTGAGGGGAGGCCAAACCGCCTAAACGACTCCGAAAAACAATCTACAATCTCGGAGACATAATACTTTCCAATGCATTCATCATTATTCGGACAGCTCAAAAGTACTTGAAGTAATTTCTCGCAATATACGATAAGGTCCATCACGACGGGGATCGAAGTTCTTTGTACGTCCCGATGCAAAATTACTCTTAGAATGCGTTTTGAGTAATACTAATGTCCCAGAAATATAATCGGGTGCTGGACGTCGATGTTTATCAGCATATGTTTTGTATTTGGCTTGTTCTGTGGAAACTTTTTCCTTAACGTCATCTAATGTACTTAAAAACTTAAATATGGCGTAATCTGTGGAATGAAATTATCACCATCTAATATAGTACGAACATCATGGTTGACGTCATTTAAAGTTCTTAACTCACGTCCAAAATTAAGGTACGCTGCAGTATATCCTGTTACGGCAGAGCATACGGAGTTCATAGCAAATCTAATACTAGCGAGGTTTTTGTCCCATGTATTGTGATCATTTTCCACTAGTATTGCTAACTGTGGCTTCAGGTCTCTATTTCGGCGTTCCACCGGATTTGCTTCTGGATGATACACAGGGTTTAAGTTTTGCTTAATATCAAGAACGTACAGGACTTGCTCCATTACTTTGGAAACAAATTGAACACCGTTGTCGCTAATTATACGACGTGGAAATCCATAGCGGAGAAAAATTTAATCTATCAATACCTTGGTACAGGTGATAGATGTGGCTTCCTGAATTGCAAATAATTCAACCCATTTAGTTGATGTGTCTTCAACAATAAAAATTCATCGATTGTGTTTAGAAGTTTCGGGTAGAGGGCCGAATAAATCCATAGCTAACACCTCAAATCGTTGATTATAAGAAGGTGTTTGTATCAAACCGGCGGGCTTTAAATTTGTAGGCTTATATTTCTCGCAAAGAATACATTTTCTAACATATTCTTGTATTTCATGACGCATACCAGGCCAGAAGTATCGAGAAGTGATTCTCTTAATGGTTTTGTCCACTCCATAAAGACCTGAGGTAGGGTTGTCGTGATATTCTTGAATTATTTCAGGTGAATATCAATATAACACTCCATTTGACATAACATACCCTTTTAAAGTCCAGTGGTATAAATCTTCATTTGAAGAAAGTGATTCAAAACAGTTGATTATTTTGGCAACTTCTGGATCTGATAGTTGGTCAAAACGTAGATCGCTTGCATTCTTTCCCACTAAATCAACACTGGCAGTACAAATCCAACAAATGTCCTCGTTCGCAGGACTGCAGATCGGTCTTGATAAAGTGTCAGCAACATTATTCTTAGTAAGTACTAGGTACATATGAAATTTTCAAATTAAACGATTGTATGAGAATTGCCCATCTGGCACATCGTCCTTTAGGTGATTTCAATATCATCAACCAACGTAATGGCTGATGGCCAGTTTTAATGTGGATTTCGGAACATTCTACATATCCACGAAAACGATTTAGAGCAAATACAATTGCGAGAGCTTCCCTTTCGGTAGTGTTGTATCGTCGCGGTCGTTCAGCTGAACTAAGAAGTCGGTTTGCATATTCAACAGGACGTTCATCTTCCTTTTCGCCTTGAAGCAGCACGGCACCTAGAGCTTAGTCGCTTGCATCGGTATGCAAACTAAATGGCTGAGACATATCAGCTTGCGTTAAAATCGGCGCACTCGTAAGTAACTGTTTCAATTTATTAAAGGCTTGTTGTTGATCGAAACCCCACTGCCATTTTGAAGCCTTCTTCAATAAATTAGTTAATGGACGAGCAACATCTGAGAATGACTGTACAAATCTACGATACCAGGAACAATTTTGGAAAAAAAATTGCAGGTTTTTAATATTTCGCGGCTCAGGTAACTGTGATATCGCGGAAACCTTAAGCGGGTCAGTGGTTATAACCTGAGGAGTTATTAAATGTCCGAGATATTTAACAGATTCGCGCACAAAAACACTTTTATTTCGATTAACGCGGAGGTTAAATTTAGTAAGTCTTTCAAATACAGCCTCAAGATCATGTAAATGTATTTAAAAATAAACTGATAAAATAATCAAATCGTCAAGATAAGCCAGCAATACAACATTTGGAAGTCCAAGTTTGAAGCGGTCGATTAAACGCTGAAACGTTGCCGAAGCGTTCTTTAACCCGAAGCACATGCGTTTATACCGGAAAAGTCCAAACGGCGTTATAAAAGCTGTTCACATTCTTGAATTTTGACCTGGTGATAACCTGCTCGAAGATCAAGTGTAGTCATAAATTTAGTATGCTTGGCAGTATGTGACAAATCTTTAAGACGAGGAAGAGGGTATTTATCGCTAATGCTAACGGCGTTTAGGCGGCCATAATCGCCACAAAGGCGCACTTCGCCATTCTTTTTTGGTACCATAACAGCAGGAGCAGCCCTCTTCTATAATATTATCTTGTAAAAGTTTGTTCACTTCCTTATGTAAAATTTCTAGTTTTGGTTCAGCTAATCTGTACGGTGGAACAGCAATTGGTTGAGTATTAGGTAATAAATCAATACGATGCTCAGCGTAAGGTGTAGGGTCTCCCCCTCGTGCAAACGTATCTTCATATCACTTTAGATTTTTCTTCTGCTCCTAAATTTACAGCTTCGTCTTCACGAAGTTCCATGCTGTTTGCGTAATCTAAAATTAATTTCTTGCGATCATGTAGAAAAACGAAGGGATGATTAGGTGAATCCTTAAAATACCATGAATTTGAATGCATATCTAACACGATAGCAGCTTGCTTTAAGAAATCAGCATCTAATAATGTACGATTATCTAAGTCCGTAGATAAAACAATAAAATTAGTGTTAATAATACGAGTTTTAATATTAACATCAAGACTTATAGTTAACACTTCCTTTTGACAAATGTTTCCATCGGCTAAAGTTACAGACATATTTTCTTTAGCAAACATATGAAAGTTTTTAACTTTATGGTAAAGATTGCTACCCATAATGCATTTCGACGCACCTGTATCAGCAAAAGCAGTTAAGTATGATACAATGCTATATTTTCTCAGTATTGTTGTATGGTGTCGAGGCTTGGACGTTGTCCGAAGCAGCAGAAAAAGGATCAAGAGTTTTGAACTATGGATATATCGGAGACTCCTACGAATTTCCTGGGTTGACCGAGTCACCAACGAGGAGGTCCTTCGAAAAATGAACTGCCAGCTAACCCTCATGAATACAATAAAACATCGCAAACTTGAGTATTTGGGCCATGTCATGAGAAGCCCTGTCAAGTATCGACTGCTACAACTGTTCCTGCAAGGTAAGGTGGAAGGAAGAAGGGGTCCAGGTAGAAGGAGAATTTCCTGGCTCGCCAACTTGCGGAAGTGGTTTGGCGTGACTTCCATAGAATTGTTCCGCGCTGCAGCGAACAAATAAGTGCGCATTGCCATGATGATAGCCAACATCCGGAACGGATAAGGCCGACGAAGAAGCGGCATTCGTTCGAAAAGAAAAGTCAAAAGACACCGACAGCGACGTAAAACTCGCGGTAGTGTTTGTTTATATAAACTATATATCTGCGCAATATAATGAATGCAATAATAACGGAAAAATAATTTGAATAAACGCAAATTTGAAGAAAGACTTTTCAAACAAAAATCACTTCAATTTACAATGTTTATTACACAATTAACACGTTATTATTAATAATTTGTTTTACCGAAAGTTGTTATACACTATCAATTAAATATTTAACACAGGCCACAAGTTGAGCGCCAATTTTATAACAGGGTTGTTAGTGGGTGGCTGTATAAAAACACAAAACAAACAGGTAGTTTACCTTTAAACAAATAACAAATTTATTGCGGATAAGAATAGACAAAGAAAATGGTTTAATTGCAGAATAAATCGAAAAAAATATCATAAAGTTTTTCACAACACACGCACTTGCTTCTGTCGTAGTAACGAATGACGTTTCTACTAGAGATGGTGCGAGAGCAAAAATGTTCTGAACAGCTAGTTGGCATTTTATTTGAGATGGAGCGTTACAATTTGCCTTTTTGAGATTATTTAGGTACCTACATAATATATATGAATGCATGAACTTGAGTACCTAATATTTTATATTCACTAAATCAAAAGCTGACTTCATTGATTACTTATGATATAAAATTAATAAGATGTAAATGAATGAAATTTTCATACCTGATATAAGCAAATACAGTTGGCCAATTTGGAAAATACTTTCTTTTGATTGCTGCTATTTTTGTTGTTGTTCTGGGATCTGCTACAGGCTTACCTGTGAGTTTTAGTGTCTCAACTCTTCCATACTTTTCAAAAAATTGTAACAAATGTTTCTCTGTAGCTTCTTTAGAAACATTTCGTACAAATATTGTTCTTTCCTTACGTACAAATATTGTTCTTTCGTTATAGAATTTGTTATTTCTTTCTTCTTCGGTATTTAATGGGTTATTTTTATCTTCTTCTTTAACCGTGTTCTTAATCATTCTTTCTGCATTATCCACGCTTATTGATAGATTACGTTTTTTAGTTTTTGGTTCATTCACATTGTCATCTGTTTCTTCAGCATTTTCTGAAGTTTTAATTTTTTTAAGATTATTATTGTATAAAGATATTTTTAACACTCTACGCCGCAAAATAACATGTTTCATTTCAAGCGCTAACTGAACTGCATCGGAGTCTTTGAAATTAACATAACCAAATCCTCTTCCCTTCCCAGCGCGTTTATCTCTTGGTATTTTCGTTTTAGAAATTGGGCCACATGACTCGAAAAGTGTCCAAAGTTCGTGCTCTTCCGTATCTAAAAAGTACAAATAAATATGTTTGGTATTTTTGATTATACAAGGATCTTAGCCAATCGGAGGGACGCGAAGGATATGTCCATCGCTTGCTTGGTTTTTAGGAATTCTGTCGCTATGTTCGACAATTTTGCAAAAGCAGTGATTCGGCGATTATACATGGTGGAAATTTTGCAGCGATTGTGGTGTGCAGCATTTCGCGACATGGTCATTTAGAGGGATCGAATCCGTAGATATTGTAAATCGGTCTGTTCGTGATGAGCCGAGCCTCTCCATTAGTAAGCGCGTTGTTTATGCATAGGTCATCATTCACCGAATTCTGCAAAAACACTTTAAAGTACACCCTTACCAAATCCAATTGGTGCAAGAATTAAAACCTCAGGATGCCAGACATAGTCTTCGTTAAAGAAATAAATGAGTGTTCTACAACATTTAACAGCTTGTTTTCTGACGTGGCTCGTTTTAAACCTCAACAATAAGCAGCAGTAGTGATGCAAAATTACCGATAATTTATTTTTTGGTAAGAACATTGGAAATATTGCGTAATATTACGTAATTTTAGGTAATATTGCTGACAAACTTAGAAAAAGCTGGTTTTACAATATGCAAAGAAGCTTTAACAAATTAAACAATAATTGCCTCAATTACCTATATGGCTCTAAAAGGTCAATAAAACACAAAATAAACTGAAATCTGAAACTATATAGTTCACACAATTCTTAGATAGGCCAAAGAATAGGTACATATGATAAAAATAGTTTTCAGTCGGTAAAAACAAATAATTAGTCATTATTTGCTAAACCCTCATCCGCAGACAAATCCTCGGATAAATCAGATTCAGTTTCATTAAAAGTATTTGTAACTGTTGATGGGGTCATTAATGCAACATTTTTCATTTCGGCACGGTTATTGTGTAAGAATTTCCGATTAGTTCGTATGTAAACGAGCTTCACATATTATAGCGATGGCGTAAGAACTAAGCAACAGCTATCACTAGACGTGTTGCAGCATGTTGAAACAAGCAGTAAGACCGTTAGGTACCAACTTTAACGTAATATTGAAGCGAATATTACCGGGAATATTACCCCGGAAATTAACGAAATTTTTCGGAAATATTACAGTAACAATGTAACGTTACCGGATGGTAGAGGTAATATTACGTAATATAACTGGAAATTCTGATGGTAATATTCGGACCGTGCATCACTAAGCAGCAGTTGACCTAACGTGTACTGTACGACATAGTTAAGAATGATACACTTTTATATTGCCTATCCATATAAAAATGTATAAATAATTGTACTAATTTACCGACCTATTTTTATTTACAATTTTTAAAAATCATGAGATCGAGATAAAATATTTCATATCATAGCATTTTGGATCAAAACAATCTAACAATATGTTTGGATTCAACAAATATTTTTATAAATATCTTAGCAGGGATACCTACTAAACTTGTTTACTAATCAACACAATACACTCATGTATTCTATCTGAAATACTGTAGTTGATAAAATAAGTTACGCCACCCATACTTTATAGTTTGACAGCCAAATATATAAGCCATTGTTTGATTTATTTTAGTTTAAATATTTTCGGCAGGAAAATCAAAATATAGCTCCTGAAACTACGAGGAGCATGAGAAGTCGGAAATAGGTGGCAAAATTTCATGGGTCGTTAATAGGTACTTTTACCTTATTATCCACCACATGGCGCCCGGAAACCGCTTTATACATAATTGACTTATAACGCGTAAGCACGATATTTTTGTAACTACTATTAACTTACTTAGTTCATATTAAATTAATTTAATAAATTCTTATATTGGATGTTTTTATAGAAATTTAAGGCGGGTTTAGCCAACTAATAATGCATAATGCATAATTTTAGTGCACAATGGATAATTTTTAAAACATGGCACTTACATGTACCTGTTTATACAACGAATAGTGTATAATTCATAATTTTCGTTGATAATGCATAATGCATAAGGTTGGGAACTTTCAACTTTATGCACTAAATTATGCAAAAAATATCACTACGCATGCGCCGCAAATAAATTATAAACACTTACATAACCTCAATTTACAAAATAAACTAAATAATAATTGAAAATGTGATAATTAACAGAATTTTTAATTTGAAAGCTATTAAAACATAAATAAGTCCAACACAAATTAAAAGCATTATCTTTAAAGACAATGGTAATAGGTTAACCTGCTGTCTAGTCAATTGTCACTTTTCGCTTTATGCATAAAAGTTATGAGTTGTATAAACACCTATATTTTGTTGTGAATTATCGATTATGCACTATGTATTAAGCATTATTCTTTATGCATTATGCACTATCCATTATTAGTTGGCTAAACCCGCCTTTATTTTAATACCACATGTAGGTACTTATTTACTTACTAAAACTCAGATTTCGAACAATTATTGTTTTTGTTTCGTCGAATTTCTCCTGTTCATCACAAAAGAGTACTCTCAAATGAATGTCCATGAATAATGTACCATTGGCTTCCAGAGCTTTAATTGCGGCATCCCTGTTGCCAAATCTGCACAAAAATTTTTTTTGCTTAAAACTCACCTACCAATTGCTACAAGTAATACGGCTAAATTTTGTAGTAAATAATGGATATTGAGATTTGCCTTTTTGAGATTATTTAAGTAGGTACCTACATAATATAGTGAGTTTTATCGGGATTTTGTTATCTAAATGCATGAACTTGAGTACATAATATTATAATATGCACTCAATCAAAAGCTGACTTCATTGATACTTATGATATAAAATTAATAAGATGTAAATGAATGAAATTTTCATACCTGACAAAAGCAACTACTACAGTTGGCCGATTTGGAAAATACTTTCTTTTGATTGCTGCTATTTTTCTTGTTGTTCTGGGATCTGCTACACGCTTACCTGTGATTTTTACTGACTCAACTGTTCCATACTTTTCAAAAAATTGTATCAAATGTTTCGCTGTAGCTTTTATAGAAACATTTCGTACAAATAGTGTTCTTTCTTTAATGAATTTGTTATTTATATCTTCTTCGGTATTTAATGGGTTATTTTTATCTTCTTCTTTAACCATTGTTTCTGTATTATCCACGCTTCTTGATAGATTACGTTTTTTAGTTTTTGGTTCATTCACATTGTCATCTGTTTCTCCAGCAGTTTCTGAAGTGTCCGACTTTTTCTCTTCTGCATTATCCACGCTTTTTGATAATTTACGTTTCTTAGTTTTTGGTTCATTCATATTGTCATCTGTTTCTTCAGCAGTTTCTGAAGTTTTAATTTTTTTAAGATTATTATTGTGTAAAGATATTTTTAACACTCTATCCCGCAAAGTGACATCTTTCATTTCAAGCGCTAACTCAACTGCATCGGAGTCTTTGAAATTAACATAACCAAATCCTTTTCCCATCCCAGTGCGTGGATCTCTTGGTATTTTCGTATAAGAAATTGGGCCACATGACTCGAAAAGTGTCCAAAGTTCGTCCTCTTTCGTATCTAAAAAGTACAAATAGTTATGTTTGGTATTTTTAATTATACAAGGATCCTAGTCAATCGGAGGGGCGCGAAGGATATGTCCATCCCTTGCTTGATTTTTAGGAATTCTGTCGCTATGTTCGACAATTTTGGAAAAGCAGCGATTCGGCGATTATACATGGTGGAAATTTTGCAGTAACTGTGGTGTGCAGCATTTCGTAACATTGTCATTTAGAGGGATCGAATCCGTAGATAGTGTAAATCGGTCTGTTCGTGATGAGCCTAGCCTCTCCATTGGTAAGCGTGTTGTTTAAATATTCACCAAATTCTGCAAACACACTTTCAAGTACACCCTTACCAAACCCAATTGGTGCAACAATTAAAACCTCAGGATGCCAGACATAGTCTTCGTTAAAGAAATAAATGAGTGTTCTACAACATTTAACAGCTTGTTTTCTGACGTGGCTCATTTAAACGTCAACAATAAGCAGCAGTTGACCTAACGTGTAGAAGGACAACGCCTACTTACTGTATGACAGCACCTGTCAGGCGTTTTTTCGAGTTTATCCGCGGCAAAATTACAATACCTTTGATAACAAGTAATTATAAGAATTGCTTGTTACATTACGGAACAAGACTTTAAGTTATGTTAGAAATTTGTTTCACACCACCATGCTTTCACCAGACGGCCGTTTTGTCGATCCACGACTCATCTGTGGTGATCGGCAGGCAGTGTGACCCAAATTTCCAACATTTACAAAGAGCTTATACTAGCACGAGAATTGATTGAGACAGAGAGAGATCTCTCTCTCAAACAAGTAATTATGTTCTCCTCTGTTACGCATGAATTAGTCTTGTCAAATACCATTCGGGCGTCTAATTTTTCCTGTGAAAAAAATCCAAGAAACAATGCAAAGTAATATTTTTTTAACAAAATGCATTCGTGCATGTGCAAAAATCTTCGACTCGGATTTTTATTGCCACCAGCACTCATTCTTCTTGTTAAAATATTACTTAGCAACGTGTTTTTTCGATTTTGTTCAGAAAAATTACATGCCCTTATGATATTACTTACGAATACGAGGTCTGTTCAAAAAATTCCCGGAATTTTTGAATTGCGCGCGTCTGGAGAGTCCGGTGGTCAAAATTTTTTTTCATTGTGTTGGTACACATGTCCCTAATGTATGGTGAAATTTTCAGCTGTATTCATTGTTTACATTCTGTCTTGTAGCGGCTGGTGTAGACGTGTTTTTTTGAAAAAATGATTATGGATGATCGCCGAATCACAATTAGAGAAGTTGCTGATGAAGTTGGCATATCAGTTGGCTCATGCTATCATATTTTTTCAAAGGTTTTGGGCATGAAACGAGTGGCAGCAAAATTCGTTCCAAAACTGCTGAATTTTGATCAAAAAAACAAACGCATTACCATCGCTCAGGAGCTGTTAAACGACGTCAACGACGATCCAAATTTACTTGAAAGGGTCATAACTGGTGATGGGTGTACGGTTATGATGTCGAAACAAAAGCACAATCGTCCACGTGGAAGCACCAAGAGTGAAAAAAGCACGTCAAGTTCGATCAAATGTCAAGGTTTTGCTTACTGTTTTCTTCGATTATAATGGCATAGTGCATAAAGAATTCTTGCCAAAAGGTCAAACCGTCAATAAGGAGTATTACCTTGAAGTAATGCGACGTTTGCGTGAAGCAATTCGAAAAAAACGCCCCGATTTATGGAAAAACAATTCATGGGTTTTGCACCACGATAACGCACTTGCTCATTTATCGTTGCTTATTCGTGATTTTTTGGCTAAAAACAAGACTTTAATCATGCCCCAACCTCCTTATTCACCAGATATCGCTCCGTGTGATTTTTTCCTGTTCCCAAAGTTGAAGAGACCCATGAAAGGACAGCGTTTTTCATCGATTGAAGAGATAAAGGCAGAATCGCTCAGAGTGCTACAGAGCATTACAAAAAGTGACTATCAAGGGTGTTTCGAAGACTGGAAAAAACGCTGGCATAAGTGTATTATATCTAGGGGGGATTACTTTGAAGGGGACCATATAGATGTAGACGAATAAATAAATATTTTTTTAGAAAAATGAGAATTCCGGGTACTTTTTGAACAGACCTCGTATATTAAACTTGTCAAAATTTGAGTGTATTATTATAGTACGGGTGTCGGTAAAATGTGTTCGCCACCCATACTTTATAGTTTGACAGCAAAATATATAAGCCATTGTTTGATTTATTATAGTTCAAATATTTTCGGCAGGAAAATCAAAATATAGCTCCTGAAACCACGAGGAGCATGAGAAGTCGGTAATAGGTGGCAAAATTTCAAGGGTCGTTAATAGGTACTTTTACCTTATTATCCACCACATAGCGCCCCGAAACCGCTTTATACATAATTGACTTATAACGCGTAAGCACGATATTTTTGTAACTACTATTATACTTACTTAGTTCATATTAAATTAATATAATAAATTCTTATATTGGATGTTTTTATAGAAATTTATTTTAATACCACATATAGGTACTTATTTACTTACCACGACTCATATTTGCAATAAATATTGCTTTTGTTTCGTCGGGTTTCTCCTCTTCATCACAAATGACTACTCTCAAATGAATGTCCATGAATAATGTACCATTGGCTTCCAGAGCTTTAATTGCGTCATCCCTGTTGTAATATCTGCAAAAAAAAATTTTTTTAGCTTAAAAGTCACCTACTAATTACTACTAATACGGCTTTTGTAGTAAATAAAAGATATTGAGATTTTGTAACAGGGTTGTTAGTGGGTAGCTGTATTAAAACACAAAACAAATAGGTAGTTTAACTTTAAACAAATAACAAATTTAAAGCGGATAAGAATAGACAAAGAAAATGGTTTCATTGTAGAATACATCGAAAAAAATATATAAATTTTTTCACAACACACGCGCTTGCTTCTGTCGTATTAACGAATGACGTTTCTACTAGAGATGGTGCGAAGTGCGAGAGCAAAAATGTTCTGAACAGCTAGTTGGCATTTTATTAGAGATGGAGCGTTACAACTCTCCCCCTCTTGTTTATGTAACGAAAGGTCATAAACAAGTTAACGTTTCTTAGGTCGTCCTCGTTTTCTCTTCGGTATCTCCGGCTGATCGTTGTCTCCACCAATGTAGGGAGTAATCTCGGAGACAAAAAGAGGGCGCAAACGCTCCGTTCTGCGGCCCGGAACCCATCTTTGGCCTTCCAAAAAGCCATATGAAGGAAGAACTTCGGAGATGGGAAAAGGAACAACTTAAGTCCTACTGAAGAAACACTCCAGGCCTAAGACAATCAAAAAGGTTTATCAAACCTTCAGAGGCCAACGCAGGGAAGCTTATCCAACTGGAGAGAAGCGACCTAAGGCGAATTACAGGCCTTTTTACGGGACACCACCCAGTGAAGTACCATCTCAAAAAGATGGGCCTAACCGAGGACGACACTTGTCGGTTTTGCGAAGACGCAACAGAGACAACAGAACACGTGCTCTGCGAATGCATGGCACTTTTCTGCAAAAGGCCAAAACACCTTGGAGGGGTGACCCTAACACCCGACGAGGCAAGGAATTTAGCCCCCAGAGAAATCATCAACTTTATGAAAAGTGTGGGACAGCTGGGAAATTCATAGATTAGAGTCATTCACAAAAGATCTTCTGCAGGTCGAAGTGAGAGGAGGCCAAACCGCCTAAACGACTCCGAAAAACAATCTACAATCTCGGAGACATGATACTTTCCAATGCATTCATCATTATTCGGACAGCTCAAAAGTAGTTGGAGTAATTTCTTGCAATATACGATAAGGTCCATCACGACGGGGATCGAAGTTCTTTGTACGTCCCGATGCAAAATTACTCTTAGAATGCGTTTTGAGTAATACTAATGTCCCAGAAATATAATCGGGTGCTGGACGTCAATGTTTATCATCATATGTTTTGTATTTGGCTTGTTCTGTGGAAACTTTTTCCTTAACGTCATCTAATGTACTTAAAAACTTAAATATGGCGTAATCTGTGGAATGAAATTATCACCATCTAATATAGTACGAACATCATGGTTGACGTCATTTAAAGTTCTTAACTCACGTCCAAAATTAAGGTACGCTGCAGTATATCCTGTTACGGCAGAGCATACGGAGTTCATAGCAAATCTAATACTAGCGAGGTTTAGTCCCATGTATTGTGATCATTTTCCACTAGTATTGCTAACTGTGGCTTCAGGTCTCTATTTCGGCGTTTCACCGGATTTGCTTCTGGATGATACACAGGGTTTAAGTTTTGCTTAATATCAAGAACGTACAGGACTTGCTCCATTACTTCGGAAACAAATTGAACACCGTTGTCGCTAATTATACGACGTGGAAATCCATAGCGGAGAAAAATTTAATCTCTCAATACCTTGGCACAGATGATAGATGTGGCTTCCTGAATTACAAATAATTCAACCCATTTAGTGGATGTGTCAGCAACAATAAAAATTCATCGATTGTGTTTAGAAGTTTCGGGTAGAGGGCCGAATAAATCCATAGCTAACACCTCAAATCGTTGATTATAAGAAGGTGTTTGTATCAAACCGGCGGGCTTTAAATTTGTAGGCTTATATTTCTCGCAAAGAATACATTTTCTAACATATTCTTGTATTTCATGACGCATACCAGGCCAGAAGTATCGAGAAGTGATTCTCTTAATGGTTTTGTCCACTCCATAAAGACCTGAGGTAGGGTTGTCGTGATATTCTTGAATTATTTCAGGTGAATATCAATATAACACTCCATTTGACATAACATACCCTTTTAAAGTCCAGTGGTATAAATCTTCATTTGAAGAAAGTGATTCAAAACAGTTGATTATTTTGGCAACTTCTGGATCTGATAGTTGGTCAAAACGTAGATCGCTTGCATTCTTTCCCACTAAATCAACACTGGCAGTACAAATACAACAAATGTCCTCGTTCGCAGGTCTGCACATCGGTCTTGATAAAGTGTCAGCAACATTATTCTTAGTACTAGGTACATATGAAATTTTCAAATTAAACGATTGTATGAGAAGTGCCCATCTGGCACATCGTCCTTTAGGTGATTTCAATGTCATCAACCAACGTAATGGCTGATGGTCCGTTTTAATGTGGATTTCGGAACATTCTACATATCCACGAAAACGATTTAGAGCAAATACAATTGCGAGAGCTTCCCTTTCGATAGTGTTGTATCGTCGCGGTCGTTCAGCTGAACTAAGAAGTCGGTTTGCATATTCAACAGGACGTTCATCTTCCTTTTCGCCTTGAAGCAACACGACACCTAGAGCTTAGTCGCTTGCATCGGTATGCAAACTAAATGGCTGAGACATATCAGCTTGCGTTAAAATCGGCGCACTCGTAAGTAACTGTTTCAATTTATTAAAGGCTTGTTGTTGATCGAAACCCCACTGCCATTTTGAAGCCTTCTTCAATAAATTAGTTAATGGACGAGCAACATCTGAGAATGACGGTATAAATCTACGATACCAGGAACAATTTTGGATAAAAGATTGCAGGTTTTTAATATTTCGCGGCTCAGGTAACTGTGATATCGCGGAAACCTTAAGCGGGTCAGTGGTTATACCCTGAGGAGTTATTAAATGTCCGAGATATTTAACAGATTCGGGCACAAAAACACTTTTATTTAGATTAACGCGGAGGTTAAATTTAGTAAGTCTTTCAAATACAGCCTCAAGATCATGTAAATGTCTTTGAAAATCAACTGATAAAATAATCAAATCGTCAAGATAAGCCAGCAATACAACATTTGGAAGTCCAAGTTTGAAGCGGTCGATTAAACGCTGAAACGTTGCCGAAGCGTTCTTTAACCCGAAGCACATGCGTTTATACCGGAAAAGTCCAAACGGCGTTATAAAAGCTGTTCACATTCTTGAATTTTGACCTGGTGATAACCTGCTCGAAGATCAAGTGTAGTCATAAATTTAGTATGCTTGGCAGTATGTGACAAATCTTTAAGACGAGGAAGAGGGTATTTATCGCTAATGCTAACGGCGTTTAGGCGGCGATAATCGCCACAAAGGCGCACTTCGCGATTCTTTTTTGGTACCATAACAGCAGGAGCAGCCCAGGGGCTTTCGCACTCTTCTATAATATTATCTTGTAAAAGTTTGTTCACTTCCTTTTGTAAAATTTCGAGTTTTGGTTCAGCTAATTTGTACGGTGGAACAGCAATTGGTTGAGTATTAGGTAATAAATCAATACGATGCTCAGCGTAAGGTGTAGGGTCTCCCCCTCGTGCAAACGTATCTTCATATCGATTTAAAAGTTCAATCACTTTAGATTTTTCTTCTGCTCCTAAATTTACAGCTTCGTCTTCACGAAGTTCCATGCTGTTTGCGTAATCTAAAATTGATTTCTTGCGATCATGTAGAAAAACGAAGGGATCATTAGGTGAATCCTTAAAATACCATGAATTTGAATGCATATCTAACACGATAGCAGCTTGCTTTAAAAAATCAGCACCTAATAATGTACGATTATCTAAGTCCGTAGATAAAACAATAAAATTAGTGTTAATAATACGCGTTTTAATATTAACATCAAGACTTATAGTTAACACTTCCTTTTGACAAATGTTTCCATCGGCTAAAGTTACAGATATATTTTCTTTAGCAAACATATGAAAGTTTTTAAGTTTATGGTAAAGATTGCTACCCATAATGCATTTCGACGCACCTGTATCAGCAAAAGCAGTTAAGTATGATAAAATGCTATATTTTCTCAGTATTGTTGTATGGTGTCGAGGCTTGGACGTTGTCCGAAGCAGCAGAAAAAAGGATCAAGAGTTTTGAACTATGGATATATCGGAGACTCCTACGAATTTCCTGGGTTGACCGAGTCACCAACGAGGAGGTCCTTCGAAAAATGAACTGCCAGCTAACCCTCATAAATACAATAAAACATCGCAAACTTGAGTATTTGGGCCATGTCATGAGAAGCCCTGTCAAGTATCGACTGCTACAACTGTTCCTGCAAGGTAAGGTGGAAGGAAGAAGGGGTCCAGGTAGAAGGAGAATTTCCTAGCTCGCCAACTTACGGAAGTACGTTTCTACTAGAGATGGTGCGAGAGCAAAAATGTTCTGAACAGCTAGTTGGCATTTTATTTGAGATGGAGCGTTACAATTTGCCTTTTTGAGATTATTTAGGTACCTACATAATATATATGAATGCATGAACTTGAGTACCTAATATTTTGATATTCACTAAATCAAAAGCTGACTTAATTGATTACTTATGATATAAAATTAATGAAATGTAAAATGAATGAAATTTTCATACCTGATATTAGCAAATACAGTTTTCCAATTTTGAAAATACTTTCTTTTGATTGCTGCTATTTTTGTTGTTGTTCTGAGATCTGCTACAGGCTTACCTGCGATTCTTACTGACTCAACTGTTCCATACTTTTCAAAAAATTGTAACAAATGTTTCTCTGTAGCTTCTTTAGAAACATTTCGTACAAATATTGTTCTTTCGTTATAGAATTTATTTCTTTCTTCTTCGGTATTTAATGGGTTATTTTTATCTTCTTCTTTAACCTTGTTCTTAATCATTCTTTCTGCATTATCCACGCTTATTGATAATTTACGTTTTTTAGTTTTTGGTTCATTCACATTGTCATCTGTTTCTTCAGCAGTTTCTGAAGTTTTAATTTTTTTAAGATTATTATTGTGTAAAGATATTTTTAACACTCTACGCCGCAAAATAACATGTTTCATTTCAAGCGCTAACTGAACTGCATCGGAGTCTTTGAAATTAACATAACCAAATCCTCTTCCCTTCCGTGTATCTCTTGGTATTTTCGTATTAGAAATTGGGCCACATGACTCGAAAAGTGTCCAAAGTTCGTGCTCTTCCGTATCTAAAAAGTACAAATAAATATGTTTGGTATTTTTGATTATACAAGGATCTTAGCCAATCGGAGGGACGCGAAGGATATGTCCATCGCTTGCTTGGTTTTTAGGAATTCTGTCGCTATGTTCGACAATTTTGCAAAAGCAGTGATTCGGCGATTATACATTTGCAGCGATTGTGGTGTGCAGCATTTCGCGACATGGTCATTTAGAGGGATCGAATCCGTAGATATTGTAAATCGGTCTGTTCGTGATGAGCCGAGCCTCTCCATTAGTAAGCGCGTTGTTTATGCATAGGTCATCATTCACCGAATTCTGCAAAAACACTTTAAAGTACACCCTTACCAAATCCAATTGGTGCAAGAATTAAAACCTCAGGATGCCAGACATAGTCTTCGTTAAAGAAATAAATGAGTGTTCTACAACATTTAACAGCTTGTTTTCTGACGTGGCTCGTTTTAAACCTCAACAATAAGCAGCAGTAGTGATGCAAAATTACCGATAATTTATTTTTTGGTAAGAACATTGGAAATATTGCGTAATATTACGTAATTTTAGGTAATATTGCTGACAAACTTAGAAAAAGCTGGTTTTACAATATGCAAAGAAGCTTTAACAAATTAAACAATAATTGCCTCAATTACCTATATGGCTCTAAAAGGTCAATAAAACACAAAATAAACTGAAATCTGAAACTATATAGTTCACACAATTCTTAGATAGGCCAAAGAATAGGTACATATGATAAAAATAGTTTTCAGTCGGTAAAAACAAATAATTAGTCATTATTTGCTAAACCCTCATCCGCAGACAAATCCTCGGATAAATCAGATTCAGTTTCATTAAAAGTATTTGTAACTGTTGATGGGGTCATTAATGCAACATTTTTCATTTCGACACGGTTATTGTGTAAGAATTTCCGATTAGTTCGTATGTAAACGAGCTTCACATATTATAGCGATGGCGTAAGAACTAAGCAACAGCTATCACTAGACGTGTTGCAGCATGTTGAAACAAGCAGTAAGACCGTTAGGTACCAACTTTAACGTAATATTGAAGCGAATATTACCGGGAATATTACCCCGAAAATTAACGAAATTTTTCGGAAATATTACAGTAACAATGTAACGTTACCGGATGGTAGAGGTAATATTACGTAATATAACTGGAAATTCTGATGGTAATATTCGGACCGTGCATCACTAAGCAGCAGTTGACCTAACGTGTACTGTACGACACAGTTAAGAATGATACACTTTTATATTGCCTATCCATATAAAAATGTATAAATAATTGTACTAATTTACCGACCTATTTTTATTTACAATTTTTAAAAATCATGAGATCGAGATAAAATATTTCATATCATAGCATTTTGGATCAAAACAATCTAACAATATGTTTGGATTCAACAAATATTTTTATAAATATCTTAGCAGGGATATCTACTAAACTTGTTTACTAATCAACACAATACACTCATGTATTCTATCTGAAATACTGTAGTTGATAAAATAAGTTACGCCACCCATACTTTATAGTTTGACAGCCAAATATATAAGCCATTGTTTGATTTATTTTAGTTTAAATATTTTCGGCAGGAAAATCAAAATATAGCTCCTGAAACTACGAGGAGCATGAGAAGTCGGAAATAGGTGGCAAAATTTCATGGGTCGTTAATAGGTACTTTTACCTTATTATCCACCACATGGCGCCCGGAAACCGCTTTATACATAATTGACTTATAACGCGTAAGCACGATATTTTTGTAACTACTATTAACTTACTTAGTTCATATTAAATTAATTTAATAAATTCTTATATTGGATGTTTTTATAGAAATTTAAGGCGGGTTTAGCCAACTAATAATGCATAATGCATAATTTTAGTGCACAATGGATAATTTTTAAAACATGGCACTTACATGTACCTGTTTATACAACGAATAGTGTATAATTCATAATTTTCGTTGATAATGCATAATGCATAAGGTTGGGAACTTTCAACTTTATGCACTAAATTATGCAAAAAATATCACTACGCATGCGCCGCAAATAAATTATAAACACTTACATAACCTCAATTTACAACATAAACTAAATAATAATTGAAAATGTGATAATTAACAGAATTTTTAATTTGAAAGCTATTAAAACATAAATAAGTCCAACACAAATTAAAAGCATTATCTTTAAAGACAATGGTAATAGGTTAACCTGCTGTCTAGTCAATTGTCACTTTTCGCTTTATGCATAAAAGTTATGAGTTGTATAAACACCTATATTTTGTTGTGAATTATCGATTATGCACTATGTATTAAGCATTATTCTTTATGCATTATGCACTATCCATTATTAGTTGGCTAAACCCGCCTTTATTTTAATACCACATGTAGGTACTTATTTACTTACCAAAACTCAGATTTCGAACAATTATTGTTTTTGTTTCGTCGAATTTCTCCTGTTCATCACAAAAGAGTACTCTCAAATGAATGTCCATGAATAATGTACCATTGGCTTCCAGAGCTTTAATTGCGGCATCCCTGTTGCCAAATCTGCACAAAAATTTTTTTTGCTTAAAACTCACCTACTAATTACTACTAAGTAATACGGCTAAATTTTGTAGTAAATAATGGATATTGAGATTTGCCTTTTTGAGATTATTTAAGTAGGTACCTACATAATATAGTGAGTTTTATCGGGATTTTGTTATCTAAATGCATGAACTTGAGTACATAATATTATAATATGCACTCAATCAAAAGCTGACTTCATTGATACTTATGATATAAAATTAATAAGATGTAAATGAATGAAATTTTCATACCTGACAAAAGCAACTACTACAGTTGGCCGATTTGGAAAATACTTTCTTTTGATTGCTGCTATTTTTCTTGTTGTTCTGGGATCTGCTACACGCTTACCTGTGATTTTTACTGACTCAACTGTTCCATACTTTTCAAAAAATTGTATCAAATGTTTCGCTGTAGCTTTTATAGAAACATTTCGTACAAATAGTGTTCTTTCTTTAATGAATTTGTTATTTATATCTTCTTCGGTATTTAATGGGTTATTTTTATCTTCTTCTTTAACCATTGTTTCTGCATTATCCACGCTTCTTGATAGATTACGTTTTTTAGTTTTTGGTTCATTCACATTGTCATCTGTTTCTCCAGCAGTTTCTGAAGTGTCCGACTTTTTCTCTTCTGCATTATCCACGCTTTTTGATAATTTACGTTTCTTAGTTTTTGGTTCATTCATATTGTCATCTGTTTCTTCAGCAGTTTCTGAAGTTTTAATTTTTTTAAGTTTTAACTTAGCTTTCTTAAATTTCTTCTTTTCAGGCGTGACAAAATTTCTAATTTCTGATTCCTTTTTATTAATAGTATCTTTTTTTCCTTTTTTGGGATTTACTCCGTTAGAAACTAATGCCCCGATTTTCTCTACTTTAAACTCTTTTTGTATTATTTTCGGTTTATTTGGGGTTTTATTGCCCGTAATTAGATCCGATACACTACCAACAGTATAATCCATTTTGTTTTAAGTTTTTTCCGTTTTCTATTAAATATTTTAAATTTAACAACTTATTACTTATTTTTCAGCACGTGTGTTCAGAACATGCTTGCTTATTAAAAAGAAAAATAAAACTATAAATTTTTTTGGGGTTAAAAGTAACAATTTTCAGGTAAAATTCGTCTTTTTAAAAAGCCTTATATCGTAGCATCTGACAGTCCGTCAGAGAATAATAACAGAAGTGGCAGCTGGCAACTTTAGACTTGCCTGTACTATTTTACAATTATTTTATTAGGTAAACATGCAGTATAGTTGTACTAAATTATGGTATGACCGCGCAGCTGCGCAGTCAGACGAGTTTTGGGAGTTCAGATTGTAATCGAAGTGTGGTGTTGCCAGGTTTAAAACACACATATTATGTTGAAACGGTTAAATATTTGGCGTTTAATTTTTGACCGTTAAATGTAAAAATGATACTCTAGGTTATACACCTATTTGTTATATTTATGTGGATTAGTTCGATAGCAGTCATCGTTAGGTAATCATTGCAGGGGGTTGGGAGTAAAATGCTGAGTATCGAAGGTTAGGTAGCAGGCAGGGATGTGTTGTAAGGGTGTAATAGTAATTATCAGGAAGAGTTAGTAAAGGAGGGTGGGTGTAGAAAGCTGGATTGAGATGTAGTAGGCAGATAGTTGTTATATTAGTTCCATAGCAGTCATTATTAGGACAACACATCCCTGCCAGCTACCTAACCTTCCATACTCAGCATTTGACCCTCAACCTCCTGCAATGATTACCTAACGATGACTGCTATCGAACTAATCCACACAAATATTGCAGGAGGTTGAGGATAAAATGCTGAGTATGGAGGTTAGGTAGCAGGCAGGGATGTGTTGTCCCAATAATGACTTCTATCGAACTAATATAACAACTACGTGCCTACTACATTTCATCTCAATCCTGCTTTCTACACTCACCCTCCTTTACTAACTCTTCCTGATCATCACTATTACACCCTTACAACACATCCCTGCCTGCTACCTAACCTTCCATACCCGCAGCAATTATATAATAATTACATACACTGTATAAATTTGTAATATTCATTCTATCAGTCGATATAGTGAATAGATACCAACCTGGCAACATCGTTAGAGTAGTGACACTTTTTCACATAAAATTCGTCTGACTGCGCAGTTGCGCGGTCAGACCATAATTTAGTACAACTATACTGCATGTTTACCTTTTATTGGTATGGGCATTGTGTTTATTATAATAAAACACAATGGTATGGGCATTGTCTTTATAAAGACAATGGTATGGGTAAGGTCTTGTAAGACTATATATAAGCTAAAAATCTGGAAACTAGCATTGTATAGGAAAGAATAAAGAAGCTAAAATAATATAGGTATTATAATATAAATGTTCAAATGGATGAAGCTCTGGAAGTCATGAGTCTTGCAGAAATGACTAAATAGAAAAAAGGGATTTTATTAAAAATGTCTTTCGTTCGTTGTATCGAGACTGAATTGTTTCCCATGTGTCTGGGTTGTTTAGCGGATTTCCATATAAATATTCTCTTAATAGGAGTATATCATCGCTATATGTAAATATGTTTCTTTTATTTTTCTCCATGTCGAGTTTCAAGTTTCATATTATGCCTAGAACTCTACTGCACAAAACAGAAATAAACAACCATTCTAACCACAAATCAGAAACACAAATTCTAACCTTTAACCAAGAGAAGAATCGTTATAAACGAAGATGCCTAGATTTAAATAGATGGAATAAAATAAGAACCCAATACTGTCAGACACAATACGTCCACAAATAATGGCAAGCACAATCCTTATTAGTGGCGCGCCTAATTAAAAACGAAAAGCGCATGCTCTGATGTCAAAATAATGCCAGCGTTATTAGCAGAGAACAAAAGAGAATATGAACTCCCACCACTTTCTATTGTCCTGTGCGAGGCAGGTGGTAGCCATTTTTTAATATACTCGACAGATCCGTATTTACGTTTTATTGAAATTACAGAATAGGTAAAGAACAGGGGAGTAATAGAATTATTTTATAATAGAATTACATCTTTATTAATTATAAAAACAAACAAATACTTTTTTACTTTTATTCATGTTTCCATATAATGTAGACATTTTAGTGTCTCGTTATGTAGTGTGTCTACGATTCCAAGACAGTTGACGTTGACATTGAAGGAGATACGTCAGAAATATGAAAATGACAGATGAAGCCTATGCTTCTTGTGGGGTTATGTTTTAGAGGTTAAGATTGTGATTTTGTTGTTTATGAATAAATATAGTCTTTTTTTAAATTTATGTTCGGCATCCTTATTTTAACGAAGCCCTACAAACTCAGAAGTGGGATGAAAAAGTAGTATGCGCGTTATTAAGTGAATATTTTTCCGATATTATGGCTACAAACGAAAATACAACTGAGAATTTGTCTGATGACCCCACGGTACCAAACACCGTAGATTCAGCCGCCACACCAGCCGTAACGTTCTCTATTGAAGACATTATTCAAAGTACAGTAAGAACGCTTATGTTTCGAGAACAAATTGAGAGAGAAACAAGTGTTCCGCAGCCTCCGAAACCTGTGTATACGCACATCGAGATTGCAGCGCTTCTTCCTGATTTTTCTGGCATTGGCCAAGATGTAAGCATGTGGATACAACGTCTCGACAGTGTCCAACAAGTCTATCAAGTACCGGACGAGGTTATACAATTAGTTGTGGCAGATAAGCTTAAAGGACAAGCTCGTGATTGGTTTTATTCTAAAAATTGTTATGTTACCATGACGTGGGAACATTTGAAAGTTGAGTTATTAAACATGTTTTCATGTAGACCAGATAAAGTTGTATTAATGAACAATTTTCAGTCCAGAATGTGGAAAAAGCATGAAAGTTTCGCGGTATATTTTCATGAAAAAGTTAAATTAGGTAATTTAGCGGGTCTTAGTGATCTCGACTTGATTGACTATGTTATTGATGGTTTCGATCAACCAGTTTTACAAAGCCAAGCGCGTATGCAACGTTTCTCGTCATTACAAGAACTACTTTTAGTGATGAACAACGTGACACGTAGTGATAGATTAGCAAAAGACTCTTTACACTATGCACCGAAATTTAAGTATAAGCAAGAATCGTCCGCTGCTGCTCCAAGTACGCGTGCGCAGACAAGTACGTCCAATTCTCTGGAATTGGACGTACTTGTCTGCGCACGCATCAATGAAATGTTTTAACTGCAATGAAGATGGTCATGTTGCAGCCAGATGTCCAAAGCCGAAACGCGAGAAGGGCTCTTGCTTTCAGTGTGGGCAGATTACTCATAAAATAGCAGATTGTCCTGAGAGAAAAGCCCGAACGACGCATATGGTTCAGCACCCATATTGTGTATCCTTTGATTATAGTGTAATAATTGATAATGCTACTTCTTTTTACAATATTAATGCACTGATAGATTCTGGAAGTCCTATCACTTTGATTAAAGAAAAGTATGTACCTTTTTATTTGCGTGATAATAATGTGTATAATTTTACTGGCATAAATAACTCTAAACTCGAAATTTTAGGTACCTTTCAGAAAGATATTGTTATTAATGATTTTATTATAAACGTCAAATTTCTTGTTGTACCCGATGGCACAATGACATATTCAGCCTTATTAGGCCGTGACTTTCTTTGTAACCCCCTTTTAAAAATTACGTTAGGAGAGAAACTTGAAATTTCAAAAGTAGATAATACTGCGGATGACAATTTCGATGCCAATTTTGAAAATGAAATTATGAATATCAATTATGACATGAATGAGCCAGAGCCGGCATGTGAAAATTTAAACATAAATAATAGTATTTCTTACAACGATTCTAAATTAATAAAAAATATTTATGAACAATATGAATCTAAAGTTAATTCAAATTATGAAGAATCTAATAATTTCGAAATGGAAATAATTTTAAAGCATAGTCAACCTATAAGTTTTCGCCCTAGGCGATTGTCATTCTCCGAAAAAGAAAAATTACGGAAAATACTAGATGGTTTATTAAAGGAAAATGTTATTCGACCCAGTAATTCTCCATACGCTAGCCCTATTGTTATGGTTCCTAAAAAATCCGGGGAATACTGTTTGTGTGTCGACTTCAGAGCACTGAACGCCATTACAGTCAAAGATAATTTCCCAACCCCCCTTATAGAGGATCACCTTGATATGCTTAAGGATAAAAAATATTTTACAACGTTAGATATGAAAAGTGGTTTCCACCATATTAAAGTGGCAGAGTCAAGTATTAAGTATACTTCTTTCGTTACACCATTAGGCCAGTTCGAATACATACGAATGCCATTTGGATTGACAAATGCACCTCGAGTATTTCAGAGATATACAAATACAATATTTGCTGATTTAATAAGAGAAAATAAAATTTTATTGTATTTAGATGACATTTTGATAGCTACGACAGATTTCAGTAGTCACCTAGATATATTACAAAACGTTTTCGCTACCGCGGGAAAGCATAAAATAAAGTTTCGACTCGATAAATGTTTCTTTTTGTTTAATGAATGTTTATATCTCGGGTATCTAATTAATGAACAAGGTATTCGACCCAATCCAGATAATGTTAAAGCACTCTTGGACTACCCTGTACCGAGAAATTCAAAAGAAGTACACCGTTTCGTTGGATTTGCAAGTTATCTTAGGCGCTTTATTCAGAATTTTTCAATTATATCTAAACCGTTATATAATTTAATCCGAAAAGAAGTAAAATTTGATTTTGGTAAAGAGGAATATTCTGCCTTTGAAAAATTGAAAGAATGTTTATGTAATCAACCAATTTTGTCAGTATATTCGCCGAAACTAGAGACCGAATTGCATTGTGACGCTAGTGCTACTGGTTATGGAGCTATTTTAATGCAAAAGCAACTTAATGGCAAATTTTTACCAGTGTTTTACTTTAGTAAAAGGACAACTCCTACCGAATCGAAATACCACAGCTTTGAACTCGAATGTTTATCGATAATTTATGCAATAAAACGGTTCCATGTATATCTTTTTGGTATAAAGTTTAAAATTATCACGGATTGTGACAGTTTTCGATTAACGTTAAGTAAACAAAATATTAATCCTAGAATTTCACGTTGGGCGATGTTTTTACAAAATTATAATTTTGAAATAGAGCATCGCGCAGGTAGTAAAATGTCTCATGTTGATGCGCTTAGTCGTTGTCATAGTATTCTGATTATTGAATCCAATACTTTTGAACGTACATTGTCTATTAAACAAGATCGTGAT
Source organism: Apoderus coryli (assembly GCA_911728435.2). Lineage (NCBI taxonomy): Eukaryota > Metazoa > Arthropoda > Insecta > Coleoptera > Attelabidae > Apoderus > Apoderus coryli. The sequence goes on from OU452199.1 coordinate 35,840,603, forward strand.
GTTAATATTTGCAAAATTCGTTCACATTTAGAAAATAATGAAGACAAATATTTTGAGCTCAGAGATGGTTTAGTTTACCGAAAACATAAAAATGAAAAACGCTTATTTTATGTTCCTGAAAGTATGGAGTACAACGTTATAAGAACTTGTCACGACGATTTAGGTCATGTAGGCATAGAGAAGGTTATGAATGCAATAACAAAAGTTTATTGGTTTCCAGAGATGAAGTCTAAAGTCAAGACTTATATTTCTAACTGTCTAAGATGTATACAGTTTTCACCCTTGACAGGTAAAGCAGAGGGATATTTGCATAGTATACCGAAAGGTAATCTTCCTTTTCAGGTAGTACATGTTGACCATTTATCACTTGGAAAGTCGACAAAAGGATTTAGATACGTGTTTTGTGTAGTCGATGCTTTCACAAAGTTTATTAAAATTTATTGTTGTAAAGGAACGACATCCGAAGAATGCATTGCGCATTTAAAATATTATTTTCGAGACTATAGTAAACCAGTACGTTTAGTCTCAGACAGAGGTTCTTGTTTTACTTCTGCTGCGTTTATTGAATTTTTAGAGATAGAATCTGTGAGGCATACGTTAGTTGCAGTAGGTACCCCTAGAGCCAATGGCCAGGTGAAACGTTTTAATAGTTTAATTATTCACATGACTGCAAAATTAAGTGAAGATCATACGAAATGGCACGAAGTTGTATCTGAGGTAGAGTTTGCATTAAATAACACAGTTTGTAGATCTACAGGTGAAACCCCTTGCCGTTTATTGTTTGGCATTGATCAATTAGGTAAAGTAAATGAACGAATAAAGTTAGAATTGGAATCTTTAGATACTGAGAATACAAGAAATTTAAGTAAGATTAGAGAAGCTGTTTGTAGTAAAATTATTAACAATCAAAGTATTAACGAAAATTATTACAATCAGAAAAAGAAACAGCCGTCTATCTATGGCGTAGGTGATTATGTTATGATCCGAAACGTTGATACAACTCCGGGAATTTCCAAAAAGTTGTTACCTAAATTTAAAGGTCCATACATAGTTAAAAGTGTGTTAGATTTAGATCGTTATGTTGTTACTGATATCGAAAATACTCAAAAGCCTTTTAATACCGTGGTAGGACCCGATCAAATGAAACCATATGTATCTGATGAATGTGATTTAGTCTGCCAATAGTATTTTTTTGTTAAGTTGTTATTATTTAGATGCTATCGTTCATGTATTTTTTAAGTATTATGTATTATTTATGATGTGTTATGTTAAGAGTTTAAGAAACTTTGATATTAAGATTATGAATATTATGATTATGAAGATATGTAATTATTCGAATTATGTCAGTTATGTTAATAATTATGCAATTTATGTCACTTATGTTCCGATTAATTATTATGCCATTTATGTCAATTATGTTCGAAGTAATAATTATGTCACTTATGTTGTAATTATGCAATTATGTTATTTATGATAAATATTTTATGCCTTATGTTACATTATGTGATAACGTCATTATGCTGACCGTTATATTATGATTTGTATTGATACTGTTCCTACGATAGTCCGTGGACGGACTTTTGTCAGGAATGGCTGAGCTGTAGACATTTTAGTGTCTCGTTATGTAGTGTGTCTACGATTCCAAGACAGTTGACATTGAAGGAGATACGTCAGAAATATGAAAATGACAGATGAAGCCTATGCTTCTTGTGGGGTTATGTTTTAGAGGTTAAGATTGTGATTTTGTTGTTTATGAATAAATATAGTCTTTTTTTAAATTTATGTTCGGCATCCTTATTTTAACGAAGCCCTACAATAATAATTTTATTTTTATTTATACTTTTAAAATTTCTATTGATTAATTTTAATGTATAAAATAACCTTAACCTAAAATATAATTTCGTAACATATTTTTTTGGGAAATTAGAACATGGATGTTCAAACTTTTTTTTGCTTAAATTAATAAAATTATTAATAATATTGAACTAGCAATTAACCATAGTTCAGCTCTAAAGAAAAAAAAGTGTAATTGATTACAGGCAAATATAAATGTATTAATTTTAGATAGAGTAAAATAAAATTGTTCTAATTTATACAATAGGTCTACCGATTTTCAATTCCTTAAGTGTAATTGAGAATGTCATTATATTTTACCGGTTTATGGCCTTCAGAAAAACAACGCAAGCACACATGTTGGGAATTTCCCATTATATACCTATAAAACAATGCTAAAATCTCCCCGAATAAAAGGGCAATAAAACCTGAGACGAGAATTTACTACCTGCGAATATCTATAATAGTTAAAATATGTAATTCAAATTTAATAAACACTGTCAGAATTTAATAGAATTTTTGCACTCATCTAGTAAGATTTTTAAGCTCTCTTTTTAGAATGCTGAAGATGTATTGGACTTTTATGGGAAAATAGACTGAACCAAGTTATAAAAGATAAGGGCCATTGTGCTGCGAAATTAATCGAAGTTAATCATGTTTTTTAAAAAATTTGTGTGATTTTTTTAGGCAAGTAAGCTCAATCTTTTAAACAGTTTGTTTAGAAATATTTGTTTTTCAAAATAACAATTGGTAATTTGATTTAATGTACCTATGTGATATTATCGTATTTTAATCTAATTTTATATGCATCTAATTCAAATACTACATAAATATCTTACCTTTTACTATCCATCGGGAAACTAAAGAATGATAAATTGCAGTTATAATATTTATTCCTGCAATTCTTCGCAGCACACATCATTCCGCCTCTGCTTTTTTGCATTTCAAAATAAACAATATCACTATCAAAAGTTTATAAAACAAAAACACACAATATAACACACAGAATACTACGGCACTGGAAAACAAATCACTTGAAATGGCAAAGCACAAATAAAATATCCCGACGACAATGAGAGTATAAGAAAACATGGCGATTTTGAGTGCGCAATTATATGCGCAATCTCTTCCCCCACCAGCAAGATCACATTCTCTGTTGTTCTCTGTTATTAGTGACTGGGCTTGACAATCGTTCCCATATCTCTCTATTGTGTTTATAAAGAGAATGCCTTATACTAGAGACACATAGGAAAATTAAAATATATGGAACAAGATTTAAGAATTCTAACCATAGAAATCTTATATTATATATGTACTCTAGAATGCTGATTAAATCCAGCCGAATACCAAAAAGTGTAACGGGTGTGCAGAGTTTTCACGAACTACGCATGCTCCTCAGTAACTTATTTTCAGTACAGAGCTGCCATATTTAAAACTATTTTGTCGTTCGCCTTACAGAATTTATGCGACATATCTGTTTTATAAATAAATCCATATGTTGCGTCATACGAAACTGCTTGACAAAATCAAATAATTAAATGTGATCGGTAAAATTGCATTCTGTTTAGTTTTCAGCAATATGAACGAAACATTTTTTTCCAAATCTTATTAAATTTAGGAGGTTTCGCAACAGCGTCTGTTTTCGCAAATGACGTTTCTCGTAGTGGGAATATCTGTCAGAGTCGGCTTCACAACAATTCAGATAGGTTTTATAATTAGCTTCGTTCGCGGCCACGATTCTGAATTGATTCTGAACTGAATCGTGACGTCACAGAACTGGTTTTAAAGCGCAGGCGCGGTTCGAAATGCGTTCATAACTGTAATCACCGCGAACGCAAAATAGAACCAAAATAGAATCGCATAGCTGGATGCCGGAATATTTTAATTTCACGTTGTATGTTCTGTTGTCGTCGTGCAACAGTTGTTAATAAAAGTTAGACAGTTGAAGAAATTTGAGTTATATTTTCGATTTTTATGTTGATGTGTTCAATCATTAAACACTGTTGAGTTCAGTTCATTCAAATATTATCACTATTATGAAGATACTATCCCGCAATTTAATGGAGAAGAATATCGTGAACATTTAAATAATGACAGAAGACCTTGCGCAGCAATTTGCAGCACATTTTAATTTCTAATAACATTTTAATAAAGTAATGGAAACAAGAAACGTTTTTTGAATGAAAACTTATTTTATTTTTGTTTCAATTTTTTTTAGGACGTCACTGTCACTAAATACTTCATAAGAAATAAAAAGTAAAACCTCAAAAATAACAGACACAAAACATTTCTGCTTTTATTTATAATAATCAGATCTATCTACCTGAAAAAATAAAATCCTTCATCCCCTATTCTACTCTTTCTAGGATGTCTTCTTCTTTGTAGTCACTGACACTGTCTAAAACCCATATCATTTTCTTTATAAAAACAATGCCCTTATATACCTACAAGGATAAAACATATAAACAAAAAATAAATATAACCAGTGTATAATTGTTGGTTAGCTAGACTGCGCATGTCAGAACCAACAGTTCTTCCTCAGTCCGTAGAACTGCAAAATAGATTCAGAACCGGTAATGAACTGATTCTTTTTTCACCGCGAACGCCAAACTGTTTGATTCTATTACTAGTAGTCCGATAATTTTTTCACCGCGAACGCCTAAATCGAAACTGCGCAAGCGTAGAGAACTAGAACCAATTCAGAATCGTGGCCGCGAACGAAGCTATTAAGTTATGGTTTTATTCGTGGTATATTTTAATTGTTGATAGATATACCTATTTGTGATTAAAATTGTTTTTAATATTTGATATTTTGGTTTTAGTTCGTTTATTTAACAAACAATGAGGTGTATAGTGTTGTGGTGTAAAATTGAAGGTCTCATTCCTGGTATTAAATATTTTCAGTAAGTTATTGTTTCGGGTTTCTAACAGTCTCAGTTTGAGTCAATATGATACCATTGACATGATACTCATTTTTAGCTTGACAAAAAAAAAGACATGATGTTTGGATGCGGGCATTGGGATCCTAGTACCTACAGAAAATGTATGATGGGAATGTCATATGCAGTAAGCATTTCGCTGCAGAAGATATCATTTGTAGAGAAGACTGCAAGAGGATCACCCTCGTACCCGATGCAGTTCCCAAACTTTTGTTGAAAAGAAGAGATTATGTAAATGAGAGTGGAACTTAAATTCTTAATCGTTTGATATCAAGACACTGTTTACTTAAAAGCAGTCTGTCAAAAATGCATGATATGTATGTCAAGAATATATTTCCTACGTTGTGTAGGTATACAAAGTTCGTTTGAATTCTGTTGTTAAACTGGAATATACTTAATTAAAGAATCCTCCATGAAATTGTTGAGAATACAAGTTCTACCAACCATGTTTTGTCACAAAATACTATTGCGAGTAGTACGGATGATATGGAAGTGGTTTACATGGACACGGAAAATATTTGTGAAGTCACTGTTTCTTGCACCCCTTCTTTGAAGGCTGTAGAGAGGTAAGACGCCTAAGGTGGTTGTATAAACAAACAAAATAAAGAATTAGAATGCTCATGTCCTTAAGATATTTTCCAGTACCAGAATTTTTACTTATTTCTCGTTTCTGCTTAGATTTATTATTATTGGGTTGTACCTGTTAGACAATAAAGTATTTAGATATTTAATGTAATTTTTTATTTCTTAAATTCCTTTATTCCATTTTTTTATTTGAATGTTACCAAATGGTAAAATTTAATTTTAAATATACCTATAACATAACAGTAATATTACATTTAATCAAAGCCGGTCCTGTTGAAAAATAAGATACTGGTGATAATGCTCATTATGGACAGCTCTACACTTTTGGTTACATTTTTGTACTACGGGATTATCATTCTAGAGTATATATATATATATATATATATATATATATATATATATATATAAATAAAAATGTTTCTTTTTCTTAGCCTTTTGTTGAAAAACAACAGTAAAATTTTTTTAATAATTTGGGGTATAGGCTATATCTTGGATTTATTAGTAATACTCTTTTTTGCTATATGCCAAGCTTTCGAAAATATTTATTTTCATCTTCAGGACTACAAAATACAGAAAACGACATAATATTAGCTGTGGTTTGTTTTATACAAGTTATTCTACACTGTTATTACCTTAGATATGCTAAGTTGAGTCTTTAAATTAAGGGAAAACTGTACATTTTATTTGGCTTATATTAGAATATAATTGTAATTTTATTTTTTCAAAAAGGAATCTTCACATTTTTAACTTACTGCTATTCTTAAAATTATTGTTCTTGATAGGTAGTGTACGGATAAATTAATAAATGTTGGTCGGTATTTTGTATTTTTTTGCTACCTCCCTTTTTTCTTTTATTGAGTAAAAAGAGTCCACCTACACCTAGTTGACGAATATACTTCGTTCCACCCGACTTGTCTACTTCAATGTTCCCAAAAATATTGTTGTTCATTAACGTTTCGATTTCTGATCATGTCCCTTGGAAAAACTAAGGAAAGAGTCCGAGCCCCATGGAACTGTGAAATATATATATATAAATCTTGAACAATGTTTTTGGGGAGTCTGCCACATCTCCCAACTCAATCCCCAATGGAACCCCCAAAGTGTCACTGTCATTCTAGCCAAAGCTATGTATTTAGAGAAATGCAATAACATTCTATCAGACCCTAAATATTATAAAATAATAAAAGATGATCCTACGTCAACTATACAACAAAAAGCAAATAAAATTATTTCACAGCTAAAAAATAAAAAATACATAGAGGAAAATTTAGCCAAAACATTAACCATTTATAACCAGACTTCCCCAAAATTCTATGGTCTTCCCAAAATCCACAAACCCACCTTATCCCTAAGACCAATAATATCCTCTATAAATGCACCCACTAGTAAATTGGCCACATTAGTAACGGACATACTCACAACTTCTTACTCAAAGAACAACAACTATTACATTCACGATTCATTTGAGTTTGCCAACATCATAAACAACACACAACTGCCTCATAATTATGTTCTTATTAGTTTAGATGTGGTGTCGCTATATAGCAACATTCCCCAAGAATTGGCGGTAAACAGCATAAACAAGAGGTGGTCGTCTATTTCAGAACACACTAACATACCCAGAGAAAAATTTCTCGAGATAATAAACTTCATATTTTGTTAAATATGAAGTTTATATAAAATATGTGTTGTTACACATATTTCAAGTTCGACAATAAATTCTATAAACAAATTTTCGGTACACCCATGGGAGCGACAATTTCACCGATTATTGCACAAATTGTCATGGATGATTTGCTAGATGTATGCATTCCCAAGCTATCCTTTCAGTTGCCTTTTTTGAAAAAATACGTGGACGACATCATTTGTTCTGTTCCCCATAACGGAATAACTGAAATATTGACAATTTTTAATAATTATAATGAAGACATCAAATTCACTATAGAAGAGGAAAAAAATCTCTCAGTCCCTTTTTTAGACACCAAACTACTCAGAACAAATGAAAACAAAATCATCTTGGACTGGTATCTAAAACCCACGAATTCTGGAAGGTATTTAAACTACATGTCACATCACACAGAAAAAACAAAAATCAACTTGGTGCTTGGCCTTAAAACCAGAATTGAGAGGATTTGTCATTCTAGCCTCGTACAATCTAACAAAAAAAAACTTTTCAATATCTTACTACAGAATTCCTATCCCAAACAATTGTTAAATAAATTAATTTTCAACACCTCCAGGGCACAGTGTCCAGTCACAAATCAGGACAATGCAAATGCCAACAATTGTCCAGTAAATAACTTCAAATATTACTCTTTGCCGTCAATTGATGGTGTCACACAAAAAATCATCAAAATTCTAAAAAATGAACCGTCAATAAGAATCTCCCACAAAAGCATTAAAACAGTTGGCAATCTATTTTCGAAAACTAAAGATAAAGATCCGCCAATGAAATCATCCGACATTGTGTACGCAATCCCCTGCTCTGGCTGTGATAAAATGTACATAGGTCAAACATCAAGAGTCCTAAAGGACAGAATTACATCACACAAAAGTGACTGTAGGCTTCACAAACGTTCTTGCGCTTTGGCTGAGCATGTTTTAGACACTGGACATTCACCAAAATATGATGACACTAAGGTAGTTTTCACTGAGAGAAACTTGCGGAAAAGATTGTTCCTGGAAATGGTAGAAACCAACTTGGCGGAAAAAACAATAAATAAAAGAAAGGACATTCAGGACATAAACATCATATATTCCAATCTTTTGAACGCACAGTCGGGTATCCTATAAAATTCACAGTAAAGTGGTGGAGAGTGCGGCGCATAACTGTTTGCGGGGTTTCGCTTTGGGGGTTCCATTGGGGATTGAGTTGGGAGATGTGGCAGCTTTCAATTTTGATTCTTGGTTTTCTCCCCGGGATGGAACTCCTCACAACAAATAAATAAAAAAAAAAAAAAGTAAATAAAATATTAAACATCAGCAACAAAGGTTTACCGTCACCGTGGAGGTTGGGAATAGAATTAGTGACAGCTTCTATTCCGAACAACCACTACTGAAACAAAAAGGGAAACAAAAAAAGTGTTTCTTAATGTCTTTTCCATATTATTAAACCTGCTATGATTCAAATATGTGGTTTTTGCAAAAGTGGCATTTAAAATATCCACTTTCAGAGGCGTGGATTGTGTGTTGCCGCATTAGCCCCAAACAAATAAAAAAATATAAAAAAGGAAAAAAAAAAGTAAGCAGATTAACCCCTTCTTCAAAAAATGTAGACACGTTAATGGTAATCCTTGACCACAAAGAACAATAGACACTAATATTTGAATAAAAATTTCAATATTCAATAAAAAGGGGGAAAAAAAAATGCAATGATAGCAAACTAATAGATGTATTGGGTTTTCGTGTTTTAGTTTTAAAATATTGTGATCGTTCTGTTTGTAAAACAAATAAATGTAGATGTAGATATATTTTTATTTCCAACTTATTCGTTTTGTTTTTTGTGATGTAATTTTTACCTATACACATTATGTTCAACAAGAAAAATTTACCAGATTTACAAACTTCTTAACTTAAAATTAGCTATATATATATATATATATATAGCTAATTTTAAAATTACTAAAATTCATTAGATAACAAAGATTTGTGAAAACTAAATACACTTACCTGGTTCTCCACAATCCATAATTTATTATTTTATCAGTCTAAATCACAGAAATCTTATATTATATATAAAAATTACATTTTTTGAAGAACAAAGCCTAAACTTTCAAAACAACCTAATATCGATTCCGGGAAATATCAGGAAGTACGACTTTGTTCATACATATATATATATATTTAGTTTTCACAAATCTTTGTTATATAATGAATTTTAGTAATTTTAAAATTAGCTTTTTCTATTGATAGTTTGTTTTCATGCTTTTTTTTCAATCTAGTTTTACTTTGTATGAACAAAGTCGTACTTCCTGATATTTCCCGGAATCGATATTAGGTTGTTTTGAAAGTTTAGGCTTTGTTCTTCAAAAAATGTAATTTTTTTTTGCGAAAAAATGCGATTTTTTGTAAATTATTGCTATTTAAAACAAATAACTACATGTAAAATCGATAAAATAACTACTGGTATTAATTATTTCCTTTTTCCGTTCTTAATTGTTGTTTTTTTTTTCAGGGCCGTCAAATGTACGAGTACTGACTAGAAAACATTTATTTTCTATTATGCAGCGACAAAATTTGAATACCATGAACAAAAAGTTGGAATTTCTAGAAAACCATCTTCTCGAATCGGAAGATTTTTCAACGGAGCAAATTAGTACACTAAAGCACGATTTGTCACATTTTAAATCAGAAGTAAAGAGCAGGTGGTCTAAAGCGTTAAGAAAAGAAGAATACTTCTTAAAGAAATATAACGAATGGCTCCAAGGAACATTTCATATTCCAAAGGTTGTAAAGAGACCCGGTCGACCCGCAAAGTTGTTTGAGGCATCAAAGGAGAGGACTAAAAGAAGAAAAACCGAAGGGCTTCGCAAAACAAATAACTTAGAGGTGCTCACTTACGCGACGCAGTCTAAGCTAGTAGAAAGTGGCAAAAGAGATGCTTCCTTAGTTCTACAAGAAATTACAAGTACCCCAAAACGAGCAACAAAATATAAGAAAGCTTTTTCTCGTATTCAGTTAGAAAGTGTCAGCTCTCAATTGTCGCCGAAGCAGGCTATTGCCATGTTTGTTGAAGCAAGACTTTCCAGGAGGCAGTACGAAATAATAAGAAGCACTCAGAAAAAGTTATTTCCTTTTTATAGTCTTCTACAAAAAGCTAAACTAGAGTGCTACCCTGATAAGGCAGCATACTTAGTAACCGAAACTTGTGCTGAAGTAAAACTGCAGAGCTTAATGGACCATACCTCTACTCGATTATTGACCCATTTAGAAGTTTTAAAACTGCATACCGAAAGAAGCGATACGTTTGTTTTGATGTGCAAGTGGGGCTGTGATGGAGCACAAGTTCAATTCAAACAAAGATTTGGTAACGATGCTGCTTCTGACGCCAACTTATTTCAAAGTTCTTTTGTACCCCTTCAGCTAACAAGCTCCAAAAGCAATGAGGTTATATGGCCGAATCCTACTCCGTCATCTCCCCGTTATTGCCGCCCCATACGAATTAGGTTTGTTAAAGAAACCACAGATATAACAATGCAAGAAATAGATTACGTGAAAGCTGCCATAAATAATTTATAACAGACAAAAGTCACGATAAATAATAACTGTTACAGTGTTGACTATACTATGATGTTCACCATGGTTGACGGAAAAGTCTGCAATGCTGCCACAAATACAACATCAACAATGAGATGCTATATCTGTGGTTTAACATCCAAAGATTTTAATAATTTAAACGTAAAAAGAGACGCTAATCCAGAGGCACTAAACTTCGGACTGTCTATTTTACATGCGCGAATCCGATTTTTTGAAACAATTTTACATTTATCCTACAAGTTACATATAAAAAAAGTGGCAACTGAGGACAGACACAGAAAAAGCTGCAGTGAAGCAAAGAAAAATACAAATACAGGATGATTTTCGACGAAAACTGGGCTTAATAGTAGATGTACCTAAACCTGGATTTGGTAACACAAACGATGGCAATACCACCCGACGATTTTTTGAGAACCACGAATTGTCGGCAGAAATTACTGGGATTGACAAGCACTTTATATACAGATTAAAAATAATTTTAGAAGCATTATCGTGTGGACATAAAATTAACATAGAAAAATTTTCGGCTTATGCAAAGGAAACTGCAGCAATTTACATCCAGCTCTTCCCGTGGCATCCAATGACTCCCACTATGCACAAAATACTAATTCATGGCCCAATGGTTATCGAAAATGCGCTGCTTCCGATAGGTCAATTATCAGAGGAGGCATCAGAAGCACGTAATAGGCATTTCAGGATCTATCGCCAAAATTTTGCAAGAAAGTTTTCAAGAGAATCTTGCAATTTGGATGTGTTGAATAGGCTGTTGTTTACTTCAGATCCTATTATAACTGGAATGAGACCAATACCTAAAAAGCATAGTAAACCGTTTTCCAAAGAAACACTAACTTTGTTACTTTCGGCTTCACCTAATGTGAAAACAGAGTCGCAGTCGGAATCATCAACGGATGATGAAGAGACTGTTGATTCAGACGAGGAAGGATGGGATTCATCCAGTTAAAATATTTTTTATTCGATTTTTTTTATATGTTTGTAAAATTAATAATAAAGTTACCCAAATGTAGATTACTAGTGGACACACTGTACATACGTGTCTATTATTTTTTGGTTTTACTATAAATTATACTTACAAATATCCTAATTTGACTCAATTCTTCCTGAAGTATAACTTATTTATTTTATATATTTTTGGCCGCCCAGAATGCTCAAATACCCCACTGTGCGGCGTGCTTTATCACGCCTTGGTTTTACACTACCTGATTAAATCGTTCCTTTTAATAAAATAATTGACATTTAAGTGAGAAAATTTAAATATATCGATTCCCGATGGCAATAGCACAGCTAATATACAGCTATACTGACAGTTTGTCAACCTAATTTTCAAAACTCATCAGTAGTTCGGCGCATGCAAATTACTATTCTCAAGAAGTGTTTTGGCTAACATTTCTTTGAACTACAAATTATTTACATTTTACATGTTAACAAAACTCAGGTGAGGTGACTGACAGTTGATCAACGATCAGACAATCATTGAATATTAAAATCAGTTGAGCTGAAGTGTAAGGGTAAAAAGTCTACTGCCAGATCAGCAGCTTTGATGAAACAGTTAACTACCTATAATTGGGCGTTATCTCAGTTTTATATGCATTATAATATAAAATTATTAATTTCATTATTACAATGGGAGGACGTTTAGACATTATTCATTTATATTTTAAAAACAAAAACTAATAGGCTAATACTAAAAACTATTGTGACAGATAACTAAAAGCTTATCTTTTCCTGTCTGCTAAAATTTAACTTGTGGAATGGAGTCACATATTATAGTTTACTTCAAAATGTAGGAATTAACCATGGTACAATATCTCACAAGGTAGTATTATATCGACCTGTTCAAAATAGGGCGAGTTAGCGCAGTGACGTCATCGGTGTCCAGAGAATACTTGAATTCATTTACATATTTTAACATAAAATCAATGTTTATTTTCCATACAATTATTATACATAAAACTTAAATAAAATATACTAATTTACTCAATCTGCTGTGGTTTCTTCGAAGATACTGTTAGACCCAACTTTTTTTTATCCTTGTTAACAACCTTTTTCTGAAATGAAACAAAAATATTACATTAGCATAAGATTAAAACACATACCATTAATTAATACCATTAATTATTACCTTTTCTTTCTTTTCATTAAATTTGGACACAACATTGGTTTGCTTGGGTGTCGGATTGTCACCATCTTTTTTCGGACTAAACTTTGAACGAGCTAAGAATCTGGGATTCCCAGGTTTTGATATCTGTATAAATTAATAAGCAAACATTACTTAACGCTTAAGAGTGCTAATGATGAAGTGCCACTTCACCAAAAATAAATAATAACATAAAAATATATTAATGATTTGAAATGATACTGACATTCATTCAATCAAATTTAGTTTATTAACTGTAGGTTATCTTCAATATACAACGGCCGCAGACAGGTTTCAATTCTCGAAGGAATCATCTTCAGCCGTTATATTTTTAGAACTCTATACATTTCAAAGTAGTTAACTCATTTAATTTATGTAGATATATTGTGGTCTTACAATTCAATAAGAAATCTGGGAGGAAAAACAACTTTTTGATTAAATTATATCATTCACATAAAGGTAATTACTACAGTTTTCTTTTACGTTTTTTCATAATTAAGAAAATTGAGTAAATATTTAATCAAAATTGTGAATAAATATTTACTTTTAAAACAAAACCAATACCATTAATTATTACCTTTTTCTTTTCATTAAATTTGGATCCCTGGACCTTTGCATTGGACACAACATTGGTTTGCTTGGGCGTCGGATTGTCACCGTCTTTTTTCGAACCAAACTTTGAACGAGCTCTGAGTGTGGGTTTCCCAGGTTTTGTTATCTGTATAAATTAATAAGCAAACATAACTTAACGCTTAAGAGTGCTAATGATGTATTCTTGATAAGTTACAAGTTCCATTTCGACAGCATCGGCCACATGACAAAGTAATACTAAAATTAATATTGGGACGATCAATTTTCCATGGGATACCGGACAGGCAAATCTGTTTCCTTTTGTACTGGTGTTAATTGTGTGAAATCCTTCAGCAACAAAGCTTCTTTTATACAGATGCTTGTGTAAAAGACTGTTAATTTTATTAACGCCAACTTTCAAAATTGATTTCCCATATAATAATAATAGCTTTATTGCCCAACAGATTTACAAAATGCCTTTACAGGACAATTCCTAGATACAAAAAACTTTATTACATTCATATCTTAAATTCTAGATTTAATTTAAGAAAAAAAAGAACATCAAAATTCCAAAACCGCATGAACAACACGTTCTAATTAACTAACACTATCCAAAAACATATCAAAACAGTGACTTAATTCATTAAATTTAACAGTCATTACATAGAGTGGGGATCTCAAGAGAAGATTAGTCCTAGCACGCTCACATCTAAACAAACAATCATGTCTAGTGGAAATTCTGGGAATATTAAAGTTTAGTTTTGAAAGAATATAAGAACAATCCACCTTGTTATGGAGAATATTATACAAAAACATTCAAAACACGACGAAGTTCAAGACTTTGCATTGAAAATCGAGCTAAAAGAAGTCCCTGATCGTATCCTCGAGTTGGATAAGCGCTATCCTGCTTCCAGACCAAATATTTCAAAAATCTACGTTGTATTTTTTCTAATGACTGCTTATGATATGAATACTATGTATGTTTCATATCAGGGGATAGGCATTGACCACTTTGGTTGCAACAAATTACAGGCCAATAACATCACTTTTATTGGGAAGTAAATACTTTAAAATGATATAAATTAAATCTGCTAGTATAGCGCGGGTATAATTAAACTGGTAAGAAACCAGATTGAAACAAAGAGCCTGGACCCATGTCAGAAAAATAGAAAACACTACTTACCATCTTTTCCGTTTTAGGCATATTATTATTGCATAAAGATATTCTTAACACTCTATGCCGCAAATTAACATTTTTCATTTCAAGCGCTAACTGAACTGCATCGGAGTCTTTGAAATTAACATAACCAAATCCTTTTCCCTTCCCAGTGCGTGTATCTCTTACTATTCTCACATAAGAAATTGGGCCACATGACTCGAAAAGTTCCCAAAGTTCCTCCTCTTCCGTATCTAAAAGGTACAAATAGATATAATGTTTGGTATTTTTGATTATACAGGGATCTTAGCCAATCAGAGGGGCGCGAAGGATATGTCCATCCCTTGCTTGGTTTTTAGGAATTCTGTCGCTATGTTCGACAATTTTGCAAAAACAGTGATTCGGCGATTATACATGGTGGAAATTTTGCAGTGACTGTGGTGTGCAGCATTTCGCGTAATGGTCATTTAGAGGAATCGAATCCGTAGATAGTAAGCGCGTTGTTTAAATATTCACCGAATTCTGCAAAAACACTTTCAAGTACACCCTTACCAAATCCAATTGGTGCAACAATTAAAACCTCAGGATGCGTGTTCTACAACATTTAACAGCTTGTTTTCTGACATGGCTCATTTAAACCTGAACAATAAGGAGCAGCTGACCTAACTTGTAGAAGGATAACGCCTACTTCGTGAGTAAATTATTGTGACTATGTCCTTCGTCTCAATTTGCACCAATCACAAACGCGCAATTTTGAATTACAAATGGTTGCTAGATGGAAAATCTGTATGACAGCACCTGTCAGGAGTTTTTTCGAGTTTCCCGACGGCAAAATTACAATACCTTTGATAACAAGTAATTATATTCTCCTCTGTTACGCATGCAGAGACAACATGAATGTGGTTCTCCTCCCTACAGGCGAAAATGTCCTATAAGAAATCCTGTAAAAATACGTAGTCCGTTCTTACTGAGATCCAAACAGACTTTGGATCTTTCATGGTTGAAATGAAGGTGAAGATGGAATAGTTCATTCCGAAAAATGTCTGTAAATTTTTCCCTTTCTACGATTTAAACTATTAAATACACAGGGTGTCCCACCGGGAACCAAATCGATCTGTTTACAAAAAATACACATAGGAGAATTTTGAACATTTGGCAGTGTAACTATGTCGACGGGGGTAGATGAGGTAAAATAGTTACTGACACTTCAGGTTATACCGGAAGTAGGTGTCAACTTGCTTATTTCAAGTGGGACAACGTATATATTATGACAGTTTTAGATTCTACGTAAAATTTCGACTAGACTTTGTGCATAATGTCCTATATCTAAGTTTTACAGGATCTGAGTTATTTAAGGTTTTATGTCAAAAATGGCGTTTGCGGAAACCTTCATTAATTGATATATACTATTTATATCTCAAAAATAGTCATTTCATGAGAACTTTGAACTGTTTTGGTAACTATTAATACAGGATGTGCAAAATATCACATTAAACAAGAAAATGAGAAAACTTACTTAGTTCATATTAAATTAATATAATAAATTCTTATATTGGATGTTTTTATAGAAATTTATTTTAATACCACATGTAGGTACTTATTTACTTACCAAAACTCACATTTCCAACAAATATTGCTTTTGTTTCGTCGGGTTTCTCCTGTGACTCACAAGAGTGTACTCTCAAATGAATGTCCATGAATACTGTACCATTGGCTTCCAGAGCTTTAATAGCGTCATCATTATTGCCAAATCTGCACAAATTTTTTTTTAGCTTAAAAGTCACCTACTAATAATTACTACTAATACGGCTTAATTTTCTAGTAAATAAGATATTGAGATTTGCCTTTTTGAGATTATTTAGGTACCAGCATAATATAGTGAGTTTTATCGATATTTTTTTATCTGAATGCATGGACTTAGTACCTAATATTTGAATATTCACTAAATCAAAAACTGACTTCATTGATTACTTATGATATAACATTAATAATATGTAAAATGAGTGAAATTTTCATACCTGACATAAGCAAATACAGTTGGCCGATTTGGATAAAACTTTTTTTTGACTGCTGCCATTCTTGGGGTTGTTCTGGGATCTGCTACAGGCTTACCTGTGATTTTTACATACTCAACTGTTCCATACTTTTCAAAAAATTGTACCAAATCTTGCTTTTTAGCTTTTATAGAAACATTTCCTACAAATATTGTTCTTTCGGTATTTAATGGGTTATTTTTATCTTCAGACTTTTTCTTTTCTGCATTATCCACGCTTTTTGATAATTTACGTTTCTTAGTTTTTGGTTCATTCACATTATCATCTGTTTCTTCAGCAGTTTCTGAAGTTTTAAGTTTTAACTTAGCTTTCTTAATTGTCTTCTTTTCAGGCATGACAAAATTCCTAATTTCTGATTTCTTTTTATTAATAGTGTCTTTTTTTCCTTTTTTGGGATTTACTCCGTTAGAAACTAATGCCGCGATTTTCAACTGTTTTTGTATTATTTTCGGTTTATTTGGGGTTTCGTTGCCCGTAATTAGATCCGATAAACTACCAACAGTATATTCCATTTTATTTTAAGTTTTTTTTTCCACGTTTTCTATTAAATAATTTAAATTTACAAATGACTTATTTTTTAGCAAGTGCGTGTTCAGAACATGCCTCTTGAAAAGAAAATGAACATTATAAATTTTTTGGGGTTAAAAGTAACATTTTATAGAAAAAATTCGTCTTTTTTAAAAAGCCTCATATCCTAGCATCGGACAGTCCGCCAGAGAATAAGACAGTAGTGGCAGCTACCCGAAGGGAAATCAACTTTAGACTTGTCTTATATCAGAGGCACATAAGAAAAATTAAAATATATGGAATAAGATTTGAGAATTCTAACCAATCAGAATAAAGTACGGCTTATAAACAGAGCAATATATTTGATTTTTAGAAAAGTTAATTTTCTTGATACAAAACATTAGGCGACTACGGCAAGTTTGTTCCACCACCACCACCAGAAAAAACTATTTTGACAGATAACTAAAAGCTGGTCTTTTCCTGTCTGCTAAAAATTAACTTGTGGAATGACCTCACATATTATAGTTTACTTCAGAATGTAGGAATTAACCATGGTACAATATTAACTCAGGAGGTAGGATATCGACCGGTTCAAAATAGGTCGAGTTAGCGCAATGACGTCATCGGTGTCAGCGAATACTTGCATGCCATGCACTGTATGGTATATGAGGCTGGAATTGGATAACAAAACAATTTTTTTTAACTTGTGGTACTAAGGGCCAGTTTTATAGGTTACGGTAAAACTATAGTTTTACTACCAGAATTTATCTTAAGTTTAACTGCTAGTTATACAAAATGTTAGTTTTATAGATTACGGTTACTTACAAGGTCTAGCTAACTTCACTATATATGAAATTATCAAAACTACTTTCTTTTATATATCAAAATTAATTTCTTTTATATTCAAAATATGAAAGAAGAAATACCAGTATAAACAATAAATATTATTCTATGAAATACGCCGATCTATTCACAATTCACATGGATTTATTTATTGGAAATTGGGAGTCGTAAATTCTTGTTAAGCAGCACACCGTTCTATATGAATAAGTATTTATTCAAATATCAGGGCAGATAATATGGATGATTCAAAAAGATCGTTAAATTTTACCGGAGAGTAAGTGACCATATTAGTTGCTCTAATTGAAAGTTTTGTAGGGGCTTCAATAAGATAAATAACGTTTTCGTAATCATCACACAATAATTCCCCAAATATTTCTTCTAATACATCCTCCATATTACAATACCAAATAGTACTATAGACACTTATTTTATATGTAAATTTATTTTTATTATTTATAACCTTTCACAAATATATGTATTACCTACTTTACTTACAATGTCTTTCAAAAATTATACGATTTTGTATATTTAAACTGTAGTTTACAGTTTAACGGGCACTTCAAGCATCAGTTGATAGTTAAACTACAGAATTCTGAAGATTGATGGTTAACTGCAGCTATAAAACGAACAAAAAAGAAAAACTAAAGTTTAACTGCCACATTTGGTTTAAACTATACCTATAAAACTGGCCCTAAAAAGAATAGAATAGACTTTTTTTATGCTTTAATAATATCAGTTAATTAACGGTTTAAGTTTACTTTGTAGAAAATCGGGCATTTTGATTGTTTCCTCATTGGAAAAGTGTAATGTTCGTCTATCCATATACATATTTCTATTCATATTTAGCAAAGACAAGATAAAAACACTAACATACACCCCAAAGACGACAGTAAAGAAACAAAACCAAGCGAAGAATTCTAGGTTATATTTTTGCTTTCTTCTTTGTTTTTATTTTATTTTTAGAAATGAGACATTTTTTATAAAACAGCCATTTTAAAGCTAAATCATTGTCTTTATAAAGACACTGGCTAAATTAGCTAGATCAGGAGCAGGTCGTGGCGGTGTATAGTTGGTTCGAACCCCGGACGGGCTACACTTATATTGCTCCCCTTTAGTTAAGGATTTATTGTAACAATGTTTGATACAAATAAAAACTGAGCTGGCTGTATGCTACTGGAAAGTGGCAAGCGGCCATAAGTTAGTACTCGCTTAGGCGGTACTAACTTCAAAAAAAGCTAAAGTTTACCAAGACTTCTAACATGTTTATAATACCGGTCCTTAGTCTTGTTAGCTTGACCATTGTCTTTATACAGACAATGGCCCCACCTATAGGCTAGAGCCATTGTCTTTATGTTTATAAAGACAAAGCTAGAGCTCAATAATTCGCTCTATGAGTATGAGTCTATAATTTTTTCCCCCGTCTCTTGTCTAGAATTATTCAGTCAGATGATTTTTCCAAATTCTGATGAAAACCTCCCAGTGTTGCTGTATCAACCTTATGAAATATAAATATAATATAAAACTTAATAGAGATAAATTGCAAATCGAGGTTCTATATGATCACAACAGCACAAAACATACACACAACAGTCATAAAATTAAAAAAAAACTAAATAAGTCAGTACGAAATATCCCTAAAAAAAATCTGGAAAATAAAATATTTCCCAGATTATCAAAATATTTTTAGAATGAATAGTATACCGAGATCAAGGGGTGCACGGAATAGACTAGTGACGTCTTGAGTCTACATGTAGAAATCGACACTAGAATTCAACTTGTGGGAAGTGACACAACACAGAATCCGCCTTCAGATCCGCAAGGCTTATGTGGCATGAAGTACTTGCGGGCATAACCTCAAATAATTGTTTTGGTTACCTCTTTCTTGACATTGTCACATTAAGCTAAAAGAAAATTCGAAGTCTTTGTTGGGCGAGATTCTAAAAATTTAATACATTACTACCCATCCCAATCTTGTTACTATGTAACAAGAATTTGTTAGTTGTCTTTTGCTTCAATGAATCGAGTCATTTGTCGCAATTATTTTATAAAAATATGATTAAAATCTGTTTGATATAGTATATTAAGTATAAAGGGCGGTAAAGCATTCGTTGCAGCTATACAGCGAAGGGCTGCAGCGGCTTTACCGCCAGTGGTGCTTACAACTGTTTTTCGCCTGCCTCTTCATACTACAATATTAAACCAAGAGAACTTTATTTTAATAATTAATTATTACGGTTATGAACCCACAATTTTTGACAGTAATTAATGGGAGTATTTTTTGACGTACATGATAATAGGCGTTATCCTTTGACAAATTCAGATCAGATAAACTTATGTGACAGGCTCACATGTCAATGTTGAGTATTTTAAATGTAGAAAGTGTCAAATTATTATCTGAGCGTGTACGCTATAGAAATTTGATTTTAAAATTTTAGGTATATTTCGGTACTACAATAATAATTTAAAAGTGATTACTAATTAATAATGGACAATTTTAAATAATTAAATGAGTTTAGCGGAATGGCAGACGACTACCTAAGTAAACTTTCTCAATTAATTGTCAACTTATCCTCTAGATGGAAGGCACATTAAGTTAAGTGAGTGAAAACTACTGATGTTAACGTTATTATTGGAAATCTAACAGTAGCACCATCTATGAAAAAAAAAATAAAAAGAGCGGGCGCTAAATGGTCATTTACCGCGGTAAAACTCTGTTTAAGTGCAGGCAGGCGAAAAAATAATATTCGGTATTTGTCTGTAATTAACGGAATCTGTTATCGTTAAGTTAAGGCCTTGCGATTTTAATACTGCGCACGCTCACAATAACGATTACTATAACGGAGTGAACAATTATGGGGTTTTAAATCTCTCTGTGATAAAATGTGATCAATTAGATATTTTAGAGGAGAGATTGGACAATAACTTGTTTTCGCAAAAGTGGTTTAGTAATTAGTTACGTATAAAATGAAACATTTAAGTTAATATTAAAAACAAATAAGATATTAATAAAAGATCCAACAAATATTTTTGTAAAAAACTGATTTATTAACTTTTAGGTGTAGGTATTTCATTTCGAGATTAAGCTTATATCATTGACTAAACAACCCGTAAATTCAATTGTTTTGTCAATACTTGTAGGTAAAAACAGTGTTAAGTCCTAAACAATAGATATCTTAACAATTATTTAAATCAGATAAATAACTCCAGAAACGTACATAACTTGGTTTTCTTCTTGCATAGTTTCCAATGCGGCTTCAATTTCATTTCGTGAATATGGTGTGGCATTATCCGTATTCACAAATTCTTTCACAGCTGTTATACTCAGAACTTGTTTTCTTGATTCTTGGAATGCTTGATTTAACTTTTTCTTGAAAATTGATAATCTAAAACAAAATTTGAAATCGTTAAAACAGGAAGAGAGTCACTATATAAATTTTATTTTCTCAATTTGAAAAAACTTAATGTATACCTATACTTAATATGTATTATAATGGATAGGTATTAGTGGAGACTTCTGCAAGATGGTTTGTTTACGACTGTTCTGCTAAGAAGTCTAATGAAAAATTTTGCAACGATACAAATGATTATAAAACTCGAAGTAATATCGAGATATCAATAGAATTTCTGAATTATTCAAAAAATTGAAAATCTAAAAATTTTATTTCTCTATTATTATTTCTTTTAGTAAAATTTTATTAGGTTGGTATCAGACAACCCTACTTTAGAGTATCTTAGGGACGCTTATGATTTTTTTAGTCCGGATGAAGTACTACTTTGGTAAACAAGTAAACAATAAATTTACCGTTCTGGGGATATTTCTTTGGGCGTACTATCAATATCCATAGTTTCTTGATCACCATTTTGTTCCTCTATATTCGTTTGATGTTCCGCCAATGTATCGTTTCGAGATGCCTGACTTCCTGATGGTTGTGTTGGGGGTAATTCTGATACACCAGTATCGATGGATGCTGAATCGGAGCGCTAAAAGTTATACACTTTATATATTTTTTGCCTACATGAACAAATAGAATTAGGAACATACGATTATTTACTAAAAACAAAAATAAAGAGAAATACGATTAATTTGACTTCAGAATTGAATTCTACGGACCATAGTACATTGAAAACCAGGGTTTCAATATTTTTTCCTGAAATAATAACCCTTCCTACGGCTTTGAAAAGACAAACGAATTAGAAAAAGCCCAAATTTTCTTCTAAACTTAATTAAACATAATTAAAATCAGAATATACATGAGCTAAGAGGTTTTCGGAGTCGAATTTGAGGTCAGAATTTGATTATAGGGCACCAGGGGGGCCGGTAGGATACTCGCAATAAGGCCGATTTTTCGGTACCCTTGAAAATCGGTACTAATAAGACCTAAAGGTTATCGGGGTCGCTGATTACGATTCGGCGGTCAGATTTTAATTTTGGAACCAGCAATAGGGCCGATTTTTCGATACTTTTGAAAATCACAAGGGACGAAATGTGTCAGGAACCCTCTACATCGGTCATTCGACAGCGTGTGCGTAAGCAAAAAACCAATTTGAAATGTCATAGTTGAGGAAAAAACTTCTGCCACTAACGGCCTCTGGGAGCGATACCGGAAACCCAATGCGGTAGTATTTGAAATGCTTATGATGTTTAACTAAGTTTAGAATGAATTTTGGCGTTATCTGTTTCAAAGTCGTAAGGGTTAAAATTTCACAAAAAAATATATTCAAACCATGGTTTGCATATTTTTTTTGCATAAACTTGAAAAATAGTTGTGGAAGGCTATATTTTGACTTCGAATTCAGCATCGAAAGTATAAATATTTACTTACTACTCGTGTTCTTTTAGGCCTTCGTTCATCATTATTATCATCATTATCATCGTTTTCATCTTCACTGCTATCCGATTCATTATTACGCCTTCTTCGTTTCTTTTCCTTTTCCAGTACTTTTTTAAAGTATGCATACTGAATTAGCTCTATAGCAGCTGTAGCATCTTGTGCGGTGACTGTCCGTGACATTCTAGCTTTGGCATGTGCAGTGGATAACCGAATCATGGTCTCTAATGTACGCGGTGTAACTGGCTGTGTCTGTAATATTTTTGATAGAATTAAATTACAAATTAAAATGATTCTGCGACATACCACTGAATTACATTAAACATTTTAAATATGTATAAAAAATAAATATAGGGAGTAATTTCTAAAAAGGGGTTTTAAAAATATTTCTAATATCTTTTGCCCGTATTATTTTTTAAATTTAGCAGGGCTGTTTGTAGTAATATGGGGCAATTTTATTGAAAAACAAAATTGTTTTGTTTTGTCTGAATTGAATATTTTCGCTGTATCGTACTTCTTTTTCGAGATAAACAATAAAACAACACGCAAAATAACACACATTATTTATGCTTACGTCTTAAAACTGTTGCTGTTTTCTTTATGTATTAAACAATAAAACTCAATACACATCAAGTTCAGCCACATTTCATTGCGCTAATTTAGTTGTAAACGGTTTCGGTCTCAATGACCATCATCAGACACAAAATTCATGAAAACAATAGTTATTTTAAGACGAATGTTCCTGTCTAGCAGTAAATAATAATAATAATAGCATTTATTGTCTAACAGCGAAGCCAATTACAGGACAAAATAATAATAATTCCAAACGGTGAAACCACAAAAAAATAAACTTAAAATAAAAAGAAAACTAGCTCTTAATGGTAATACTAATCAGTAACATGAGACATGGCACAATCCATAATTTCTTTAACACTACACGAAAAAATATCACAATATTTACACATAAGATTGTAGTTTCTGGTACAAATAGAAATAGGAGATCTCAACATAAGATTCGTCCTAGCATAACCACAATAAAATGTTGTACTGGACCTTATATTTATGCTGCCTTGGAACGTTGAAATTAATTCTTGAAAGCAAGTGGGAACAATCTATATTGGAGTGAACTAAACTGTAAAGAAATCGCAAAGAATGTATTTTCCTTCTAAGTTCAAGACCATCCTCTTTATACATTAAGTACTTCAAAAATCTACGTTGCACCTTTTCGACCGTATTTTGATGAGTCACATAATATGGATACCATATCAGTGACACATATTCCAGTTTAGAGCGCACGTAGCTAAAGTACAGCGTTTTAAGGGTATCTGTGTTTCTAAATCCCCTGCAATTCCTAACCAGAAAACCGTATGTCCTACCTACCTCTAGTGTCTTATAATTGATATTTTCAGCAAACGTAAATTTCGAATCAAATATAATTCCTAAATCAGTGATAGATTCACATCGTGAGATTTGCACCTGATCAATGGTATAAACGTAATCAATGATCACCCTCTTGCGCGTAAAACTGATATATTTGCACTTCGACGGATTAAGTGAAAGTTTATTTAGTACGCACCATTGATCCACCAGCTCCAAATTGTTCTGTAGGTTAGCACAGTCAACGATACTGTCAATAGAACTATACAATTTAAGATCATCCGCAAGTACATTAGCCAAAAGAACCTCGTATGAAAATTGTTTGGGTTGTCAGAAGCCCAATCAATTGGCGGAGCCGTTAGCCCGTAAAATGAGAATAAGTATATAAAATAACTATTTTTTTTTTGTGGATTTTAGGTACTTACTCTTATTTTACTGCTAGACATGAACATTCATCTGTGTGTCTGACAATGCGTCATTGAGACCGAAACTGGTCACACATAGATTAGTGCAGTTAAATGCAGCTGAACTTGAGTTTTATTGTTTAATCATGGACAGCTACCTTGAGAGATTGAACGATCTTTCACAGTGACCCTATATTCTTAGAGTTATTATTAAAAAATCCTAGTTGTTATAGAGGTCCAATGTTATTTATCATTTAATTAATAATTTAAATCGACGCCAGTGTCATTATGATATTATATTTATCATCCTCATTATGGCCTTCATAATAGCACGCAATTATGAACCCATAATAATAAAAAAAGAAAGTTAATTACTAATTTTACTTATTATTATTCTTGCGCAATGCCTTCGATATCCGAAGGGACACTCTCAGAATCAGAATCACTCACACTAGGTACACTTTGACCACAAATAACGGCGTTGTCAAAGTAAAAATTGCAACAATCGATAAACGCGGTTACTATATCACCGACTAATATGGGCAGCTAATAATTTAAAATTTTTTTTTTAAGAAACCGTTTCTGAGATTTTAAATAAATCGAATCTATGCAAAGAAAATCTATTTGGACTGTCGTAGATTAAATGTTGAATGATACACGTTCGATATCAACTCTTGTGTAAATAAACAAAACTTTATATGCGTTTCATTTTGCTATTCATATCGAACTAGTATCATTAATACTAATACTACTATAATGTATTTTAGTCATAATATAAAAAAGGAAACAGCACAATTACAAGAAGATTTGTTATTTTCAAAGAACCATATTATGCATAATCATAATAGCTTGTAAAAAGCTCCTCAATATTCAAAAATAATTCACAAAAAGAGTGTAATTTCTGTTTTCTAATTAATGTTAATTTCCCTAACAACAAATTCAGCCTTTAACTTACCCGTGCCACATCATTTTCCATCAATTCTTCTGACCTCAACCGGGCGTATTCGTCAGCTATAATCTCAGATGCCTCATCGGTCAATGTAGGTTTAATAATCTTAACAAAATGTATATATTTTCGCATAAACGATATACTTAATATCTTATCTGTTCTTTTCCTACTGTTACCATGTAAAAGTGGGTTATATTTTTCATACACTTCCGTCTCTTTTTCTTCATCGTCATCTAGATTTTCAGTACTAAATACATCAACATTTGAACCCATAGGAAGTACCTCACCGTCTTGCTCAAGTGGGTTTCTGAAAGAGAATAATTCTTAAATATTGCTTTCTGTTTATAGTATAGTCTTAAATCGGAAACGGGGTTGCATTTGCAAATGAGGTACGACCACGTTTCGTCCGCAGAGGATCTACATGGAGATTGTAAGTTTAGTTGGCGAACCACAAAAAAATTTCAGAATAATAAATCTATAAAGAGGCATAAAATGTGTTGATTAAAACTGATTGAAAAAATATGAATCTTCAATTAATAAAGGTACCCGTCACACATAATTATATTTATTTAAATTATATACATTCACCACTGTTTATAGTGAAAAACTTAATGTAAAAAGCCCTGCATATAGTGAATCTTTAGCATGAGTAGCACTATATATAATATAATTTTTACTGGACTTTATGTATAAATTTTTATGCATTTATTGAGATCTTGGCCTTTTTGGGTTTCCAATTTACATTTTTATATCGAATGCTTAACAAGGGAAAGAAAATCTTCAACTTCTTTGATCCCATCCAGTCGCGTTCACGAACATAATACTAGACATAACAAAAATATATATCTTCCATTAATTCACTCTGATTTTGGTACCAATTTACTATCGCGGGATTACAACATATAATAAACTGCCTGATTATCTAAAAAATACCAGAAATTCTAGAATATTCAAGTCAAAGCTAAAACAATTTATGTTACGAAATATGTACCTAATTTATATAGTTGCTGTCGTTGAAATTGGGTTTATACCTATTTGGAAGCTGTTTTCATTTCTTTTGTTTTGTTCATTGTTTTAGAGATAGCCATTCTTCTGTAATACTTTGTTACGTTGTATAGAATAAGTATTTATACTTTGATGCCTACTATAAGTTTGTAATTCTTCTTGTAGTCAATAAAGTTTTCTTTAAATTAAAAAAAAATGTTCTTAACGCGTTTATAACGCCTAAGCAGGTAGATTTCTGTGAGATACCTGGGGAATTCCTAACTCATTTTATAGTCGAGGCATAGTAAATCGCAAATTTAGGTTCAGTTGGTTTTTGTTTAAGAATCAAGTAAGATGTCCAAGCGTGTGTGTTTAAGTTCAGCTGACAAAATGTTGCTGCAAAATTCGGTGTTTCCCCAAGTTGTATATCTCTGATAGTAAAAACTCGCGAAACTATCATCAAGAAAACTAATGTTCCAAGCAGTGGAAAACGAATACGGGTGTGGAAATGAATCAGTTTTACGATGGTTTCAAGTGGCATGCACCATCAAAACATACCAATATCGGGAAATTTAATAAAGCAAAAATAAGGCTCTACAATTTGCTAAAGTCTTATATAATATATATCGGTATGCATTATTTTTTCTCAAAAACCGTTTTTGCACCTTTTCGACCATATTTGAGTTCGCAACAGCAATAGTATTAATTTGGAATGTCTTACTATTTCGTACAACAAAACCAAGTACCTTGTATGCCTTGCTACAATGTCGTAGTAATGGCTATTGAACTTTAAATTTGCCTGATAATTTATTTATTGCCTAACAGGTTACACCCAATTACAAGACAATTCTTTGATTCCATAATATAAACAATTGAACTTAATCTAGACTAAAACTATAATATAAACTTAATATCCAATTCTTAAATTAACTAAATGAGCCTCCAAACTATGTTTAAATGCCACTAAATTATTACTAAAAAAATTGATATTAACAGCTATTTTATTCTTATTACATAGATTGCATGCATTGATTACGGGAGCACTCGTCTCATCATTCGTATGAGCTTGGGGAACTCTAAATAAGTGCATGTTCTTTGTATATGCCAGTGGTACGTTGAGGTTCACTTTCTGCAAGAGGTGAGGGCAATCCAGCATGGAGTTGATTAATTTAAAAAGAAATCTTTGAGACGCAGACACTCTTCGACACTGCAACGATTGAAAACCAAAACGGTTTAAAAGTTCGTTATGATCAACCCCCCTGTCTGGATATCGTCCATCAATCTTGTACGAAATGTACTTTAAAAACTTACGCTGAACCTGGTCAAGATTATTGATATATCCGAAAGAAGTAGTCCATACTGAAGTGGAGTAGAATAGTTAAATATTCTTGAAATAAAAGTCGACCTCCACACAATAAATTTAATAAAAATCCTCAACAAATGTTACCATACATGTTTCACAGCTCCGGGCTGCATCATCAGTGGTTATAAGAGAAAATTGACGAAAAGCTATGTTATTTAACTAAATTAGTACATATTATTTTGGGAATCTTATTTATTAACTCACTGTGTGAAAAAACAAAAAAGGTATTGTTAAATTAATTGTCGTTGTTAAACATTTAAAATTAAAACTAATGAACTTAAAAAACTCACATCATTACTAATGTAAGTTTTATAATATTTTTTCTTCTTATAAATCATCGAAAGGTCTAAAAATTTTCTCCACGAAAACACTTGATTGTTGTGTGAAATTGCAATCAAGTGTTTTCGTGGAGAAAATTTTTAGACCTTTCGATGATTTATAAGAAGAAAAAATATTATAAAACTTACATTAGTAATGATGTGAGTTTTTTAAGTTCATTAGTTTTAATTTTAAATGTTTAACGACAATTAATTTAACAATACCTTTTTTGTTTTTTCACACAGTGAGTTAATAAATAAGATTCCCAAAATAATATGTACTAATTTAGTTAAATAACATAGCTTTTCGTCAATTTTCTCTTATAACCACTGATGATGCAGCCCGGAGCTGTGAAACATGTATGGTAACATTTGTTGAGGATTTTTATTAAATTTATTGTGTGGAGGTCGACTTTTATTTCAAGAATATTTAATTATTGATATATACTTGGTAAATCGGTGACCACACGACAGACGCGTATTCCAAGTTTGACCGCACCAACGACTGGTAACGGGCTATAAGAGGGTCTATATTCTGAAATTGCCTTGTTGACTTTATACTAAACCCAAGTGCTCTAGTCGCCTCTTGGCAAATACTATGAATGTGTGGATTCATGACAATTCATTGTCAACAAGGACACCCAGATCATTAACTTCCTTGCATCTCTGAAGAATGTCGTCGCCAATGCTGTACTCAAACGGGACGACATCAGCACTCCTGGTGAACGACATACATTTGCATTTTATTGTGTTAAGTGGAAGCCTGTTATCTGTACACCAACGCTCCAGCGACACCAAGATCCTTTATTTCAGACACTTTTTTAAATTGGACATTATTTATACTATAGTTCTCAACTAAACAATTAACCTTCCTAATGAAAAAAAGAACTGCACATTTATCGACATTGATTTTCATTTTATTCGTATTGAACCATTGTACTACAGAATCTAGATCATTTTGAAGTCTACCACAGTCCTCATTTGAAGCTATGTCTCTGCACATCTTAAAGTCATCTGCATATAATATGTAGTAGACCTGTCGATGATGTCAAACATTGAGGTAAATCATTGATAAACAAAACAAATAACAAAGGACCTAAAATACTTCCTTGAGGAACACCTGACGTAACTGAAATAAATCTTGAATATGATTTTGACACTTTCACAGCCTGTGTTCTATTTAATAAGTAGGTTCTGACAAAATTGTAAGAGCGTTCAGAAAAACCAATTTATTCAACAAAACATTGTGATTCACCTTGCCAAAGGCTTTTGTGCAATCAGTGTATTTATTTTCCGACTAGAAGGAAATATCTAAATCGACCTTTAAACTTAAGGAGTAATTATTCTAGATTAAATTTACTTATCGGTAAATCAAATTGACTTAATTATTTACCTGTACATGTGCATCCGGACAACGTGATCAGAGATATCAAGATCAGTCTTTTCATCTATTGTATCAAGCATTACAAACAATAAATCGAAACGAGATAACAGTGAGTCTTGCAATCCAATGTTCTCCATCGGTGTCTTGTATTGATTATACTAAAAATTGATATACGTGGAATTAATGTCATTGTTTAGAAACAATTTCTAGTAATCTGAGTGGATTTTTAATTACCTTTCCATATACAGGATTGGCAGCTGCCAATACCGAACATCTCGCATTCAAACTAGCATGAATGCCTGCTTTAGCGATTGTTACTCTTCCCTGTTCCATAACTTCATGTATAGCTGTTCTGTCGATATCGCTCATCTTATCGAATTCATCAATACATACGACACCTCTATCTGCTAGGACCTAAGATTGAAATTTCAAATTCAAATTTTCAATAAATACATACTGAATCGTAGGTATTGTTGTGCTTCATCCTTTCAATTTAAGAAAGCCAGAAACTCGGCCACACTATAAACAGCCAGAGTGTTAAGAAGCGCATTTAATTTACGTTTAAAGATGTCTAGTTCATTAGATATTCGACTACCAGCATACAGGGACGACCAAATTCATGGTGGTGCTTTGCAAAATTAATATTGTTTTTTCCCTTGTTTCGTATGAATGAAAGTCACTGTGTTTCTCCATCGAAGAGCACCTAGTGTATATTAGACTCAAACCCTCAAAAGATATGCGGAGACAACTGTCAAAATCTGGTTACTCCTGAACGCTTGCCTACGTGATGCTCGATATGTTAATGTAGAATAAGTACTCTTGTGATATCCCTGGCACGACCCCACACCACTAAATTATAGGTCACTGCCGAATACACAGAGGAATAGTAAACACCAAGCAATGTCAATTGAGCCTTTAAGCAAGCTTTGCACTGTCGCACGTTCTCTATGGATAACCATTGAAAGAGAAGGCCAAGTTCAGATCAGAGCATCTATATTTATTTAATATATGCAAACAAGTTGTCTTTTTATGATTAATTATACATTTACTTCTAAAACACCATTCAA
The DNA here is from genome assembly GCA_911728435.2 of Apoderus coryli. Taxonomy (NCBI): domain Eukaryota; kingdom Metazoa; phylum Arthropoda; class Insecta; order Coleoptera; family Attelabidae; genus Apoderus; species Apoderus coryli. Next base: position 35,871,175 of record OU452199.1, read on the forward strand.
TGAATTCATGCAACACAGTCTCGACTCTAAATCTCAGCAGACACATAATAATTGCAGTATCATCAGCAAACATATTCCGTAGAAATATAATCCGGCAAATCATTCACAAACAGCAAGAATATCACTACCCTATAGAGTTCCCACATCCGAAGTGCACTCATCAGACACTGGCACGTACACAGCATTATCGTTTAGTTTCAGTTTAACCGCGACCACGCATAGTTACTCTGAAGAATCTGACAAAATAACCAGCGAAACGTTAGTTAGTATAAATTTGTCGCAGGATATCGAGAAATATCGTTACTATAAGTTTAGTTTCCCGTGGAAGTTTTCTGTCTAAATTAATATAAAAAAGATTATAATAATGCTGATGATGGCGCTAAGGCTTCGAAACATGTCACATTTTTTGCAGCTTTCAGAAGATATAATTTTATCTTTGGGCAATTAAATCAGTAGAGCCAATGTATGTGTTTTAGTCGCAATTAATTTTCAGTTTGGGCGAATTTTTAAATCATAATAAAAAATTAGGCTTCAACCGTTGTTTCTTAAGGGGATGAAAATCGCTCTACGCTCATTTTTCTCCTTGAGGTGCTGTGTGCGAGTTGGCATTGTTATGATGGAGAATAATGCGACGTTTTCCGTTGTTCTTTCTGATGTCGTCTATGACGTTTGGCAAAGAAATTACTGCATACCATTCAGCGTTAACTGTTCTTATATATATAATCCGGCAAATCATTCACAAACAGCAAGAATATCACTACCCTATAGAGTTCCCACATCCGAAGTGCACTCATCAGACACTGGCACGTACACAGCATTATCGTTTAGTTTCAGTTTAACCGCGACCACGCATAGTTACTCTGAAGAATCTGACAAAATAACCAGCGAAACGTTAGTTAGTATAAATTTGTCGCAGGATATCGAGAAATATCGTTACTATAAGTTTAGTTTCCCGTGGAAGTTTTCTGTCTAAATTAATATAAAAAAGATTATAATAATGCTGATGATGGCGCTAAGGCTTCGAAACATGTCACATTTTTTGCAGCTTTCAGAAGATATAATTTTATCTTTGGGCAATTAAATCAGTAGAGCCAATGTATGTGTTTTAGTCGCAATTAATTTTCAGTTTGGGCGAATTTTTAAATCATAATAAAAAATTAGGCTTCAACCGTTGTTTCTTAAGGGGATGAAAATCGCTCTACGCTCATTTTTCTCCTTGAGGTGCTGTGTGCGAGTTGGCATTGTTATGATGGAGAATAATGCGACGTTTTCCGTTGTTCTTTCTGATGTCGTCTATGACGTTTGGCAAAGAAATTACTGCATACCATTCAGCGTTAACTGTTCTTCGATCCTCTAAAGTAATTCTTTCGACTTGTCCTATACAGCCAAAGCAAGATTCAATCATCTTCTTGGCAGCGCTTCGTGCGCGAACAACTTTTGAGGAATTCGGTTCATCTTGGAACACCCACAGTACAGTAGATAGTTGCTTGGTTTCCGGATTATAAGAAGATATCCATGTTTCATGACCGGTGACGATGCCTTTTGTAGTTCCTACACTAATTTGTTTGTTTGTTTCCTTACACCAATTGACACAAGCTGTTTTTTGAGCTTCCCCCAACTTCTGTGGAATCCATCTGAAACATATTCTTTTCACAAATAAATGTTCATGCCAAATCGAATGTATTGCAGCCTGCGATATGTCAAGAGATCTTGTTCTAACATTTTGCGCACAGCATGGATGTTTATTCATCACCCACTGAGGCACCATCATGACGATATTCTGCAAACCAATTATCGCACACTGTCTTCTCTGAAGGTACTTCATTACCGAAGCGGTTTAATGCATCCTTGTGGAGTTAGGGCTTTTTTGACATCGGAAAAAATCATCAACGAAAACTTTCACTAGTAATATCAATTTTTTTATAAACTTACTATCTTAAAACTGTTACTACCAACAAACTATCGCGAATTAACAAATGTAAAAAAGTATGAATACATATATACTGATGACACATGTCAAAGCGGCCATTTAGTGGTCGTTTGTGAAAATATAAAAAGTAGTAATAAATAAACACAGAAAAAACTTACCATCGCACCTGCCTCTAACCTTCTTTCACCAGTCTCCTGATCCGTGGTAACGGCAGCTGTTAAACCAACACCAGAAGATCCTCTACCGGTGGTGGGTATTGCTCTAGGCGCCGTAAGTAAAACGTATCTTAATAGTTGAGATTTGGCAACACTGGGATCACCAATGAGTAATACGTTTATATCGCCTCTTAATCTAGTACCATTTGCGAGCACCTTTTCAACACCACCTAAAATTTAATTTAAAACAATGAAAATACTATACAAAAGTTACGTATAAAACATTTTAAGGAAATTTAATTGACTTAGGAAGCCGGCAATATATTTACGTCAATTCTATATCATAACAGAAATAGACACAGAAACTAGCGAAGATTTTGGGTAACTTACCTAGCAAAAGGCACAAAATAGCTCGCTTTTCGAATTCATGACCATGAATAGAGGGTGCCAATGATTTAGCTAATAAATTAAAAACATTTTTATGTTTTCTTGCGACATGTTTACACTTTGCGACATCTTCTCGTGATATTGAAGGACTGGTTTCCTTGCTTAAAAGCTTAATATTATTAGCGATAACGATGTGTCTAAAAAAGATAATTTCGACTATAAATGTTTATTTTTTTTAGTAAAAATATTTTATTGAAATAAATACACAAAAGGCCTTAGCCTATACCCCGGTAGGAAAGTATTAATAGTGAAATTACCTCAAGCGACGTGTGACCCAGTGACGGACATTTTCTTTTTTAACTGGGTCATAAATGGTAAATATTTTACTAGTCAATCGTCACAAAATGTATATGGGCTCTTAATTTGTTTTTATGCGTGTAATCATTCACATTTAATAATAATTATTGTGGAAGCGAATTCTTTATATTCAAATTCTTATTCGTAAAACACCAAGAGACTTTTGGAAGTTGTTTTGTTAGTTGTATAATTTTCATATTATCGAATTATTCTAGTGTAATTTTAGAATTAAATATGTGACAACAACGCTTGTCTGAGTTTTTGGTCATTGAACTATCAATAGTTTCTTGCTGGGGTTTAGTTGAGATACACAACTTAAATCGGTTCTATTCGTTTTTAAAAAGCTCAATTTTGTGAAATACCCTGCATTATAAAACTAAATTCAAACATCTTAGTAGAGGGTCTTGTGAATAATACATAGCACGGTATTTTTTTTATTAGAGAATGTGCTTTACTTTCTTAGCTTGTGGTGTAAACAGTTAAAGTTAATATTCATATGTGCTTTTCTCAGCATTTACGTATCTCACAAAGTTTTTTATGACCTGAGCCGCCCATAAACGCTCATCTGAGCCATTAGTTTGCATTGGATATGTCGAAGATACTTACTGAGGATATATTAGCCATAGCATCATGCGACATACATTATAGTCTCCACGCATGCCACGGTAAATTAAACTGCATTCATTTTGAGTCTTAGTTTTGTCGTTAGAGAATGTCTAGTGGCAACAGACATACGAAACTTACATAACCCTATATGTTTATAAAATAATTATTATTTACCTGAAAACCCCGCTCGTAAAACTACCTTGGTGATTGGGTAGGGTCCTATAAATACCAACAATTTGGACTCTGTCACCAGGTTTGCATGTATCTACCAGATCGTTATCACATATGATATCAACAACACGGGGCAACTGACCGGCAGGAGCTTTTTCAGGCATCTCTTGTATGGAAATACTTTGATGGTTTTTGTATCGAGAAAGACCGAATTCTGTTTCTAGTGCATGTCCATCTTCGTCCTAGAAGTATAGAAAGTAGTAGAAGTCTTTATCTTTTTCCTGTCCATGTAAATGACTGAATATATTTTTACCTAAATTTAACATTTTGAAAATATCAAGATATTTTTAACTTCAAAAGAGATTAACACAATAATTTGTTCTTTTAAGCAGTATAGGATAACCTGATTATCTCTTTGATTTTTCATATAAACATTTTTTAGTAATAAGGGTAGTTTCTTGAAACATGCTATAGTCTTCGCCTTTTAAGAACGTAACTCAAATATACTGTTGCTTCTTAATGAAGACTACTATTAATATTGTTTTGCCTGAAAGAGTTGCATATTATTATTAATTACCTGTGTTGGATAAACTGCAGATGTAGGAACTGCTTCAAGCGATGTTAAATCTGTGTACGTCCTTTCAGTAAATTTTTTAGTTTCTGGACAGTAATGAACACTTTTGACCAACTTCGGATATACCATTGAAGCTTGAAAAATAATACAATATAAACTATTTAGGTAATACCAGTACTTAAATTCTTAATCGTTAAATAATTTAACAAATAGGAGTATATTTGTGAATACTGTATTTACTCACATTTACTGACAATTCCTTCAAGGCAAATAAGATTACGAAGATAACAGCAAGTTAGAGTTCTTGGTGACACATGATTTCTACCAAAACTACCCTCAAATCCAATAAAAAATTCAGCGTCTTTCTGGAAATCGGTAGATACTCTTATTACGTACTCTCGCAAAGCTATTTGAAAGGCTAAAACCTCTTCAAATGCATTTTCTAATAAAGAGTGTGCTCTTTTGGGATTCTTTCGCCTAAGATCGTTTATATTTACAAATAATCGTTTGCTTTTGTCAGCAATCATATTTTTCACTAATTCAGCATATTTCCCTTGATCCTCCTACATAAAAAGACAGAATTGTTTGTTGATGGAAATTTAACAAATTGTAATAAGTAGGTGAGAATTAAAAATTAACTATAAACTGTACCTCATCATCTAGGAAATCTTGATATTCACTTATTAAATGGGCTTGCTGTTGATCAGTATTATCCACATCCATATTTTAATATCTTCCTTGGAAATAATACTCAATATGAATAAATATTTGGTGGATTATGAAATAAATAATTATTTTAGTTTGTTTACTATTTTTTGGCGCGAACCCGGTTTTAATTTAAATTGAGGTTAGAAAGAAGACGTTACAATCGTACCAGTGTTGCCGCTGTCACGATTTTAAATTATGTGATCGCTAGACCAAAATTATCGAATTTGACTAATATTTTTGGAAATTATTTTAACTCCTACATTAAGTAAAATGATGACAAAAAAAGATTTTCAAGTAGTTTATCTTCTAAAAAAACTCATAATTATGTTAAAATCGAAAATTATGTTAAACACATTTTTATTATAGATTCGAAAAATATATGACAAAATGCGATCATTATGTGTAAAAAGGGCGACACTAAATTGTACAGAAGGTGAATTATCTAAAGTAATGTTGTCTATACCACCATTTGTCTTTAGAAAAAATCAGTATCATTTCATCATGGATTATGTTGTCCGCTAGTGTCAAAATTAATCTGGCCAGTGAGAACGAGTAACGTCACTTTTGCATCCTGCATCATAGAAATCTTATATTATATATGTACTCTAGAATGCTAATTAAATCCAGCCGAATACCAAAAAGTGTAACGGGTATGCAGAGTTTTCACGATCTACGCATGCTCCTCAATATCTTATTTTCAGTACAGAGCTGCCATATTTAAAACTATTTTGTCGTTCGCCTTACAGAATTTATGCGACATATCTGTTTTATAAATAAATCCATATGTTGCGTCATACGAAACTGCTTGACAAAATCAAATAATTAAATGTTATCGGTAAAATTGCATACTGTTTAGTTTTCAGCAAAATGAACGAAACATTTTTTTCCAAATCTTATTAAATTTAGCAGATTTCGCAACAGCGTCTGTTTTCGCAAATGACGTTTCTCGTAGTGGGAATATCTGTCAGAGTCGGCTTCACAACAATTCAGATAGGTTTTATAATTGAGTTATGGTTTTATTCGTGGTATATTTTAATTTTTGTTGAAAAGAAGAGATTATGTAAATGAGAGTGGAAGTTAAATTCTTAATCGTTTGATATCAAGACACTGGTTACTTAAAAGCAGCCTGTCAAAAATACATGATATGTATGTCAAGAATATATTTCCTGTTGTAGATCGCTAAAATCCGTCCTCATTTATGTTCTTCCCTTTATGTAAATGTGGCAACATTGTAGTTTTAGTTCGTTATATTTTATGTTGGTGACTTTGGTTTTTTAGACAGTAAGTAACTTCACAACATAATGTTTGTATTCTTTTTGCACTTGTCATTCATATATGTATTTTACAATTTCTCACATTAATAATAAATATAATCTAAAAGTTATGGTTGTTTAATTGAATAGTAAAATAGTTAAAAACAACAGGTTATGGGCCCAGATCACCGGAATAAGGCAGAATAAGTCCAGAAAAGTAAACGAAATATAAGTGAGGTTAAGCACGTGAAACGAAAATGGCCAATATGAATAAAAGTTATTCTATCGAAGCCCTAGATGGAAAAAACTATTATAACTGGAGATTTAGGATGGAAATGATACTAGCGGAAAACAATGTACTTGATGTAATCGAAAGAGAGATAAAGTTTGAAGAAATAACTGTCGAGAAAGACAGGGAAATGATAACAAAAAGGGATAATAAGGCTAAATCTCTTATAGTACAGTGTGTAAGTGATAATCAGTTAGAATTACTGAGAGATCAGAAAACTGCTTTTCTAATGTGGTCAACATTACAAAACAGATATCAAAAGAAGGGGTTGCCAGGCCAGTTATATTTGAAAAAGAAGCTACTATCAATGAAACATAAAGAAGGTGATTCCCTGGAAGAATTTCTGCATGAATTTGATGAAGTTGTACGTCAATTAAAAGCAGCTGGAGCTGAAATTTCGGAGCAGGATTTAATTTGTAATTTATTACTCAGCCTACCGAAATCGTATGACACTGTAGCGACGATAATTGAAGCCACTCCAGATATAACTTTAGAATTAGTGAAAGTAAAGTTATTTGCAGAATATGAGAAAAGAATCAGTATTAGCGGAAAGGACGAAAAAAGTAGTACGTGTGCATTCAACACAGGACCAAGTAGTCAGAGTCAAGTATGTTATCGATGCGGTGAAGCAGGTCACTACAAACGAGACTGTAAAAAGATAGTTGAACGCAGTGGTGGAGCAGGTTATCAACAAAGAGGTAGAAGCATGTACAACAACAACAGAGGTAGAACAAACTACAGGGGAAATCATTCAAATCGAGGTAGGGGTAATTTTAATAAATCAAATTTTAAAAGTAATTTTGTACAATCGCATGCCAGTGATAGTGATGATAGTAAAGTATGTTTTATCAGTGAAATAAATAATGAAGTTAATGATTTGAAAGATGACAATAATTTATTATTCTATATTGATTCTGGTTGTACTGATCACATGGTTACTGAGAAACGTTACTTTTCGGATTTGTTAATGTTAAAAGAACCAATAAATATTGCTGTAGCTAAAAACGAAAGTTTCTTAGAAGCCATAGGGGTCGGAAACATAAGAGTTTGGAGTAATGTAGGTAAAAATAAGATTCAATGTACAATCAAAAATGTATTTTATGTACCACAATTAAGAAAAAATTTGTTATCAGTTAAAAAGCTAGAAATGAATAATATTAAGGTTATATTTCATGATAGTACAGTAAAATTAAGAGATAATACGAATAAGTTAATAGGTATATAGGTACTAGAAAAAATCTATATGAAATATCTTTCTCATTATGCATTAAAGAGGCGCTAAACCTAGAAACAGTAGACAACGAATTTTTAAAATGGCATAAGCGATATGCGCATATAAATTTTTCGGGATTAAAAGAATTAATAAAGAAAAAGATGGTTAATGGTATAGATGAAAATATAAAGTTTCAAGAAGTAGATTTTTGCGAACCATGTATAAATGGAAAAATGACGCGTATTCCATTCGGAACTAGAACTAAGAGTGGTAGAATATTGGAAATCGTACATTCGGATGTTTGCGGTCCAGTTACACCTGCGGCATATAATGATTTCAAATATTTTGTTACTTTTATTGATGATTATTCAAATTTTACAGCGGTTTATTTGTTAAAACAAAAAAGTGAGGTCATTGATAAATTTAAGGAATATGTAGCAATGGTAGAGGCTAAATTTAATTCTAAAATATCAAAGTTAAGATGTGACAACGGTGGTGAGTATTCATCTAATCAATTTGTGTATTTTTGTAAATCAAAGGGAATAATTCTCGATTATACAGTTGCGTATACACCCGAACAGAATGGTAAGGCCGAAAGGAAAAATAGGAGTCTAGTAGAAAGAGCTAGAGCAATGATTAATGAATCAGGCGTTCCAAAGGAATTTTGGGGTGAAGGTATTTTAACTGCAAATTATTTAATAAATAGGGGTATTACGGCTAATCTTAAAAACGTTACACCAGCGGAGGTATGGTATGAAAAAAAACCTAACGTAGCGAATTTAAAAATATTTGGTTGTACTGCGTATAATTTAATACCGAAACAGTTTAGGGATAAATTCGATGCAAAAACAGATACTTGTATTATGATAGGTTACGATACGACAGGGTACAGACTATATAGTATTGATAAGCAAAAGATAGTAATAGCTAAACATGTTGAGTTTAATGAAAATTGTTTTTACTTTAAGGAAAAAGTAGTAAACGGAAATAATGATAGGGATGATAGTTATAAAGAAGAAGAAATTAATAAAAGTAAGGTAGAAACAAAAGTTGAGGAGACAGACAGACAAGAAAAAGAAGCGCATTCTGACGGAGAAAGTGATAATGAAGTTTCAAATCCGGTTATAAGTTCTAGGAGTCGTAATATAAAAGTTCCTACAAAATATGATGATTATGAATTATACATGGCTTTTAATGCAACTAGGTTTATAGAAAACGTTCCAGAGAGTTTTAGCGAATTGAAAAATAGAAATGATAGTAAACAATGGTTAAATGCAATTGATAGGGAAATTAAATCTATAGAAGAGAATCAAACATGGAAAGAGGTTAAGAAGCCAGAGGGAGAGAAAATATTGGACACTAAATGGGTTTTCAATCATAAAAGCTTAGAAACAAATGACAATGACAGGTACAAGGCGCGATTAGTTGTGAGGGGATTTGCTCAAACAAAAGAACTAGATTATAGTAGTATTTATTCTCCTGTGGCAAAAATGTCCACGATTCGTCTGTTACTTATTTTAGGTAATCAATTAAAATTTCATTTCATTCAGTTAGACGTAAAAACAGCTTTTTTGAATGGCATTTTAAATGAAAATGTCCATATTTATCCTCCTGAAGGAATTCAGTGTAAAACCGGTAATGTACTTAAGCTACAGAAATCACTATACGGGCTTAAACAGTCGTCGAAGATTTGGAACGATGAGATAAATGATTTCTTATTAAAATTAAACTTTAGTAGATCTGAAAATGACTATTGTCTTTATAAGTTGAATGTTAAAGCGCAAAGTAGTATATTTTTATTAATTTACGTAGATGATATTATATTAGCCGGGTCAGATTTAAAAATAATTAATGAAATTAAAATCAAATTAATGACTAAATTTAAAATAAAAGATAAAGGTAAACTTACAAATTTTCTGGGTCTTGAAATTTCCTATGATAGAGAGGAAGGTATATTAGAGATAAGTCAAACAAGGTACACAGAAAACATTTTAATACGTTTTGGTATGCAATCATGCAAAAGCAGTCAAATTCCGATTGATCCTAAATTAAAATTTGAATTGTCCATCGATAAAGAAAATGTTACTGAGAAACCTTTTCGCGAGTTAATTGGTAGTTTAATGTATTTAATGCTTGGTTCTAGACCAGACATTTGTTACTGTGTGAATTATTTCAGTCGTTATCAAGATAAAGCTAATGACGAAACATGGAATTACGCAAAAAGAGTTCTCAGATACTTGAATGGCACAAAAACCTTTGGTCTAAGATATAATAGATGTAGTAATAGTATTCCAAATCTTATTTGTTATGTAGACGCAGATTGGGCGGGTGACTTATATGACAGAAAGTCAGTGTCGGGTTATGTTTTTAAAATATTTAACTGTGCTTTTATGTGGGCAACAAAAAAGCAAAAATGCGTGTCGTTATCTACCACAGAGGCGGAACTTGTTGCGTTATGTTCTAGTGTAACAGAAGGTTTATGGATTAAAAAATTACTGAGTGATTTTAATTTAAATATTGATAAAATTTCATTTTATGAGGATAACCAGGGTTGCATCGCTTTAATAAAAAATCCGTCAAACAATAAAAGAGTTAAGCATATAGACTTAAAATATAACTTTGTTCATGAAAATTTAAAATCTGGTTTGATCGATGTATGTTATATTGAATCTACTAATAATGATGCGGATTTTTTGACTAAGGGTCTGCCCAATTCTCCTTTAATAAAGTTTAGGAATAAGATAGGTTTAAGAGAAATGAAAGATTAATAATTTTGTTAATGTACCGGATGTTAGCGAGAGGGAGTGTTGTAGATCGCTAAAATCCGTCCTCATTTATGTTCTTCCCTTTATGTAAATGTGGCAACATTGTAGTTTTAGTTCGTTATATTTTATGTTGGTGACTTTGGTTTTTTAGACAGTAAGTAACTTCACAACATAATGTTTGTATTCTTTTTGCACTTGTCATTCATATATGTATTTTACAATTTCTCACATTAATAATAAATATAATCTAAAAGTTATGGTTGTTTAATTGAATAGTAAAATAGTTAAAAACAACATTTCCTACGTTGTGTATACAAAGTTCGTTTGAATTCTGTTGTTAAACTGGAATATACTTAATTATAGAATCCTCCATGAAATTGCTGAGAATACAAGTTCTACCAACCATGTTTTGTCACAAAATACTATTGCGAGTAGTACGGATGATATGGAAGTGGTTTACATGGACACGGAAAATATTTGTGAAGTCACTGTTTCTTGCACCTCTTCTTTGAAGGCTGTAGAGAGGTAAGACGCCTAAGGTGGTTGTATAAACAAACAAATATTATATAATAATAAAATAAATAATTAGAATGCTCATGTCCTTAAGATATTTTCCAGTATTAGAATTTTTACTTATTTCTCGTTTCTGCTTAGATTTATTATTCTTGGGTTGTACCTGTTAGACAATAAAGTATTTAGATATTTAATGTAATTTTTTATTTCTTAAATTCCTTTATTCCATTTTTTTATTTGAATGTTACCAAATGGTAAAATTTAATTTTAAATATATCTATAACATAACAGTAATAATACATTTAATCAAAGCCGGTTCTGTTGAAAAATAAGATACTGGTGATCATGCGCATTATGGACAGCTCTACATTTTTGTACTACGGGATTATCATTCTAGAGTATATATATATAATATTATAAGAGTTCTGTGTCCTGCACAGAGATAAGAACGGTTCTAATTTGCAAACCCGAAATATCTCTGATCCTGCATCAGCATTTCCAAGTCCAAAAAAGAGGAAGAAAGGAAAACATTAAAAATTAACCACAAACCACAATTTCGAACGTACAGCCATTTCTCCTCTAAAAAAGAAATTAAACTAATTTAAACAAAATTTCAGGTTACGGAAATAATAGATTTTAGTGCCATGAAAAATCACCATAGCAACGCCGTCAATACAAACACAAACACACCAAATTGACAGTTTATTTATAATTGCCGACGCTACTTTTGTCATTACCAGGAAATTTACCCGTGCGTAATAAATGAAAAACAGCATTACAATGTACTACATTTTCAAATCATGATTGAACATAAATATAATAAAGGCATTTAAAGACAGTCGTAGAAAAATAATTAAACTTGCATTGGGGAATGGCAGATGCCAAATGACAACCATCTAAGTAAACTTTCTTACTTAAAATTGTCACTCTGTAGAAAATTCGTCTATAAACAAAACAACGTGCTCTCCCTACTTGAAATGGTAGGTCCCATACATCCGACTGAATTATCTCGTACTTAACAATTTTACATTTTTCTTTTCATCATTTGAGTTGAGTGATGTTATCATTTCACAGTGGTAATTTTCATTTAGCTATTTATATAATGAAAAACAGTGATAGTGAATATAGTTTAAAACTAAACCTAGTCAATTTAATACTTCTAACTTATCGTATTTAGGGGAAGTTTCGAAAAACAAATATTTTCCTAAAAGTAATCTTTAATTTATTCAAAAGCATTCAAACCGTCGTAGAAAATGTATAGTGTGAAACTCACATGAAATGACCATTTCCTACTCGTATGATTTGCAGCACTCGCCTGCGGCTCATGCTGCAAACGATCATACTCGTAGGAACTATATGTCATTTCATATTTGTTGCACAATATACTATTAAATTGTCCATAATTAATTAGTATTATTAGTAATCACTTACGAATATTTGGTTGAGTTAGGGGATATAATAATAATACTGATTAAAAACGTAACTAATAGAATATCCTTCCAGCGTAATAATCTATTAATTCTCCCAAAACAAAACGTAATAGATTTATTACGAAAAAGTACCTGGAAACAACACTTATTGACGTATAGCAATACCGGCAACCATAGTAAAGCAAAAAATCTCCAACTCCAACCAATTAAAAAACAGATATCCATTGACTCTACTGTCCATATCGAATCGAGATACTATCCCTGTAGTATAAAAAATGTTAAGAGATGTCGCATCTTGTAAATCACGTTTGCCTTAGTCTATTTTTAAATGAAATACAGCGATTGAATTATGAAAATTTGAGCTTAACAACTCCGCCCCAGATACTTACTTTATCTGGGACTCCGCCACCCAACACCACTTCCCAACCCAACAATTTGTTGTTGTGGCGGAGTTGTTAAGCTCCAACAAATAACATCATACGAGGTTCTTTTGGCTAATGTACAGCCATTTCTCCTCTAAAAAAGAAAACTTAATTTAAACAAAATTTTAGGGCTGATTTAGCTGACGCTAAAGAGGTATAAATATTCTAAGAGCGAATGTGTTTGTGTAACCAAGGCCTAAGTACAGAATGTACATTATTCTTTGGTACGTATAAACATTCATTCTATAAAGACATGCTATTGAGGCTTTTAATTTGCACGGGTTGCTTTCTTGTCTTTCCAGTTGTGTTCACATATTGGCACCTTACGAAGTTATGGGTTATGATATAAACATTATGGTTATGGTATATTCAACTTTCGCGACCCAGGCAGGTATGGTGAACCCGCTACTAAAAATTTGCTACTCTAGTGGGCTCTGACTAAGATTTTTCAGATTCTTTTTCATTACCCAGCCCAGGTCATATAATTTAAATTATATCTAGCTAGCGTAGTTTTGGGGTGACACACCGATTTTTTTTATTTGTATTTGATATAAATTTGAAAACGTGTTACATACTTTAACAGTAACTGTTAATAACGTATCCAAAGATTAATGTACACAATAGATGCTCCACAAAACATACTGGGGGTATGTTTTGTGAGATGCTCAACCCAATCTATTAAAATCCGAACATATCTAAGTACGTCAGCCACTACGCGTCGCATGGAAACGTGTATTGCAGAAAGCAGTATTGTCACAGCCAGAAACCTTTTTGTCGTTTATTAGTAACAGAAACAAAACGCAACGTCTAACAATTATTTACAACAGATATGCACCGGCAACAGTGATAGTGAATATAGTTTAACACTATACCATTGTCTTTAAAGACAATGAATATACCTAGTCAATTTGATACTTCTAACTTATCGTATTTAGGGCCGGTTTAATAATGTGCTGATAAACCCTCTAATAGCTACCAGGAGGATAACTTTTATCTCTCGGGTAAAGGTATTGATAAATTTATATCGGTTTATTAAACGAAATTTATCCTTCTGATAGCAATCAGCCGAAACACAACTTGGCAACAGCGCGTTGTAGAGGCCACCATTAAGAAGAAGAAAATTTGTAGGTTATGTTTTGTATTTTTGTTTATATCTTGTTCTTAGTCTTGTGAACCTTATTTTTAGTTTGATCTGTTTTGCCCTTGTGGCCCCTTTTAAGTGAACCATGAACAAAGACCCTGAAAAAGGAAAAAACCGGTCTGCAAATTTTACGGCCTCCGATACAGATCTACTAATATTTAAATTGTGGTCGCAAGCAACTATCACATTTAATGAAAAGAAACCTTTTCTATTTCGGAAGTATTCAGCGTGATCTCCTCCAGGGCTTTGAATTTTGACATGTGTGCCATCTAGAAGTAATAAAGCTCTCGGAAACCCAGTAACACCAAAAAGCCCTTGCTGGATAGATAGTATTTCTTCCCTTTCAATCGGCAAAGAAACAAAATTATTTTTAATGCCACAAATTGCTCTAGTAACTCTTCTCACAATCATACGAGGTTCTTTTGGCTAATGTACAGCCATTTCTCCTCTAAAAAAGAAAAGAAAACTTAATTTAAACAAAATTTTCGGGCTGATTTAGCTGACGCTAAAGAGGTATATATATTCTAAGAGCGAACGTGTTTGTATAATCCAGGCCTAAGTATAGAATGATGTAGTTGTGTTAACATATTGGCACCTTGCGAGGTTATGGTATAAACATTATTTTATCGTTATGGTATATTTTTATTTCAACTTTCGCGACCCAGGCAGGTATTGTGAACGCCCTACTAAAAATTTGCTAGTCTAGAGTAGCAAATTTGTCTTAGTCACAGCCAACTAGTTGGTAGACCATTTTCAGATTCTTTTTCATTACCAACCAGCCCAGGTCATATATTTTAGATTATATCTAGCTTGCCGGGAAAGTTTTTTGGGGTGATTTTTATTTGTATTTGATATAAATTTGAAAACGTGTTACATACGTTAACAGTAACTGTTAATAACGTATCCAAAGATTAATGTACACAATAATTGCTCCACCCAATCTATTAAAATCAGAACATCTCTAAGTACGTCAGCCACTACGCGTCGCATGTCGCATGGAAACGTGTACAGCAGAAAGCAGTATTGTCACAGCCAAAAACCTTTTTGTCGTTTATTAGTAACAGAAACAAAACGCAACGTATAACAATTATTTACAACAGATATGCACAGGCAACACAGTTTAAAATAATATAGTTAATATTCGATGCCGGCAATGCTGTAAATAATAAAATTGACTGCTGGCTAAATTGCCTAAGATGCAGATGCCAATAAAAAAAAAAAACTTAATAAATATGTTTAATATTTTTACAATTTTTTTTTTACAATTAATTAACTTTTACAAAAGTATTACTATCAACTATTTTATATCTATCGTCTCTAAAATTAAGTAAATCATCGTAAAGTCTTTTCACACTCAAATCTCTCAATTGAATCATAACAGGCGCGATAGGGGTGGTCTTAGCATCTGCAGCAAGGTCATTGTAATATGATTCCTGATCAGGTCCCATCATATGCATTTGTCGTTTATTGTAACCTTTTGCTAAACGGTTGATGATGTCTTGATCTGTGTGGGCACTCATCTCATTGGTAGAAGGAAGCGGCATTGATCCATTGAGGTATTTGCAGAAAAAACGGGCCTACAAAAGTTTTATATTTTGAAATTTATTACACTATTATAGGCATAAGTAACTGTTTTTTGCAGAAGAAGAAACATTTAGGTATTCGAAGAAAGGAAAGGGATCAATAGGCGACATACAAAAGTTTTGAATAAAACTTACATTTTACAAATTGGTGCCGTTCCATATTCATGTGTTTAATTCAAGTTGAACACAAATAGGTATCAAAAAAAGTTAATGTTTGGACGTGTTTTTGCAGGGTCAGTTTTTGTAGAGGAAATTTTGACTGGACAAGAAAATTTAGAGCTATTAGATAATTATATTGTTGAAGCACGACACCGATTAAATATTAATATTATGCATATTTATTCTGTTCTGTTTAAACACTGCTTTTCAACAGAGAAAGATGTATGCTGAGCAATTCCTGAATTTGGAAGAACAAATAGTAGTAAATGGTAGTCTAATAAGTATTTGCTTAAAAGATTCTAAGGAAAAACTTTAAAAGGGGTGGCAAAATTGTGTCTTTGGAGGGATTGTGTAATTAAAAGTGTTAAGTAAATAAACAAGAATTTGAGGGAAAATTATCTCGCTATATTTTAGTAAACTAGTAGCTTTTTCATTAAAACTAGTAAATTAATAAAAATTTGGTGCTGAATAATAACAATTAGAGGTTTCATTTTGAATTATTGATAGTTATCAAAATAACATCTGTCATTTTTGACAGATGACAAGGAAAAACTACGCCAGTAATAAAAATGGAACTATACACGCTTCGACAACGCAACGAAATTATTAAAATTCACTACAAAAATGGTGAAAATTTTCCTGAAACAGTTCGAGAAGTGAAACATGTTGTGGGTCGTCAAGCATCTTCTCAAACAATCTAAAACAATCGAGCTGTTTGGACAAGTTAGTGATGTGAAGAACCGAACTAATGTTTGTCGTGCAAGAACACCAGCGAATATTGTTTCTGTAGGTGAAAGTGTGAACAAAAAGCCAGGTTTGTCCATACCACGTCGTTCTCTGGAATTAGGCATTTTGCATGACATTACACCGAACTTTGCATAAAGATTTGGGTCTTCAGGCTTACAAAGCTTAGTTAATACAAAAACTTAAGCCAGCCGACCATCACCAGCGTCGTGTCTTTGCCAATTGGGTGTTGGAATCAGTTTGGAGGCTACGTTAACCAGAATTGCCGCATTTGGGATTGGGGGCACAGAAAATCCAAAAGTGATTGTTGAAAAACCTCTTTATCCACAACGTGTAACTGTTTGGTGAGGTTTTTGGGCGGGAAGGCTCATTGGGCGGTATTTTTCGAAAATGAAATTGGTGCTGCCGTTTCGGTAAATGGATTGCGTTATCGGACCATGATTAATGAATTTTTATTGCGAGAATTGGAAGGTATGGATGTGGACAATATTTATTTCCAACCATTGCTCTTTTGCAAGACAATTTTCCTGGCAGAGTCATTTATAGAAATGGTAATTAAAATTGGCCCACAAGCTCATGTGATTTAAAGAAGAAGAAAGACAAGGTTTATGCCTCTTCTCCCCCAGTTAATTGAAACACTCAAACACAATATTGATGAAATAGAGCGGTGAATGTGATGGAAAGTTTCATCAAAAGGGTAGGTATGATCTTGCAAAAGGGGTCGTGGAGGCCATCTGGGTCATATTGTTTGTCATTATTAATGGCAGACCTTTCTCTATCGAATGAAATAAAAATCAAATGATATTTTACAAACAATACCTACTTACGTGTTTTTGTTAAAACTCAAAATGAAACCTCAAATTGGAAAATCCTTTATAAAAAATAAATGTCCATTCCTTACCTGTAAATCAAACATTTGAAAAGCACACACGTTAAAGGGTATTCCAATAAAGCACATTGTAGGACGTCCTATATGCACCATATGTTTATACAAGGGTTGTATATGATTATCATCGACAGTAACATCACATGACTCATGCAAAAAGGGAAAACTATATCTGTAGCCGGTACAAAATAATATTTCGTCGAAACAACAACAAGACCCATCCACAAATTCCACCTTGTTGAATTCGAGAATACGTTTCACGTCCGGTCTCTGCTCCACATTTGGCGGATACTGCGAAGTAATCGGTTCAGAGGAGTGGTGACTAAGTGCGACCTAAAAGGATTCATAAAATGTAGAATGAAAAATAGCATAAATATTATTTATGATCTCTGTTAGCTCATTTCAATTTTAGCTTAAAATATTCATTAATACATCGAATGCTTGAGACTGTGCTCTGATTTTGGACTGAGTAGGTTGGGGAAAATCCAGGATGACCTTCTAGATTCTTCAGTCAAATCCCAAGTAGCAAGGGTACGTTTTTGTGAGGTCGTTTTATGGGGATATTAGGTCGACGACGTTTACTACCTACCAGAGAAGCGTTTTAGAAACGTCTTCATAAATACGTATTAAAGACGTATATAGGAAACGTAATATTGACGTTTTTCTAAGGTCATTTTCTAAGTCTGTATTTTTTAAATTCTGTAATGATAATTAATTAATTCTTAAATGCAAATTAGATAATATATATTTAACTTCGAAAAAATCCATCCTCCTGTATAGAAAAGTCAATGTAAATTTGTAGTACTTTTTGTAATAAGAAAAAGTGTCAGTATAAAGCTTCACATTGATTATAGTTTATATTAGACGTGTTAATAACATATAAGTGACGCATTTTTAATGTTTCATTAATCATATCTTCGACGTAATTTATACGTTATTTTTCGACGCTTATTCGACTGTGACATTCTGACGTATAAAATACGTATATTCTCTCATCGGAAGGACGCAATGTCAACGCATCTCATTACGTAAAAAAGATGTACCCTTGCGACTTGGGATTAATAGTGTGTACATATTACCATGCTGGTGGTGGGTACCAATTCTACTTGAGAAGTTTGGATTTTGTTTATCATATAAAAATTACTGTTTACTTACATATTCAGCTACTGCTGATACATGCAAAGTTAGATCTAAGCCAGAAGGACCAGCGCCAATAACTAACACTCTCTTTCCCGTATAACTTTCGGGACTCCTAAAGTTGTGGCTATGATCGATTTTGCCGTTAAACAATTCTTGGCCTGGTAACTTTGGTAAAATTGGGTCATTGTAGTGACCGTTGCATATCATAACAGCATCGAAGATGTTTTCAGTTTTCTCGTTTGTGGGTTTGAAAATGGTGGTAATTTTCCATTTGTTGTTCTCCGGACGAATGTCTGTTACTATGGTATTAAACTGAAAGAAATCACAAACATTTTTATAAATAATTTGTTCGGTAGTGAGCAAAACTCGATGTCCCAGCTCTGTTATGAGAAAATGAAAAACGATAGAAAAATTCTGAAAAGAGGTTTTTAAATAGGATTCAGTATGCTCCATTTTAACCCATATTTCATTTTGTTTCCATGTTTGGAAACTGAGGTAAATGTCGTCATCAACTTTTTTTTTCAGAAACATACCTATATTTTTCCATAGTTCAGAAGAGCTAATTTTTCTAAACAACTTTTGTAGTATGTGCTATCTTCATTCGTTAAAAAATGACAAGCAAATTTGTAGAAAAAACTAATATCAAAAATTCGCAAACGTCATGACTTTTACACAAGTAGGCTTTGGAACCAACTGCAATTATATCTGTCAATATTTAAACTAGTGGTTGACAAATAGTATTCGTGTGATAACTTCTAATATAAGTCAAAGATTTGATACTGAGTCAAGAGAGAAGATACGTATTATCCATCGGTTGTTAATAATAATTAGGTACTTATTAAACTATTAGTAACTATTATTACCACATAATTAAACATAGTAGTACTATATGTTACTACTAATTAATTATAGGGAATCAATCACTATAACAAATTTTCAATGTGACCACCTCCTAGTTGTAAACGCTTATCTAATCTCCTCGTTACTTCTCTTCCTGAGGCCTTACATAACATTTCTCTTGAGAGTTCATTGCATGCATTTCTAATTTTTTCCTTTAAATGTTCTAAGTTATGTGTTAGCAATTCTTGCTTGGAGCGCCGCCCCCGTCATGCTGGAAACACATATTTGCTCGTAACTGCATGGCACATTTTCCAGAAGCACAGAAAGTTGCTCTTGAAGAAATTGCAAATATTCTTCACTGCATAAAACACCTTTCGTAAAAGTATGGAGCAATTAAATGCCCGTTTAAATCTACATCAAAGTTAATGCCAAAATGTCCCTCGTTTTCAATCGGATTGACAAATAACATCTAAACTTTTTCGTTATGCGTAAACATTTAACATAAAATGCACACATTAAATGACGATAAAACTGTTTGTCAACCATTAGTTTTATTATTGACAGATATAATTGCAGTTTGTTTCCAAAGCCTACTTGTTTAAAAGTTGTGAAATTTGCGAATTTTTGATAATAGTTTTTCCTACAAATTTGCTTTTAATTTTTTAACGAATAAAGAGGGCAAATTTTTTTCTTTACAAAAGTTGCTTAGCAAAATTGCTCTTTTGAACTATGTAAAAATATAGGTATGTTTCTGGGAAAAAAAAGTTGTTGACGTCATTTACTTTAATTTCGAAATTTGGAAACAAAATCAAATGTGCGTTAAAATGGAGCTTACTTAATCCCATTTAAGAATCTCTTTTCAGGATTTTTCTATCGTTTTTCATTTTCTCATAACAGAGCTGGGGCATCGAGTTTTGCTCACCCTGTACATTCATACAGGGTGTTTCAAATTGGACGGTGTTTTGATAGGAAGCAGCTAGTCTTAGACAGCAGATAGTCAAAAAGAAAGTGAGATATCATGGGACTGATTTTTGAGGAAGTGACACTACTGAACTTCTTTTCCTTTTAGGACATCCAGATTGTAGGAAGGCAACGGGAATATTGAAAAACTATGCTCGTCATGATGTTACTCTCCTCCTCCTGGTATAAAACAATTTGCAATATTTTCCACTCAACCCTTGTATTTTTTGACAGTCAGGTACTTACTTTGATGGAAGGTCTAATGTTGAATTTCTGGGCGTATAATTTTAAGAAGTCCAAGATCTCGGCTTGAGTAAGATACGATTTCTTTTGTTCTGGAATAGGAAAGTCTGGAAAACCCATTACTTCTTTGGGCAAATTTGTCCTGAAAAGAGAATTAAAGTTATTCAAAGTACTTTTCAAACTATCAACGAAGATAAGAAATCATGATATATAAATTATGGTTACCATTCGGTGGAGATAAAAAAATAATATGGTAATCCAATTTCACAGCATCCCATATTGGCATGTGGTAAATTTTGGACAAAGGATGTACTTTTTAAAAACGTAGGTACATATTTCATAACGAGTTTGCTTTCAATTATTGTTTATAGGTAATTTGGCCTTATTGTCTTTCCACAAATAGGTTAAACTCTGTAGGTGTCCCCGTGATAAAAAACAATGACAATAATGACAGTGTCTTTTAGAGTTAGATGGCAATAAAAGTGACAGACTGAATATGTGCTTTGCAAGGCGTAAAAGACTGGCAACTGAGGAAATTAATTGTCATATGTATGTCATATTATTTATGTTTTTGTTGCGGGGCTTAATCAGAAGATTAGTCAACGACTGCGGCGTTGGGGGAGGGTTGTCACGTTCATACTGTGTATATTGATTTCCTCAAGGCCTTCGATAGGGTTAGTCATGAGATACTGGTGGCAAAGATGCCGCGTACGGTGTTGGAGAACCGTTGTTGCAATGGCTTACTATCCACTTGTCTGGGCGCACACAGATCGTACGCATATGCAGTTTTAGCTCTTGTGATATTCATCCGGTGTCCCTCAGGGTTCATATCTGGGACCTCTATTGTTTAATTTGTTTGTGAATGATATTGCCAAATGTTCCTTAAACAGCAACTATAAGCTTTTTGCAGATGATTTGAAGATTTATAGAAGGACTCTGACATTACGGGATGCTGAAATTTTACAGGTATAGAGTTGAATAAATACTTTTTGTGGTCTGAGGAGAACAGCATGGATCTAAATATATCTAAATGTTTTGTTATAAATTTTAATAGCAGCATTATAATAAATAATAAATCCGAATATCTGTCACAGAAAGTAAGATACAGGACTGATGTTCATAATTTGAACTTAAGACACAAGGGCTTAATTTCTCCACAATTGTATAAAACAGCTTTTTTTCGTCGGTCTTTCACATATAACGTTTTCCTTTTGTATAATGACATTCCGGCTGACCTGAACTGCATTTAAGAGAAAATTGAGGTCTGCTTTACTCATACACTAATCGAATGCGAAATTGTGTGTGCTTGCTAAAATTTTAAATGTATGTTGCTCAGGATCGAGGATGGTTTCGCCAAGGGTTGAATTTAAATCATTCGTAGAATGCTTCATACTCCTTTTTGTGTATAATGATTTTAATCTTAAGTTGCATAATGTAATATGGTTTTGATTTTTTTATACGCAAATAAATTTATATTATTATTATTATTAATAGATCAAGGATTCCTATAAATTAGAATTACAGTATTTATGGCTCTGAATTGAGCTCTGTTAACACAGTCAGAGATCTTGGTGTCCTGCTTGATAGTTCTCTGTCGTTTGCTCCTCACATTACTGACATCACTAATAAAAGATTTAGTATGCTACTGGGATGAATGCTCCTTTTGATTATAGATCTGTACTAGACCAATTACATCTCACTACTCTCGAGGCTCGCAGAGACAAGAGGAACCTTATTATTTTTTGAACTGTAAAATTTTCTAATTTAAGAGGTACCTATTTATATTTATTTTTGTTAGTGTTGGATATTGTTATTATTATCAAATTGGACATTGGACAAAGAAATAGAAATTATTTCTTTGTTATGAATTTGAAATATACTTTTTTTTAGCTCTCCATATCATATATATTATGTAATATATGTATATATGGAGACTATTAGTTTCATGAATAAAACATTTTTTTTAATTTCACCGGAAATACTTGTTTTTGGTCATTTTATACATAAACTAGCTGTTGCCCTCGAGGCACGAATAGCTCTCCATATTTAAGTGTAAAAGTCATAATTTTATGACCTTTTTGTCATTTATCTAAATTTTTGTTTTGTTTTAGACATCAGCTATTTTTTTTTTTTTTTTTGTATCGGGTTTTGTGCCTTTTTCTTCTCTTTGGAGGCACTATTTATACGCAGATATTTTATATTCCAGATCTAGGCCAAATTCTTGTACGCAAAATAATTGATTTTTTTTTAGTTTTATTATAAAATTTATTTTGCCCCCTTTTCTACTATTTACGAACGCCTATGTAAACAAAATTGTTATGCTGCATGTTGTAGGTTATCCGTTAAGTGGTTTTTGAGTTATCACGGATACAATTTTTTCCTGACCCTTTTATAGAATTTTCACGGACGCCTATGGAACATTAATTTTTGTCGTGTATTTTTAACACCAATTCAACTAGTTAAATATAAAAATTTTTACATTTTAATTTTTTTTCATTTTACCCCTTTTTTTACTATTTACGAACGCCTATGTAAATAAAAATTTTATGCTGCATTTTTTTGGTTATCTTATATCAAAGCTATATATAATTAGCCAATTTTTCTCGTATATTTGGGAAACATTTTTTTTTCGTTTTTGACTCTTTTTTTAAGACTATTTTCGAACGCCTGTGTGAACTAATTCTTTTATGTAACATTTTTTAGGTTATATTCTATCACACCTATAAAAAATTATTCAATATTTCGGATAAGTTTAAGAACTAAAATTTTTTTAAATTTTTGAACCCTCTTTTAAACCCCTTGCCTACGCTCAATGTTAATGACCACCTATAAATAGCCTGTAGTATTTTCGTACCAAATGTGATTAAAATCCGTTAAGTGGTTTTTGAGTTATCACGGATACAAATTTTTTCTGACCCTTTTATAGAATTTTCACGAACGCCTATGGAACATTAATTTTTGTCGTGTATTTTTAACACCAACTCAACTAGTTAAATATAAAAATTTTTACATTTTAATTTTTTTTATTTTACCCCTTTTTCTACTATTTACGAACGCCTATGTAAATAAAAATTTTATGCTGCATTTTTTAGGTTATCTTATATCAAAGCTATATATAATTAGCCAATTTTTCTGGTATATTTGGGAAACATTTTTTTTTCGTTTTTGACCCTTTTTTAACACTATTTTCGAACGCCTGTGTGAACTAATTCTTTTATGTAACATTTTTTAGGTTATATTCTATCACAACTATAAAAAATTATTCAATATTTCGGATAAGTTTAAGAACTATGATTTTTTAAATTTTTTAAACCTCTTTTAAACCCGTTGCCTACGCTCAATGTTAATCACCACCTATAATTATCCTGTAGTATTTTCGTACCAAATGTGGTTAAAATCCGTTATATGGTTTTTGAGTTATCACGGATACAAATTTTTTCTGACCCTTTTATAGAATTTTTACGGACGCCTATGGTACATTAATTTTTGTCGTGTATTTTTAACACCAATTCATCTAGTTAAATATAAAATTTTTTACATTTTAATTTTTTTTTATTTTACCCCTTTTTCTACTATTTACGAACGCCTATGTGAATAAAAATTTTATGCTGCATTTTTTAGGTTATCTTATATCAAAGCTATATATAATTAGCCAATTTTTCTGGTATATTTGGGAAACGTTTTTTTTTTCGTTTTTGACCCTTTTTTTAAACTATTTTCGAACGCCTGTGTGAACCAATTCTTTTATGGAATATTTTTTAGCTTATATTGTATCACAACTATGAAAAATTATTCCATATTTCGAATAAGTTTAGGAAATATATATTTTTTATGTTTTGACCCCTTTTCCACTATTTACGAACGCCTATGAAAGTAAGTTATTCATAACACATTTTATAGGTTATATTCTATCAAAACTATCAATAACTAGTTAATATTTCTGCTATTTTTAAGAAATACGTTTTTTTTTAATCTTTTTTACCCCATTTTACACTATTTTCGAACGCCAATGTGGTCTAATATTTTATGTTCAATATTTTACGTTATATTCAATTAAATGCGTAAAAAATTATGCAGTATTTCGGATAAGTTTAAGAACTATGAATTTTTTTAATTTTTGAACCCTCTTTTAAACCCTTTGCCTACGCTCAATGTTTCCCAAAATCTAATCAGCTCCTTGCCATGTCCAATAGTATTTTTGTACCAAATTTGGTTAAAATCTGTTAAGCGGTTTTTGCGTTTTCGTGGATACAGACAGACAGACAGACAGACAGACAGACAGACAGACAGACAGACATACAGACAGACAGACAGACAGACAGACAGACAGACAGACATTTTTTTAAAACTACTTATTTATGTATAAAATGACCAAAAAGAAGTATTTCCGGTGAAATTAAAAAAAATTTTTTTTTCATGAAACTAATAGTCTCCATATATACATATATTACATATCGTCGGCTTACTTTCAAAACCTCGTAAGTCATTTTACACTAATTTTACAGGAGGTACAAAAAACGTGTTGAAAATTTGGTACACCATTTATGTAAAGTGATATTTTATTCAAAATTAGTTGTTGTTAATTTTGACTTGTTGCTACTAATTTTTATTTCAAATTCCAACAATAGAAATTTTAACGGGACATAGAAGGTTTTGAATCAAAATAACAGGTAATAATCGACACTTAGTAGGTTTTGTTTATTTCAAATTCTGCGTAAATTTCAATAATTGAGCAACTAACAAAAAATAAAAACAAACCAAAGCAAATGTTCCAATAAATATCAAACAGATAATATAAAAAATATAAAATAAAATAAAAAATTAGTCTGCTTCAAATGGTAGGGTGTCATAAAAAAGATGATAGTCCGCAGGTATAACTTCCTTTAATTGCTGTAAATGGTCGTATTTGCTTTTTGTAATTGGTAATGGATTTTGATAAAGTGGAACTATATTACCAACCACTTGACTTTTCCGGCACAGTCTCTTTTCCAACTGCATCCAATCCTCGTCAAAATTCAATTTGTAATATAACTTTCCATTGGGTCTGTACTGTATGGCACACAAGTCATTAACAGTAGGATCTCCTGTTTTATACCCAGGACGAATGGAAGTGTGGTACTTTAGAGTAGAAAAGTTTTTAAAATATTTATGATTTAAATATTCAACTTGATAGGGTCTTGGATTTAAGCGAGCCGATTTGCAAGCAGCAATATAACCAGCAGGCGAATAGATTTCTCTATTACGGATTTTTCGCTCAATTGTGGAGTGCATGCTGTCGCACTCCATCTGAGTGTGGCCACTTACCAAGTATTTCTGAGTAATAATGATGCCCTTGTTTATTGATAAATTCAATAGTGCGTTTGATAAAGTGACGTTTTTATTTTGGGCAGTGCATCCATCACTATACAAAATAATTTCTTCCCCTTCTGACAAATTCGTGTTTATAAAATTGTACAAGATTGTTGCAAATTCATTTGAAGTTACTTTTCCTTCAGCTTCATGCCACAAGAAGCAATATCCATCATTTGTTATTAAATTGTACAATGTGAAGTTATGAACCACTAACTTCTTTTTGTAATAAATTTTTGAAGCTTTAAGCATTGGACAAAGAAGTATTGATTGGAGGTCCATCGTAAAAACAAGCGAAGCTTTGCTTTTATCGGAGGATTTTTCATCGCGCGCTCTATTTTTCTTGGTAATGTGTTGATTATATATCTGCTCATCGACGTTTCCAGCCTTATATGAGACGCAAACGTCACACTGATCTTTCTTCGGCGCATATAAACCCAAGTTATTTAAAGTAAACTCTTCATGGAATGTCTTTATGGATAGAGATTTAACGCTTTTTTCTTCACAATATTCGACATAACTTCTGTATAATGCAGCTTTACTTTGCCAAATGGGCTCCAAATATTTTTTGCTCGATGAAACTCTACAATAATGAGATTCCATTTTCGGTAATTCCAACAAAAAATTCCTTAATACGATTTTGTCTGGTTCATGTCTATGATTGATTCTCTTTGTGTGAAGCAAATTAGCATCTTCAGTATCAACAGAATTCTGCTCCTTACTAGAAGTTACCCAGTTGTGCAAGGACCAAGTTCCCAGGCTTAAAGTATTAATAAACATAACCTGGCACACTCTTACGCGAACACCATTTTTCTTGAAATGACATATAAATGTGTTAGAACGTCTTGAAGTTTCGTTGAGTTTGTTTTTAAGATTTCTTGGAGGCGTGCTGTCTACAAGACTTGAAATGAATATTTTCTTTTCAGACCAGGTCATATTTTTCCAAAATTCATTGAAAATGTGCTGTCTATCTTCTTCTGTGAAAATTCGGCATTGTATTTTCTTCGATTTTTCCGACATCTTACAATTACAGAAAGGTTTTATTGCACGAGGTGGTTTCGCTACATCAATTGTCCATTTTCCATCTGCAGTTTTCCGAAACCCATCATAGTTGTCACCTTTTTCGCGTTTGTTTTTACACTCTTGTCTTTTCCAACTCTCTGTATCAGGTTTTCGTTTCCTTTTGTTTTTCATGTATTCTTCTTCAATATTCCCCAGTAACATTCCGTCGTTTTCTTGTCCCCAATCTTCTTTTCCTAATGTTTTCGTTTCCCGTTGTTTATTCATATCAAGACATTCATCTTCGCTCTCTTCATATTTACTTTTATTTGGTAAGTAGTTTGAATCATTATCATATCGCTTCTGGTTGTTCATAAAAATTCCTGAAATACCATCTTCGGAAATCTCGATATCACGTCGCTCTGGAACATCTGGTACACTATTGCTCTCGTCAATTTCTAAGTTAGTATTAGAAATTGCAGTTTCTGTAGCGCCTACAATTAAACCGTATTAATAATGTTACTTAAAAAAAAAAGAGTTAATTAATTACTATTCATCTGATCTCTTAATAAAAATAATTCATCATTTTGTTCTCCACAGTCATCGATTAATACTTTCATAGCTTCTTCTATTTCCGTCCGAAGTTCAAAGCAATTTTCATTTTGAGTCTCATTGTTTGTATTTAGTATTAGCTCATCGTTGGCGTTATTGATGTTATTTATTTCCGAAAACAAAGTTGATGTACTATCCATTGTTAATGAAGATGCATTATTAATTTCTTTCACATTTGTGACTAAATTTAGTATAAACTTATTTCTTTGCATACCCCCGTACATCTTAAAAAAAAATTACAAAGTATACATTGTAACAATACGGCTCAAATAAAAACCGTGTAAGTCTCATTTTTAACAACATTTGCCATGAATCAGCGTAAATCAAAACCTCTTAAGTTTTTTCTGTACAAATCTGGCGAATTCAGCAAATCAAAATACAATTGCCAAGATAAGCAATATTATTATAAGTTACTTACCTTCTGTTTTAGTACCTAGGTCACTTTATTTATATTTTAATAATAACAATAATACTTCAATCACTAATCAACTAGAACTCATTGCAAAACAGCGATGGCCGAATGCGAAATGCAGACTTAGAAGTTTTTGAGCAGGGTTATGTGGTGTAACAACATAGAAGGTTTCATATTCTTGCGATAGATGTCACTACAATGAATTAATGACTTAAGAGCTTTTACAGGACGTTGAATATTAATATTTAGAATTTGTTTTTATCAAAACCTCGTTATGAGTAAAATTCAGACTTAGGAGGTTTTGAAAGTAAGCCGACGATATATGATATGGAGAGCTAATAAGTAGTTTTAAAAAAATGTCTGTCTGTCTGTATGCACGAAAACGCAAAAACCGCTTAACAGATTTTAACCAAATTTGGTACAAAAATACTATTGGACATGGCAAGGAGCTGATTAGATTTTGGGAAACATGGAGCGTAGGCAAGGGGTTTAAAAGAGGGTTCAAAAATTAAAAAAATTCATAGTTCTTAAACTTATCCGAAATATTGCATAATTTTTTACGCATTTAATTGAATGTAACTTAAAATATTTAATATAAAATATTAGACCACATTGGCGTTCGAAAATAGTGTAAAATGGGGTAAAAAATATTTTAAAAAAACGTACTTCTTAAACATAGCAGAAAAATTAACTAATTATTTATAGCTTTAATAGAATATAACCTATAAAATGTGTCATAAATAACTTACTTTCATAGGCGTTCGTAAATAGTGGAAAAGGGGTCAAAACATAAAAAATATATATTTCCTAAACTTATTCGAAATATGGAATAATTTTTTATAATTGTGATAGAATATAACCTAAAAAATGTTACATAAAAGAATTGGTTCATACAGGTGTTCGAAAATAGTCTAAAAAAAGGGTCAAAAACGAAAAAAAAATGTTTTCCAAATATACCAGAAAAATTGGCTAATTCTATATAGCTTTGATATAAGATAACCTAAAAAATGCAGCATAAATATTTTATTTACATAGGCGTTCGTAAATAGTAGAAAAAGAGGTAAAATAAAAAAAAATTTAAAATTTTTTATATTTAACTAGTTGAATTGGTGTTAAAAATACACGACAAAAATTAATGTACCATAGGCGTCCGTGAAACTTCTATAAAAGGGTCAGAAAAAATTTGTATCCGTGATAACTCAAAAACCACTTAACGGATTTTAACCACATTTGGTACGATACTACAGGATATTTATAGGTGGTGAATAACATTGAGCGTACGCAAGGGGTTTAAAAGAGGGTTTCAAAATTAAAAAAAACATAGTTCTTAAACTTATCCGAAATATTGAATAATTCTTCATATTTGTGATAGGATATAACCGAAAAAATGTTACATAAAGGAATTGGTTCACACAGGGGTTCGAAAATAGTCTAAAAAAGGGTCAAAAACGAAAAAAAAAATGTTTCCCAAATATACGAGAAAAATTGGCTAATTATATATAGCTTTGATATAAGATAACCAAAAAAATGCAGCATAAAATTTTTATTTACATAGGCGTTCGTCAATAGTAGAAAAAGAGGTAAAATAAAAAAAAATTAAATGTAATTTTTTTTTATAATTAACTAGTTGAATACACGACAAAAATTAATGTACCATAGGCGTCCGTGAAAATTCTATAAAAGGGTCAGAAAAAAATTGTATCCGTGATAATTCAAAAACCACTTTTTAACGGATTTTAACCACATCTGGTACGAAAATACTACAGGATATTTATAGGTGGTGATTAACATTGAGCGTAGGCAAGGGGTTTAAAAGAGGGGTCAAAAATTTAAAAAATCATAGTTCTTAAACTTATCCGAAATATTGAATAATTTTTTGTGCGTTTAATTAAATATAACCTAAAATATTTAACCTAAACAATTAGACCACATTGACATGCGAAAAAAGTGTAAAATGGGGTAAAAAGGTTAGAAAAAACGTATTTCTTAAACATAGCAGAAATATTGACTAGTTATTTATAGCTTTGATAGAATATAACCTGAAAAATATGTTATAAATTACTTGTTTTCATAGGCGTTCGTAAATAGTGTAAAAGGGGTCAAAATAAAAACATATATACTTCCTTAACTTATTCGGAATACGGAATAATTTTTCGTAGTTGTGATAGAATATAAACTAAAAAATGTTACATAAATGAACTGGTTCACACAGTCGTTCGAAAAAGGGTCAAAAACGAAAAAAAAAAATGTTTCCAAATATAACAGAACAGAACAGAAAACTTATATATAGCTTTGATATAAGATAATCTACAACATGCAGCATAACAATTTTGTTTACATAGGCGTTCGTAAATAGTAGAAAAGGTGGCAAAATAAATTTTATAATAAAACTAAAAAAAATCAATTATTTTGCGTACAAGAACTTGGCCTAGAAGATCTGAAATATAAAATATGTACGTATAAATAGTGCCTCCAAAGAGAAGAAAAAGGAACAAAACCCGACACTTAAAAAAATAGCTGATGTCTAAAACAAAACAAAAATTTATTAAATTTAGATAAATGACAAAAAGGTCCTAAAATTATTACTTTTACACTTAAATATGGAGAGCTATTTGTGCCTCGAGGGCAACAGTTTATTTTAATTATTATACTAAATTATAATAAAAATGATTCATCGTCGACTGCCGAATTTTAGTAATTCGGAGAAGTTGCATTTGTTACAAATTATTTCGAATAAGTGTGGGGCAATATTAGAGAACAAAAAAAACAGATCAAGCCTCATCAACTAAAAATGACAAAGCTTGGTACTTGGCAAGCAATAGAGATTGAATTTAACGCTTCATCCCGTGCCAACACATTTGGGTCTACGAGTTCTTTAAAAAATAATTGTTTACAGGAAGAAATAGTTAAGGAAATCAATGGCTGCTTAACTTTAAGCGCGCTTAAATGTTCTGTCATTGCGATGCATACCAAAATCTTGTAACCGTGGCTTATATAATATATGGCCAATAATCTGACAAATTATTTGCAGAGGTTTTATAAGCATTATCATTATATGATTAAAAATGTTGTTTATTAACCATGAACTGTTTTGAAAGTAGTCAATAAATTTGGCTAATTACTAACAAATGAAATTGCGTAGGTATAAATATTTTTTTGATATTAAAACATAAACAAAATCACACAAAACTATTTAAATTAATCTAATAATATACGGAATTTTTTTTCTTTGGATATAGTCAAAGTCTAAAAATATTTTTTGTTTATGAAATAGTAGGTATCTACAAAACCAATTATTTATTTTTTAAAAATATATGATGCAAGGAAGATAATTATTATTAAGACAAATACAATCAATATTTTTCATAATCAGTACGTAAAATTACAGCCTCTAATGTAAAGCTATTCTAAACATGTTTTTGTAATATCGCATGCTCGTAGTAAATATTTGTCTCAACTAACATTTGCAACATGTATAACTATTTATAATCTTACCTACGCAAACTGTCTTAAGTTTATTCAAAAGATACATTTTTTAAAGGGGTTATCAAACAATATATAGTATTGTTTAGTTAGTCAGAACTGCGTAGATCATATTTCGCAACTCCATATCTTAAATTTACGTTATATTTTCATTGGACCACCCTGTATATTGTAGTAAATCAGTCTGTTACCAATTTGTATTTATAGATTAAGATTAACACTTAAATTAAAAAGAAAAACCTTCCCACAAAAAAAATAATTAAAATAATAAATAAATTTTTTAACCAGTGTACGTACGAAACATGTTTGGTTTTAATGCACACAATAAATTTTTGAGATATTGATAAAAATTTATAATGTAGAAAAACAAACTTTTAAAAAATGTTATTAATTTATTACAATTTACATACCTAACATACAGAGTGATTCAGGTAAGTATTTCATTAGAAGTTTTAGGAGAAAAAATGAATAAGTACCTATGTAAACTTTCTACATTTATATAAGAATGAATGAGCTTCTTTTTAAAAATATTTTCAAGATGGCGGCACTTCCGGTTATACCGGAAGTGGATATGAAATTCCTTATCTTAAATGGAACACCCTATATTATTATATTTTGAGATTCCTTCCTTGGTCCAAAACAGGTTTTCCGAAAAAAAATCGTTATTTCATAGGAAGATAGTATCTTGCAATTTTGAAGGTACTTTAAGAACGTCTTAGGAAAGTTATTTCTCTTGACAAGTTGAACCATAAGGTTACAGTTTCACCGAAAACACGTATTTCCGGTGAAATAAACAAAAAAGTTTTCATGAAACTAAGGTCGGCTGGGTTGTAATAATCTACGGAGCCCATAAGTCTTTGCAGTTTTTCGGGAAAAACATTTTGTTGACTAAATCGATCAACGGAAGCTATTTGAAAATAATTTCAAGTTTCGACCACTAGGTGGAGCAATTAGTATGATAAATCAATAAAATTCAATTTTCACCGCAAAATCAAATGCAAATGGTATGGTTTGATAGCGTAGCTCAAGAGTACCTCCTTTTGCACCGATTTGATTACTACATAATTTACGAGATTCTTGAAACTAAGGGTGGGTGAATCTGTTGAATGGTTATAAGTTAAAATATAAATATCTTGCACATCCGGTATGTATATTTGAATAGTTGTGTGTTGTTTAAAAGTTATGTACCTATGTACTTATTAATGTGAAGGCATTTATTGTTGTTGCCAGTACATTCAGCGCCTTTGACAATGACAATTACTACTGATATTATGAAGAAGAGGCATACACTTTACTGAAAACTGTAAATTGATATGTCCAGTCGTTCTCGCAATAAACTTAATGCACTTCAGCAAATCTGTTTAAAAATGAAATGTTTTGCACACCCTGTATTTAAATTCAATTAGTTTGATATTTATTTATGCACCAATTTCTTTAGTGATAATGATTTACATCGTTCGTAAATTTCCTAATTTCTACGAACACAGCTTCCTGTTAATATGTTTTTTTGCTATTTGTCAACGAAAAGAAGTAAAACAGTGAAATTTGATAACTTCTTTCATTTAAAGTAGGTAGCTAAAAATCCGTTTTGCATAGATTTATGTGAAGTTAAAAAAAAATCGTGGCAATTGATTTTCGTTAACAAATAGCTAGATATATCATACTAATAGCTCCACCAAGCAGTCGTTTTAGGAACTTGAAAGTATTTTCAATTAACTTCTCTTGCTCGATTTAGTTAACAAAATTTTTTTCCCGAAAACAAAAGACTCCGTAATACCCGGCCGACGATAGTGGGACACCCGGTATTTGGGAAAGCTAAAAATAAATCAATATCGTAACTTTTCAACCTAGGTAGGTATCTTAAATTTGACACAATCCCCCACCACTAGCGATTTGCCTTCAATAGCTGTTTTCATTATAATCAAACTTCTGGAATTCTGAAAGAAATTGCAGAAGACTCAGAAATATATTGCTCTATTCGTATATTTCGATCAGTTTTATTTTTATACTGCTTTCTTACAACAAAATTTCCTGAATCAGTGTCTGATAGCTTTGAGTTAAAAACCATGTTCTATTTATAATAATAATAATAATAATTTTGTTTTAGTTTTTTTTTTTGACACGGAAATATTGTACTTATACAAATTATCTTAAATATTATACAAATATCTTAATATAAACAATTCATAACACATTTTCCTACTTCAATCATTCGTATAATCTGTTTTATATTTCGAAATATTGCTCATTAATTTACTACAATTTTTGAAAATATTTGATATAGATATAGACTTGTACTTTAGAATTGCAGAATCGTGTAATAAAGTGCCTCCTGGATTATAATATGGCATTCTTAATGTGATGGCTAGAAACAAGCGCAGGAGGTGAATGATTAAAGACTTAAGTAAAGATGAGACACAGCAAATTCGCCAACGAGGATACTACAAAAAAATTATATGGCGATGACCTACTACCCAACCCAACTTAACCCTTCACGCAAGGAAAAAATTTCAATTTTTTCATGCTTTTGTTTGATATAGCACGCTATCATTCAAGCCCTAAGAAACTATCCTTAATGACGAATTAGCCACATGTCGGTTGGCATGCAGAGCGCCTTTCATAATATCATTGTCCTGTCTAAATTTCAGAATCCTTCAGGCAACTGACAACTGAAAACATGGGTTGAAAACCTAATCAAATAAATATAATTAAATTTGAGACACCCTGTATATAAATAAATTTTATGAGACCATTCTAACAAACTAAGAAAACTCAAAAGTTTTACTATTAATTAGGTTTTGCCGTGCCTAAAAATCTTAAAAAATAAATCAAAACATTTTTGAGTTCCCTTGTATCTAAATTGTATACCTAAAAACCCTCTGTATATAGTGAAACTCTAAAAATATCAAAGAAATCAATTTTTTACTTCCGACATCGATAAATTTATTAAGGGCATTAATAAATGAGTGGGAAATGTTTTGAGTTACCCCGTAGATATCCTCTAGGAACTATATAGTTTCACTCTAATGTATTCTTGATTGAAAATAGAAAAAAATAAAAAATAAAATAAAAAAGTAACCGATTGCTGATAAGGTTCTGCCGTGTCTAAAAGTCTCAAATAATAAATACAAAAAGTTTTGAGTTACCCCATAGATAACCTCTAAGAGCTTATAGTTTCTCCTTCAAAGAAATTTTGAATTGCAATCTAAAAAAATTATTCACAATATTACTTTTTTGTCCTTAACAAAATACAGAAATACATTTTTGACTCACCCCGTATATAAATTTAAAGTATATGCTAAAAATTTCTAAACATTTAAAAGTTATTTAAACTTAAGCTGCCATGAGTCAAAATGATCACAAAAATTCAATTTTTCTTAGTAACTAAAATAAATAATTAAAAAATGAATTGAGATCACCCTGTATAGAAATAACTCCCTGTGCGGTAAAGTAAAAATTTCCAAATTTTATATTTTGTGTTCCAAATAAAATTTGGATAATCTATTTGTAGGTACTTACTTTAATCCCTTATACATTGCTGAATACACCGGATACCCATACCGGTCTTTCCCGACATCATCAGTATACACCCATGTACCACCCAATTCAGCACCCATTTCGAAAACTTCACATTCAAAACCACTTTCCAACACATGTCTGGCTGAAGCCAAGCCAGCTGCACCTGCTCCAACAATAGCAACACGCATTTTTATTTATTTATTTATTTATTTAAAGCGAATAATATGATAAAATATTATGGAATATCAAACTATATGATTTCAATAAAAAATCTGCTAATGCTCAGTGATTATTAGTTTAATTAATGAATTGTAAATTCTGTATCAAATAATGTCTTAAAGGAGAGTAAAATAATAAATTATTGTGACCGCGTTTAATTATCACTACCACTGTCAATCAAACAATAATATGAATGAGTGATGGAATTTGCGTTTTATTAGTTTTTTCGTAGCAACCACAATACGACGTTATTTTGGACAAGAATCATTCCTCAGCTTGCCCCAAAACAGTGGCGTGCTACATAATGATATTTTTTAGTTTATTAATCAAATACAATACAAGTAGAATGATATTTAATTTGAAATAAAAGTCAATCTCCAAAACGAATTTAATAGATATCTCTATAATTCTTTTTTCAACCATACATGTTTCGGAGCACCAGTCTCCATCTTCAGTGGTTAGGAATATTACGAAAAGCTATTCTTCAACGTGTATAAAAACACAGTTTAATATACAGTTACTTAACTTCGCGTCGGAACCTTTTATCTCTCTGTCTTCAAAGCAATTCGCCGCTACTATAGTTATAGTATAGTATCTTATAGTATAACATAGTAGCGGGCCAGAATGTGGCTGGGATTGCGACGAGTCGATGCCGTTTTTAGCGTCTACTGACCCTTGTTATCTATAGTTATTATTCTATGATAAAAATTATGTTAATGTAATGTGATAGATCTATTGGTTTCATTACGTGGAATTTTTTTTTTATGTTTTTACGTTAAGACAAAATTTCATACTTATACTATTGAGATTTAAAATTGTCAAAAATTGAGTTTTATTATGTTTTTTCTTCTTGTAAATCATTTAAATTTAGAAAAATAAATAAGGGTGGAAAATTGTCACACTTTAAAGACATTCGATTCCAGCCTTATTTAAGTGTAACCCCTTTTTCTAAATTTAAATGATTTACAAGAAGAAAAAACCTAATAAAACTCAATATATGAAGAATCTAGTTTAGTTTGACAATTTTAAAACTTAATATAAGTAACTCTTTCAGGTATAGAAATTTCAGCAGAAATTTTTTCCTGCTAAAATTTAGTGGTACAAAAAAATTTACATTTCAAAAAAACCAAATATCACATATATTTGTCGAAAACCAAAAACAAGTTTAAAAATAGCCACTGATGATGATTTTTTTGTGAATATTAACGAAACGTTTTCCAAAATTATAGTCATGAGCGTAGAGAGGGGGCAGAAGGAAATAACGCCCTAAATTTTTTGTCGCTGGAATATTTCATTTTTTGAGTTCACATTAATAAAATAAATGAAATTTGCTTAAAAAAGGTCGTCTTCTATTATTTTTATAAAACGCTTAGTTTTTGAGTAAATTGAGATTAAAAATTTAGCATTGTCCGACCCAGATTCTGAAGGTAAACCAGTATTTTCTCTATCGATATTATTATATATAATATCACATCAAACAGAGTATCTGGGTCTAACAAATTCAAATAATTATATTGATCATGGCACCTTGCATTCATTACATTTGAAGGTAGTAAATGAAATAATTGCTTACCTTTAATAGTATCCAGAGATTAGTTTAAAGATTTTTTTTTGCAATAGTTTTAATATAAACCAATATTTTGATAGCATTAAAAACGCGCCAAAATGTGCAAAATGTGATCCAGTAATATTACTAACCACTGAAGATGGAGACTGGTGCTCCGAAACATGTATGGTTGAAAAAAAAATTATAGAGAGATCTAGTAAATTTGTTTTCTGGAGATTGACTTTTATTTCAAATTATAAATACCTACAATTGTGTAAACTCCGCTTGAGTTGGCCTAGCTTCCAGTACGGCTTAAAATATCACTGAATATTATTTAGAAAGTTATCCTGCGCATTTCTATTTAGATTCACAGTTTCCCAGGAACGTTTCAAATAGGAGAACTATTTTTTATATTTTGAAATAAATAAACAAATTAGTGAGAGAGAGATGTTTTTGGCGGCACCTAGCGTGAACAGGCAATATGCCGGGTGAAACACAGTTCACAAACGATGGCCGGACAAGAAGTAACAACTCCATTATATCCTATTGCCAACACTATATGCGCCCGAATCCCCTAGCAGGGAGGCTTTATTTAAGAATTGCTTGTTACATAAAGCAACAAGACTTTAAGTTATGTTGGAAATTTGTTTCACACTACCATGCTCTCACCAGACGGCCGTTTCGTCGTTCCACGACTCATCAGTGGTGATCGGCAGGCAGCGTGACCCAAACCTCCAACATTAACAAAGTTATTGCCTGTTCACGCTAGGTGTCGCCAAAAACATCTCTCTCTCTCAATCAATTCTCGTGCTAGTATAAGCTCTTTGTTAATGTTGGAGGCTTGGGTCACGCTGCCTACCGATCAACACTGATGAGTCGTGGATCGACGAAACGGCCGTCTGGTGAGAGCATGGTAGTGTGAAACAAATATCCAACATAACTTAAAGTCTTGTTGCTTTATGTAACAAGCAATTCTTAAACAAATTAGTGTTTTTTAGTAGGTAAGTTAGTTTTTTTAGTTAGTTAAGTTATTCGATTAATATAAGAATCGAACAAATTTTAACCCAAGAAATTAGTTATTGGCTTTTGTTTAAAT
This sequence comes from Apoderus coryli, assembly GCA_911728435.2. NCBI lineage: Eukaryota > Metazoa > Arthropoda > Insecta > Coleoptera > Attelabidae > Apoderus > Apoderus coryli. The sequence continues at coordinate 35,908,879 of OU452199.1, forward strand.
TTTTAAAATTTTAATTAAAAAGAAAGATTCGAGTTTTAAAGTTTTTCCTAATATGTCCTATTTTGATGTTAGTTTTTATGAAAGTGGTAATCTTTGACCTATTATGCAGGGTGAGTCATGATTAACGGGGCTGATTATTACAAAAATCCTACTTTGATTTTAGATAAAGCTAAAATATTAGATGTATGTAGTTCAGTTCTGGCTAGGAACATTTTGAAAATACTTAGTACTTATCATACAGTTATGGTTTTTAAAATAGGTCACACTATCCTAAAATTAAATACATAATTTAATAGTAGGCCATAAACAATAATAAACAATTGAAAGTTACATATTGCTAACGATTATAAAAAAATACCTATAGAGATTTTTAATAATACGAGTAGTAAGTTTGTAACAACAGTCTTGTAGCATAGCATAAAATAACAATATAGCAAACACAAAAAAATAACATTATTAAGAAAAAGAAAAAACAAATTTTTAAAAATGATGTTCAAATTGACGACTATTGTTTTAATGGAAGATTGGCACATTTTTGTAATTCTTGGAATAGCGTTAAAAAGAACCGAATTGCTTTTCGAAGTTCTGCTATGCCGTCATATCGTGTTTTATACGAGGGGTAAACCGCGGGGCCAATGTGGTGTACAACCTCGAACCAATGGTAACAAATTGTGTAACCAATGGTGCCAATTATTCACGAATGTGAGAAATTATTGAAATTTGTATGACCAATAGACTAATTAACAACCAATTAAGGACCAATGGGACCAATTAAAGTCCAATTATGAACCAATTACCGGCCCAATTAAAGCCCAATGCAAAATTTTATATATAGAAACCACGCCCATCTACGGTGATCGTGCAAAATCGACGTAACTCGAATGATTCCGATTCAAACTCATACGACGCGACGTAATGCATTGGCGGCTTGTGTTTTTTAACGGCATTATTTTATTTCCTTTTCTTTATTGAGTTAAAAAGTGGTGATTGGTTCTGTCATCGAATATTAACTATAGATGAGAAGGTTCAGTAGACGCCGAAAACGGCATCGTCAATGTAGGAAATACAAAAGTCTAGATCTTCAGTAACTTCATTGATAAACCTTTGTGCTGCACGGCTGCATTCCTAAGATCAAAAGGAATACAGACGTATTCAAACAAACCAAAAGGTGTACATATTGCAGTCTTGGGAATATCTGAACGATTAATTGGAATTTGATGATATGCTTTGACCAAATCTATTTTAGAAAATACTGTTATCGTACAGCTGGAAATATATCTCGTACATAAAATAAGCGGCTGTGAAAATAACCAGAGGAATTATCCGCCATTACACCCTGGTTGTTTGGTTTTCCTGCCAAGAACACGCTGGCGTACATTTTTTTGCACCAGTAGCAAAACGATCATGATACCAGCAAAGTAACGAATTGTTTCTGGGTGTAGATTGACTTTGATCGTTTGATATTATTTGAATACTTTCAAAACATATAATAATTATATTTAATTGGCAGTGTCAGACTAATCTCTAGTGACAAAGTCTGCCAACAATCAATAATACTTTTAATAAAAAATAATAATAATAAGGTACTACAAGGGTACGAAATACCGAGCGAAATACGCATTCATTTATATTAACTAGGTACTTCTTTTTGCACTTCTATGTACTTAATTGCTCAATTACTAATTACATATCAGATTAATTAGATATTGTAGGGATAAGTTTTATGGCCAGTCGTATATAGAGACCAATGGGCCTATTCTAGTGGACAAATAGTGAAAATTATTGGGAAATTGAGCCAATGCAATGCCAATTGTAGAGCCAATGTGGCCCAATTGAGACAATTCAATATTTTAAAAGACAAATGCGAGCAAATGCAAAGTCCAATGACACAATGCAAGGTCCAATGGGACAATGTATACGCCAATGTGTATAATTAATGAGAAATGTCCAATGGGGTGTACAGACTTTTGGGTCGCGGTTTACCCCTCGGTTTTATATACTTCATTTTGTAAGTAAGTAAAATAAATTGTTAGGACCGATTTGTTGCAAATACTTACCACTGGCAAAACAGCCCGGCGGCGCTCAGCATCGCCAGGATGCAAATGTTACATTAACAGTTTTACATTACAGTTTTTGGCACACCAATTTCCTTCTCAATTTTTCTTCATCAAACATTTATCTCTTTTCTCTTCCTATTGTCTTTGTTGTATGTTTTAGGACGCGCGTGAACCAATAATGATCCGTGCTCCACTAAATTTGCTTTTAAACGAGCAAATATCTCAAAAAACGGCTGCGTTTTTTCTGCATATCTAACAAACACACAAACCTATAATTATAATAGAGATATTTATATCTATAATAGATTACTTACCTTTGGAAATATAATTCCGAAACTTCTGCAGAATTTTTATTACTCTGTATAAAATATAACATATTTTTCATAATTTTAATATGCTGCCATTATTCGAAGAAATTGATAAATATCACAGATTTACAAAATCGCTTTACAGGACAATTCCTAGATGCAATAACTTATTACATTAATATCATAAATTCTACATTTGACAAAAAAGAAAAAAAAAAGAACATAAAAATTCCAAAACCATGTGAACAACACGTTCTAATTTAGTAACACTATCAAAAAATATATCAAAACAGTGGCTTAATGCGTTAAATTTACATTACATAGACTGGGGATCTCAAGAGAACATTAGTCCTAGCACGCTCACATCTAAACAAACAATCATCTCTACTGGAAATTCGGGGAATATTAAAGTTTAGTTTAGAAAGATTATAAGAACAATCTACCTTGTTATGGAGAATATTATACAAAAACATTAAAGATGACAAAACATGACGAAGTTCAAGACTCTGCATTGAAAATCGAGCTAAAAGAAGTCCCTGATCGTATCCTCGAGTTGGATAAGCGCCATCCTGCTTCCAGACCAAATATTTCAAAAATCTACGTTGTATTTTTTCTAATGACTGCTTATGATGACAATATCTATCCTCCCAGAGGGAGCGTTTACTGTGATTTATTAGCCAGATTTAATGAGTCCTCTTTAGATCTCAGGAGAGTGGTGCTGTCAGTTCGGTTTCTTTACGATTTGTTGCATAACAATGTTGATTGTCTGCTGCTTCTATCTAAAATTAACTTTTATACACCCCGTTTATTCAATAGATATAGGCCCACCTTTTACATAGAACCATGTGGAACAAACATATTAACACAATCACCTATTTACTTTATGTGCAGGAATTTCAATAAAGTGTCCCATATCTGTGACATTCATTGTACTCCTCTACCAACTATCCTAAATTCATTTTTGAGCTTGCCATAAGTCGATGTTTCTTTTCTTATTATTATTGTATTTTTTTTACTTAGCAATATTTTGATGTTTGCTGTAATTGGGTATTTCCTGTAGCAAATAAAGTACTTATTATTATTATGATATGAATAAAATGGGGACCAAATGATAGATCCATACTCTAATTGAGACCGCACATAGGCAAAATAAAGGGCAATAAGAGCATCGACGCTCACAAAGCCCTTACAGCTTCACACTAAGAAGCCATACATACGACTTGCTTCCTGAATTCTGGTTTTAATGTGCTCATTAAATGTGAGTCTCGAAGAGAACATCACCCCGAGGTCAGTAACCAAGTCTGATCGGGACAAACAAATGCCGTTCAGTGTATATAAATTAACAATTAAGTTCTTCCCAGAGTACACTTAGCTATATTTAGCGCTAGTTTGTTTATATCACACCAGTCGCACAAGTTATTAAGATCTTTCTGCAACGCCAAGCAATCCAACCTAGCTGTAATAGGTTTAAAAATTTTAAGATCATCAGCAAATAAAAGCTTGCCTGCCTGAATAGTTCCGACTAGGTCATTGATAAATAAAAGAAAAAGCAGGGGACCCAAATTGGAGCCCTACGGAACCCCTGATGTCATTGTGTAGTCATCGGACGAATGTCGGTTATAATAAAGAAATTGTAAGACACTATTAGTCTAAGCAAGGCGTGATGTTCAAATGTCACTTTATAATCGTTATATTAATGCCAAAATTTGCCTTTAGAATGTGCAGTTTTTCAGTAAACTATATAAGAGAAAAAAAAGGTCCGTCGACTCACCTCATCCCTAAAGCAGAATGGTTATTATGTTTACGTGATATCTAGATATACTCCAAACACATTTTTTGAAGCGAAACATTTTTTCTTACTCAACATAAAATTACAGTATGCTACGCCTATGTAAATAGAATTTGTATCAAGTTAATGAACGGATGCCTGACTATATAATAATTACATAGTAATTACAGTTACAATTATTAACTGATAACATTTCAAATTTCCAAAATATAGTGGTCACTAGTTTTTCGTAATCATTTGGTTAAACGCAATGTTTTGCGTAATAGTTAGCATATTACTTTGGTGACCAATCTGGAATTACGTGCGAATAATACCCTATGATTTAGGTATATGTTTTTTGGAAAACTTTATGTATAATAATTGTTATTTATAACGAAATTAAACAATAATAATAATTGGTTGTCTTGTTTAAAAGTAGTTTGGGAATTTCTCGAATATAACAAGTTATCAATGCTAATTAATTAACTGTAGTATAAATAAAACATTTTGTATTAAATTGTTTACATTAAAAAACAATTAATAAACAAAATATTTAGTCTGAACTAATTTTATATTAAAAGGATTTCATGTCCGTAAAGATAACAAAAAGAAAATAATTTTGTGGCATAGTGGACATAATTCTCGTTTTACCTACACAGATACTACATTTTGGTTATTTTACATATCGATATATAAAAAATAGGTAATAAAAAGCCGTAGGTGAGAACGACTTGCATCCCTAGGGAGCCTAAACAGGAGTAATAACATATTAAACAAAAAATTCATTTTGGAGCTTCTATAGATACTACATTTTGGTTATTTTACATATCGATATATAAAAAATAGGGAATAAAATGCCGTAGGTGAGAACGACTTGCATCCCTGGGGAGCCTAAACAGGTGTAATAACATATTAAACAAAAAATTAATTTTGGAGCTTCTATAGATACTACATTTTGGTTATTTTACATATCGATATATAAAAAATAGGGAATAAAATGCCATAGGTGAGAACGACTTGCATCCCTAGGAGCCTAAACAGGTGTAATAACATATTTAATAAAAAATGAATTTTGGAGCTTCTATAAATACTACATTTTGGTTATTTTACATATCGATATATAAAAAATAGGGAATAAAATGCCAAAGGTGAGAGATATAAAATAATCCCAGTAAAGAACTGTTCTACAGTCCAACACTGTACAAGATTCTAAAAAATAGCCAACCTACTTTAATTATTAATTATTATTATTTGTGAGATGAGTTGTTTGCATGTTTTTGAAAAATACATGATAAAAAAGAGTTTATCGTACTTGTACATAATAAAATTTATATATAAACTATTTTAGAAATCTACTCTTACATAATAATGGTATCTTCTCCAATATACAATATACCTAATTGAGGATATACCGTAGAGTCGAAAGCTAAGTGGCCTTTTTTAAATTTCTCGTAATAAGTATTTTCAAAAAATAAAATTGGAATTATAAAATTACGAAATACTTTTTGTTTAAATATCTCTATATAATATCACAGAACAACAAATATTTTCAGAAATTCACGAAAAAAATCACAATAGTCTCTATTTTCTATAACTAAATTGCAACACAAGGGACATGTTTCGGAGCTTGCGTACTGCATCAGCAGTCTATCTTAATAAATCAACAATAAAAGTTTTTTTTTTGTAATTAAATTACACTTCACTGCTTATGGATTAGTTGTACGTGCAATCTGTTTCAGAACCATCATTCTAGAATTACGCCTAAATCCTTCAGAAGACCAATAGAGTCAAAAATCAAATCAATCAAAATGTTACAATCATTAGCATTATATCATATTTGTTGATGATGCAAAGCTAACTCTGCTCACTACAGTCTATTTTATCAAAAAATTTGGTGTAATAAAAGGTTCGTTAAAGTGGACCTCTCCGGCATGAAATTATGCTGATTCGAAGAAGTTAAACTACGAACAAGCGGACATATGTGGCAACACAGCATAGTCTCGAGGAAAAAATATGGATCAGTAGTTTCCTTTTTCCTTTCGCCAGATTTATAAATAAATGGGAACAATTTATCATCATACATACAGAGGATTACCATAAGATTCCGTCCGGATTTCAAACCCTTATCCGGATAACATTAATGACGGATAGGTTTCAGATACCAAGCTTGGAGTGGAGCAGATGATTGAATTATCTGCGATTTCTTTACAACTTCTTACACTTAAGTATAGATTGAATACTAGATAGGGTACCTCCTTTACAATCCGTGTGCGAGAACGAATATTGGGTTCAGGTCTCGAATTTTTATCTGTACTAAGAACTATAATGAAATTTGTAATTATTGTGATATTTTTGCTTTCCCGCACAGGGAAAGTATTGTGAATTGATCTAAATTTTGGTTTATGAGTTTGGGGCAGTCCTAGGATGAACCCATTAGCTTTTGGTTGAGTCGACACAACCGCTAAATTTTCAAATAACAGTAGGGGTCGAGTGATACATCATTTTAAAGCATTTTTTATCTGCTTCACAGCGATAGGTCACTTTTGATATTTGCCCCCATAATTTTCGAGAAAATAGCTTGTAAAATTTCACCAGTTAGGTAGTTGGAATATATATTATTCTTATAAGAATATAATATGTACTTGAGTACTTTAGCACATTGATAGAGCGTTCGTTTCGCATGCGGAAGGTTATTGGTTCGAGTCCAAGCTCTGGCAATATTTTTTTTAATTTATAAATATAGTAGTTCGTTTGTTACGTTAGTTTATTGGAAATAATGAAAATCATACAATTATAATAATAATTATTATGAAAATTTTACACATAAGACTGATACTGTGTAATAATTATTATTAACAATGAAAACAAGTAGATCAGTTAACCAATTTATTATTATAAATTATATTGTTGTTTTAATTGAATTCAACGCAACTTTGCAAAATGCTCAACAATTATTTTTTTTATTTGCGAGACAAACGAAGTATTTTGTATTTTCAATATTATCAGTGATAATATGTAACACATAGTAGTATAATAATAATGAGGCCTCTTGATGTCATTCCATTAATATTCAAGGCTGATAAGACTGCGCTGCGAATCTAGAATAAATATATCACATAACTCACACAGTCTGGTTCGTTTAGAGCAGGGCTCTCAAAACTTTGGAGCCATAGAGCCAAAACAGTTTTAATTTTTCTGCCCTTATCTATGTTAGACTAGTCGCATAGTGACCGACCTACGCAAACATATGCTTTTTTGCATTTCTATTACTATGGTGTATTGTGACATCTAGTGGCAAATAGTGATACTATGTATTCTACTGTCTATTTCAGTTACTCACTAACAAGTGGCATTAGTTGTAGTTAAATATTTGGGAATTTCCGCTATGGTTCGAGAAAGTTCTGGTTAGTGTATTCCGATCACTACGAGATGACAGTAATTGCATATAGTCAGTTTGCGTAGGAAAGGCGAAGGAAGCGAAACTCTCTATTGAGAAATAAAGTAACACCCGTGTATTTTGATTTAACTTATTGTTTTATGTGTGATTTATTATTATGGAAAACACATTTTTTTGAATGGGAAGCATTGACCTTTAGCCGATTTAGAAAATATTGAATGGTAGTGGAAGTTAGCATTCTATGTTGATTTGACAGATCATATGAACGAACTGAATTTGAAAAAGTGAAAGTCAGCTTCTCCCTGATTTATACACCAATATCAAATCCTTCAGGCAGAAAATAATACTATTTCAATAGCAGTTACATAGAAAATATTTCGCACATTTTAAAACATGTAAAATCTTCAGCCACACTAAATTTCCCGTCGATTTTGCAGTCAAAACTTTGAGTGCTTTAAAGATAAATTTTGATACTCGTTTCTCAGACTTTGATGTGATTGCGAATGCAATTAAGCTTTTTCAAACTGATCGTTGAAAATTAAATTATAAAAATACGAGGTCTAGCTTTTAAATAACGAGACTGCGCGCGCAGAAGGCATTCTAGAGTGGGAGGGAGGGAAACGAATGGAGCGTTGGTTAGCGTGTAGTGTCTGCCACGCCACTACGACAACACGTTCTTGTCCCTGTAGTAGTTTTTTTTCTGTAGAAGTTAAAAACGAACGCGGTTTTTGCTCGCACCGATAACAATGTGTGACGAAAAACATGAGCAACGAATCAATGTGAAATTTCTCGTTAATTTAAAAAAAACTCCACGGGAGTGCCAGAAATTGTTGAAAGAGGTCTACGGTGAGAATTCTCTATCTCATGCACGTGTTTTCGAATGGCAGAAAAGGTTTTTTGAAGGCCGAGAGAACATCGAAGATGACCAACGTCCAGACCTGTGTCTGTTTGAACTCCGCAAACAGTGACAAAAATCAATGACATTGTGCGCGGCGATCATTGTATGAGAATTCGGATGATTGCTGAGACTGTAAACGCCGATAAAGAAACGGTCAGAAAAATTTTACTTGACGAATTGAACGTGAAGAAAGTCTGTGCGAAGATGTCCCAAAAAATTTGAGCCAAAGCCCTTCCGTCAACAGATCTGCTCAGATTTTCTTGAGAGGTTAGATGAAGAGCCTGAATTGATGGAAAATAACATCACTTGCGATGATTCCTGGATATTCCGGTACGATGTAGAAACTAAGCGGCAATCCATGCACTGGAAAACTCCTTCATCGCCAAGAATGATAAAAGCAAGGATGCCCAAATCAAAATTTGTCCATCATTGTGATGATGGAATGGGTTCCAGAAGGTCAAACTGTAAACCAAACTTATTATTTGACAGTTTTGGCAACATTGCGAGAGCGAATTCGTAAGAAATGGCCGGAGTTTTGGAAAAACAAGTCATGGATCTTGCACCAGGACAACGCGCCTACCCATAACGCGCAGTCTGTGAAGCGTTATTTAGACGCTAGAGGCACTCCAGTGCTCGAACACGCACCATACTCGCCTGATTTAGCACCTTGTGAATTTTTCTTGTTTCCGAAGATCAAGTCTGCCTTAAAAGGAACCCGGTTCGAGTCTATGGAAAAGGTGAAGCGAAAAGCGGCAGAGCTCCTACATGCTCTGACAAAAAAAGACTTCCAGCATTGCTTTGACCAATGGCAAAAACGAATGGAGCAGTGTGTGGCGGGGGGAGGCGAGTACCTACATTGAAGAGGAGTATTCGATTGTAGAATAATTTTTACAATAAAACTCTTTTTCATAAGCAGTCTGGTTATTTAATAGCCGCACCTCGTAATTTCCAAATTATTAATTTGCGGAAATTCTAAGAGTGGAAATTTTAGAAGAATATACGATATTATATGTCGAAAATAGAATTAAAAAACTTAAACTCTTAGAATCTCTTGAAATTCATAAATTAAAAACCTCAAATTCTTATTGTAATTTAATTTTAAATCACTAGTTAGACATCAATTCTCCTTCTCTGTTAAATTAGTTTGTATGATATCGATAAGGCATTTGCACCTGATTATAAGAGTTTCTTTTGATTAGCTAAACATTTGTAAATGTAGTTTAGTGATTATTCTACATCTGATAAAGCCACGGTTATGTAGATTTTAATAAATTCGTCTAAATTATTTAAACCTTTGTTTTTCATCAAGTACAAGTCAAAACTATCAACGGAAAGAAAAATATGTAAGACATTCCAATTGCACTCCGTTGCATAATAATAACTTTAACATTTTGACATACTCATTGTGAATTATGGTAATTGTTTGGTATTTTAAGTAAATCTATGTCTATTAAAGCTCTCAATATTTTGAATATATAGTCCATTCTGGACTGGAATTAATTTCTCGACAATAAAAGACAGAGTTTGTCTCCACAAAATGAATATTCCAATTTATTCAGAACACGATTAAATATCAGTTATATCAGCTACTCATATTGGCGGACTAAAGTAGCCTCAGATATTTTTAATATACAAGGTGTTTCTAAAATATGTGGTCAAAATTTGTGAGCGAGTTGGGGACGTCCAATCATGAAAAAAGATGAATTATTCAAATGTAGCATATTTTTTCACCTAGTTAAATGTCGTAAACTGACATGAAATTGAATAAAAAGGGATGACCATAGGCGGGTAAACGGGGGGGGGGACCTTTGCCTTAATTATAACCTAACTTTTTTTCATGTGACTTTTATTCCATTGGTGTCAAAAATGTGATAAAATAAAGTTTTCTACATAAAAAAGGCATACTTGTTTTTTCTCGAAAAACTTAAAGGTTTTCGAGAAATTCGAGTTTGAAAATTGTAGGACAAAACTGGTCCTTAGTACACAGCAGTATATTTTGATATTGAAATACAGTTTGCTAACGAAAAGTTTTCATAAATTTTATTAATGCTGTGTACTAAGGACCAGTTTTGTCCTAAAATTTTCAAACTCGAATTTCTCGAAAACCTTTAAGTTTTTCGAAAAAAAAAAACAAGTATGCCTTTTTTATGTAGAAAACTTTATTTTATCACATTTTTGACACAAATGGAATAAAAGTCAGGTTATAATTAAGAAAAGTGCCCCCCCGTGTACCTGCCTATGGTCATCCCTTTTTTATTCAATTTCATGTCAGTGTACGACATTTAACTAGGTGAATAAATATGCTACATTTGATTAATTCATCTTTACTCCTTTCGAAACTATTTCAAAAAAATCGTCATCTTTAACACCCTGTATCTTTGTAAATAAGAACTTTTCGAAAAATCACAATTTAGGTTTTTTTGATGATCAGACGTCCACAATTCGCTCACAAATTTTGACCACCTATCTTAGAAACACCTTGTATAGTCCATTCTGGAGTGTAATTTATTATCTCAATATTTATTGCGTGAAAATACTGTTTTGATTGCATTGATTTTCCCAGGTCACAATGAACTTGTTTTATTGAAAAATATATTATGTTTACAAAAATAAAATTAATTTATTATCATCTATTCTTCGAAAGCTAAAAATTCTTCATCATTCAGAATCTTATATACCTTCCTATGCTTTCTATCTACTTGTTTATATAGCTTATCAATAACGCGTGGTAATTTAGCAATTCTTGCAGTATCAGCCAATTCATCAAAGTATATTCCTTGATTTTCAGTTCCTAATCGATGTGCCATGTGAATTTTTTGACCCATACGTTCTCGCTTCTCTATGTCTTTCCAAAAGTCTTCCAGCATTTGTTCTCGGCTGATAACAACATCTCTTTTTAAAAGTGCCAAAAAGAATCTGACCTGCAATTGAAACACAATTAACTACTTGGTTAAATACGTATTTTGAAAAATGCTAATTTTATCGCCTTGATTACAAGACCACGTTACAGGGGTAATAAGCATATTGCTTTTCTAGGTACTTTGTAATGAATATGAAATTATTTTTTAATTGAAACAACTAATGATCAAAGAACGAAAACGCAAATATTCTTGGTATGTTGAAAAATGTTTTAAATTCTTATCTAGTAAACGAAGCAACATGTGAAAAAAATACAAGAGATAAAAAAGTTGTAGTTTTAGTTGCTTTATCTCAAGACAATATCGAAATTACATTACAGTCAGTGGCGTAGATTTTTTTTGTCAATAATTTTTATTAAGTTGTTCCCCTAACCCCACTGGACTTAATAATTTTGATCAAGTCAGGGACATATAAGCTCACTATTTCTAGCACAACGCTGCCAAATTCCAAAGAAATCGGCAAGGAGAAAGAAAAAAAAACCGTTATTTACAAAAAAAACTTTAACACCTTGTATCTTGGTAACATAAGCATTTCCGGACGTATGTTTATGGGAATTTTTTTTCATAAAATGACCTGAGAAATCACGCCTTTCAATATTGGCGCGCTTTTTGAAACACCCTGTATTGTTTTGAAGTGTGAGTAATATAAAGAGTTTAAATTTGTAGTAAAGGTTATTTGTGGATTTGCAGAACCGGAGTCGAATTATATGATGTGGGTAGTCGCTTTGATGCCGTTTATTAGATATTACGGAGATTATACTGGGTGGGCAAATTTGAGGTTAGGAAGTAAATTGGCTAAAAAACACACATTTTTTTCACACAAATTCAGTTTTATTGATGTCGTCAAACGTCCACCTCTAGCACGTCGGCAGACGTTTCACCAAATTTTGAACCACATTTTGCAACAAAGGTTCGCTTATAATAATAATAATAAATGTGTATTAACAATAACCTGAACATAAATTGCGCCAGAGGCTCAAAGAATCCAAGGGAACGGGAACAAGCGCAGACAATATTTTCAAGCCTGATTGGCCTTTTTATAACATAATGGCACTTTTTTTGGACGATGTTTATAATCAAAGAAATACAAAAAATCCTAACTAATTACTACAAAAGCGGCTGCAGCAAGCGTAGTTTCCTCTTCTGGCCACATTTTCAAAGTGACGGTTGTTTCATTAAAAATCTTGAAATAGACGATTCGTAGCACGGGCGAACACGCGCCGTGGGAAGGGCTACATTCGAGCTCGCGCCACTTGTAAGTGGAATTCTTAGTTGAATGCAGAATGTTGGGATATTTCACAAAAATTACGAAATAGTGAAGTCAAGCATGATTTACGAATATTAATAATACTCAAAAACTCGATACTATTGCCATGCGAAATAAATCTGTTTGCTCATTGTGGGAGGATAATCGATAATGTCAAGGTCACGAAAACTGCTGCATTACTTTCAGTTAATGAATAAATCAATATTTTCCTATAATGTAAACTTGAACTATATAATTTAAAAATCGCGTTATGATAAACTTGTCAATAAATTAATAACATTCTATAATACATATTTATTAATTACATATTTTTTAAGTGAATAGCTACATACTTTTTAGTTACTTAGTAGGTATGTAATTTCATATCCACGTTGGCTTTACAGGTTTGACCACACGCGCATATGTAAAATTTTCTTTGTATTAATGGTAATATCGAGAGTATAGAAGTTCTGGAACGCCTTTCTCTTCCCCAAAGTCCCTCATATACTTACACACACTTCGTGACAAATTGTTTCGACCTATCAAGCAGAATTGCTGTGACAAAATACTGTATCTTAATCTCACTTTATGTGAGCTGAGCAAGGCCTTTGATTGTGTCTCATGAACTACTTTTGACCAAGCTTTCTCGATATAGGGTATGTCGCAGCTGCTGCGGTCGTACCTGACTGGCAGAGGACAGACGGTGCCTTTTCGATCGGAGCTGTCTGAGGTGAGAGTATTAACGAGTGGACTGCCCCAGGGCTTTGTGTTGGGACCGTTGCTCTTTGTCGTTTATACTAACGACCTATATGGTTATTTGAATTCTGGAAGAGTCCCTTTCTATGCTGATGATACGTCTTTGGTGTGTTATGGGAACAGTGATTCACAGCTCGAAAGTCATGCAGAGCACCTGGATAGAATTGTGAATGACTGGTTTACTAGTAATCTGCTGAAACTAAATATTGATAAGACCCAAAGACTTACATTTTCTGGTGCTGGGACGAACAGCCAACTTGTTGATGATGGGCATCACACGTTAATTTTTTTAGGGGTAAGTCGTCTTCTAGTATGTACGTTATTAGGAAGCTCAAACATTGTCTGAGTCAGCAATCTCTGAGAACTGTTTATTTTTCACTTATGGGGTAACTCGTCATCGGCTATGCAAATATTTAGAGTGTCAAAAAAGGTGGTTCGCATTCCGGTAAATGCTGGATATCTTTATTATATATATTATCAACTGCAATTGTTTTGTACAAAACACAGGCGTGTTCCCAAGTACCCTTCTCGCTTAGCGTGTTGTCGAAAATCCACCTATCACGTAATGAACTAGATTAACCTTATTGTGATCCGCCAAGGCTGCAAGTTCTCTATGGCATTCCCATACCACTTTAGTTGTACCTAACCTTAGGGCTTTTCAGAAGCCAATTTTATAGGAACTAAATTAGAACTTTTACACACTAAGAGGTTAAAAATTACAGCTAGGTACCTACCTGTATTCCAAACGCTGGAATTGGACACACTTTGTTTATAACTCCAATAAATGCCATGGTCGGATGTTCAATATTTATTATGTGTTTGTAGAGTTTTCTAACAAAGTTATTGTCGTATTGAATATCACATTTATTGCTTAAAAATGGATATGAATAGTCGTACCCTTAAAGTAACACATTATGATAAAATTACGATAATATTAATCAATACCGAAAGTGTAATATAGGTAAGTACTCACCGGTACAAAAAATAATATCGTCAATCTCTTCCTCGGTACCATCCTCAAATTTAACAGAATTTGTTAATATTTCTGTTGATCTAGGTTTTGAAATTACTGTTGCTTCCAGTTCTTTATATAGAGTCTCCCCATAGCTAACAAAAACCTAAAAAATTATTAATATATTAACAGGCCAATCGATTGTCGATAACACAAAGTGTCCAGAAAGGGTAGGGGGTATTTATACCTGGTGTAACGCGCACCGAAGATCTGAGTGAACTTGTTAGCCGCATATTATGTAACTGTCCTTTCAAAGACAATTTTAGGCAAATCAATTTATTGACTCTGGAGAGGGAAGGATTTAGACCCTGCTTTTCCCACTAGACTTTAGTAAATTTCATTGTGTATTATAGACATGTTTCGACTTTAGCTAAGGGTATTATCAGTACTTATGAATAATCACATCATGCAGTATCACTACAATCCAGCTAGTCTATAAACACATAAACAATAAATTTAAATATTATTTACCAACTACGTAATAAAATTCCAGTTTATATAATTTCTTAAATTTGTGGCGCTATTAACCTTAGTTTTTGTGATCTGGTAAGGTTTCTAAAAAGTATTTCTGTGATGTATGTAAGAGGGGAGTTCGAATACAATCGCAGACCTATTTTTGCGCATGGTAATATCCACTAATACGTAGGTATCTGGTAGCAAAAATTTTTATAGGGTGGAGTAAAGATGGGATTAGGTATTGAAGTATTTTGAAGTTGAAATATTGGATAGTTAGTTGGTGATATGATGATGATTAACGTGTAGTAGGCATATAGTTGTTAGTTCGATAGCAGTCATTGTTAGGACAACATATCCCTGCCTGCTACCTAACCTTCCATACTCAGCATATTACCCCCAACCTCATGCAATGATTATCTACCAAAGCCTGCAATCGAACTAATATAACAACTATATGCCTTCTACATTTCATCTCAATCCTGCTTATACACACCCTCCTTTACTAATTCTTCCTGGTTATCACTATTACACCCTTACAACACATCCCTGCCTGCTACCTAACCTTCCATACTCAGCATTTTACTCCCAACCCCCTGCAATGATAAAATAATTTCATCCACTGTATGAATTTATAATATCATAAAATTGTATTATTTATTCTATCAGTCGATATAGTGAATAGATACCAACCTGGCAACATCGCTAGAATAGTGACACTTTCTCACCTAAAATTCGTCTGACTGCGCAGCGGCGCGGTCAGACCATACTTTCACACATGTATACTGCAAGATTACCTTAATTTTAGTCGTCACAAAGAAAAATTAACGTTTAGTTTACCCGTGATCACAGGCAGAGATTACCCGAAAATTGTCATATCAGACTTGTTTATTATTTATTGCACAGGTTTGTTTTGCTTATTCTATACATTTAACGCCATGAATATGATGGAAAAAATGGCGACCGCTACCAAAGCGCTCACAATACTCAGTTAACAAAACACGCGTTCAGCAGAAAATTGATGATCGTTCCGGTAGCGCTATGTTGTGATGGACGCGACCATTAAGTTCTATGGATCTGATAAAAATGTGACATTAATTTTGGCACTAGCGG
Organism: Apoderus coryli; assembly: GCA_911728435.2. Classification (NCBI taxonomy): domain Eukaryota; kingdom Metazoa; phylum Arthropoda; class Insecta; order Coleoptera; family Attelabidae; genus Apoderus; species Apoderus coryli. Next base: position 35,924,805 of record OU452199.1, read on the forward strand.
ACCACAACTAATATATTATAAAGGGTGTCCCAAAATTAACGCAAAATTTGAATTAAATAGAAAACAAGAGTTTTTAGTCTTTTGATTGTTGAAGTTTTGCATACACATACGCACTCGTTTGTCGAAATTTTCCATGACCATTCTGCATAAATGTGGCTGAATTTAGCACTAGTAACAGTCACTGCTTGCCCAGTCTCGTTTTGAAAAAAGTATATGAAATTGTTCAATAATGAAGACACGTTGTTCTATCGTGCAACGCTCCATTTTTGCTAACCCTAAACTGTCAGCTGTCGATTTGTTTTGTTTTTAGGGTTGCAACACTTTACTGCATAAATAGCGGCAAATTTAGAGCTTGCGCTAATTTTGGGACACCCTTTATTCCGAATTATTTTCGAAATGTTTGAAATTTTTAGAAATACATATTAGGTAGGTTTAGATAACGTTAAAATTGTTTAGCGAGTACAACATAAATATCACATACATTGTTAACTTACTTGACTAGCCGCTTTAGAAATAAGCGCTGATATATCAGTCCCTGAGGGTCCTCCACCAATCACCAAAACTCTTCTATTTTTGAACGGTTCTGGCTTCCTATAGCTATGACTGTGTATACACGATCCTTCGAAAATTTCTCGTCCAGGTATCGACGTCCATTTTGGAACCGAATAATTTCCAACGCATATTATTGCAGCATCAAATATGCTTTCTTTTATCAATTTTGTCGTCGTATCTTGAACTGTTACTGACCATTTGTTGTTTGGTAAAGGATCAATCAATAGAACCCTTTTATTAAACTGTAAAAAAATAGTTGTGAGACCCAAGCATTGTTTAGATTTATTTCCCGAGGAGAAATAAATATACCGAGTCAGGCAGTGCATTCGTATCGGTCTCTCATAGCCAAACAAAATTCAAATTTCAAAATTTGTTTACGTGGGAGTAGATCCTAGCTCATTTTCTGTAAAAAATGCAAATATTGAGGAAACGGTTAGATATAAGTATAGGAATCATAATAATAACTTTACTTTACAATCCAAAGTATACAAAAAATCCATAAAATAAATTGAAAGAATATAACTTTGATATGCCACACCCGGTATATTTAAAAACAGTTTCCTTAGCTGTTTTTTGGCTATGAGAGACCAAGGCTAATGTACTGTCGGACCCGGTATGTTTGTGTTTTGTATGTTGCCAAATACTACTACTAAACGTTTAAGTAGGTATTATTAACCTCAATTTACTCTATGTTTTCCTATATTTCCAGAAGCTCTTCGGATAATCCTTCCTTATCCCAGAACTTTTGCAGCATTAGACTACAATGCTGTGTGATATGTCTAACAGTTTTACAGGTTTTCGGAAGGTTATTTCTACTAGCCTATTTGAGAAAGTGAAATGAGTAACAGGCTAGGGAACGTCGAGTTAACATGTGGATGGAATGACAGCTAGAATTTTATGAAACATTTTCCGTGATAGTATTAAGAAAAATATATAAATCCCTATGAAACTTGGATAGAACACAACAATTTCAGTGGGTGTTCTGTGACAGAACTTATAAAAACAAGAACATAACCGGGTCCGGGCATTTTTAACGACAGAAAGTAGTGAGAAGTTAAGTATTTTTTTTCGTTAAGTAAAAATCCCTATAAGTCAATGGTCGCGTCCTCACTTTACACTTGTTATTGTGTAGTTGTCCTGATGAAGACTAAAACTATAGTCGAAACGTTGAAGTAGAATTGAATTTTGCTGTGTTTTATTGTCCTATATCCGACGAATGACAGAATTGTGAATTGAAAAGCTCAATTTTTATAAAGTTGCCTTTGCAGACGTTTTTATAAAGGATGACTGTTTCTTCTAAATCGACAAATAAAAAAGTTTTTCCTCTTCCAAACTCTATCCGTGGACACATTGTATAACTAAGAGATACAGGACTTTAATAGAAAAACCCGTGATTGTTTTTGCTGATCTAGCAAGAAATCTTTGAAGTAAAGTAAGTAAATTTAAAACACATACCTGTATATGGGGAAGCAAATTAAAATGCTCAGCGAACTGAGTTATATACTCCAATACGTCTGCTTGAGGGATGAATGATTTTCCCTTTTCCTCATAATGAAAATCTTGAAACTCCATTAATTCTTTAGGTAAATTAGTTCTGGAAATAAAAGATGGGAACCACTATAATAAATATTCAAATAAAAACGCTTCATTTCAGTTTGTAATATGCCCAATTTCTCTATGTTTGTATTTAAATCTGTTGTCTTCAGTGGCGTAACATCAACATATGGGTTCGGAGGCACGATTATTTTGGGGCCCCTGCTTAAGTTGTAAGCGTATTCTCCCTATCTCTATATCTCCGGTCGCGAGTGATGGTAATCGGTCGGAAATTCTGATAACTGTAACCTGGGAGCCTGTCGTCGGCATCGGTCTATACGGTGTAGCCATTGTAATGTAGATGGCGATAGGCAATTGCTATTTCTCAGTGTGCCCCCGCGATTGCACAAAACTTGTCTTATCCAAAATTGGCAGCTTTATGTTTATTTTCACGAAAAAGGCTGCTTTTTCAGATTTTAAAACCTATTTAGCATTAGCTATAGAGCGTAAAAAGTTATGATATTATTTAAATTGCAAGTTGTAAGTAGTGCCCCCTATGAGCAACGTAAAAAAAAATAATATATTCATTTTTTTCATACCGAAAAACATAAAGCTGCCTATTTTGAAGTCGATAGCCCAAAAAGCACGATAACGATAAATAAAATAATAGTCCCCGCACTGTAAGTAAATCCTTTGTTATATTGCGATCTAAAGCGTGCCGCCGATTTTACGACTTGTAGGGCCAGCACAAATAAACTGTACGAATACGGGTGAGAGAAAAGTGAAAAGGAGAGTAGCGAACGAGTGAAAACTTGCTTTGCTGTTGTTTAAATCCCTACGCTTACTTGGTCGACTGTGTATTGTAGAGAACGAAGAGAAATTCTGAGCTACCGGTGCACCAGAACGAGAAAGGGTCGGGGAAGGGGCTAAATTCCAACGGCAAAACGGCTGCATATGTTCAAGTGCGGGGATTGTATATTATTTATTAGACTATGACGATAATAGTGGTAAGAAACTTAAAATAAAATAACAATAATGGTCACCCTGTATTTCCTAAACAATCAACATTTGGATAAGGCAAGTTAGGGTCAATCCTCCTCATGCCAAACTGGCCCCTAAGAGTCTGGAGGTCATTGCCTCTTTGCATCCCCGATTGTCTTTCCCAGTTTTAAAAATTTTAACAGTGTAGTATATACACTGTGTCCAAGATAAGAATGAGATAGCATTGGAATCTTGGAAACGGTAGGAGTTTACAATGTCGGTTAAATTAGAGAAAAGTTGTAATATTTAAACACTTATTAAATGGTGTTTTTAAAAGTAAACTAACTTTAGCAGTTTTGGAGAATTTTTGCAAAACCGATTTTTTGCGATTTTATTTTTATATTTCGGGATTTGGCATCCCTGGTGTTGCAGTCTGGCAACTAACAGCTCTAATGTAAAGTTGGACATTTTAGAGGTTATACGTACTCAGAACGTTTTGACATACGAGCGCTATTTGTGTTGTTTACAGTAACTTAAAAGATTCATCTAGTCCCAAAAATGGAATTAAATCGTGACATTTTCGTGCGATTATTTTTTACAACTTTCGACGTGGAACTCAGCAACAGTGCATGGATGAACTTAATTCAATTTTTGGCGATGAACCTACATCAAGGACCAGTGTTTATCGATGGAATAGTGAATTCAATCGTGGTCGTAGTTCACTCCAAGACGAATTTCGTCAAGGTCGTCCAAAATCACTTGTTGTTCCGAATACCATGATGCTGTGCACGAACTGATATTGCAAGATCGTCATGTGACCTATCAAGAGATAAGGACAACCTTAGGCATTAGTGGGACCAGCATAATAATAATAATAATAATAATAATAATCTTTATTAACTACGTTTTGTACAAAACAATTGGAGTACGTCAAAATACAAAAACTATATCTACAACAAAAAACATGAAAGTGTAAGTAACATAGGTACAAACAAATTAAAAGCGACTAATTGCTAAAATGTACAACTTCCTGGGAATATTCTTCCACAGAATAAAAAGCATGCTTGAGCAAGTATGATTTTATAGTTCTTTTGAACATTTCTGAACTGTACTCCCGGACCCTACGAGGAAGTGCATTATACAACCGAATCTGTAGGGAATTCTTTGCAGACTTAGTCAATCTCCATCGCCGAGGCCGTACCAAGTCGGCAGATCTCGTACCGTACTCATGACAAGTTGAGTTAATACACAAATCGGGCTTACATCTGTGAATCTCAAGCAGTTGATAATATATATATAAAGACGGGAGAGGCATTATATTGAGAGATTTGAAAATGGGCTTGCAATGCTCCAGATATCCAGCATTTGCCAGAATGCGAACCACCTTTTTTTGCACTCTAAATATTTGCATAGCCGATGATGAGTTACCCCAGAGACTCACTCCATAAGAAATATGAGAATGAAACAGTGAGAAATAAACAGTTCTCAGAGCTTGCTGACTCAGACAATGTCTGAGCCTCCTAATAACGTAAATACTAGAAGACAACTTACCCCTGAGAAAATCAACGTGCGACGCCCAGCAAAGCGCATCATCAACAATAATCCCCAATAAGTTGGCTGTTCGTCCCCGAGCATGACCACTAGCACTAGAAAATGTAAGTCTCTGGGTCTTATCAATATTTAGTTTCAGCAGATTACTAGTGAACCAGCCATTCGCAACTCCCTCAAGGTGCCCCGTACGACCTTCGAGCTGTGAAACACTGCTCCCATAACACACCAAAGAGGTATCATCAGCATAAAGAGTGACCCTTCCAGGATTCAAATAACTATATAGGTCGTTAATATAAATGACAAAGAGCAACGGACCCAACACAGAGCCCTGGGGCACTCCACTCGTTAATACCCTCACCTCAGACAGCTCCGACCGAAGAGCCACTGTCTGTCCTCTGCCAGTCAGGTACGACCGCAGCAGCTGCAACGAGAGTCCCCGTACACCATATCGAGAAAGCTTGGTCAGAAGAACTTCATGAGACACACAGTCAAAGGCCTTGCTCAGATCACATAAGGTGAGATTAATAAATTCACATCTCTCCAGGCCCTCGACTATGTCAGACACCACACGAGCCACCGCCTGAACTGTCGACCGACCACCCCTGAAACCAAACTGTCCAGGACACAAAAGGTTATTCGCTTCCAAAAAAGAAGTTAGATTTTGTTTTAATATAATCTCGAAAATTTTTCCAAATATAGGAACTATAGAAATCGGTCGGTAATCAGAAGCATTATCGATGTTACCCTTTTTAAATACAGGGATAACTCTAGTCAACTTGAATGGCTCAGGGAAAATGCCGCCGCACAAACATAAATTGAAGATGTGCACTAAAGGCTTAACCAAGATCTGTGCATATTCCTTCACAAAGAAACTGCTGCAGTCAAACATATCAACACTGCCCGAGTTTTTTAAGTGGCGAATGGTCTCCAGGACCTGAAACTCCGAGACAGGCAACATAAAAAAGGAGCTAGGCTGCATCGGTATCCGACTTAACATATGCACCCGCTCATCAAGATCCACAGACATGGCCTCAGTAATTTTATTAGCAACAGATACAAAAAAACTGTTAAACTCGGTAGGTGTAAGCCGAGTACTAACTGGCATTGTACAATAGTTTCTTTCACTATTAATTATTCTCCAGATATCACGTGGTTTATTAGTGGAGCTAGCTATATATCTCTCGTAGGCCATCTTTTTATGGTCAATAATAGTCTTCCTATAATCAGCATGCAACGAGTTATACAGGGTCCGATGAGAAGCGTCGCCCGTCGACTCACAAACTATCTTAATGGCCATGAGCTTGTCCCTTTTCTCTCGAAGCTCCGATGTAAACCAGTTAACTGGCGTTCCACGATTCTGATGTTTCTTTATCGGAAAATATGTATTAATATTTTGTTGGAAAATACCCAACAGGTAAGATGACAGAAAATCAACATCATTGGAACAAAAAAATTGATCCCAATCCAAACCCGAATCTCAATGACCTGAGCAGCATGGTCAGATATGCAGGGATCAAAAACACGAGAGGCATACAAACTCTCATCCAAATTAGTAAGAACATTGTCTATACAACTACGGGAACTGTCAGTCACTCTAGTAAAATCAGATATTGTAATTTTAAGACCAAAACTCTGTACTGTCGATATCAAGTCGCAGTCCCTGTAAGGTCTATCAAAATGATAATTAAAGTCGCCAATTACGACAACTCCCTCATACCTAAACAAAAGTTCATCCAATACTTGCTCAAGCTGGCAAACAAATATATTAAGATCACCGGATGTAGATCTATATACACCAAGAACCAGCACTCGAACATCACACAATTCCAACGCACAAAACTCAGCCTCCATGTCAATACAATAAGCAGATACATCTACCGTCTTTACATTAACACCATTGCGCGCGAACAAACATACACCTCCGCGAATACGCGAACTCCTACAAAATGACGATACCATCTCGTAATCGAAGAGATTCACAGTCATCAAATCATTCACACTAGTAAACCAATGTTCACTAAAGCATAGTACATCAAATTTGTTCTTATCAAAACATAAATTTAGCTGATCAATTTTGTTGGCCAGACTCTGTGCATTTAAGTGAAAAATGACAAGCTTGTCCATCAGTCCACCAGAATCTAGTCCTTTGTGGTCACTATGTTCCTCATGTGAAAAAACTTATTAATTCGAGTACCATTACACCAGTTGGCAGGGTTCAAAAATGTGTCAACGTTTGCCTCAGATACACCAACTTTAAATGAGGAGTACTCCTTCGGATACCTGGAATTCAGCTTCGAGCAAGTAACTTCAGGATACCTAGCCTTCAATGAGGAAAGCAGCTCATCCTCAGTCGTCATAGGATGTAGTCTGAATACATGAAAATATTTCAGTGAGGGTACCGCTTTAATCATCCGGGTGTTAAACGATATCTCACCAGTCGCAGTACCCACAACAGTTTTAGGTTTAGTAAGACCTCTAGGCTTCGTATGTCCAACCTTATCAGCCGTTTTCCCAACCTTATTCTTGTTGCCGACAGCCTTTCCAAGAGAAATTATATCATGGCATTTCTGTTGCGTAGTGGCATTCAATACTGCCGAGGAAACCTGCTGTCTGGAAACCTTCTGGGCATATGTCATTTTGGGGTCACCGTCTTTCGATATAACCTTTGAAGCTGGACCATCACATCTGTCATAAGCTGACAAATTTTCTATCATTGGTTTTCCCTTCTTTTCACCCACACCACAAGCATTTAGATCTATAACAGGAACAACCATCCCAGAGTCAGCGGTTGAGGGAACCGACGAACCCGACGGGGTAGCAGCAGCCACCATCCGATTTAATTCTCCGGACCATGGAGCAAGACCTGAAAAGGCGTCCCTTATTGCCAAGCTAATCATTGATTGTATGGTATTGTTATTGTCAAGTATAGCATTCTTTACGATGTTAGTCAAGTGATTATCCAAGTTAAGATCAGTAGCACTTTGACTTAATATAGAGGGTCTGTCTATATCAATTTCTGTACAATCAGTCTGAACAGAACACTCCATAGTAGACCTTGACGCAAATCTCTCCAGGTTTCTCTCCAAAAATGCGATATTATCACTCTGAAGACTCAATCTGCTGTTCAGATCACTAATCTTCTTTTTTAATGATGCATTCTCCTCCGTCAACTGCACATTACGCCCCTGGGCCTCCGCAAGTTTGTTGCGCAGGTCGTTAGTTAGCATTTGAGAAGTGATTTTCCTGTCGTCATCCTTTTTCTCGTATACAAGAGAAACGTAACCAGTATTTCTCGGTGAACCAGAATCAGTCTTGTCCGAGCTCAGTGAGGATTTTTGGGAACGTGTCAACGTTCCTGTCTTATTAACATTCATTTTCAGAATGTATGTTTCAGAAAGATTAATATCCAAATGCAAACTAAGTCAGTTGCAATCTAAGTTAACTTAAGTCAACGTGGCAACCAAGCGTATGGCATTAATGATTAATCAAGGGCAGAAAAAAACTGTAAACATACCCAGAACCGTGATACACTGTTAGAATTCACGTCCAGTTTGGAATAATATGAGACGAGAAGTCACACTATTACTTATTCATTCATGTGTTGATAGATTGTAAATAGCGAACCACATCACCACATCACCAATAAATTTGATAATAACAGTTAGTAACAATAAATATACAGAGTAAATTCACAACAGTACTACACATGCACATGCGACGTTGCAATTGCATAAACATTTGACTGTCAAAAAAATTTGTTCGCGTTGGATCCCACACAATTTGTCAATCGCTCAAAAAAAGGCTCGTGTCGATTGGTCGAAAGAAATGCTCAAAAAATACGATCGCGGTGCCTCGAAACACGTCTATGACATCGTGACAGGTGATGAATCGTGGATTTACGCGTATGAGCACGAAAGTAAACAGCAGTCGACTGTATGGGTGTTTCAAGATGAGCCAAATCCAACAAAAGTTGTTCGCGCACGAAGCACTTCCAAGCAAATGGTCGCCTGTTTCTTCGGAAAAAGTAAAGCTAAAAGATAAAAATACACCAAATTACCAAATTAGCTTACGTATAAGATATAACCTCAAAATTTTAAATTACCTACATGTCATTCTAAATTTAATAAGATTTTCTTTTCAAGTTTAATTTAGTAAACGTTTACAAAAGGTGGAGTAGGGAGGGTTTAGGGGGACTAGTCTGTAATAGTAATATGGAACAGGAAAATGTAACCCAGATGAAAATTGAAGAACATAAAATTCTTGGACCTAAGCTGTCTCGATTATTCTAATATTTATTTACGTAGGTACTTTGTTAGTAGACAAATAAAAGTTCCTACTCGATCCAATGAATAAAAGTTTTTGCCGAGTAAACGGTGTGGAGGATCATTAAAAATATATTCTCTACCAACCACTAATTTATAAACCTCACCTACAAATACAGTAAAGCTGAGAGTACAAAAAAACTACCCATATTACTCACTTTAACCCTTCATACATTGAGGAATGTACTGGTACTCCATACATATCGCATCCAATGTTTTCCACAAAATTCCATGTACCACCAACTTTATTTGTTTGTTCAAGCACCACACATTCATGTCCATCTTCTAACGAATGTCTAAGAGCTGCTAAACCGGCCGCTCCTGCTCCAATAATAGCAAATTTCATTTTTATCACACTTTTGTATCACAGATCGATAGTCCTAGTCCTAATTTATAACTTTCGTCGATGAAGTTATCTACAAATATGTAAGGAAATTATGAAAACTTACGAAATAGGATAATTTAAAAATAATAGAAATAACGTATTGGTTGTATTAAATATTTCAGCAAGTCATCCATGTCCATTCATCAAAATAGGTAATTGTGATCATATATTGTCACGAGTACCTTTGATTCAATCCAACCTCCCTCATTATCATTGGTTACACAGGGAGGATTTAGGCGCAAGATTGTTTAAGAGAGAATAACCCTTTTATTATAAATTCTTTTCTCCGGAGAAATAAGTTTAGTTGTGTCCTAAATTTTAAACTAATAGTAAGAGAGTAGTAAGAAAAAGTAAAATGTGAACCATAGTGCAACTTTGCCGTATGTGGTCTCTTATATTACTTATTAGTAAGTAATAATATTTGTATTCTATTATTTTAACTCTATAGTCTCTAATTTAAGTTTCATCATTTTGTAAACTCTTCTCAACTTTAACTGTTAATAAACTTAGTCCATTTAACCTTGGTATTCGGTGTTTCAATCTTTTAGATAAGGTACTTATTTTCAATGCCCTCGTAGTTCACGTTAAAACTAAACGTGACAATATTATCAGCAGATTTGTGATGATGTGTTTTGCATTGATACAAGTCTATTTGCGTGCGGAATAGTCGAAAATTCTATACGCAAAAACGCTAAACATAAGCATGTTCCACACACATCTCTAAAAATGTAGGAATATCTGTCTTTCCTCGTAAAGGTCCTGAATTTGTGATATACCAGGTGGTTTTGAGGCGTATTGTTATCGCTCTTGTGACAGGGGAACTGTAATAGGAGTAATCGTCAAAAAGTTGAAAGCTATATTTCGAAAAATCTTGCGTAGGATTTTTCATTGAAGAAGCAATGTGTAAAATAATTGATGCTTATCAGAGTTATTCTTAGGCCAGCAATATCAGAGGTATGGTTTCCTTAGAGGAATATTCAATTTGGTTTCATATTGTGACAATCTTAAGTAGTAGGAAGGATTAACTTAAGATATTTTTGTAACCAACTGCTTCTGAAATCTTCCAGCATTATTTGTTCAAGCAACAATTTAAATGATGTGGACACTACTTACAAATGTTATCTCCCTGCCAAAATATTTACAAGGCAGGATGAACGATATTTGAAGTCAAACTACAACAAATACCTACATTTCACAATCCTTTTAGCAAAGGCCTTCATACACACAACGTCATCATTTGGAATTTGCCGTTGTATTTTTTATTATATTAAGTTTATTACGAACTACTTCTAAACATTCTACATATAATTGCAATTAAATTAAATGAGAAATTAAAAAATAAAATTTGTATACTTGAAAATATGAAATAAATATAATCTGAAATAACGATTTACTTACAAACCAGACAACTTAGTTATCTTAAGTTTGTATTGTTTCAGAATAATTAACACTTTTTTGAATATGCAATAATAAAAGTTTTATCTTTCTGTTATCTTAACATGATGTTGAGTGGCGTGCGTAAAATCCGTTATATACAGTATGCCAGTATATAACGGATTTTTCGCACCTTTGACAAACTGTATTTTTATTTGTGTTTAAAATCATCATCATCTGCTGATGATGATGATCGCTAACGAGTATGAATTACTCCAACTCAGGGATCTCCGTTGTGAACTATAAGATGGCTAAACAGGGCGACCCTAGAGCCACAAAACTGACACACCCAATCACCACCATCGCAGATAATGCCTGAAAATCATCTAGTGCTAATTGTTTGAGCTTCCTCCAAAACGCTGATGTTTGTTCGTCGGTCCTGCTATTTAATTCCAAGAATTCTTTTAGGACATCTTTGGTGGTACTTTTCTAGGGTTTTTAAATGCCTCCGGTAAGTGGTCCAAGACTCACAGCTATACCTAAGGGTAGGAACTACAACATCATTATACACTCGCAACTTGGTTCGAACGTCGATGTTTATGGAAGACTCTCGTCCTCATACGGCGATGCGTTTGCCCATCTTATACGATGCTGAATCTCATCATCGATACTTGCGTTAGCAGCGAGAATGCTTCTTCGTCCCAGCTTGCAGTCTACGAAGGTTGAAGAGTTCGCCTCCATCAAATCTGTAGACGATCTCTATTCCCCCGGTAGGTCATCCTTGTTCCCGTTCCCACAATCATCGAAAACAAGGTCGGTGCAATGACACAACCCTGCTTTACTCCAGTTGTTATTGGATAGGGCTCTCCCGACCCGCTGCGGTTGAGAACTGCTGCTTTTATAATATCCTGAAGGAGTTGAAGTCTGGGGCATCCGTTGAGCTGTAATGGCCTCCACAGATCTTTAATGGCCTCCACAGAGCCCACGGTTAACGGAGTCGAACGCATTTGACAAGGTCGATGTATAGAGGACGATTTTGCTCCCCTGTTGGGTCTAAAGCGGCAAGCACCCTTCCGAGAGTGGGAGAACACTATTGGACAAAATTCTTGCAAGACCCTTTCCTGGGATGGAGAGGAGGGAGATACCATGAGACTACCATACCACTTTTTTAAATATAGCGACATTTGAGGCTTCTCACATTTCAGCAGGCACAATTTCGGTGTTCCATATTTTAGTTATCAGAACATGAGGATGTTCCAATATCACTGGTCCTCCTTTAAAAAGCTCAGAAGTGTTATTGAGTTGGTCAATGTGGCATCCGATCGAATGTTGCATTGTCGTCATTCGTGTCCCTGTTTACTACTTCCTGAAAATATTCGTTCCACCGGGAACCAATTGACTTGCAATTCCTTAGAAGACGAGAGCCCTCCCTGGTTTGCAGTGGGTTGAGACTCAGTGCAGAGCAGCCGTAAATGGCCTTAGTGGCATGGGAGAAAGCACTGGTGTTGTTAATTGTTGCATTTAAATCGATTTAGCCGTCCACCAGTGATTCTTCAGATATCGAGGGCTTCGTTGTACTTCAGATTTCGCCATTTGAAAGAGACGTTGGATGTTGAGTTGCGGTCATTTTGACAGATGCTGAATGCTTACGCTTAGTGTCTATTAGTCCTTGTCTTTCATCATCATGTGTTTAAAATAGGTTTGGCTAGACAACAAAAATTTAACTAATACATTCGAAAATTCTTAACGAGAACTGAACACATAACATTCCGTGTCACCACAGGAAGTTCCAACCAGCACCGGTTTAACCATTAGGCGGACTAGGCGGCCGCTTAAGGCTCGGAGCTTAAAGAGATCCGGGACCGAAATAAAAAGACAAGAAAAAAATTTAACTACTTAAGATCACTTTTCACTATTGTCAACGAATTCTTTGGATAATAAACGTATGCAATATGAAGACGAGACTGGTAGAAAAAAGAAATAAACATGTGACTCCATTATTTATAGGTCAATTAAGCCGCTAGATAGAATCTTATGAAATAATTAAAAATCGTTTCAATTGCTTCTTTACTAAAGATTCTTTGGAATATAATCCCTCCCTATCAGAACTGAAGAAAATCTACGAGAACGATATCGAGCCATACAACATAGAAGAAGAGATTGGGCAATTTAATAGTTTATGTGAAGAGACAGTCAGTAGGTATACTTTTCCAAATGTTCTAACTCTCCTACTATTTTTTATGTCTTTATCTAGGTATATCCAAAGCCAGTGGGGAACGATCATTTTCGGCAATGAATAAGATAAAAAATAATTATCGCGCTAGTTTAGGGCAGGAAAAGTTAGATGCATGAATGAATTATGATGAAATAGTGATATACCCAGTATATTGTAATAAAAATATTGCATCCGGTCGAACTGAGTATTTTTCGCTGATTAATAATTCATAAAAGTTCATGACTCTAACATCGGGATTGTATCTACAAAATAGACCAAAAATTGCTGAATCACATTTTTCCACACAAGCGGTACGACACCGAGAATAGATAATTTCATTGGTCGATATTCGAAAGTGTGGAGAAATCAAAAGTTATGCATTTTGAGGCACCAGGAAAAAAGCGGGTTTTTTAGCACTAATCTCCCCGATGAGTAGTGTCTTTAAGTTTTACGGTTTATCAACGCAAGTTTATAGTATCAGTATTAACAATTATAATTTTGAACATTTTTGGAACTGAAAATTACCGAAAAAGATCAGCTGTGTCGATGATGATGATTATTATGTAAAATATCAACCCCTTTTCTAAATGTTAAATTTATTTTTCCATTGATTTCTGTTATTTTTATTTATTTTTGTGACAATTCTTGATAAATCTACCAAAGAAAACGATTTTTAGTTTAAGACTTATTAAAATCTATTACTGACACTATCGGAAAGGGCCGCCACTGCTTTATACCACCCACACTTTAACGAAATCAGTATACACCAAATAAATGTGAAAGTAACATTTTCCTACAAGCGCTAAAATATTTAAATACCTGTGGTAACCACCACGCCGAAGAACAAGAAAATAATAGAAAACAGATGGAACGTGATTAAAACATTTTTCGAATGTTTCCAACAAACATATAAAGAGAGAACAAATTAGAATAAGTTGAACGCTTGCACATTTTAAGTAGATATGCTCGGAACACTAGCCAAGGGGTCAGTTAAGCTAGATGCCGTCACGACATTTTGTACAAGCAGAAAAGAACCTTAACAAGAACAACGAATCCTGGTCTAGTAAGATCGGATGACTGATTTGAATTTATATTGTTTTAGAGCTCTATAACCTTTATTAAAATTATGATAAATAATATATAATTATAATTTATAGGACGAGATAAAATTTTCGAGTAAAAACTAAACAAAACTAATAAAATGGTATTACCAGTGGCGGCGTCAGGTAATATATAGCGCAGATATAAAGTGCAGGTAATGTAACGAATTCTATGTCTACGAAACTACACACCTTGATTAAAACATGTAATCTTTCAGGGTTTTTTGTAAACTTCTCGAGTACTTTATTATTAAATCTTTAAATTCTCAATAATCATTATAATAATAATAATAACAACTCTGTATTTCAAATAAATGTACCTACATATCTACAATCACATGAGCATACAAATAAATGAAACGACCGACGTCAAAAAAGAGAAAAACAAAAAAAATTGATACTCCTAACTACATATCAAAATAATCCGCCAATTGATATGGTTCTAGTTCCACTAGTAATTTCCTAACTTGATTCTTAAATACTTTCAATCCATTTATTTCTTTGATATCTACTTATTGGTAGTTTGTTCACAAATCTAATTATCATATACAGGGTGTTGGTAAATAAGTGCGACATACTTCAGGAGGTAATTCTGCATGAAAAAATAATGACAGTTTGCTATATAAACACATGTCCGCAAATGCTTCGTTTTCTGCTGAGATACAGTTTTTCTTAAAAACTGAAGATTTATTGATTGCTCTGAAACCGGTGGAGATATGCAAATGAAATTTAGAAGAGGCAGTTATTGCGCATTTTTTGACATGCAATTAAGAGTTTTATGTTCATCAGTGGCGCGCATACGGGTAATGATCACAATTTTCTTGAAGAAAAAAAAAGGTCCGCCACTGGAATTTTTCAAATTAAAAATCATTTTGGAATTCCTCGTTCAATTTGTGCTAAAAAATCTCTCTTGCTTTTTTATCGTAGGGGGAATTTGTGCAAAAAAAAACATATCGCGGCGACGCTAGTAGGCATTCTGTTAAATACGAATATTACAACGAAATGTCAAATTAGCGTTTCTTTATTATGAGTGTTATTTTGTCTTATTGTTTTGGTTTAATGTTTATTGTATTAGATAGACGATGCCCCCTACGATAAAACAGCAAGAGAGATTTTTTATCACAAATTGAAAGAGGAATTGCAAAATAATTTTTTATTTGAAAAATTCCAGTGGCGTACCATTTTTTTTAAATATTTAGATCATTACCCGTATGCGCGCCACTGATGAACATACAATTCTTAAAACACCCCGTATCTCAGAAAATGAAGCATTTGCGGACATATGTTTATATAGTAAACTGTCATTATTGTTTTCATGCAGAATTACCCCCGGAAGTCTGTCGCACTTATTTACTAACACCCTGTATAATTAGAGGTACAGGATTTTAAATTGCTCAAGGACGCTCTACATTGAAATTTGTACACAGACAAGGGATAAGCGATCAAAACTTCTGAAAGATTATCCAATTAGAGAAAGAATATTTTTGTGTCTTTTAGGACATTAACAACCATCAGATGACCGGCCACAATTGGTGTGAAAGTTCGTTTTAGTTTTTTAATAATAATAAAATAACTTTAGTGAACTGCGTCCCATTAGCCTGCTGCCTGTTCTCTCGAAGATTTGGGAGAGGCTTGTGTACCGACAAATTAATGTATATTTTCAGTCAATCAGCCTCATCCCTCTGCATCAGTCCGGATTCAGAGCTGGACATGGTACGACGGCCTCCCTTATGAATTTAATAGACAATTTGATACGCGCGTGTGATCGAGGACAGGCGAGTGCCTTGGTAATACTGGATTTTACCAAAGCTTTTGACACCATTAATCACAAACTGTTGGTAGCAAAGTGTCGTTATGTTGGGTTTGGTCAAGTGTCGTCCAAGTTTATTACATCTTATTTGAGTGATCGCCATCAGCGGGTCGTGCTTGGTTCGCAGGTATCTTCGTTGTTACCTATACAGTCGGGAGTGCCTCAGGGCTTGGTCCGTGGTCCGCTTTTGTTCTTACTCTATACATTTGGCCTGCCTGATATCGTGAAGAACTGTGAGACACAGTTTTTTTGCAGTATGAGATTGCCGCTGGCAGGATTGATGGTGACTTGGAATCCATCCATCTCCAAGAGGAATTATTTGAAAGAAAACTTAACTATATCCTTAAATCAAGTTCGTATTCCCTTCGTTGAGACGGCTGTTCTTTGATGAAAATTTTCAAAGACATGTTTCGTATGCGAGCCAACAATGTTACATGCAGTTGAAACTATTATACGCTAATAAAAAGTTCCTATCTTCAAACATGAAGAAACTGCTGTGTCAGTCTTTTGTGATTTCCAGGGTGAGTTACGGTTTGACATGTTATTATCCCTGCCTTGATGTTCTGACATCGGAAAGAGTCTAAAGAATTCAGAACTCATGTTGTCGTTTGGTGTGTGGCTTGAGGAGATATGATCATGTGTCTACCTAAATTAGATCACTCGGTTGGGTGAAGATTGCTAATATTTTTAAATATATGTTTGTGTCTTGTTTAAAGCGAATTCTACTAAAATCTGTCCCACTGTATCTTAGGGTTAAACTTATGTTTAGACAGACTGTCCGTTCCCTCAATTTACGTAATCATGATACCCTTACGGTGCCTATGCATCGCACAACCATGTTTCGAAGATCATTTACATACAATTCTGCTACTGTGTTTAATTTTCATCAACCGCATTTAGATCTGGCCACAGTTACTCTGTATCAACTTAAATTCTGCCTGACATTTACTTTCAGTTCAATCATAATGTATTATAGTTTGTATTATATATTATATTGTATTATATGGTTAATCTCCTATGGCTGTAAATGATCGTTTAGTGTATGTAAGTTATTCTGCTTAGTTTTAAGTCATCCACACTTGTTTTGTTTTTCTTTTGGGTGTATGTGTATTGTATATATTTTCTTTGTATAATGGGTTGAGTGAGAATGGCCTTAGGCTAGAGTTCGCCCATTTAAAAATAAAGGCTATTATTATTATTACTTTATTGAAAAAAAAAGTGTTACAAATGACGAAGTTGAGGCATAGCCTCCTCACTTAACCGCAACAAGAAAAATAAGCACGACTGTGATTTTATGTCGTCCTTAAAAACATTCCTAGGAGCAAAAAATACAAACGTTATGTCTAAGTATGACAATCCATAATTTAACAAAATTACAGAAAATAAAAAATCCCGATGGCAGCCAGTCGGAAAAGTAGATTTTTGATTTATGTATTTTTTATTTATACTTAGTCTACCACTGACACCCACTATTAATAAACAAATAATGGAATATTCTGAGAGTCGCCAAATATAACCAAAGTGTCATATTGACAGTTATTTTAACTGAAATACCCATTATATTATAATACATACGTAAGTTCGGTCTTATTGTTATTTCACAGGTGTTTATTTGTCAAAATAATTACAGGTGTAGCGGGTGATGATATTTTTTTTAATTTTTTTTTTTTACTTTATATTGACTTACATTTACTTAAATATGCCAGCAATGAAAAAACTCTCCAAATAAACGTTGTAGAGATTTAAGTGCTCTATCATTTGATATGTAACATCGGTATTTTCTATTAACAAGGAAAAAAATATGATTTTTTTGAAACTTTGACAGGCCGCCATATTGAAATTAACTCTCCGATTTCAATCGCCAACGAACTCACGCGATTCCATGACCTAGGCGATTTTTTAACCAAATTTTGTTTCGATTGGTCAAAAAATGCGGCCTAGAACGTGACGCAAAGTTTTCTATATCCCATATATATATATATATATATATATATTCGTATATTCTGGCTTTATCAATTAACAAAATAGATAATAAATACCAACTATTTAAGCATATATTTAGTGAAAATTTGGATGTTTCAAACACCGGTCTCGTTTAAAACAAACTCAAAAATGTAACAAACAACAATTATATCTGTAATGATTTTATGAGAATATTGTTTACATGGGTGTATGTCAATAGATCGTTCTCTACCGTTATTCTTAAATTATGTGATGTCTAAAAAATCTAAAAGCATTGTACTATAACTCACTTACTTAGAAAAAAGGTAGAGCAATATTTATATTCATTTAATTGTAAAATTGATTTTTCTTACAAGTGTAGTTTCATATTGTCGTTGTATTTTTTAGCCCTGAAGAAGGAATTAAAGTGTTCCGAAAGCTTGGAAAGTAAAAAGAGTTTTAACTTATATAGGCTGACACCCCAAAACCTTACACACAATAGTTTAAATATATTTAGCCGAAATATTATAAAATAAAATATATATATATATATATATATATAAACAAACAAACAAAGATATTCAACTAAGTTGACAGAGTATAGTATATCACCGATATACAAAGAAAAATGAAATAAACTAACTTGTACGAATCAAAAAAATCTCGTGACACAAGCTGGATTTGAACCAACATCTCCCAATTGCCGGTGGTTAAAACACCTGACCGGCAATTGGGAGATGTTGGTTCAAATCCAGCTTGTGTCACGAGATTTTTTTGATTCGTACAAGTTAGTTTATTTCATTTTTCTTTGTATATATATATATATATATAAAAGCCAAATGAAGAAAACGAACGTTTGTAAGTTGGAAAAAAGATTCGCTTCAGGTGGGAATCGAACCCACGTCTCACGCTTTCCGGGCATTTGCTCTACACCATTGAGCAACCGAAGCACTGGTGGTAGTAGTGCATAAACGCGATACTATTATACCAATGGTGTAGAGCAAATGCCCGGAAAGCGTGAGACGTGGGTTCGATTCCCACCTGAAGCGAATGTTTTTTCCAACTTACAAACGTTCGTTTTCTTCATTTGGCTTTTCTATATAATATATATAGAATTTATTCAACTACTAGTTGAGTCACTTTAAGTGAATATTTTCCCTTAGCTTATATATATATATATATTAATTATAATTATAATTATAATATTTGACAGATAATTACTTGGTGCATCTAATTTTGACCTCATATAACGGGTGTTCCTTTTGAAATAAACAAGTTATTTAGAATTAAACTTTACGTTCATATAACTTATATTATTGGACATCCTGTATTTCGTATTGGGGTTTTTTTATATTTGGCGTAACAAGTCATGAGTGGGTATATTTATCAGCCCAGACTGGCTTAAAAAGAACAAACGAATAGGTGTGAATTTTTTCATTCAAATTATGTGTATATTTCTTCTTCTGTAGGCATCAAATGGTGAAAATCAACAACACAATAGGCCTACAAAGTGCTATAAATTATGGAATTCCACAAGGGACTGTGTTGGGCCCATTCCTACTTATAGCATATATAAATGACCTCCTTTCATTGAAATGTCATGGGGAGGTTATATCTTATGCTGATGATACAGTACTATTAGTTTCTGCAAGTACCAAAGAAGAAGTTGAAGTCAAAATTCAAAGTGATCTCAGGCTAATAACTGACTGGCTCGACTCGAATTTGTTAACAATTAATTTAACTAAAACATCATACATCCCATTTGCAATTAACAAAACGAAACTACCGGATACGACACTTTCTGTATATCTACCGCAACGGCAATACCTATGGACATTAAATCCCTCTGATAAAGTTAAATATCTTGTCGTAACTCTTGATGCCTGTTTCAAATGGGCTACACACATTCGAAATGTTGCAAATAAAGTACGGTCTTTGTTATTTATGTTCAGAAAACTGAAAACTATCGTAACCTCGGGCCAATTAATATCGTTATATTACGCATTGGTACAACCCCATCTTTTATACGGAATTATAGGCTGGGGAGATGCTTACCAAAATGTATTAAACCTACTGGATATAGCACAGAAACGAATTTTAAAAATAATATTTGGTTTAAGCGCTTATTATTCAACCAATCTGCTTTTTAGGGAATGCAAAATGTTATCAATAAGAAAATTTTTTTATAAACAAACGCTTCTTTTTTCAATAAAAAGCGTTTGTGACAGCTCAGCAGGGTACTCTCATGATTATGGAACAAGATTTAAAGAAAATAAAAATTTGGACTTGCTACGAACAAAAAAAAGTATCGGACAAAGATCGTATAATTATGTAAATGTAAAACTTTATAATCTACTTCTCAGAGAGCTTAGAGAAAAAAGTAAATTAAAATCCTTCAAAAAGCTCTTAACAAATTGGTTAATTGACGAAAATTTTTCCATCTTGTAAATGTATAATTATTAAGAAGATTATTATTGTAATTTTATTATATTATTATAATTAGTTATCGGTGTAAATTCATTAGCCAATGAATTAGACTAATTTTATATTGTTGTGTATATATTCTTTTTTTGTAGGGTAAAATTCTCAATTTGTATTTTAAGCCTTGTTTTATGCAGACAAGCTTTGCTTAAGCAAAAACAAGGTATTATTTTGTACTAGAACATGATGTATCAGCTATTTACATATTTATTACCCAATGTATTTATACTTTATTATTTTGTAAAAGATTATTGGTGGTGAATAAATATTATTATTATTATATTATTTTTATAAAAATTAAAATATTTAAAAAACTCAGGTTTAGGTGAGATGTACTTTAATGAAAGTTAGGTTTATTTTGAACGAGGAGTCTAAAAATATATTCATATACAGGGCATTCCATTTAAAAAAACACAACTATGGTTCATTTCTCATATTTGGGACACCCTGTATAGATTCACAATATTTTTAAAATGTAGCCATAAATCATTTTTATCGAACCCATGAATAAAACTTTTAGGAAATTAAATAGTTTAGCCACACAATTCCGTTTCGTGTGGCGTGAATAACCCTGTATAATTATAGCATAATTGTTATGATTATTATTTTACGTAAATTATTATTATTGCATACTTTTATTGTTGTGGTTGTTGTTTTTGTTAATACAGCTATCTCATTGTTTTTTTTAAATATTTTTTAGTAATTTTTTATGTGTATATTACTAGGTCCTAGCTGAAAATCAGCTTTGCTTGTTGACATTTCTTTTTATATAAGATTGTATCTTTTTAAAATACGATGTTATCTGACCTTTTAGCTATTTTTTTTTATTTTTATACTCAAATTATGCCAATGAATTCATTTATTATTAATGGCTGATGAAAATAGTTTAGATCTATTTGGACGACACCAACAGTTTCACATTGTCGAAACGTTGTTTCAAATTAAAAAAAAAATGGTTTTGACATTACATAACATTTAGTTATTTAATCCATGTTTTGTTTTGTGAGCCCCACCCCAAGAGTTTAAAGCGAAATTTGAATATTAATAAGACGACTCTATCATCTCCAAACTTCTTTTTTTTTTTTAAGCATTGAAAAATAATATATTTACAGGAATTTAAAATTACTGGCGTGTAATTAATAATATTTGGCATAAAAACATGGTGGTCAATTTTCGGATTCATCACGAATTAGAAATTTAAAAACACACCAAATCCAATACTATTGGATGTTACTTATACATCGGCATAATATGCTCTCTCCTGCATGCCGAAGCAGGTGTTGTAAAGTGTCAGATGCGGCGATTATTTGAAATACGAACTCGGAAATGTGCGCTCAGACTGTTGTATACTTGAATTAATTTCCCATTCTAGTGGTACACGACTTTCCATAGATATAGGTGTACATTCAACAATGCAACCAGAATTTATTCGTGGTATACGGTTATCTATTTCAGATGATTTTTCTTTCAAACGTGCTAAATACTCTCTCACTGCGGGATATTTTTATAATACAACTATACCTACACACCGAGAGAACTAGCATCAAAATGATTGTTGGAAATTCTCTGTTTAGCATTTATGTAGCAAATTAAATTAGAGCAGTATTTAATATTAGGTTTCATGTAATGTTACAATGATATCACCTGACGAAAAAAAAACGGTATTTAACAACAAAAATAATCTGAGGAAGCTAAAAGATCATGGAATTTCTAATGATCTTTCGAAAGCAGAAAATGAAGATCAAAAAGTTCTAAGAGTGCATTTAAAACAAGCAAGGTCAAAAACTTGACGCTACGATTATTGGTGATAAACTTGTTATTGAAGATAATGTGTACTCAGTAGTTTTTGAAAAATTTAGAGGCTCGAGACTCCAATACGGAGACGGGAGCGGATGAAAAAATTGTGTCAAGAACATTTGCTTCAGATGTTTTGGCTTAAGCTAATGAGTTGCCTAAAGAAATTGAAGCAGAAAAAAGCCGGATTGATACCACCATGACAAATTGGTAGTATTAAAAGTAGTTTGATCCAAGACAGTGCAAGTGGAAGGCCTAAATTTAAATATAGCCCTATTACTACTAGAAATGGCGTCGTTGGGAGTGGTAAAAAGAAGTTCCTAACATTATAGTTTTCTGTATATATTCCTAGTTGAAAATGCAAAATTATGTGTATATGCAGGGTGTCCCGAAATTAACTTAATATAATTTAAGGGGACATACAAGCATACCTTCAAGTATGCACTAATGTTTATATATTCGAAATTTTAAAGATTGTTTGGTTTAATTATCAGCTGCATAGATGCGTAAAGATTAATTGTAAACAATAAATTGAACTGAATAATTCTTGGATAAATTACTGAAACTATATGCAGGACAGGTTCATGACCACAATACTCGTTTAGTTGGGCTGACCATTGCGCCACGTTTTAGACTTAACAAAAGTCAAAATAACTCGCTAAATATAAAACTATACAACAAGCTTCCTGCTAGCTTCAAAATTTTAAACCAGAATAAATTTAAAAAAAAAATAAAGGAACTGCTCTTAAGTAACTGTTTTTATTCAGTTGATGAATACATGTCACACTCATTTTGAAAATGATGGTCTATACGCCTTGTTGGATTTGAGATAAAATATTTTGAAATTTGTAAAATGTAATCGTCATTGTTGTTTATACATACATATATGTTATACAAAGATTTTACAAGTTGAATTGTAAATTTTCTATTTGGACGTGCTGTAAATTGTAATTATCAAATTTTTGTAATTGCTACTATGGTAAATAAAGATCTATCTATCTATACACAAAGCTTTATTGAGGTGAATTATTGAAAAAGACTCTTTATTCGCTGTGTATTATGTGCCATCTACAATGATTTATCGTTGAATTTGGAAATATTTTTCGGTGATCGTTGATCTTTGAGAAATCTGAAAAATCTCATTTAGTTAATTTTTTTAATATCGACTAGTAAATTTAGATTTCATACTACACAAATATTTATTACGCATTTATCAGATAATATTAATGAGTTATTAGTTATTACTATCTGGTTTTACCAATTATTTAAATATTTACTTATTTTCGGATATACATTTTTTCAGTTTACTCACGAAAACGTATGTCTAGAGAACTTAATCTAACCGATTTATCTGTCGCCAATTTATCACTTTAAATTCAAAAATACGCATTAACTTGCAGATTTGAATTTGAATAAATCAAAAAACCCAAAGAGATATTGCTTAAATTATTCAACGATTAATCTTTTCGTGTATATTTAGTATTTCAGCTTCAAAATAGCACATAAATTTGTTAACAAATTACTGCAGGATGCGTTTCGTTTCAGATCTAAATTTTGCATTATGGATGCTCTAGTTGTGTGGCAAGACGGAACAAAAAATGTTCGAAAAAATTGCAGGATCGAGAATAAAAATGCCTTACAAAGATAAATGGTACTTTGGAGAGGTAATTGATGTGGACTCGGACGAAGAAGTGACAACCGAACATCATTCCCTCAGCATGGAAAGCTCTTCTGAAGAAGATCTTCCTCTTAGTGTGCTCCAACAACGAACTTCCATTCCAAAAAGTAACCTCAAGTTGATAGGAGCAAGTAAAGAAGTTGCCGAAAACATAAAGTCTAACCTGTCTGACTTAAATTAAGGTATTTTGTCTGATCCACCTTCCCCATTGTATGACTCAGACGCCGACCCACCTTTCAGACAATGTGAAGTGTCTAGATGTAAAGACGAAGTTTTTAGCTCTTGTGAAATTTGTGAAAAACTTGTATGTTGGGCCCATTTCAATTCAGATATGAAGCATTGTTGTCGTAAACGAAATTGGAAACCATGGCATGGGCAGAACGAAGGGGATTCAGCGCACAGTGCAATAAGTACAGCTTTTTCACAAGTTGGTGACATTTTTATTCCCAGCCAACTTCACCCTATATTCGAACTAGCCAGACGAAAAAATCCCTACAAAGTCATCCGAATGGGTTGGAAAGACTTTTTGGATTTTAAAAGTTTCTCAAAATTATTACGAATTTTGACTGACGGTACCAGTAATGAAGGTATATAAATTGGACCGACAGTAAGGAACTAATGGTGGAAAAAAAATAACCTACGAAAATATTTTTGAAATATAGCCACATTGACTCAAGGTATGACTTTATCAAATTAAAACGATTGAAGAGTAAAATGACAAAAAAACAGTGCTCCACCGAAGATTACAAAGATAAAATTCGATGATCTTACTTCTCTATGTAAAGGGGATACTCCTGTAATAAGGCTTCCGGAATTCAAAAACTTTTACTACAATTTGCCTCACGAAAATTAATTTGTAATTGTAAAACTGCAATTTTGTTTTACTTTATTTAGTGGGAATTATAATTTTAAGTTTTTTGGTTTATACTCATGCTATTTAGTTAAAATACATCACCTTATGAATTTAAAGTGTTTTATTGCTAACTGTCCTATCTGATGGAAGTCAAAAGAAAAAATCACACAAACTGACGTAAGTGATAACTTTTCCAAAAATCTGGAAAACTAAAGACTATTTCGACAACTTTTCCACAAAAATAGTTTACTTGAAAAACGTACATTTCCGTGTATTAAAATCAAAATTTCACTTTGAATAGTTTTTCGGTATTTCCCGAAAATATTACACCCATTTTCGTTTTTTCGCTTTACTGTAATAGTATATTACATAACATGTGCTGTAAATGATATTTTACATGCGAGAGACGCGAAGCGGCGAGTAAGGCAATAGTCTCGAGCATGGAAAATTATTTACAGCTCGAGTTATGTACTATACTTTTTCTACGACTTTGCAGAATCAGAATTCATTTCAGAATTAAAATTTAAGCAGAAATACTTAACACAGAAGAAAAGGTAATTACGACATTTAAATATTTGAATTTATTTGACATTTGTGTTTGACATAATTCCATAATAAAAAATAAAAATCCCCAAAGTGTTATGTAATATTCATTACACTGGTGATCATTACGTAACAATTATGTAAGATTGAATTTACATGTCACGATAACAGTTTTGCAATAGACGGCTTAACAAAACAGGAGTAGAAAAAATTTATAAAATGTTACTTACGACACTCTGTGTGGAAGGCGACGCCGACGATATGTTTGGTTTGAAGAATTTGTATATTGTTATATTATTTTATATATATTTTTCTTAGTAATACGAGTAGTTACATACGTAGGTAGCAAATAGTTTGCTACCCAATAAACAGATGAAATCAATAAAATGTGTTTTCTATAATACTCGTATAATATCAATTACGAGTGGCTTTAATGCATTTTATAATTTTGTTTCACAGAATAATTTTGATTGTATAGGCATCTCAGTAACGTGGGTGTCCGATAACATAACTGACGATCAAGTTAACATTGAGGATTTTGTTATTATTAGGAATGATAGACCTAACAGGCGAGGAGGAGTCGGTTTGTACTTGAGACTATGAAATTGTAGAAAGGCATACATCACCAGCTTTGGAGTGCTTGTGGATTAGGGCTAAATATGGTGCGGTAGCATGGTTTTGCGATGTTATTTACCACCGTCTGGTAATATTCAATATTTTTTTAATGAATTTGAAAAAATTATATGTTGTAAATATATTATTACTAATAAATTTATAATTTGTGGTGCTGACGTTACAGATGTTGGAAATAAGGCAACATCTGACTTTTTAAATTAATAATTGACACCCCAACCAGAATTACAAATACCGTTTCAAAATTAACAGACCTAATTTTAATATCATGTGAAATTAACGGCTATATTTCTGATACTGTGGACATTGACATCTACGATTTATATTTTATATTTTGTGATTTGGCAACCCTGGTGTTGCAATCTGGCAACTGACAGCTCTATCGTAAAGTGGGACATTTTTGAGGTTATACGTATTCAGAACGTTTTGACATACGAGCGCTATTTGTGTTGTTTACAGTAACTTAAAAGATTCATCTCGGCCCAAAAATGGAATTAAATCGTGAACATTTTCGTGCGATTATTTTTTACAACTTTCGACGTGGATTAACTCAGCAACAGTACATGCATGAACTTAATTCAATTTTTGTCGATCCATCAAGCACCAGTATTTATCGATGGTATGGTGAATTCAATCGTGGTCGTAGTTCACTCCAATACGAATTTCGTGAAGATCGTCCAAATTCAGTTGTTGTTCCGAAAACCATTGATGCTGTGCGCGAACTGATATTGCAAGATCATCATGTGACCTATCAAGAGATTGAGACAACCTTACGCATTAGTGGGACCAGCATACATTCAATATTGCATAAACATTTGACTGTCAAAAAAATGTGTTCGCGTTGGATCCCACACAATTTGGCAATCGCTCAAAAAAAGGCACGTGTCGATTTGTCGAAAGAAATGCTCAAAAAATACGATCGCGGTGCTTCGAAACACGTCTATGACATGGTGACAGGTGATGAATCGTGGATATACGCGTATGAGCCCGAAAGTAAACAGCAGTATGGGTGTTTCAAGATGAGCCAAATCCAACAAAAGTTATTCGCGCACGAAGCACTTCCAAGCAATAGGTCGCCTGTTTTTTTCGGAAAAACTGGACATGTCGCACCGTACCACTCGAACAACGCAGAACAGTCAATTCTGAGTGGTACACAACCATTTGTTTGCCAGTTGTCTTCCAATAAATCAGGAAAACGAACCGCCGAAGACGGATCACTCTTCACCACGACAATGCGAGCTCACACATCGGCTCAAACAACTGCATTTTTGAGCACCCAAAACATCGATTTGATGAGTCATCCGCCGTATAGTCCTGACTTGGCACCGAATGACTTCACTTTATTCTCGTACGTAAAAAACAAACTGAGAGGTCAACGTTTTTCGATACCTGAAGAAGCGGTTGCTGCATTCAGAATGCATGTTTTGGAAATACCTCAATCAGAGTGGCAAAAGTGCTTCGACAATTGGTTCAAACGCATGCCAAAGTGTATAGATCTTCACGGGGAATATTTTGAAAAACAATAAAGTAATTTTAATATTTGAATCGGTTATTTGGAAAAGGGTATATGTCCAAATTTTTGTTATTTCACTATTTTCGGCCAAAATCAATTTTTAAGGGTAAATACGTCGATTTGCGCGAGAGAGGAACATATCCTGTTATTACTATATTGGTAGTAATGACGTTATTTCTGCGTTCGGTTGGAAAATGTAATATGTCCTGGATATGTTTCTTTTTCGAACCTTACGAACTAACTGTGGCCCTAGTGTTCTTATATTTAAGTATGTCCTACGTGTAGCAATGATTTAGTCCAATTTCATCTGCGGGAAAGGATTGTTTATTGTTTACATTTTGAATTTGTAACGATGTCTGAAACGGATAGTAGTACAGAAAGTGTTATCAAAGCGAAAAGGAATAACTCCTCAAGAAAGAAGAGGTAAGTCGGTAGGACCCCGGCATAATTCAATACCTGGAGATATTTGTGCCAAAATTCAGGACTTCATAGAAAGTTTCAATCCAAAAGAAATTCATTATTCAAACAACATTGTCAAAAAGTATCTTCCTGCCACTCTTAGCGTCAAGACTATCCATACTATGTTTATAGAAAAGTTCCCAGATCTCAAAACCAAGGTAAAATATGATTTTTGTAATCAATATTTTAATCAAAATTTCGAATTATCGTTTGGAAGGCCTCAAACAGATGTGTGTTCAAAGTGTGAGGAGCTGAAAGTAAAACTTAGGGACCCACATTTAAATGATAATGCAAAACGGGTAGCAACGGCTGAGTTGATAATACGCAAAAGAAGAGATAATAAGTTTTTTAAGAAAGCGGATGAAATAAAAAAATTGTGCACGGATAACGATACCATCTTAGGTATAACTATTGATTACATGCAAAACTTACCTCTTCCAAATATTCCTGTGCAAGAAGTGTTCTACTTATGACAGCTCTGGATCTATGAATTTTGTGTACATAGTTTGAAAACTGAGAAAGGTGTGTTTTATTCTTATCAAGAAGGACAAGCCAATATAGGACCAAATGATGTTTGTACGTTTTTGGCACACTATATAGACCATTACGTACCTCCAACTGTAAAAGAGCTATACATATTCTCTGATGGATACCCCGGTCAAAATCGGAACCATACGGTCGTCCGCTTCCTTATGGCGTTAGCAGCTTCAGGGCGTTTCACAAGCATTCACCACATTTTCCCTCTAAGAGGACATTCTTTTAATGCCTGTGACCGTGACTTTGCTGTTGTCAAGAGAAAAATACGAAGACAAGACAGAAATTATACACATGATGAGTATATACAGCTAATACTAGAGTCATCGAAAAATAACAAATTTCAAGTTATCAAGGCAACACTGAAGACATTATTGACTTTAAGAAATGGTGGCCCAATAACTTTTATAAAAAGACTGTACTCTCGCAAAGTCTTTCTAAAAAAGTACCAAAGGAAGATAAAATTTCATTAAAAATAACCGATTATTTCCACTTTGAATATCATTCATCCGATCCTGGAGTTCTTCTTCTACGGCCATATATTGACAACAATATTGTTAGTGAAAAATTCTCCCTTGCAAAACCACGACACCTTAGTCCAGAGTTCCCTACCGTAGCAACCTATAGAGCCTATGCTGACAAGCTTCCCATTAACCGAAAGAAAATGGATAACATTAGGAGTCTTCTGCAGTACATACCCGATGATAAAATGGAGTTTTACAAGGAAATTATTCAATGGCCTGTATCAGATTTAGACGAACGTCCTGAAGAAGATTTTTAATATGTCTATTATCCTATCGTATTTACCTACAATATTTGATTATTTTGACAGTAATATGTTAATAAGAATAAATAATATAATCTGAAAATAAACAAACTCGTGTGTTTTATGTCATTTATTTCGAAAAAGTAACATGTCCAAAAAACTAAAATAAAAATTGATTCAGTTTAGATTTTATGTTTAGAAACTTACAAAAATATCAGCAATACAAAATACTAATAGATCTACAACATTATATTAGTAAAAGTTTAACGTGGATTCATGAAATTACGTTTTTTGTCTCTCCTGTAAAATAATAATTTTTGGAGATGTTCCCTTTTCCAAATCACCGATTCATTTGTTTTTGTTGTCTAATCCCGAAATATAAAACGGAACCCTCGTATTTTTGTGATTTTTCCTTTTTTAAAGAATAAACCTTCAACACGAAGTAATAAATGTCGTAATTTAAAAGCCCTTGATAGGAATTTATGAGAAGTATTATTGGATAGTACTCTCTTCAAAAAGTTGTTGTATATTATTCGGCAAAATCTTAATATTCCAGTGGTACCTGTACCACAAGTTGAGAATCGTTGCTTTAGATTGTTTAAGAAACACCCTGTATATCACTGACGAAAGAAAACAAAGTACAGAATTATTTGTAGGCAAATCATTTTAATAAATTATAAATACTGCATACAAAATAAGTAAACTACACCTATAATTTCAAGTCGATACTACTAAGTAGTATATTTTACAGTTGTAATAACATGTGCAAATCCATACAAAAGTAATAAAATTGTAACGAATCCTTCCATAATCACAAAATGCGATAAACTGGATCCAATATCCAACCATGATCCAGTATTTTTAATCAAATACAAAAATTGCAAAACCATCAGATCAGAAAATATTAAAATGATACAAAACATTTTCATAATATTTTCTTTCCCTATAGAATTCATCGCTCTAAATATGCAACAAGAAAAAATAAACGGCACCATAATTTTAAGAAGTATCAACCCCATCATTTTAAACGGACTAAAAACCGTTAGAAAAGCTCTCACCCACATAGGATCAAACGAGTTCAAACTAGCAATATTCCCGGTTCCGAAGAACCCCAGAAAAATGAATACGATAAATAGGAACGCTCTACGCACCATATCAGAGCTAACTCTATCCTTTTCATGATAACTATCAAAATTCATGTAATAAATTAGGTTAGGTGCACTTCCAATTTGAAGGGACTTGCTTTCAAGTATTAACCAGTTACATAACATTGCTACATAGAATGCTGAAAATATAGCCTCAAAATTCGATGATACTAACAGATAGAATGGTGCAAACGCGAAGAATGTTGCAATAAGTCTTGCTGCAACAAATTTACTCGTCACTGGAATTAGTGATATAGGCAATAAGAGAATAACCCAGGACAGATATTTAATCGGGGAATCGTTTGGAATTACTTCTTTTTCTAGTAGTAATACATATACAATGGCTAGAATTAAGCACGCCAATTGTACTTGAAATACTTTGTATTGGACTTGGAAGCTCTCGAGTTGATTGTAGAATTTCATCCTACAGTACATTTCATAAAACAATATAAGCCAGGCTAATGCGCCAATCAGGTATACAGGAACATTAAAAGTTGTTTTCATCACAGGTAGCATTGGAAATACTGAAAGAATTAAACACAACACAAACCAAAGTACTTTCTCTTTCTTATTCGTTGTGGATTTTAAAGACTTAGTAAAATTAATCCAAAAACCAACTAGAATAGTTAATACTGAAAAGGATAATCTATTAAAGAAACCATAAACTAATAGTTCGACTCCGATAGTATAGACAATACAATTATAAATACTGTTTTTATCAATGGCCTTGAATATTAACGAAATATTAAATTTCGAATTTCGTGTTGAAGTTTGAAACATGATGGCGGGGAAAACAAAATAAATATAATAACTCAGTGGAAATCTATGCTTTAAGCAAAGTAAAGTTATTGTTAATATTGTGGAATTATAGATATACATATTGGGTTTTGAGGAATTGTTAACATTCAATAAATTTCTGTTTACAACTGATGTCAACAGAAATAAAATCCAACCAACAAAACCCAAAGAAATTGCGAATAATACTGGGTAACGATAATAGTTGTGATAATAGTCCATACCGTCTCTTAACAGATCTATAGTTTTGTCGCACTCAATGATTAATTCACTATATTTACCAATGTTTAATAAATTTTTCAGTCTTTCAATTTTATTTTGTAACTGCACTGTCGTCAATCCATTAAATGGAATATAAATTAAAGCATAATCTTCTATTTTCATTTTCTTCAAATTGTATATTTCCAACAACTGTAGTGTATTTGACAACTGTATTTCAGCAGCAGTTCGTTCAGATACCTTAAGGTAAGTTAGAGGCACTTTTCCTAAAGAATTTGTAGGAATACTAACCCCAATCATGGAAGACATTAGCGGAGCTAAGTCAATTTGGTGCATATCCTGCCGTAAAGGATTCCTTTGAACACCGGAGCCCCAAGCTATTATAGGTGCTTCAGTTTCGTGGTCAGATCCTGTTCCATGTGAGCCCCAATCAGTCATTCCGTGATCAGAAGTGAATAGGAATGCGGTAGAATGGTCGCGAAAAACATCATTGAAACGTTGACTAATTTTCTCAATGTTTTCATCAACTAATTTTATGTTACTTATATATTCTTTAGAATGTGGTTTAAATCCATGTCCTGCAGTGTCAATACCAAGTAAATGGAGAAAAAAGAAGTTACCATCTTTATGATAAACATCACAATTTCTTTTACAACTTTTAATGTCTGTGAGAAATGTGTCAACTTTGTTAAACACCCACATATCAAGCAGACCAGTATTGTTTTGCCCAAAATCTTCAATATCTGCGTTATAACTTTCCAAGTGTATGTGAGGTAACTTATCTTTGTTAAATATATTTACAATATCCGGACTACCCCAACACCAAGCATTTGTACTTTCATTAATTACTGAATCAAAATATACAGGATTAGCTTTCCAACCTTTCATAATAGCACTAGGATCCTCGTAAATACCTCCGAGCATTGCTACATGTCCTGGTCGAGATTCTGTAGGGACTCGTGTGTGGGCTACACCCCAAGAACCTTTAATCGCAGCTATTTTCGACAGATATGGTATTCTATCTTCTTTATCTTTACCGTAAACTGCTTCAGCTCGTAATCCGTCTGCCACAAAAAGTACGAGACGTTTTGCAGGTGGATTGTGGGTAGACTTTATAGGAGTCATTCCATGTTCCAACGGACTGGCAAAGTATATGTCAAACACTGCAAACAACATTAGGAAGTGAACCACAAGTCCCAGAATTATTATTTTGTATTTTTGCTTTGAATTATATTCAACAAATTTTTCTTTTTCATTGTCGTCTGTATCCATTTTCACATTGCGCTGCAAAAGAGCAAACAAAGGTCGTTGTATGATATTTACGAAATACGCTGTCATTTTTATGCTTGACGGTTATATTAATACTGTAATTTTGACATAATATGTATGTATCCATTTATTTTGTTGTGTTCAATAATAATGGGTCTTGGTTTTAACATAACACCTTTCTAGACTTTAGTTTATTTAAAAGAGCAATAATTCATAAGGCAACATCAAAGGAACCATTTTTGGACATTAGTGTTTGACATTATTATTCTCCGCAAAATTTATAAAAAAAACAAAATATAATATAATCAAAAATATATGACCTGCGTAACGAAACAAAATTTTCATAATAATTATTATTATAATTGTATTATTTTCATTATTTCCAATAAACTAACTACTTTATTCAAAAATTAGAAGAAAAAAAAAGTATGGCCAGAGCTGGGAATCGAACCCACAACCTTCCGAATACGAAGCGACGGCTCTATCAATGACGCCACAGTACCATCTTTGGCAATATTGTATTTTAATTGTAATATATATACGCTCCAACTATACCTAACTGGTGAAATTTTAAACGCAATTTTCTTGAGAATTATGTGGGCAAATATCCGTCTTTATCTCAAAATTTTTTTAGCACAATACCTGTGCGTCAAATTAATATATGTTGTTCATTTCGCGTTTTGTTAATTTATTTCACCCATTTATGACTAAATTTAAAGTCCAAATAATATAAATATTACCCGCAACCTGCAAATCAATAAACAGATACTGTAAAAGAAGTAATTCTCCACGCATTTTGCAAATTAACTACACCACATCTCCAATTTTTAAATAACTTGGTCAACACACTATTGTATACTTTTGTTCGTCAACACACTATTATACTACGACAAGGATTTTGTGGCCGCTCTCTGTTAACGAGCCACCAGTTTTTTCTTGTCGGTCAGAATTTTTTAGATCCTAGTTCTTTCAATTTATCATTTTGAAATAGATTGTAAATAGGACGAGATCGAAATTTCGGCATGAATAAGCTTTTAAAATAGGATATCTTGAGTTTGAAATCGTCTCTCTATGCACAAGCCAAGCATTCGGGAAGATTGAAAGTTCTATTGTTGTAGCGGACGAAAATTTGGTCACTCTTAGATGTACCTCCAGGACATGGGCACACGAATGAAATAGGTTTTACTGTAACATTTCTTATATTTAATTGTTTTATAGTACTTTTACCGACCAAATATATTAAGTAGTATTATAGTTAATTTTTGTTGCACTCATCAATTATTTGTTACAGACAAAGTAATAATTTACATTTGCTTACACTTCGAATCAATACAATTTAGATTGTTTAATACAAATTTCCAACTTTAATCAACTTATCACTTATTAAGAAGTCTAGAAATAAACTGTCACCCTTTTTGCTTGTTAACCTTTACTTACCTATAATAAAAAACAGGAAATTCCGAGGTTTTCTGAAAATTTTTTAAATTCCCACAAAACAAAACAAGTTTTAAAATACACAACATTTATAATTCATAACCTATAATTTCTGTGAAGAACTAAATCAGCTGCTTTCTGTTACATTTCCAATCCATATATCTTCTTTGTACAAAGGTGCGTCGGTAGATATAGGCACAGAGTAATGTAATCTGGATGTGCTACATACATTTAGCAATACAATGCAACTATTGTGGAATAAATTATTTAAATTTAAATAATAATTATTTAAATGTGTCTGCATAGAAATCTATGCCATTATCTTTATAACGACAATTACAATGGTTTTTGACGTTCCTTTTACTAAAATGAAAGTGAGGAGAGCGGTAAGTGATCATGTCATATAGGCCAGGATCTGCGTTTGTAGAAGCTAGAAGCATAGTAAGCAATAAGCATAACGCCTAATAGGTATCATAGAATAATGTTTAATGTTTATATACTGGAATAGAAAGAAGTATTCACTTCAAAAAGTTGGGACAATACATACCCAAAAATCTTATTTTTTGAAGTGAATACTTCTTTGGCCGCATGAGAGTGATTTTTCAAGGTCGTGTCACGACACGATTTAATATTTTCGTCCCGCAAAACACATGAAACATATAACAATTATGAGGGAGAGAGAGACAGCGATATTTGTGGTCTACACACTATCAGGGTTGCCAACTTGGTAGATTTTCTACTAAATCTGGTAGATTCAGGCACCGTAGATATATATGTATATTTTCGATGATTCAGGTCTTCATTTCGTGGCCAAATTTCTGTTTTAGTGGGCAGTAGAAAATCTAGTAGAATCCGAATTATTATTAAACGACCTGCTTCTATTTTGTTGGGGCATTGTCTTTATAAAGACAATGGTTGGGGCATTCTAAACTCTAGAAGCGAGCAAACTATAACCGATAATTCACTATATAATTTAGTTCATTGTGGAGCTGCTAGATAGCGGCGCGTTTCAGTCTCCGTCTCTTTCGATTTTGCCAGAGAATCTGGGGGAATCACCGTTAGGATCAGTGCGTATTGTAAATTATATGTGCATAGTGCATATTACGTTGTTCTTTACTATTATTTTCGTTTATTATAATAATAATAATAATAATATCTTTATTGTCACAAGTCATACAAAACGTTGTATATAGACACGTCATAGTTTTACTACACAATACAATAAATGATCCATAACCTCATTCCTTATAACACATAAGGCAATAAACAAACACGTCACAATCTAAAATTTGAATACATCTATGCAGTTGCAGTTATATAAATTAAACACAAATACAAACAAAAACACTAAAAAAAAAAACAATCTACGATGTCTCCATAATAGTTGTGAATTCATGAAGACTATAGATCGTGTTAGAATTAAGGAGAGCCTTTAGTTTAGTTTTAAATTTACCCTCTGTCTGACAAACTCTTATGTCTTCCGGAAGAAGATTATAAAAATATCGCCCAGAGTAATGCGGTGATTTCTTATAAAACTCATGATTGGGTCTGGGCAGATACAGGCGATCTCGTCCACGTGTAAAACGTTGATGATTAATGCCACAAGTAGGCGTGATGTTTCTGTTTTTGAATGTGTTACACAGTAGTTTGTACAAATATATTGAAGTGACTGTAAGCAACTTATGTTTTTTAAATGTATCTCTACATGTTCCTAGAAACGGGATATTAAAGATGCATCTCACCGCTCGCTTCTGCAGCACAAAGACCCTGTCAATTTCAACACTTCTACCCCAAATCACAATATTGTATGCAATCACTGAATATATTAAAGCATAATAAACAGAAAGAAGAAGTTTACTGCAAACGGCGTCGATATGCGTTACCCAGTCCAGTCTGTCATCCACAAGCACCCCCAGCAGTTTCGCCGACCTTGATAATGGCAAAAGAACGTGATTGAATATAATTTCTATATTTGATGATTTATATCTATTGAAGGGCAGTGCCACGGTCTTACCATAGTTTATGATCAGTTTGTTGTTCCTGCACCACACCTGGAACTCACAAAGTGTAGCATTGATCTTCCGCTCCAGAATCTCAGAATCCTTGTCGGACAACAATATGGTTGTGTGATCTGCATACAGATAAAGGGAACCGTGTGTGATATTAGCTGAAAGATCATTGATAAATAGCAGAAAGAGCAAAGGTCCAAGTACACTGCCCTGAGGCGTTCCCAAACCGATGCTCCGCGACTCTGACACTACCGACTCAACCCTAACCGCTATTCGTCTGTTTGTTAAATACGATCGAATCCATCT
Source organism: Apoderus coryli (assembly GCA_911728435.2). NCBI lineage: Eukaryota > Metazoa > Arthropoda > Insecta > Coleoptera > Attelabidae > Apoderus > Apoderus coryli. The sequence goes on from OU452199.1 coordinate 35,961,000, forward strand.
GTTAATCGACCCACGTAACCCAAGAGTCTCCAGCTTTGTACACAGGAAATCTATTATTCTATCTATTAAGCTGGTTTAGCTAGCAAAGTGTAATATATTACCAGTGGCGGCATTTGTTTGATACTGAGGTAAGTACATCGATAATCAAATAAGATTTAAAATACATAGAATTAAATAACAGAGTTATCCATGCGGCATGTCTAAAACGTATACTCAGAAGTTTAGAGAAGCGTGGTTGAAGGACCCTATTTTCAAGGAATAGTTGCTGGCCATTGACAGCACTTCTGGGAAGGAAGCCAAATGCAAGTTTTGTGGCAAAATCATCACCAGCCGATACGCCGACCTGAAAAGCCATGGAGATTCAAAAAAACACAAAGAAAATGCAAGCGTTTTCTTGGGGAGGTCGTTCCAGGGAAAAGTACAGCAAAAAATTACCTTTTCGGCTGTACATGAGCAAGAGGATACCAAGTTGGCTGAGACAAGGTTAGCCCTTTTTATTGCTCAACATACCTCCGTAAATATTTCTGATCACTTCACACATCAATGATTAGCACAGACATAGGCACTGATAGTTCTAAGTCAGAGATATATATATTCCTGTTCTGAGTGCAGGAAGTATAAAATAAACTGTTTCATTTTAAACTAATAACATATTCCTTTTTATTAAGGGAACTTGGGAACACCTAGTAGATTTTTTGGTAGTTTTAAAAATTTCATATTTCTCGTATAGTAGATTTCTAGTAGATTCGATAATCTCATTTAGTAGATCTTCTTTCGGAGGTGTTGGCAACCCTGCACACTATATCCTATACCACACACACCCCCTGGATCCTCCACTGATAGATATTCAAATTATTTAATTTAATCAGGAGTATCCTTATTTATTATTAATTAATAATAATGTATTTTAATCCTGCCTCCGAATAGAATATGAAAAAAGTTACGAGCGCAATAATATTGGTCTTCCATCTTTTTCTTGCATCTGAAAATTCCTATTAAATTTATATGAAAATAATATTACCTACAAAAGGTAAAAACGTATGAAGCTTTATCACGAAATCTATTAATTATCTGAACATTATTATTAAGTATTGTGAGGCCGATGCTTGACTTTTTAAAAATTTCTTTCATAATTTCTCCAAGCAGGAAGCAAAATTTTCTTGATAATGCTCCTACTATACCTATATGCATTGTAAAGCCAATGCCTCTCTATAGGGTGATTCTAGCATGACGCGTCGGTTTGCTGTATTAAAACTCAATGGGGTTGTATGTAGAGCTAATACGGCCACATTTTACAAAACACTGAAAGTATACAGGACGGTCCAAAAAAGAGATACATACGAAAGTAGTTTTTGTTGTTGATAGCTCGTAACGCAGAAGGTGTCAGGCACTCTTACTAGGCTGAAATTATTTTTCAGGAAGAGGACTATTGTAGAAAAAAAATGAAAGAATCCAAAAAAAATTAAAGAATCCAAAAAACTGGGAATACGGGGGTCGTTTCAAACAAAATATCAGGTCCTGTTTTTTTCGAAAATTTATATTTTTTATACCTTAAGTTGACCTTCTTTGTTTATTTGTAGTTAAAAAATGTAGAATAAATGATTTTTTAGTTCTTGCCCCTCTAGGACTTTTTTCCATAAACATCTTGATTTTGGCTTATGAAAGTCATGTACTTAAATCTAAGAATATTGCTAGAGACTGTTGGCGAATCGTTAACTACGAAAGCTATAAAAATCAACACCAAAACACGAATTCTATTCTGTCGGCTGAATGCTTGAATAACTTTTTCGCTACTATTGCGCAGCATGTCATCGAGTCCTTTCCAAGGGTTTCTTATGAGAGTGTAAACTTGCTGGGACCATTATCTCAGTCGAGTGCTTCTTTTTTTCTCCATCCTGTGACTGAGGGTGACGTTTCTGATGCTATAAAATCCCTAAAAAATTCTTATTCTTTTGATGTTTATAATATGAATAGTCAGAATTTTGAAACAGGTTGTTTCTTCCCCAACTAACAAATTTAATTTTTATTACAGATCAATTTCCATTATTCATATCATAGGCAAAGTAATTGAAGTGCTTTTAAAAGAACAATTGAATAAATTTTTTGAGAACAATAATTCCTTTTCCATTTCCCAATATGGTTTCAGGTGTGGAAAGTCCACGACGAAGGCTGTTATGAGGGTTGTGGGGGACATAGTTACATGTCTTGAGGAAGGGTCCTCATGCGCATTGTGACTCTGTGACCTGATAAAGGCTTTTGACTGCGTCTCTCACACTATTCTCTTAGATAAACTCAGGCACTATGTGGTTAGGGGTGTTCCCTTATCTCTCATTGAAAGCTACTTAAAAAACCGACAGCAAAGGGTTTGCTTTCAGGATTCCACTTCAGGCGTAAGGGTACTATCCCATGGAGTGCCACAGGGGCCGGTTCTAGGACCACTTCTCTTTATCGTTTACATTAATGATTTATGTAATTATATGAAGCCTGTTAAATTGACTCTGTTTGCAGATGATAGTAGCATTGTTACTAATGCTAGAACACTCAATCAGTTGCATCATATCACAAAGCAGACCTTGAAAAATGCTGAGCAGTGGTTTGCTGCCAATCACCTGCAACTAAATAATAGTAAAACCCAACAATTAATTATTTCAAACAACAAAAACGCAACGAAGGGTAAATCAGTAACTCTTCTTGGTGTGGTGATTGATGATTCTCTTAGCTGGTCTGATCATGTTGACACATTGGCTGTCAAACTCTCCAGATTGGTCTTTTTTATCCGTAGATTGTCTGTTCTTATTGACTTTGAGTGTTTGAGGATGTGTTATTTTTCTCTGTTTCATAGTCATTTAAATTATGCTGTCATTGTCTGGGGAAATAGCCCCCATTCTTTCAAAATTTTTAAATTGCAGAAGAAAGTTATCAGGATCCTGGCTGGTGTGGGCTATCGAGAACACTGCCGTCCTCTTTTTATTCAATTTGGTGTTCTGCCCCTGCCTTGTGTGTACATCTTGGCAACTCTAACGGAGATTCATTCTAATGTGAATAATATTGAAAGGAGCTCGGATTGTCACAGCTACGATACCCGAAATAGGAACGATTTGAGGCCATCCTATTATAGACTAACCAAGTCAATAAAAAATACACTGAATTTACATTTATATAACTTGTTGCCTGCACAGGTCAGGGCGTTGCGTGCTAGACCTTTTAAATTTACAGTTTCAGCAGCAATAATCGTCTTTATTGATGCAAAAAAAAATATAAAAAAAGAATAAAGTAAATTAAAAAAAATAATAAAGTAAAATAAAGTTAACAAGATTAGTCATGTGATTATGGCGAAGTTTAGCATTAAGCTATTCTTCCACTTAACCATAATATAACAGTACTAGAAAAAAAAATAAAAAAAAATATAGATATATAAATAATAATATTATATAAAAACAATAAGCCCGTGATGTGTACAAATTCACATTATATAGAAAAAACAAAACTAAGTAAATGATAGCAGAGTATAATTATACATAGAAAACAAAAAACTAACAAATCTATCAAATTACATAATACAAAATTTGCAGCGAACCATTTTACATAAAAAAGAAAAATCAGCATACAGTAAACACAAAATAAACTAAAGTGAGAAATAGCATTCCATCATTAGCTCTTTTCTTATTTTTTTACGAAACTGGCTTACAATTAATACTTTATTTTCAGACTTCAAATTATTGTATAGTTTAACAGCATTCCAAGTAAAAGATTTTTTGAAAATCGCGGTATGAAAACGAGGCATAGTCAATAAACTCTGGCAACGGATGTTTACAGAATAAATATGGTGTCTAAATATTAATTTCTCTTTTAAATACGTAGGTTTGGAGCATATCATTAATCGGTTTATGAAGGTTGCAAAATGGAACTTAACAACAAATTCAAACTTGAGCCACTCAAGCCGTTTTATGTACTGTGTTATGTGGTCAAATTTACGCAAATCAAAGATAAATCTGCAGCAAGTATTCTGAACATATTGCAATCTTCGCTTTTTAGCTAAGTCAATACAGGGATAATAAACAAAATTGCAGTAATTTAAAACAGATAACACTAATGACTCACACAACTTTTTTCGCATTTTGAAATTCAGCAAATATTTGTTTGTATATAATAGCTTCAAGCGCACATACGTCGATTTGAGAATCTGATGTACATGACCATCAAAACTAAGTTTTTCATCCAAGATCACCCCAAGTACTCTCATGTTTTCCGCGAACAGTAAGGTGTCATTTGCTAATCGCAAACTTATTCGTTCTTTAAGAGCAGCACGAGTGGTTTCTCGACAGAATAACATAATTTTGGTTTTATTTGCATTTAATTTTAAATTATGCATGTCAGAAAATTCAGATATTGCAATCAAATCCTCTGATACCTGTTCGTTGACATATTCCGTTTTGGTTTGATCAATGACATATAATAATTGGGTATCGTCCGCAAAAGCACTGACATTGCTAAAATTAACTTGATCAAAAATACTTGCTGTGTATACTATAAAGAGTAGCGGACCCAAAATTGATCCTTGCGGAACGCCAGAAATGACAGGCTTTGCAACCGATGACAAGTTATTGATGCAAACACTTTGTGTACGATCACTCAAATAATTGCGAAAGAACAAGACACAATCCTCCGCAAAGCCATAATAAGACAACTTCGAACATAATAGATCGTGATCGATAGTGTCAAAGGCTTTGGAAAAATCTAGCGAAATCAATAGTGCTGCCCGTCCATTGTCAATAGCTCGAAAAATATCATCCAGCAGACTTAACAACGCGGTAGTTGTACTGTGGCACCTTCTAAAGCCCGACAGAAGTTTAGGAATAATGCTGTGAGCATCTAGGTATTCAGTTACTTGAGTAGCGACAACTTTTTCAAGAATTTTTGAAATAACAGGCAGCAAACTAATTGGTCGTAAATCGCTGACACTTTGAGGATCTTTGACTTTCGGCAAGGGATAAATCTTTGCCTGTCGCCACGATTTTGGGAAATATTTACATTCGAGGCAGCAGTTGATTATATGGACAATATGATTCAATAATTTTGGAAGGCATAATTTTAGTGGATGCTTAGCGGATCCAGACTTCTATGTACATTGTCATACTTGTTCATGTTATGTAGTGTTTGTTATTTGTTTGTTTTTTACAATGTATTTGCTAAAATTTTTATATATGTCATTTATTTTTACATGATGAAATGTACTGTTTTTGTTGACGCAGCTTTGTAGAAAAATGTAAATTATTCTAAAGCGAAATAAATAAATAAAAAAAAAAATTATCTTGAAAGAGTTAAAGGGGTATTTTGATAAAATGGGATTTGGTATAGGATATCATAATATCTTTTACGGTTTTCATAAAAATTTAGAGCCGTTCTAAAAATGAATATTTCTGACTAGGTCCCTATAGTAAATTCGAAGAAAAACTATTTACGCTAGTGATAACTAGTTCTCATATTGACTTGCATTTGACAAAATTACGTTACATTCGTTTAAAGGGCGATACATTTTGGCTCGCATTTTGGTTACTAAAAATTGCACCCGGCATAACTTAAAAGAAGATTGTTTGCATCAGAAAATTAATATGTGAAGTTGTTATCACTAGCCAAATTAAAATTAAAATTTACGTAATAGTACGTAAATTTTAATTTAGTAGAGTATAGACTCGAAAATATTAATTGTCTATCGAACGGCATAGTCGTATACCATTCTATTTAAAAAATTGACTTTTCCTAGTAAACACGTGGTTCAAGTTTAAATTCAATTAAATCTTGGTCTGCAACTGCCTGACGACCTTGGACTATATCATTTGTATATTCAGTATTTCGTCTAATGTATTCTAAAATTTTGCTGGCTTGAATGAAATAATCATAAAAATACTGATTTTTTTGTAGAAGTCAACTTTTTCGCAAAAAAAATTGTAAGAAAAAATCTGTTGGTATAGCGAATGCTTAACAAAGTGGCTTTAATTTTTATAGAGAATCTGGAAAAAAATACAAAATGTGGTCCTTCCATTTACAATAACAAAATAGGTGGTTACTTCCGGTTATATATACATATATAAACCTGGAAATAGTAAATCAATATATAACCTTTCCGACATTACCGAACCCCAAAGGTTCAGCAACTTATCTTTTGTAGTTCCCGAGAACTTTGAATAGGTCACTCAGGATGAATAACCCTGTATTGACAACCGGAATAAGCAAATTTAGGTACCCATTTACATATCTAAAATAAAATCATAGATAAAACAATGTGAGCTCAAATAACAAGTCATTTTTTGTAAAGCAATCAATTAGCGAAATTCTCTTGTCAATACTTGACGTTTCTGTAAACGTCACGTTGATTATGGCATTTGCCTACTAGATGGTTTCTGGAAATTGCAAATTCTATTATGACAAAAATGTACAATATCAAAATATTGAAGAAATGAAATATTTTAGGTGTAGGGAAGTGATATATCATTAAAAAGGTGATTTTTTTGTCTATCGAACAGCATAGTCGTATATATACCATTCCATTTAAAAAAATTGACTTTTCCTAGTAAATACGTAAAATCTTGTTCTGCAACTGCCTGACGACCTTGGACTATATTATTTGTATACTCAGTATTCCCCCTAATGTAAAATTTGCTTGAATGAAATAATCACAAAAAAAAAATGTAGGAAAAAATCTGTTAAGTTTTGGTATAGGAAATGCTTAACAAAGGGCCTTTAAATTTTCTGCGGATAAAAAATGTGGTCCTTCCATTTAAAATAACAAAGTAGGTGGTTACTTCCGGTACAACCGGAAGTAGTATAAACCCGAAAATAGTACATCAATATAGAACCTTTCCGATATTATCGAATCTCAAAGTTTGAGCAACATATCTTTTGCAGTTCCCGAGAACTTTGAATTGACCACTCAGGATGAATCACCCTGTATATTATGTTTATGGGTACTCCTACAGATGCAGTATTATGTGTTGTTTATTTTGAGTGCTATTAGCGCTTTATTGTCATATTAATATTACATTTAAACATTATTATTATTGCTATTTTTTTTATGGTTAAGTGGTAGAATAGCATTAGCTACACTTCGCCATAAATGTTACTTTCTTTTTTTTCTTTGGGAAATATTATTATATCATTAAAAAGAAAATTATTTTAAACACAAAAGTAGAAACTAAATCAAATCATAATTAAAATACATAATGCGGTGTTGTACTTTTAATTTTTATACGGCTTATTTTGGTACGGCTTTGGCTCAAAGGTTTAACTTTTTTTCATTTAGGGCCATATAAGCTCCCTATTTCTAGCAACAACGCTGCAAAATTTCAAAGAACTCTGTAAGGAAATATTTGGCTTAATAAAAAAAACCAATGCTTTTCCGGACATACGTTGTGGGAACTTTTTTTTCAAAAATTGACCTTAATATTGCGCGTTTTTTTGAAACACCCTGTATAGATAAGATTTGCTATACTCAAGCCACAATATTGCCAAAACAAAAACTGTTCAACTTATTGATATTCAATTATTCCTAATCATTTAATACAGATTGATGGCATAATATTAATCGTCACTGGTAGACTTTTGGATAAGCGCCCGTTTACATGCATCCATCATAATTATTATTATCTTTCACGTTACCAATAAAATCATAAGAAGGCTGGTTGCCATGCACGTGTTCTCTCTATATTCCGTTTCTACATACGTACATACATAAGTACTCACCAATAAGATAGATCCTAGGCAGCGTGGGAACCATTTACTTCTAAGCGTTTGTTTCTAATTAGGAAAAATGATGCCGTGTTACAAGGAAGGTGTTCAGCCAGCTTGACACGCTCAGTGCGCTCGTTCGATATGTGTTTATCTACAGGGTGTTATCACTAAAGTAATGCAAAATACTATCACAATAAATTGTACATAATATTTACAGAGTAACGTGTGGTTTTTTTTCTGTTCATCACCGTGTTGTTTCCAATAATCTAATCATTGAACAACGTCACATATGTGATAGTTGAGCGTGCATAAGGGGTCACGTCATGCACAGTTGAGGGTTATAAAACAATAGCAAAATTGATCTCGGTAATGTGTGTTATGTTTCGGATAATTTCGTCTAGAGAGGAGCTCTTCATAAGAAGGTAGATGCGCGTAATTTGTCACTTGGTTCACTATAATCTTAGCTGATTCGTAGCATACCACATTAAAATTTCTAGCGCAAGACTTAGCTGCCAATTCGTAGAATGTATGCAGTCCAATATGCGACTATACAGTTTCCGAGTTCAGGTTAGAGATAGTGTTTGTAAGGCAGCTTACACAGTTTAGTTCATAATCGGAATAGGTCAATGTAGGTTATTTCTATTAATTTTGCTGACAGACAGAGTAATGGCAAAAGGAATTTGTGTCAGTAACCGTAATAAATGAGATGAGAGACAAGTTTTGAGTATTCTGAATATAATGGATATCATTCCTTTTAAAGTAGCCCTTTAAGCAACGGTTATTATGAAGAGGTAGTAGTAATTTAAAAAAGTAACTAGTTAGTCCTGGAAATGGAAATGTATTCAATTTACCTACATTCATTTACTTTTTCGTGTTAAAAAAAAGTAATTGACTGCTACTACTTTCTATACTTACTTTTTTACCAACTCACTGACAGGTCTGTGCCTGACATATTGTACAAAATGCTGAATTCTGAGATAACTGGAATTTCAAAACTTCCCCTTAACTCTTCTATTATCAATATTACAAAAATCTAAATACTTATCTCTATGTTTTTTCTATTAGAATATATTATAGGTTATGCGTTCTTTTGGTGTAACTTGTCGTTGCTAGTTCTATGCAGTTTTGAACTTCTAAATACTAATTTTTGTTTATACGTTCAAATTTCTGGTTCTTGAAACAATGAACGATAAAGCGGCAGAAAAACACTCAAACTTTTGATAAAACATACTGCTCAAAATCATGCACTGAATTGTGTCGAAGAAATTCAACAGATAACAGGAATTGTCGGTATTGGACAAATAAATAAAAACCTTCTAAATTTCAGCCAACGTTGCGTTCACTGTACGTGAACTTCTTCAGGGCCTATATAATCAAATATAAATAAAATCAATATAATACAATAGGAAATCAGTCAACTAATTACCTTATTTAGTCTTGATCTAAGAAAAACATACCCATAACAATAACATTACATTTAAAATGGTACAACAAATATCCATCACAATATGTAGGTACCTATAAAGTATATATCTACTGATCAAAATTACATTAAAATTCAATTTCTTAAGAGTAAATCAAGTGATTGAATCATAATTCCAAAATGCTCATTTAAATTTGTAAAATATCACCTCATTTGATAGAGTTTTCCTATTTCAGTAGATGCCCAGATCAATCGTAAGGGTTCTATATTAAACATTGTGAGCCTTGAGTGGTATATTTGTGACATATTGCTAGTCAAGGATCAAGCGATGGACACTTGACATATCCTTTAAAAAGCATCTGAGCATACTTGTTCTCTTTACTTAAGTTGGATCTGTAGTATAAGTCTATTCAAAGTCAATCCGTTCCCATGCCTGTTTACGTTATAAAAGAGCATCGAATGCAGCGTTTTTTGATACATTTCTCCCTCGTATATAAGAGGAATAATAAATCATGCCTGCCAAAGGATACCGACAGTAATAAAAATAACTACAGTGACTAAAGTATTGGGTTAATGATTAATGAAAAAAATTTTTCATTAATCATTAACCCAATACTTTAGTCACTAAAAAAGGATTAGAGTTTGCACATAAATATATTTTCTCAGATTAATCTAAATTTAATCGGAGGGACATTATATGGTATGGCGAAGACTTAATGTGGAATTTAAACAAGAAAATTTGTATCCGACAGTAAAACACGGTGGCAGAATATTGTAACCATGATCTGTTCAATAGTTTTCCTTAGATTAATAAAATGAAAGAAGATCTATCAAATTAGATAATAATTTTGAATAAAATCTCAAGTGGATGAAACTTTTTGCAGTCACTGTATCAGACACGGTCGGTATACGACACGAGCGGAAAACGTTGGGCGTTTAAGCATCAAGATTTACATGTGCAAAGCGAGCGTATTCTTTTAAATATTTATTATCAGTTAAGGTCTGAAAATAATGAAGTGACGAATACACATATTATAAAATTTTGACGTACTATAGAAAATGTCACTGACTAAGTGAGTAAAATTTGTTATAATATCAGAAGCATATTATTTTACATGTACCTACCTATATGCCTATCAAGTATTAATTATTATAAAGGTATGTTCCTTGCTGTTCGAACACAGACTAGGTACGTGTGCATCTATGTCTAAACTTCTAAAAACAGTCTTTTTCAGCGTAGGTTTATATGTTGCCGTGTTGGAGCGGCAAGGAAAAATACAGTATACTTTTATACAAATGAACATACCATTGTTAATACATATAGGATTTTTAAAATATCGTAGGGCATGTATTGTTATGAAAAGTTAAAAGAGTGCGCCTATGGACGGCTGCGGTCGGTATTGACAATACAAAGGGAGTTGTGGTTTTTATATGATTTTAAACTAAGATTAGAAAGACTTTACCTACAATTAAAGTACAATATTTAAAGAGTTTATAGCAACAAAAGTCTTGCCGACGAGTTGTACCTCAAAATTGCTAGAGCCTTTTGAAATATTATGGCAAATTTCTGTCATATACTCGTGAGTCTTAAGTCTGAACAGGGTTATACTGATGATTGGTTTACTATAGAAACCATGCTTTACTGCAATATTAGTGACAGTTCCAAGGATCTTGTGAGAATGCTTATGATTATCATTATTTTTTTATTCTTCAGCTTATTGCATAATAACAAATAATTCCTTGTCCTACATAATGACATCGTACTTACTTTGATAATTTACTATTTATAGGTACATAAATTGTTATATTTCACCCTGTACATGGGAGATACAGAAGAATTAATTGTGGAATGGGTTTATTAACATGATGAAATGATATTTTTTCATTCTTTGGTTTTATTAACAAAAATAATGTTATGTACCTAATTACGATGAAATAAGTGAACTCTATTTGAAAAAAAAAAACAGAGATAAATAATATAATTGGTATTCAAGGAATGTCAGAGAGTAATATCTAGGAAGTTGTAAGCAATACGTTCACGGTAAATATAATTTAAAAATTAATCAGTGTATCTCATTAAAATATGTAGTACCTATGTAATTGTAAACAACATTGGCTTTCTTCTTTGAGTTTGTTTGGTTGGAGAAAATGTTGGAAAGTCCCGAAGTTGTTTGGGAAGGAATAAGTTTTTAGAGTGAGATAGGTAATCCACTTTACTATGTGCATTGTACTGAAATAAAGAGTTGGAGTATTTTGATCTTCGCATTGTTGGTCATCATCATCGTATACGAGGGTTGGTATTTATGTATTGAGAACTGTCAAACTGGTATTGCCAGGTGAAATCTGTCATCGCTATCTTGAAGTTTGACATTTATGACAGTATACGCACTGAGAACGTTTTGATGTGCGAGCAATATTGGTATTGTTTACAGTAAGTTGATTGATCGATGCTGTGCGAAAACTAATTGAAGAAGATCGTCATAGGTTACATATCGTTAAATCGAGGCAAGTTTAAGCATTATTATGACCAGCATATACAGGGTTCCTCTTAATAGACTACCGATTTTAATATTTGAATTAAAATTTTTTTAGTTAACAAAACAAACTTTTTATTTTACTAAATTACAGCTAGCTCTTTGGGATTTATGATAACTTATAAATATTTGACTAATTTAATTCTAAATTTTAAAAATCACGTCTTCTAAATGACCTCCACCAACTTCAACACATTTTTCAATATTAGATAAAAAGTGGTTCATGACACGGCGTAGCACACCTTCGTCTATTCCTTCAACTTCTTCACGAATTTTGACTTTCAGTTCCTCGATTGTACCTGGACAACTCGCGAATACTTTGGCCCACAGGAAAAAATCGAAGGCCACGGCAAATCTCCGAATCGAGAAATGAATCCTCTATTAAACATTTCTCGCAGGACCTTCATTGAGTTTCTGGCGGTATGAGCTGTTGCCCCATTTTGTTAGAATACTAAAGTATTGTTTAGTAATCAGCATGACTATCATACACGAACAAGACAAGATTCATACAGAACTCCTTTCTCGTCTAAATCAATAGGTCAGAGACACTATATGTATTTGGCCCCACGGTTTTACAATCTCTTACCTCCGGAAGTAAGATCCAAGCCCGCTTTGAAGAGTTTTAAGGCATCTGTAAAGGAATACATGCATGTCAAGACTCGAGAAGAGTTCCAGACTCTTATCGGTTTTCTTTGATTCTGTGAATCATATTGGGATTTTTTTTCTTTTTTTCTTTATATACTCAAGTCATTCATGAAATTTTAAATCCCTTTGAATAATTCGATCTAAGCTTCCCTTCGATATTCCTAGGATAAGGGTTTGTCGACTAGCAGACCTTTTAGGACTTCTCGTAAACGCAATTATAAATCATTCAATATTTTCTGGTGTACGAACTGTTCTATTATTGTTATTAAACTGACGTCAGAATGCACGCCTAACTTCTTCTATCGAATTGCTTCTTATGTAAGTTTCTACACAAAACACACTTTGTTGGACTGAGTAATCCATGAAAGTTCAAACGGATGTTGAAATAATGTCTCAAAGTAAAAAAACTAAATAATTATTGATGAAAACTAACAAACTTCGTAGAAAAATGACGTTCCACGAAATTATTAATTTAAAATTTATTTGTGACAGGCGCCTACTTGATTAATAATTTACTTAAATCCCAAAGACTACAGAAGATAATCCCACAGAGAACAATCTATTTAGTTATCTCGTAGGCAATTTATTAATAATATAAAATGGGTAGTCTATTATGGGGAACCCGGTATAAGATTTTGCACGAACATTTTGGTATTCATAAGTTATGGTTAAGAATTTATGCCTATGAGCCAGAAAGAAAATGACAATCGGCAGTTTAGGTGTTTCAATGTGAAGAAAAGCAAACAAAAGTTGTTCGTTTCCGAAGAGTTAAAAAGCAAATAGTGGCGTGTTTCTTCACGAAAACCTGAAAACCCAGAAGACCGTTAATTCAGCATGGTATACGACCATTTTTTGCACGAAGTTTTCGGTAAATTGAGAGAAAGCAATCCAAAATGACGAATCGTGTTGCATCACGACAATGCGAGTTCACACAAATCACCCTCAACAAACGAGTATTTTGAAACACAAAAGATCGAATTGATGGGTCATCCACATTACAGCCTGGACTTGGCATTCAGTGATTTCTTCTTATTCGCATAAACTGCGTGGAGAACAATTTTCATCGCCCGAAGCAGCGGTTGATGCCTGCAAAAATCAAGTTTTAGAGCTATCATCTTCGGACTGGACAAAGTGCTTTGAAGGGTGGTTTCATCGCATGCAAAAGTGTATAAGTGGATCTTAAAGGAGAATATTTTGAAAAGCAATACAAATATTTTCGATAAAATTAATTCGTTTGTTCTTTCTATATACATAATCGCAAAGTACTCTTTGTAAGGATCAAATTAATTTGTTGTATCAATAAATGTTTATGTAAGTTTTGCACGAAATTATTAAATTGTAATTATTTTTTGGTGTTACTATTTATCAACAAATATACTTTGTCGTCCTAAAAAATGGTTGTCATAACCTCTCCTCCACTTAGAACAGTTTTGCCCTCTTGAGAGCACTTTCATCAGCTTCAAACAACTTTTTTTTACAAAAAGTTACAACAGTTGAAACGATACATAAAATTCCTATGATTTTGAGTAAAATCAAGCAAACAAACTGAAGAAAAATTTGCTTTCAGCATATCTGGTACCCATATTGCACAATTATTATTATCATTATTAAACCAGCTACCTCGCGCCCCCTTATTTGTCAATCATCCAGTACTATCTCAAGAATTTGTTGGATGGTTTATGATGGAGATGCATTTTTTGGACGACCACTTCGTGGATGATTTTCAACGCTAATTAATCGGACCTATTTTTATACAAGAAAACCTAACTGGGAACCTCTATTTAGAAAATGTTGGAATACAAAATTCAACCAATATTGAAGTTCCCCCTTGGAAGCAAAATGAGCATGTTTTTTTTTTTGGGAAAATCGGGTCCACTTTAGATAAATTATTCTGTGTTGCAAGTTTGCACTGTACAGGGTGAGCAAAACTCGATGTCCCAGCTCTTTTATGAGAAAATGAAAAACGATAGAAAAATTCGAAAAAGAGGTTCTTAAATAGGATTAAGTAAGCTCCATTTTAACCCATATTTAATTTTGTTTCCAAATTTGGAAACTGAAGTAAATGACGTCATCAACTTTTTTTTTCCAGAAACATAATTATATTTTTGCATAGTTCAAAAGAACTAATTTACTAAACAACTTTTGTAACGAAAAAATGTGCTATCTTCATTCGTTAAAAAATTATAAGCAAATTTGTAGAAAAAACTAATATGAAAAATTCGCAACCGTCACAACTTTTACACAAGTAGGCCTTGGAAACAAACTGCAATTATATCTGTCAATACTTAAAGAAATGGTTGACAAATACGAGTATTCGTGTGATAACTTCTAATACAAGTCAAACATTTGATATTCAGTCAAGAGAGAAGATACGTATTATCAATCGGTTGTTAATAATAATTACTTATTAAACGCTACAAAAACAGATGATATTATTTAATAGTAACTATTATTACCACAGAATTAAACATAGTAGGGGAGAGTTGGATAAAACCGGGTAGGTTGATACAACCGGGTACCGCCTAATTCTTCTAAATGTCTGCTGCCATCTGCTGTCATACAGTGCTAAAATTAGTGTCCCTAAACCGCCAACAGCCGCGTGTATTCATTTCTATTTCATTTGAGTAAGGTGTGCCGGAGCAGTAAGAAGTTAAGTATTTTTTGGTATAGCAAACTCGATTTTTAAGGTAAGTTTATAGTTATTTTTTCCTCGACTGAATAACTCATGGCTATTTTAATTTTTTTTTACATGTTACCTAACATATTACCTCTAATTTGGTCAACATTTTTGAATATTGTCTTATAACCAAAAAATATTAAATAATATTTAATGTCTTGTTTACGAGTTCGACAAAACCGGGTCGGCCATGTTGTTACAAATCCGGGTACCCGATTTTATCAGACCTGTTGTTAATTTATCCGCTTAATCCTGAAGTTTTCCTGAGTGGATGTTTGCGCCCTCAGAAACTACAGAGCGAGAACTAAATAGAGAAGAAAAGGAATCTGCGACACGCAATTTGGACAATGATTTAGGCGAAGAACTCGATAGAAATTCTACTTAATCTACAAAACCGACAGCTACACAATTATTAGCTCCGTTACCTCCACGTACCGATTCTCCCCAACCAAGCTGTAGTTCTTTAAACTCCAACAATGCAAATCATATTAACATACCTTCATCTCCTAAACAAGCTACCACTAAATCTGATAGTTTAGAATTCCCAAAACCAATGTTTAATTTTGCAGTCTCTCCAAAAGAGGTTTTTCCGATCACTATGGCAACCAGGAAGCCCTCGAACGATAACAGGAGACGAGGAAAGGCTGTTGTAATAACCTCATCTCCTTATAAGTCTGAGTTGGAAGAAAATTTAAAAAAATTTCCTGTCGTAAAAAAATTAAAGCTAACGGAAACAAATAAAAAAGGAAAGAATGTTGTAAAAAACGCAGCACCAAAAATAAAATTAGTTCCGAAATTACCGATTGCAGATTCTGATAGTTCGGAGGAAGAAGATAATAATGACGATGCGTGTCTCTACTGCATCGAACTATTTTCAAACTCTAAGTCAAACGAAGGCTGGATAAAATGTGTGTCTTGCAAGAAATGGGCTCATGAAGCCTGTAGTTCCTACGATGATGTAGATTAATTTTTTATTTGCGACTTCTATTCATAGATTGCTGATTTTTTGTTCACACATTTTTTAATAAATATATAGTATTTAAGTTACTACCCGGTTTTATCATACCGGTTGGACAAAATCGGGTATTTTGCAATATTTTCTTAAAAATTAAAAAAACCATATATATCAGAATATTTATAAAAATTGACCTTGACATATCAAACTTAAGTCATTCGGGAATATTTCAATCTGCAACAAACGTTTGCTATTTTAAAATAGCACAAGAAACAGCCAGTTTTCGGACTGATACCCGATTTTGTCCAACTCTCCCCTAATACTATAGGTTACTACTAATTAATAATAATAATAATAATATTTATTTCATAATTATGTTATAAGAACATAAAAAGAAACACGTCATATACACACAATAAGAAACA
This sequence comes from Apoderus coryli, assembly GCA_911728435.2. Taxonomy (NCBI): domain Eukaryota; kingdom Metazoa; phylum Arthropoda; class Insecta; order Coleoptera; family Attelabidae; genus Apoderus; species Apoderus coryli. Next base: position 35,977,387 of record OU452199.1, read on the forward strand.
ATATCAATTTACATAGAAAAATAGTCATCCAGTGAATATGGTTCTAATTCTAACAGTATTTTTCTGGTTTCCCTCTTAAATATTTTTGCACTTGTAAGACATTTAATGTTGTCTGGCAAACCATTGAACATTTTAATACACATGTAATGTGGGCTACCTTCAAAGAGTGTCAGGCGATGTATCGGATAGTTAATGTTTACTGTTCTTGTGTTGTATTGATGACTTACTCTTGTGTCAAATCTACACTTCTTTTTAAAAAAGAACATTAAACAGTCGTAAATATAAAGCCCATAAACTGTCATTATACCCTCTCTTTTAAACACTCCCCTACATGAGCTACCATGTGACATATTTGTGATAATGCGCACGGCTCTCTTTTGCGCAACAAAGATGGTTTGAACACCATCTTTGCCCCAAAAAATTAAACCATATCTCAGAATCGATTCGAAGTTTGCGAAATACATGATTTTAAGTGCCTTCTGAGTCATATATCTTCCAATCACTCTGATTGCATAACTAACTATAGGAAATCAATCACTAAAACAAATTTTCATTGTGACCAGTGACCACCTCCTAGTTGTAAACGCTTATCTAATCTCCTCCTTACTTCTCTTCCTGAGGCCTTACATAACATTTCTTGTGAGAGTTCATTGCATGCATTTCTAATTTTTTCCTTTAAATGTTCTAAGTTATGTGTTAGCAATTCTTGCTTGAAACGCCGCCTCCGTCATGCTGGAAAAACTTATTTGCTCGTAACTGCAATGGCACATTTTCGAGAAGCACAGAAAGTTGCTCTTGAAGAAATTGCAAATATTCTTTACTGCATAAAACACCTTCGTAAAAGTATGGAGCAATTAAATGCCATAACAAAGTTAATGCCAAAATGTCCTTCGTTTTCAATCGGATTGACAAATAACATGTCAACTTTTTCGTTACGCGTAAACATTTAAAATAAAATGCACACATTAAATGACGATAAAACTATTTGTCAACCATTAGTTTTATTATTGACAGATATAATTGCAGTTTGTTTCCAAAGCCTACTTGTTTAAAAGTTGTGAAAGTTGCGAATGTTTGGTAATAGTTTTTCCTACAAATTTGCTTTTAATTTTTTAACGAATGAAGATAGCAATTTTTTTTCTTTACAAAAGTTGCTTAGAAAAATTAGCTCTTTTGAACTATACTACTATATATATATACTAAAATATAGTATATAATAAGTAATATAGTATGTTTCTGAAAAAAAAAAGTTGTTGACGTCATTTGCTTTAGTTTCCAAATTTGGAAACAAAATCAAATGTGCGTTAAAATGTAGCTTACTTAATCTCATTCAAGAATCTCTTTTCAGCATTTTTCTATCGTTTTTCATTTACTCATAACCGAGCTGGGACATCGAGTTCTGCTCACCCTATATGTTTCAAGTGTAGCTACAAAAACTTGCGTAAAAAAGTTATTTAGACACCGAAATTATAATCGTGTAAAGATGAAACTAAATTTCAATGTTACTATTTCATGCTCATTAATGAAAAAATCTGATAAATACATTTTTTTATATTATTTTTTGAAATAAAAAAAATCTGACATAAATTTCATATTGCTCCTTCGCCATTTGTCGTGAATGTTTCGAATATATTTCTGGATAATTATTTGGTGTTTTTATTTAGATATGCATCACACCGACTTGGTCGTTTATTAAATATTTCTTTGTACAGGGTGGGCACATTATTAGGAGACAGTACCTTTTCTTAGAAAAAAAATGAGGTTATTGGTTTTAAAGAAATTTTAATATTATTATTTCTAGAGTGAATTATTGTTAAATAATGAAATCACAATATAATTACACACAATTACACTAACACATTTATATCATTTTCGAAAATTGTCACTTTATTTTCTTCATATCTTCATATTATTATCTACTGGGATTAACAATTACTATTAATGTCGACATAAGGTAGAAATATAAGTAGAACCTACGGCGTAGAGTAAAATTACAAAATACTGTTAGTATATAGCCAGGAGACACTCAACAATAGTTTTAATTACTTAAAACAGTTTTAAATCTGTAATGAGGAGTGTTAACGAAGCCGCATAAAGATTTAAATGAGTGTTTTGATGAAGTGTTAAAACGTGTTTTACACATGTTAACAACAATATAAAATCTAAATGCAAATTATAAGGAAAAAATTCATAAAAAAAACACAAAATACAAAATCATGTTTATATTCCTTAAAAGTCAAGAACAGCACCCTTATGGGACGAAAACACAACTACACAACCAGTTGCCCCAGGTCTGCGCAAAGAAGTCACAAACTTTTCCAGTTTTTTATTACTTTAACGACTGTTGAATTTCCTCTAACGTTTTCCCTTTTGTTTCTGGTACGAAATATGGCGTTAATATGGAAAAAACTAAGCAAAAACTACCAAAAACTAGAAATGGACAATATAACCCTACATGTGAGTTGAGCAAATGAAAAACATTTGTAGAAATTGTCATCATAAAAGCGAAGATGAGATTTAATATACATAGACCTTTGATTTTAATACTGGCAGAAAATAATTCCCCTGTCATCAAAGTTGGGACTATCCCAACTCCAAATGAATATGTAACTACGTACAGTAAAAGTCCTACAATTGGAAACCAATTGAACCTAGTCATATCGATGGTTTCCACTTCTTGATCCAAAATGAAATATATAGCTTCAACTATTAGAATGATACCTGATGCTAGGAGAGAACAAAGATATGCTTTACGTCGTCCTAAACAATCCAATGTAAATCCTGCAACTATATTTATAGCCCATACTGCTCCACTAAATATCATTCCTGACACTTGTGGTGACAGATTTCCTCCAGCTTTATCAAAAATAAACTGCACATTTGTAGCGAAGACAGCATATCCACCGAATTGCTGTGATATACGCAGAAATATTCCTGCTATCAATGCACTTCTGTTGCTTTTGATTGAGAACAAATCTCTCCATGATCCAGACTCCGACATTTGTCTATCTACATCAGCTTTAAGTGAGTTGTAATTTTCCTCTAAATGGTTTTCACCACGCAAAAATCGTAAGGATTTTTTAGCTTGTTCTGTTTTGTGTTTCATGATGTAAAAGTATGGTGATTCTGGCATTTGGCTGAATAGTAGAAGGTAGAGAATTGGAAATCCAATGAATATGTACGCTGTATCTTGAACACCATAGTAGCTTCCTGGAAAGATTTTGCTACTTTAGTCAAAGATTAATGTACCGGGTGTACCTCAGAAAAATAAACAAACATAGAAGTGGCATAACAAGAAGATAATCACAAAAATGTGTGTAGACATAACCTTTACTTTTTTACTTAATAAAATCTAACACTGTTGCAAATTGTTCGTTTTATTCATAGAATTAGAACTCTTATTTCACATCCCAGTGTAAATTTTTATTAGGGTTGGTCACAGTGTTCTTACATTGCAGCACTATACAATATTTATAATATTTATTTTTGTATTCGGCTTCCATTATGGCCCGGTTGTACAATGAGCGTTCACCCGAAGTTCACCTTGATCTTCGGTTCAGCCGAGAAAATGCGTTGTACATTGTTGGTTTTGATGGTGAACTCACGGTGAACTTGAACGCCCCAATTTGGTCGTTCAAGTTGCGTTCAACGTTTTTTTAACCTCACTCCTGAATGTTTTGATGTTTTACTTATGCTAATATTTGTTTTTTCAAAATTTAATTTTCTACAAAAATGGATGTGTGGGAAGACATTACAGATGATGAAGATTTCTTATTAGAATTAGTAAATAATGTTGCTCATCGTTGAGCCCCACATATAGAAATAGGCCAAACCATTTCAACGTTTGGAATTAACGAGTGGTAATGTTTATTGTGGATTGGATATCTGAAAGAATCTACAGACCGATACATTAAACACATCACCCTATCAGACTTTAAAGCAAGTTGGGAGGACAGTATAGTAATAATAAATGTCTTTAGTTAACAATAACCTGAAACATAAATTACATTCTGTAACCAGTTTGATACAATATGATATTGTTAAAAGGCGCCTGTTCAGCATTGCTGATATTTTTCATGAACCTAAGGAAATAAAGTATTTATGTAACAATAGAATCAAAATCATCAGTAAGAGAACCTTTTAGATATATAATACACAACCATAATTTACACATAAACTAAAAACTAAGTGAAATAAAATAAAGAAAAAGGAGTGATCACGATAGGACTATCGGACTATGGAAAATTTAATAGACTTAACAATTCAACAGACGACACTGCTCATCAAATAACATTTCAGATACTTTTAATTTAAACCTGGATATTGAGAAAGACGTAAAATTCGGAGGCAATTTGTTATACTCTGCAGCTATGGTATATGAAAACGACCCTTGAAATAAAACTGTTCTATGGGGTGGTATATCAATGATATGCTTTCTTCTTATGTTTAAATTATGAACATGAACATCCGTCCTAAAAGTTGCCGCCTTTTTCTCAGAATTAGGTTGTTCGATAACGTAAAGTTCCAGTTCACCCCATGGAGGATGCACAGGAGTACCCTAGGTGCTGTGACTTTTTGTGTCACCCTCCACAAATTCCAGATCACTAAATTTATTAAAATAAAATCCTCTCTAGCAGAGAAATTAGTTGCTCTTACATTATTTTCCATAATTATATATTATAAATTTGTTTATATTTAATATTCTAAGACTACGAAAATACAAATTTAAAAAAAACTGAAAACAACAAAAATATATCTAAAAAATATATATTTTATAGGTTAGATTGTTATTTTTTTCTTCTCCTCATTTTATAGACTTGTTAAATGCTGGTTCAAGTAAACTTGTATTGGTTCAAGAGTGAACTCATAGTGACCTGCAGTTCACAGGAACTAATGGTAAACCATCGTTTGTACAACCGGCCCTATATATTCATAAACTATTTAACGTCAAGAAATCAATCAAATATAATATGATTCACAAAAATAGAGTTCTACGGATATAAATGTGTGGCAACCCCGCGGACGGATTTGTGTATTAGTTACACTTCACGTTGACGTGTGGAGTGCGAGTAGTGCTACGTACAGTTTTATAAGCCGAATTAAGTGAAATTTACGAGACTCTTCCACTTTACTGCATTTGTAGTGTGTAAAACTGTTTTTCATTTAAATAATGGGAAGAAAGAAGTGCTTAGTTTGCATGTCGAGTGATTTTCCGAGTCAGGTTACGTGTCACAAGTAAGTACAATGGCGTAGATCTTGGGATTTTTGCAGCGATAGCAGTTAACATGAGTTGTTTAAATCTACTATACACCTAGTTGCAACATAGACAGTAATATAATAAACAACAATAATTGTAAATTCATAAAATGCTTTAAATTTCATAATTTCTGAATTAATAGTATCATATCACATGTAACGTAACGTTTCCGCTAGGAAACAATATTATTACGTACTTTTTATATGAAATAATGCGCCTACCGTCAGACCTGGACCTTTTCATATCTTGTTCTGCTACATACAAAATATATACCTTACATATCCGGAAAAATTATGTCAAAATTGTTTTTAAATTTTTATCCATTTGGCAAGTTCATTAAGCTTGAGCGAAGATACAAAATATTATATAAAATATCAATAGGAAACTGTATTACCTTACGATAAAGAGAAGATATGGGATGTGGTGCAAGTGGCACTATGATCCTATTTATTCTATTCATAGCAGTTATTCATGTTTTATTTATAAGTAGAATAATTCTTGTAGGTTTCCCAGTGATCAAGCCGTTAGAAAAGAGAGGTGTACTTCTCTTGGTTTAAGTTTTGAGACGATCTTTTGAAGAGTTCTTATGTTTGCTCATAACATTATTTCAACCAAGGAGACATTAGAATATTTGGAAAACAAACATGCATATCGCACACAGCCATTCCTTTTCGCTATGTTCAGTAAGTTAATATTTTTGTGCGAGTAGAAATATTACAATTTATTGAAAATATTTGTTAACAGATTATCCTCGGATTAGCGTCTACAGCTGAGGTTGCAAAAAGTATGACATTTACAGCCATTTCTTCAGAAACTCTGTCTGTGTCCGATGTTGAGGAAGAAAATTATGTGCAAAACTATTCGAATCACCGCAACGATAAATTAAAATTTCTGCTATTTTTTTTTTCAGCCTCACCCAGCATAATGTGGAGATCATAGACATATCAAAAAGTGACACATTAACAGGAAGTTCGTCTGAAACCCTATCAATAATTGTATAAGTACGTTCATTATCCATTAAAGAATCTAATCAATTGCAATAATTTGGGAACCGTCGAAGTTTTATTTGAGAACCGTCCAAATAGTTTTTTTTTTGTTAGTTTCATAATAATTTTTATCTTGTCTAAACTTAGTAGAAACAGAATCAGTTTCTCGGGTCTAGGAAAGAGAAACGATTCATTTCAAATGTGGTTTGTTATAATTAGAAAATGTTAAAACAAAAAATTCATAATTATATACCTTTGCATTTAATAATAAATATTTTCATAACGTAGTAATGTTTCCTTTTGTCGCGGACACATTGTATATTTTATTTATATTTAGTTTAAGTTTATTATATTAATTCTATAATTACGCACAATCCCGCTTTAACTTTTAATTCATTCATTTTTGATCAGTCCCTGTATATACCTTTAGATCGCTTCCCCTATACTGTTGAAGTGACGGGACGCTACCAAAAGAAAGACATTAATTAATTGTTTCTCGCTACGTACGGTACTTTTAACCGCCGCTATTAATAAACCGCCCGCTTTAATTTGTTATTGTTTATTTGAATATATTATTGTAATAATCGAAGTTAGTGTGGAGAAAACCAAAGTTACTGGACTAGGTAACCGTTCCTGAGGTGCTGGCCAGCCAACCAACTGCTGAACTAAACCAGGTAACAGATAGGAAACAAGCATTCTAAAGGTTTCCATTTTTTTCTTTATATAAAGATATATGGATATCCACAACGTCCATTTTTCTCTCCAAATCTATCTCAAAACACTACACCTTTTAATCCCAGACATCTATTATTTAATAAATTATATTTGAAAAAAAAAGCGGCAGTTCCTGCGTAGGTATGTATTTATTATTGGAAACTGCAGCCACAATTTCAAAAGATTATACTACGCCACTGACTTTTATTTACAACACTCCTTCTGTCATTAAAAAAGTAAATATTGACCTTTATGTTATGAAGACAAACATTGAAATTAGATGATCTATTTTTGTTTATTTTTCTGAGGGGTGTACGATAAGAAAGGATGACGGCTCTATCGAAAACTATCATATTACGATTTTAGGATTTTTTTTCTTTAGTAAAAGCGGACAAGGGAAATCGCTGGAAAATAGTTCTAGTTTCGTAAAATGTCCGCTAGATGGCGTGAATCTAACTCTAAATTGAAAAACACTGTTTATTTAAAAATAGACTTATATCAGATAACAACTAAGGGAGAGAATATAATCTCTGTCTTGCCGCCTTTGATCCCATTCAGCCTGTAGCCGCCATGTTGCAAGAGTAGAAAACAGGGTGGTATTTAAATTTTGTTGAAATAATCGTGCAGGTGGGTACTTAAGGTATTTGAGATGCTTACAGTGTGGATTGAATGCATGTAATCCTTTAGGTAATATCGGTAATTATAATAGACAAAAATACAATACAATAAGTTAATCGAAACAAAACTTACCTTGCTTGATCTTTTGGAAACGTGAAAAACGATAAGTTACAGTTATAACTTATTGTTCGCACAGCCTTTCGCTGAACACACTACGCCACCCTTAGGTTTATTCATGTTAACGGAAAAACGATAAGAATGTAAATATCGTAATCACACAATATCTCACTTGCAATCGAAAATCTCAGATTAACGCTGCCACTTAATATCCGTTCGCTCACAACGCTAAACTAGACTAAATTGCGTGTGGCGCCTCTGTCTAAACTCAGTACGTCATCGAATCCCTCTGCGCGAATGAGGTGTGCAAACTAGCCGCGCCCACCAGACTTTATATTCTCTCCCTTAGTTGTTCTCTGCTTATATTATGTAATTCTTAAACTACGGCCATATCGGCTTGTCTTGACCTGCAAAACACTACATTCCGGTCTTGTAACGTAAATTACTATTCTATCTTACCTATAACATTAATAATAAACTGTCCAAAGTATGCACTCATAGATAATGCATTTCCCCAACTACCTCTTACTTTTGGGGTTGAGACTTCTCCAATATACACAGCAAGGGAACTGAATACAGCTGCATCACTAAATCCAGTGACAAACCTGCTTACGTAGAATGTGTATTTGTCTTTTGCAAATATTACACACAACCAACTGGTTAAGTGGGGTAATGCAGCTAAAAGAAGGGTGCTTTTTCTGCCCAGTACATCATTCAGTTTGTAAAACAATATTGTTGCAAACATCATTCCTGAAAAATGTAATATTGGCTTTGAATCAACATAACAGGTCATAGAAAAAAACAAAATGTTGACAAAACTCGATTTTATTATTCAACATGGTTGCATTCGAGGGTAATACAACGAGTATAGCGATTTTACAACTTTGCCATAGCACTTTTATAGTACGATTTCTCTTTCTCGTCAAAATAGGCCTCAGTTTCAGCGATTACTTCATCATTGGACTTAAATTCCTTTTCAGCAAGCATTCTGTTGAGATCTTAAAACAGGAAAAAGTCGCTAGGGCTAAATCTGAAGAATACGGTGGGTGGGTAAACAATTCGAAGCCCAATTCATGCAATTTTTCATCGATTTGTGACACGGTGCATTGTCTTTTGCAAATGTGGCCGTTTCTTTGCGATTTCAGCCTTTAATGGATCCAAAAGTGCACAGTAACAGTTGCTGTTGATGGTGGTTCCTTTTTGGAGGTAGTTGATGAATATTATTCCGTTCGCATCCCTTAACGGCTGACTGTTGCGTCTTTGCTCGCTTTGGATTCGATTCGTCGATTGCTGTCCACTTAGCTGACTGCCTTTTGGTGTGTAATAGTGAACCCATGTTTTATCCATTGTCACATATCGAAGATGCGGTTTACCGGAACCAAACACTCCTCTGATGCATCAACTCGTTGTTGGTTTTGTTAAAGTTCAACCCTAATACTTAAACATTCTGAAATGATATTTGAATAAAAAGAAATATAAACTTCTTGTGACAAAACTCAATTAATCTATTCTGACAATATTTTTAACAACAATATATATGACAATAACAATACTTGAATATATACAGTGTAAACTTCAACACCTTCCCTTATTCAATGTATTGGTTATTCCCAATCGTCCTCGAAGTTCTTGCATCCTCGGTTTGAATAATGGCTTAGTTAACAAATCAGCGATTTGTGATTTACCATCTATCTTCTTTATCAGGATTTGACCATCCACTACAAGTTCTCGAACAAAGAAATGTCTAATTCTAATATGTTTTGTACGCGCCGGTGAAATTCAGGATTTTGCGCCAATTTGATTGCAGCTTCATTATCAACGAATAGGACTGGAACACTTTTGAAATCCTGAATTTCATTGAACAATCTCATTAACCAGACAAGTTCTCGAGCACCTTCACTTGCAGCTACAATTTCTACTTCTGTAGTTGAAATTGCTACTGAAGACTGTCTTTGACCAATCCAAGATATTGCACCTCCTGCATACATACATACAACTCCAGATGAAGATCGCCCCGTAAGTTCATCACCTCCGTGCTCTGCATCAGTAAAACATTCTTTAACGTTTTTATTTGAATCGGGTTGATAAGTTATACCAGAGTCTAAAGTACCTTTAAGGTATCGAAATATTCTTTTAACTTTAACAAAATCAGCATGAGTAGGATTTTCTAGTGATCTAGAAACTACTCCTATAGCGTAGGCTTCCAATCATTATATACATTAATGGTCCCACAGCTTCTCTATAAGAAATTTCAATCACACTGGAATCTTCATCCTAACAGGTTTTGGTCGACTGTGAGCTCACGCACTCACTTTGCACAATGGTAAAAATACTACCACGTGATATCTTGACAATGTCAGCTAGCTCGTGCACCTTCAATTTGCGATCGTTTTTAATTTTTTGACGTTTCTTGGAATATCAACCTTATTTGGGCGTCCACTGCGCTCTGCACCATTTGTGCTGGTACGACCACGTTTAAATTCAGAAATCCACTTCTCTACCATTTGTCTAGATGGAGCAGAGTTCGGATAATGTTTATCAAGCCATTGTTTGGTTTCCACTGTATTTTTTTCATCAAAAAGCAATGTTTTATCAAAACTCAAAAATCACGTTTTCCATTTTTTTTTTCAATAACAAACTGCTCTAACTCACGAATCAATAGTCAGATTCTTGTCAAATTTATACACCTATCGTTTGAAGGTTAGCACTAAATAAGAACCATATATGGAAAAAATTCTATTAGCGACATCTATGTGTCATCCTACGTACTTGAATGACCTAATACAGAGTACTAGAAACTTCCGATTTTATTGCTTTGTGAGATCGCTTTCGTTGCGTTCGAAATTAAATACGCAGCTGGCCAATTGGGTGCGGCCTATTGAGAGCGACCAACTGGACGTGTCTGTTTTTGGGTGTAAGGGACTGTTAGGAGCAAAATAATTGAGCTCATCAAGGACGATTTTGCGCCGATAACATTAATTCAATCGTGATATATACAAACGAAAAAATAGTAGAGAATCCGAGAGGATCTCGAACACACCATAATTTGTATATTGCATAAAATGCAAATATCCAAACATATTGAAATTTGAGCATGGCACTATAAGGGAGTACAGTCGCGAGACTGACTCAACCAACCTTGTGGAAAGCCTAGCACATCTGTGCAATAACAACACATGTTTTCGCAGTTCACTTCTTCGCTACTTCCTTGAAAATCAGAGATCAGGGAACGTCTTTCGACGTGTGTTTTCACGCATGTTCGAAGCAACCACTGCTTCTTACGAATTTACATCCATAAGCCCGTCGTATAACACCAATGCTATATGGCTCCCTAGCCATACTGATGAGAACTGTCGGAGTTCGAAAGCAGATAGAATATCCATCCCCATTGTGTGACACCATAGTCACACGCAACAGAAAATTGTTTTGGACATTGTCCAATACGTTTTCTAGTACACTAACAGTTAATATCCAGTCAGTCAAAGTTTTGCACTTTCTGTTTCGACTTCGATTCGTCTCTTCAGTTGCGGCATACCGCAAGACAGTGTTTTTGTTTAATTTTCAATCGTGATAGATACAAACGAACACATGGTAAATAATCCGAGAGAATCTCGGACACACCATAGTTTGTATATTGCATAAAATGCAACTATCCAAACATATTGATATTATTATTATAAAATAACATAATTAGCTGTATGTTCACTTACCTATTGGTGATATTACTGAAAAATACGAAGCCTCAGTTTCACTAATGTCATAGTTTTCCTTATCTTGACTAATGACTAGCGTGAAAGGAGATGGCCAGGTAAACAGTACACCAGAGCTGAATGCACAAAGACTGCCTAAAATATGTAATACTTCCATGATGAATACTGAATTTATTAGACAAAACTCTATAATGGGTGAGAAATATACCTTTTTCAACGACTGTCTTTAAATGCCTTTATTATACAGGGTGTTTCAGAAAGACATGGCCAAAATTTGTGAGCGAATTGGGGACATCTAATCATGAAAAAAATCTAAATTGTAATTTTTCGAAAAGTCCTTATTTACAAATATACATGGTGTTAGAGATGATTGTCTGAGGACGATTTTTTTGAAATATTTTCGTAACGAGTAAAGATGAATTAACCAAATGTAGCACATTTATTCACCTAGTTAAATGTCGTAAACTGACATGAATGTGAATAAAAAAGGATGACCTTAGGCGGGTAAACGGGGGGGGGGGGCCCTTGCCTTAATAATTATAACCTAACTTTTTTTTCTTGTGATTTTTATTCATTTTGTGTTTGAAAATTTTAGGACAAAACTGGTGCTTAGTACAAAACATTAATAAAATTTTGGAAAACTTTTCGTTAGCACACTGTATTTGAATAATTTTATTAATGCTGTTTACTAAGGACCAGTTTTGTCCTAAAATTTTCAAACTCGAATTTTTCGAAAACGTTTAAGTTTTTCGAGAAAAAAGAAGTATGCCTTTTTATGTAGAAAACTTTATTTTATCACATTTTTGACTCAAAATGAATAAAAAGCACAAGGAAAAAAAGTTAGGTTATAATTAAGGCAACGGTCCCCCCCGTTTACCCGCCTATGGTCTTGCTTTTTTATTCAATTTCATGTCAGTTTACGACATTTAACTAGGTGAATAAATATGCTACATTTGGTTAATTCTTCTTTACTCGTTTCGAAAAATATTTCAAAAAAATCGTCCTCAGGCAGTCATCTTTAACACCCTATATAATATAAAATTAGAATTTAGGTTTTTTTTTAGATTAGATGTGCCCAATTCACTCACAACTTTTGGCCATGTCTTTCTGAAACACCCTGTATGTTCAATCATAATTTGAAAATGTAGTACATTATAATGCTGTTTTTCATTTAATTAATTTAAAAATGCACGGGTAAAATTCCTGGAAATGACAAAAGTAGCATCTGTTATGAAAAATCATCATAGCAACGCCGACAATACAAACAAAGCAAATTGACAGTTTATTATTAAGTTATTTCGATAATTTCGAAGGTTTCAAAGCTATTTATATATTGAAAAATAGTGATAGTGAATATAGTTTAACACCACCTAGTCAATTTAATACTTTTAACTTATAGTATTTAGGCTTACGCCAACAGGGCGAGTAGAGGTAAGATTCGAAAAAGAAATATTTTCCTGAAAATTATCATGTTTAATTTATTCAAAAGCATTAAACAGTCGTAGAAAAATTATAGTATGAAACTCACACCCCGAATTTTTTAGTTTAAAAATTGCTTGTTATACTCGTACATAATGTATCAAATATTTGGTTTTACCTCCTTAAAAATAAGTGTGGATTTATAAAATAGCACCATAATGACAATTCACATAGTATCATGAATATAATACTTATATCAATAATTAAATAATATTAATATATTAAAATAATGATTTGCATAATGATGCTTTGTTTTAATATTTAAATAAAATATACGGTGTTTGGTTTGTGCAAAGTGGGATATGGATTTATCTTTTTGCATTGTTCGTTCAATTTCAATACTTATACGTACCTATAATTACATAAGTACCTAGTAGTTATATAAAAATAGTACTTTTGCTTATAGTATTTTAATCATTCCTCTAAAAATAACTTAGAAATTGACAAATGGGCAGAAAACCATTTTAATATAATAGTTTCTTGGGTTCAAAGAAATTTTTTAAATATTTAAATGTTAATAATTCCGTTAATAATAATGAATTTTAGTTTTTACTTTTTGAGGAGAATAAGAGCGCGTTTACAAATTTTCACAACGACGTTTCGTTTTTGAAAAACCATCATCAACTTGGTTTTTTTCAATAGGTGGTATATAACATAAACAAGTTTTCAGTGTTTTTCGCTGTTTATTTAAAATTATTCAAGGAAAACCGCCATAGTTTGGCACGTAACTGACTGAATGCAGAATAGTAGGTTTTGAAAAAAACATTCTTTCGTCGTTACTCACAATTATTTATTATTTGACAATTTATTTCTGTCTCAGTACAGCATTTTATTCTGTGCGCTTTTCTCAGATAAATGTTTTCCGCAAAATAAGTGCCAAACTATGGCTAGTTTTCTTGAATAATTTTAAATAAACAGCGAAAAACACTGAAAACTTGTTTAAACCATTATATGTGATATACCACCTATTGAAAAAAACCAAGTTGATGATGGTTTTTCAAAAACGAAACGTCGTTGTGAAAATTTGTAAACGCGCTCTTATTTTCCTCAAAAAGTAACAACGAGAAAATGCTTTTCAATTTTTTATATCTGTAAAAATAATGTCAGAAATAAATAAAAACTAAAATTCATTAGTACGTTGATATGAAAATGGTTTTAAATTTAAAAATAAAACATCCAGGGCCGTATTTAAAAAAACCAAGTTGATGATGGTTTTTTAAAAACGAAACGTGGTAGTGAAAATTTGTAAACGCTATCTTATTCTCCTCAAAAAGTAACAACAAGAAAGTGTATATTTTGTTAAATTCAGCAAAACTAGAGAGACTAAATCTGGCGGTCGAAACCACGCACAAACCTTTTAACAGGTTTCAGTGGGACCTTTGATTTATTTTCGACAATTATATTTATTAAGGATTTATTTTGTACCAAACATTGCTATTGTATGTATGTTGAAAATAAAGATTATTATTATTATTTTTTTATATCTGTAAAAATAATGTCAGAAATAAATAAAAACTAAAATCGCAAAAAATCGTTTTTTAAAAAATTCTCTAAAACGGCTGAAGTTAGTTTAATTTTGAAAACACCATTTTAAAGGTGTTTAAATTATACAACTTTTCTCTAATTTAACCGACATTGTAACTCCTAGTTTCCAGAATTCCAATGCTATCCCATTCTTATCTTGTAAATTTTACATATTTAAATTGTCTATTTAACCTTTTTAACAAAAAAAGTATCGTATGCCGTATTTAAAAAAAAAGCTTGTATATTGCAAATTTTATCTGTATATCGTTAGGAATTAGTTTTTTTAAAGTTATGGTTGAAATTGTATGGTATAATCTTAACTACCAGGCACACACACACACCATTTGCTGTCTAAATTACGCAAAAATCGAATAAGTTCTTACGAAAGTTACCTTCCTTTCTCCCACGGAATCTGAAAGTGTAACAATATCTAGGGTGCAGCATTTTTTTGGAAGCTATGTATTTTTAATTGTTAAATAATTAAACATTTTCTGTAAATGCAAGAAACTTTTTTATTAATTTTTTCTTCTAGTGTTGTTTTTTTCTGAGAAAAGGTATTGGCCCCATAATCACTAATCAATCCGTACAATGATGTACCTACTTAGGTTTTACAACATAATTTTAAAGGATTATCTATTTGAGGTAATGAGAGAGCTGAGTTTGTTTCCAAAGCTTATTGGGGCCTATAGGTTAAGGAATAACTTACGAACATAGGCGTGACGAGAGGTGTTAGCCGTTAGAACCCTACCCCAATCATCGGATAAATTAAAAATAAATTATAATGGAATACACATTTAAAAGTTCATTTACAAGTTTGCTGTGGGAATAACTCTATTAACAGATTATTTGTAAGGTAATAAAATAGGCTTCTTCCGTGACTTTCATAAATTGTAAATTGTTTCTGTTATCTTTACAGTCATACAGCAGAAGCAAATTCGTTGCAAACAATAGTCTACTGAGTATTTATTGTTTAAAACTATATCAAGTTATGTGTAAGGCTGATGATGGATTGAAAGCATGTCCCTTTTTTGAAGTACATTTTTGGAAAATTGAACTAGAGAAGAGGACAAATGTTATATAATTCCAAACAATCCGTGTCCCCTTTTTGTATATAATTTTCTTAGAGTTCGTGGCTAATAAAGTTACAACACTTTATTCAAAGTCAGCAACGTTTCTTGGTATAATTTCCACTTTTCTAAGCTACAAAACAATTGCTAATGATGAATATTGCACTATTGACAAAATATTTCGTGTATAGATTAAACTCAATAATGTTATCTTTTTAGTGAAAACAACAGCTGACGCCTAACAACAATAAGTTTCAAAATAAATATAGTTGCCCTCGTACTCTGCACAATTAATGAATGTTAGTTTTTAAACGTAAAAATTGTTTCACAGCTGTAAAATCTTTCCACTTACCGCAAAGTATTGCTAAAACTTGTGGCCATTGTTTTTCCTTCAATCTTTTAACATTTGCTTGACTACTAGTGTCTTGATTGTTGATAATTTTTTCGTCATATTTTATTTCATTTAACTTTATACCGTTTGTCTGCAGCCCCATATATATTACGTCTAATTATTACTAGATACTATTATGTTTTCGGGCGAAATGATAATAATTTATGCAATGAATGATGTTTACATTTACTACGAAATGTGTTATTTGGATGAGATTCACATGATGTAGTGTGGGGGGCTTCTTAACTTATTATTATTATTTTTTTGAAGTCATCCATAACGGAGAGGAGCGGGATATATTCATATATGCATGGATCACACGTGTTTGATTTGTGAATAACTTAGTATTAAATTAAAGAAGTAATCCATTGGATGCAGTGGAATGTAATATAATTTCAATAAAAATACATAAATCGTCTCCACTAATAAAATTGTATTAAGATTCCTTTATAAAAGGGGACATTTTTCGGAGTCCCGCTCCATCATCAGCCTTAAATTTAAATCTTAAGTATTAAAAATTGTAAAAAACAAACATACGGTCAAGGCCCTTGACAGACTGAGTCTGAGTTATTAGTGGAGACGATGTATGTATTTTTATTGTAACTTATAGTACCTATTAGGTTAAACATGGCAAACAAAAAAGTAGTGATCGGCAAGCAATGTGAATCAAATCTCCAACATTTTCGAAGAGCTTATACTAGCCCGAGAGACGATAACTTCAGCATAAAAAACATTTAATAAATTTAAATATTTAAATTACTCCATATTTACGAAAGCAGGTTTTTTATGATACATTTCATAGGTTATATTCTATCAAAGCTATAAATAACTTAGTCAATATTTCTGCTATGTATAGGAAATATGTTTGATTTAACCCCTTTTTGCACTCTTTTTTTTAAATTTAAAAAAACTTCAATATTTCGGATATGTTTAAGAACTATACATTGTTGAACCCTTTCATCAGCACCTAGAATTATCCTAAGTATTTTTGTATGGAATTTGGTAAAAATCTGTTAAGTGAGTTTTGAGTTATCGTGGATACATATTTTTCTGACACTTTTTTAGACTTTTCACGGGCGCCTATGGTACACAACATTTTTTGTTGTGTATTTTGAACACCATCAACTATATACTTAAAAAGCTAAATATATAATTTTTACAGTCTAATTTTGTTGACCCTTTTTCTACTAAAAGGGAGTTTTTCGTGTCATAAAAACTGTCTTTTCATGTGAGTATTTCGAAGATCTATTTGGCTGCTTTGTTAAATGAGTAATAATATGTTTTTAAATCGTTTGTTTTTGTTTTTGTGTTTTTTTTATTATTGTATAATTTTTTCCTATATACTTCAAATTATTTATAATGGTCATATATATTACATTATATACAGGGTGTCCCGAAATTATACAAGCGAAAATAAAAAAAAATTCATATAATAATAATAATAATATTTATTCACGAAGAAGCAATTAGTAGTTTTACTTACACCTACATAAAAATACGCAAATAAATTAAAATATCTATAAGCTTAAAAAGCTTGTTCGATTTCTTAACTGCTAAAAATCCCCTAATCTGTCCATTCATAGAGCGCGGCAAAACAATAACGATCGATCTTATCGGACTTTACACTCTCTGCGAAAGTTATACTTGTGTGCACAGAATGCATGTCCAATCGGCCACAATATGAAAATATGTTCTAAGTGCGCGCAATACAAATAAACCGACCAAAAGACTACTATTAACTAATACATACAGGGTGGTCCAACGAAAAGTTTGCACCTAGCTTTTCTCTTTTTTTTGTAGTCGAATGCGAAAATGCTCGGACACGTCGATTTTGCTTTTGAGGGGGACACATTTTAAACATATTTTTCGATCTGCGCCTTTAACCCCCTAGCGGGGGTGAGTAACAACCCTAAAATTTTAAATGGAAAGAGGGGTCTAATGACATATCATTTGAAAGGACACAAAATTGTCTTTCTAATGATACCCTATTTGTCGAATTTTACTAAAACAGTTAATACGAAAACGACTTTAAAGACATTAAGCCGATAATTTTGGTATTAATGAGAAATACAAATAAGTTTTAATTATTGCGAGTGAAAACACCTGCAATCGTTAGTACATTCCAATGTTTGTTAGTTTTAACATTACTTTGTAAAAAAAGTAAACAAGCTGTTAAATTGATTTATTAAAACGTTACATTAACAAATGTTGAAAATGTGACCCATTTGATTCCATACAATAATACAGATTTTGTTCAAATCTATTTCTAACATTTTGTAGCATATCAGGTGTTATGTTTCTGCACTCTTCTGTAATGCGTTGGCGAAGATCTTCTATGGACTCGGGCTTCGTGGCAAAACATTTATTTTTTAAGTGCCCCCAAAGAAAAAAGTCTAAAGGCGATAAATCCGGTGACCTGGCAGGCCATTCAATTGGGCCCCTCCTTCCAATCCACCGTCCAGGGAACCGTTCATCTAAGAACTGTCTTACAGGAGCCACATAGTGCGGAGGTGCTCCATCTTGCTGGAAATAAAGCCGATCAGCAGTATGATTTTAGTCATCTTCTATTATTTGTGTTATTAAAGGATCAATTGTGTCTTCAAGCATGTTTAGGTACACTTCACCAGTTAAATTTCCAGGAATAAAAAGTGGTCCTATAATATGATTTCCTAATATGCCACACCAGACGTTTATTTTTTGAGGATACTGGGTATGAACCTCACGGAATAAATGTGGGTTACTGTCATCCCAGTAACGGCAATTGTGCCTATTTACAGCTCCATTCAAATAAAATGTGCATTCGTCGGAAAAACAAATGTTAAATAATAATTGCGGATCTTCAATTAAACGCTGGCTCATTGCTTCACAAAATTGCAGCCTTCTATCAGGATCATCCTCATTTAGTTCCTGTACTAATTTGATTTTGTACGGATGAAATTTGTACGCTTTTAAAATTCGTATTATGGACGAACGGGAGACACCTGAGGCTTCAGCTAGTTGACGGGTACTTTGACTATGATCCATTTCAACATGCCCTAAAACAGCGACTTCCACAGCTTCATTTCTGATCGGTTTCTGCGGCTGGTGTTTTACATTACAGACAGATCCGGTATCTACAAACTTTTTAACTAACTTGCCAACGTACACATCATTCACATTTTTATCGGGATGTCTCTCATTAAATAAGCGAGCCGTAAGTCTAGCACTACTATTATTTTGAAAATAAAGTTTAACAATTTCAACTCGTTCTAGAATGGAATAAATCATTTTGTACGGTAAAAGTAAAATAACTTGAGAAGCAACCAAACTGAATCAATGAAAAGACTAAAATAAACGGTGTAAATTCTTTTCCTACACGTATCTGCAGTTTTTATTTCAACAAAAAACGCAAACGATTAGTGAGGAATTTAGTTCTGATAAATAAGATAGTGTTTTTGAAATCCCGTTTTTCTTCAAAGTAAATAATTTAGAAATGATTGTAGTTGTTTTCAGTCGTAATAATTAAAACTTATTTGTATTTCTCATTAATACCAAAATTATCGGCTTAATGTCTTTAAAGTCGTTTTCGTATTAACTGTTTTAGTAAAATTCGACAAATAGGGTATCATTAGAAAGACAATTTTGTGTCCTTTCAAATGATATGTCATTAGACCCCTCTTTCCATTTAAAATTTTAGGGTTGTTACTCACCCCCGCTAGGGGGTTAAAGGCGCAGATCGAAAAATATGTTTAAAATGTGTCCCCCTCAAAAGCAAAATCGACGTGTCCGAGCATTTTCGCATTCGACTACAAAAAAAAGAGAAAAGCTAGGTGCAAACTTTTCGTTGGACCACCCTGTATAAATATACCTTACACTAACCAGAAACAATCAAACATTGAACAGAAATGCAGTGAACCACACTCCAAACGCCTGTGTTAACTATAGTTTTTAAGATCTATTAAACGATCAATTTCAGACCTGCCCAAAGATATTACCCATTCTTTAATTCTTTTTTTTAACAAAATATTTGAGTTTATTAGTTTATATTGTAGCGGAATTTTAGAGTACAACCTAGAACCCAAAAAGAAATAACTACGTTGTGCTATTGTCGTGACAGTGCGTGGTATTCTGCTCGCAGTTTCCCTCAACCGAGTGCCGTAACAATGATCTATGGGAGTCAATTTGTGTTTATTCTTATGTTAAGTATTCAATATCAAAAAAGTTGTCGTATATTAAAAATGTTTGCCTCATCAAAGAGTGCCTCTGAAGGGAATATGAACATATTATATCGAAAAATGCTTCGTTTTTCAGATACATGGTGTAAATTCCTGATGATGGATTTTTAGTAATATTTACGAAACGCGTCTCGATCTCAAAATGAAATTTGCCACACTTACGTATCTTTGTAGGATTATTAAAAAATATTACATCCGATGGTTAGGAAACTGTCAGGAGTGGGATAGACTGGGGGGCTAGAACATATTTTGTCCAAACATTTTTTTTGTGCGCTTTTTTACTTTTTCTAAAAATAAATTTGAGACTTTGGTACAGGGTGAGCAAAACTCGATGTCCCAGCTCTGTTATGAGAAAATGAAAAAAGATAGAAAAATTCTGAAAAGAGATTCTTAAATGGGATTAAGTAAGCTCCATTTTAACGCACATTTGATTTTGTTTCCAAATTTGGAAACTAAAGTAAATGACGTCAACAACTTTTTTTTTCAGAAACATACCTATATTTTTATATAGTTTAAAAGAGCTAATTTTTCTAAGCAACTTTTGTAAAGAAAAAAAATTTATCTGTCAATAATAAAGCTAATGGTTGACAAATAGTTTTATCGTCATTTAATGTGTGCATTTTATGTTAAATGTTTACGCATAACGAAAAAGTTGACATGTTATTTGTCAATCCGATTGAAAACGAAGGACATTTTGGCATTAACTTTCGTGTGGTATTATTAACGGGCATTTAATTATTTGCATACTTTTACGAAGGTGTTTTATGCAGTGAAGAATATTTGCAATTTCTTCAAGAGCAACTTTCTGTGCTTCTCGAAAATGTGCCTTGCAGTTACGAGCAAATTTTTTTTCCAGCATGACGGGGGCGGCGCTCCAAGCAAGAATTGCTAACACATAACTTAGAACATTTAAAGGAACAAATTAGAAATGCATGCAATGAACTCTCAAGAGAAATGTTATGTAAGGCCTCAGGAAGAGAAGTAAGGAGGAGATTAAAAAGCGTTTACAACTAGGAGGTGGTCACATTGAAAATTTGTTGTAGTGATTGATTTCCTATAATTAATTAGTAGTAACCTATAGTATTACTATGTTTAATTCTGTGGTAATAATAGTTACTATTAAATAATATCATCTGTTTTTGTAGTATTTAATAAGTAATTATTATTAACGATGGATAATACGTATCTTCTCTCTTGACTGAATATCAAATGTTTGACTTATATTAGAAGTTATCACACGAATACTATTTGTCAACCATTAGTTTAAGTATTGACACATATAATTGCAGTTTGTTTCCAAAGCCTACTTGTGTAAAAGTTGCTTGCGAATTTTTCATATTAGTTTTTTTCTACAAATTTGCTTATAATTTTTTGACGAATGAAGATAGCACATTTTTTTCTTTACAAAAGTGATTTAGAAAAATTAGCTCTTTTAAACTATGCAAAAATATAGGTATGTTTCTGGAAAAAAAAAGTTGATGACGTCATTTACTTCAGTTTCCAAACTTGGAAACAAAATGAAATATGGGTTAAAATGGAGCTTACTTAATCCTATTTAAGAACCTCTTTTCCGAATTTTTCTATCGTTTTTCATTTTCTCATAACAGAGCTGGGACATCGAGTTTTGCTCACCCTGTACATAAAAAATGTTTACTTGTTTCATAAGGCTAGAAGAAGCCATTTTCAAGATAAATATCTTTGCAACGTCTCCAATATTATTATACGGCTACGATAATACCTAGAAGAAACAGAATGGAAATGCGTATTAAGGGTGGACAAAATAACTTCTCCCTTTCCTACTAAGAAACGTAAGTGTGCCAAATGTCATTTTGATATCGAGACGCGTTTCGGATATATTACTACTATAACCCATCGTCAGGATTTACAAATAACATCCTGTATCTGAAAAACGAAGCTATTTTCGATATATGTGCATATTTTCGATTGTAGAATGTCCCCTTAAATAATTATAAGTTAATTTCGGGACACCCTGTATATAATTGTTGTCATTTTGTTTTGTAGTGTCCTGAAGATGACTTTATCGAAACGTCGACAAAAGAAGGAAAGTGTTTTTTTACTGACCTATATCATAGCTATAATGAATAATTTCTATTGCATTTTTTGCAGCATAATTTTCTATTCTGAAACTAATTATAGGTAATAAATATCTTAAATGATTCTCCTAAGCGTATGCAAATAAACCCATACCGTGTTGTGTCATACTGCTTGAAGTATTGGTAAATCTAGTAGGAGTTGTCATAGTTAGAGAACCACCCACCCATGACCACCTAGATCATCAAATTTGTGGTGGTACTTTATATTACGTACTTTACTTTGCATATATATTATTATGGGCTCCGCATGGGTACCTATTGCTTTCATATATGGAAAAAACCGTGTCTAGGCGTGCCAAAACTACAACATTTAGACGTGCTAAGTAACCATCTTGATTTTGAGATTGTTCTGTGGAATCTGTTTTTACAAGAATATGTTCATATGAATTATAATATATAGGATGATTTACTTGTGTACCACTATAATAATAATATGCTCTGCGAAAACATGCCATAAGGATTGTCAAAATTTTATTGTAATTGTAATAAGTGTAATATTACACATACACGGTGCAGTGGACTGTCCAGATCTTTTACAGGGGATAAGATTTCGAATGTCCCGCCTCTAGGCAGACAAGTCGCTCCGTTTACCATCGGTCCTTCCAGAACCGCAGAGTCCGATATACTTCATGTGTGATTCCTTTACTCGGCATTGTACCGGGTGGCCCGTTGAAGTTTTCATTTATTTAATTTTTACATATACAGGGTGGCTCATATTGCAGTGACGGCATTCAACTTCCTTGTTTCAAATGGCACACCCTATATATTGATACACATTTAGATAGAGTCCTAAAAGGCAAAGTCAACGATATATAATAGTATGAGTATGCACCGTTTCGATTTTATTCTCGATTACCTTCACATTTCAACTAGCGTACGTAAGTTATTTGAATGATTTTTTAGAATCTGTTTGGATAGGAAAAAATATACATAAATGCTGTACTTTTACCAAACGAACTGTTACTGCAATTTGAAAAATCACACAGTGTTGCCATATTTGGCAGTTCATTAATTTTCTCGTTTTTTTTCAAATGCACACCCCTGTATATTAGATATGAATGGACCATTCAAAGACAGAAAGACAAATTCAACGATATACAGGGTGATTCATTATGGTTGCAACAAACGAAAACTGGAGATTGCATCAAATTTAAATTAGTTAAAATTATTTTATTATTTCGTAGTTGCTTTTAATATTGCGAATGTTTTTTTCTAAATTAAAATGAGTTTTTCCATTGAACAATATGTTTGTGTAATGAAAATGCAAGAGCAGCGGCCAGAGAATACCAAATTAGGTATCTTAATAGACGTCATCCATATCACAAAACATGGACGGCTACATTTCACAGGCTTAGAACGATAGGGAGCATTTTACCTAGAGTTAACAAACGACCGCATCGTCTAGACATTAAAATTGAAGAAATCATAGTGGATTTAGTTTTAGACGATCTGAAAATAAGCACTAGAAAAATACCAACTCAATTGGCATTACCTCGAACAACTATTTGGAGACTATTAAATCGAGTAATGCTCTATCTCTATCATCATCAAGATGTCCTGGCCCTACATCCTGGAGACCGTGAAAGGCGCCTACTATTTTGTAATTGGGTTCTTGGTAAGCATCAAGAAGATTTTTAGAGAAAGTGCTCTGGTCAGATGAAGCAACTTTTACTAGAGATGGCATAAATACAAACCATAATGAACATGTATAGTCTTTAAACAACATCGACGTAATTAACTTTTTTGTAGCTTATAAGTTGCTCTTTTTAAAAAAGTAATAATTTAAAATAATGAAGCTTGTCAAAGCTGTGTTTAACTAATTTATGTGTAAAATTTATCCAAATGCCCCCCATATCTACGCCAATGAACAGTTAATGAAATCCAAAATAATGCAGATTATTTTAGGTTATCGGTCCTCAAATGCATGTAAAATTTTGTCAAAATGGGTTAGCTAGTTTTTGAGAAATGAACAAAAAAGTTAATTTGACCACTAAATTTGGACACCCTGTATCTCGATAACGAAGCATTTGCGGACATGGGTTCAATGGCAAAAAATGCTTGAGTTGATTTCAGGAATCTCCATTTTTGTCGTTTGTTGCAACCATAATGACTGTATATCATGCGGTGCCCTCGAGTCACTGTTTCTAAAATATCAGTGTTGAAACCAGGACTAACCTATCAACATTTTTAGTTTATGATTTCGGTATAAAACAGCTATCTTGACAGAATCTTCTGTAGCGATGTATTTTAGGTACTGTAATTTTTTCGAGACAACTCTTTTCCAAATACACTATTGCTAAAATATAAAATTGTCTTGTTGGTGAAACAATTTCACCATTATTGATATTTTACAAACAGTGACTGGAGGCCACCGCATGGTATATATCGTTGGATTTGTCTTTGAATGGTTAATTTATATCTGACATAATATACAGGGGTGTGCATTTAAAAAAACGAGAAAATTAATGAAATGCCAAATATGGCAACACTGTGGAATTTTTCAGAACAGTTCTTTTAGCAGAATAATCTAAAAAATTATTCAAATAATTTACGTACGCTAGTTGAAATGTAGGCAAAATATTGAAGGTAAACGAGAATAAATTCGGAACGGTGCATTTAAACCCCATACTATATATATCGTTCATTATTCCTTTTGGGACACTATTTAAATATGTATCCATATATAGGGTGTGCTATTTAAAATAAGGAAGTTGAATGCCGTCACCTCAATATGAGCCACCCTGTATTTGTAAAAATTAAATAAATAAAAACTTCAAGTTAACCCAACAAAAGTTTCGTTTTAAATTTTTGTTGTGCTGTTTATCATTTCTCAGATAAGGTAGTGGTCCCTCTTAAACGGGCCGCACCCGGTATAGTCTCACCTGGACATCAACTTTTCGTCACTGTCTCAAATCACCAATACCATTCTAAATGAGTGATTATCGAATGTGCTCAAGTGATAGATTGCTTTATACCATAATGCCACAGTTAAAATAATAGACAGTTACTTCACCTCGTGTCGGCACGTCTAATGTACATGGATACAAAGCAATTCGCCGCGCTTATAGTTATAGTATAGTATCTTATAGTATATATAGATATAGTATATAATATGTAGTAGCGGGCCGGAAATGAGCTGGGAATGCGACGAGTTGATGCCGGTTTCAGCGTCTATAGTAACGCTTCTTGTCTATAGTTAATATTCGATGATAATGCCATGTATTTTGTGTGCATTTGTTTGTAAGTAGGTTTTATCTCGAAATTGTGTATAGAGTGTTATTTTGTACTTTAGATTTTCATGTAAATGGGTGTAACCTGTGGGAAATAAATGCTATTATTATTAATATTTATTGCGTCAAAGAAAATCTATGAGGGGGCTATACCATAGCCGACTACTAGCACTATGCAGGTTAGACTTTAGCTGGTATCCGGCACCTTATTTTAACGTCAAAGAATATCTGCTTTTTACCTCAAAAATAAGTTATGTGAAAGTCTACACTAAACTTTAAAGTCATAAAACAGCTTCTATATAACCTTACACTAATTGTATTAAATACACTTTTCTAGCTTATACACCTTAATCTTTCCCTCCTTTCAATAACTGCTACATGAGCTCAACTTGTAAACAGGTAGTTGTAGGCAGCAATTGTAATAGGAGGGTTTGCTTTGATTGTTAGGTCGGAGAAAGATGGAAATTTACTGTTAAAGAAGAAACTTGGCGGAAAACTCAAATTATTATTATTAATTGGCCGACTACTAGGGCAACCTATTCCTATATTAGGTATTTATAACTATTAGGAATACAGGTATAAAATTATACTTTCTTGTATTTTACAGTTTCTTTATAATAATAATAGTATCGTTTCTCTAATTAAAATAATATAAAGTTCTGTTATTGAATGTTACAAATTCGACATATTATCAATTTATTATTGTAAGAAAACCGTATATACGGACGGGAATCACAGTGGGTTCTGTTCAGTTTCTTGTAATTAAATTGCATTTGTTTTAATTATTGGCGTGTGGTCACGATTGTCGTGCATTCAACTGTTTGCCATTATTGGGATACTCTACGTGCTTCAAGCGAAAAATCGTAATTATAATTATTAAAAGTAATTATTACTTGAAAAAGAAACGAAAACAGTGATTTATAACTAGGGGTATTATTAGGATTGCATTAGAATCAAAAATTGCACGATAGTAGACCAGAGTAAACTAGTAAAATACTTTCAATATTTCATGGAAGTTGACTTATATATAGACCATTCTCATGAAATTCAAAACCATACGGTCTTTTTTTGAAGTGAATGCTTCTTTGGTCGCATGAGAGTGATTTTTCAAGGTCGCGTCACGACACGATTTATAACATTTTCGTCCCGCAAAAGAGATGAAGCACAAATATGATGGAGAGAGAGACAGAGATATTTGTGGTGTATGCTACACACTATATCCTATACCATACACTATTATGTATATAGCGGCGTCTCTCGCTCTCTCTCGTGAAAGAAGTATTTACTTCTATCACGTGTACTGTGCTGCACGCGAATGTTTTTTTTTTGTTCTGAAAAATCCATAACCAATCTTAGACAATATTAACTTAAAACTTTTAGGTTTGATTCTATTTTAACTACCTATACATATCGACATATTAAAATGTTCTTAATTTTTTTTTCTGCGCTTAAATGTCTTCAGTTTTTTATTGGATTGAATCGAGGTATAATTATTATTGTCCTTTTTAATCAAATATGGCTAGTTCGAACGTATTTATTTTGAGGAGTTTTAAGTTTTAATGAGCAATGTAATTCATGTTATATATAATATAATTTAAATAAAAATATTTTATCATTTTAGGTTAGCGTAATAGTTTTAGGTTGTTTAGTTTGTATTTTACTAGTGAATTTTTTTCTTTGTCTTTGTCTAGTTAACTAGTTGAAAATAAAATACTTTATTATTACATATTATTATTATCCACAGTTACACTCTTTTGAGGATTTTATCCGTAATGGGGCTTTCGCCAGTCTAGTCTATATTTATTTTTTCTAAATACGTTTTCAGCTTTCGAGTAACCAGTCTAGTTGCAGACACGACTATTGGTACAATTATCACAGATTTTAAGGTAAGTATTTTTTTATATGGTTTACACATATTTTCCAACTTTTTCCTTTTCTTTTTCTTCCAGGTTATGATCCAATGGTACCTCTTGATATAGCAATAAAGAATGCTTTCTTATTGTTTACTGTTACTAGTTTCTATCAACTGGTTTCTCCGTGATTATTGGTATATCCCAGTATATAATTATTGATGTTGTTTGTTTTCCAATAACGGATCAGGTGAGTATTTGAAGTAATAAGTTTGATTGTCTAATAATTTACAGATGTTTGCTAGTTCTAGGTGAATTATACCTGCTTCCATATCACAGTTAAAATAATAGACTGTTACTTCACCTCGTTTCGGCACGTCTGATGTAGGTGGGTTCAAATCAATTCGCCGCGCTTATAGTTATACTATATTATAGTATATATAGATATAGTAATATAGTAGCGGGCCAGAAATGAGCTGGGAATGCGCCGAGTCGATGCCGTTTTCAGCGTCTAGTGACGCTTCTTGTCTATAGTTAATATTCGATGGTCATATTATGCCTTAGCCAAGCTGACGTTATGTGTTCAGAAGGACCTCGACACAGTCGGCACGAGTCATTAGTTAGTTGGTTCTTTTCTACCGGGTGTCTCAAAAAGAATTCCACAAATAAGACGAAAATTACTCATGCCAAAATTTCGAAAAATGTCTCCTTATAAAATTATGACCATTTTGAATATTGAAATCAGGCAAATCTTTCACTTGGAATTATTAATTTAAATCTAGTCATCTTTGATAAAGAGAGAATAGTAAATTTAGAATGTCAAAGTCTAGTTGTTAAATAGTAAACTGGAGTGAAAAGTTGAGAAACTGCCATTCAATTATGGCAAGAAGATTTAGACATGATGACACTACTTGGAGTTTACAATGCCCGTGCTGCACAACGCCTGTACCCCGAACGTTTTCCAACTGAGCGACAACAAGATCATACGACAATAAGTGCTGTTGCACAACGGAAGATTAATTCAGGTCGCCCTAGAAAACTTAGATGATAACAGGAATACCAATTACTTCACGACATTGAACAATATCCTTCAGCATGATGGAAAGTAATCGTCACCATCCATGTAGCACCATACACAGATTTATGCAAAGAGAAAATCTGTATCTTTATCATTTAAAGCCGGTTCAAGAATCATCCTGGGGATAGCGAGTTGCGCTTACGATTTTGTAGATTTCTTTAAATTGCCTGGATGCAAATGAAGACTTTTTTAAACAAGTACTCTGGAGTGATGAAGACCATTTTAACCAGCGAGGACTGTCAGTCAGCACTACTTGGATTGTTGGAATGACGAAAATCCGCACCAAATTAGAGAATAACATAAGCAAGCACACTGGAGATTAAACGTGTGGATTGGTCTGTTTATAGATAGGACAATAGAACCACAGTTTCTACCTAGAATGCTAAACGCCGAAAACAATGCCAATTTTTGCGATAACATATTACCTACTCTTCTGGAAGATGTTCCTTTTTTTCATCCTTCTGGTCCTCCACTCGCACACCTCGGTACGCACTTAAGCTCCCGGCGTGTACTAATAGCGTCGTTCAACCTTGAAGGCTTATTGTGCCTTTTCAGGACCATACTGCACTCACTATCATTCGACTACCACGCAAGATTCATTCTTAGCCTAGATGGACCACCGTCAGGTACCGTTTGTAATGAACCCCCTAAACGGTCACCCACCAAGCGACATTCATTCTACAACCTAGATGGGCCACCGCCAGGTCCGTTTTTTAATAAACCCCCCAGACGGTCACCCATCCAACTTGTAGCCGCGCTCCACAGAGCTGCACTTCGACGGTCGTCACTGTAAGATGTTCCTTTAGTACAGCGGCCAAATATTGTGTTTCAACATGATGGGGCACCGGCCCATTAGTCTCGAAACGTATGAGAGATATTAAGTCCACGTTTTCCCAAGCAATGGATTGGTCGCGGAGGACCTATTTCTTGGCCTCCTAGGTCCCCGGATCTCAACGCAATAGACTTTTGGCTTTGCGGTTATCTGAAAAATACGGTTTACCATGTCCTACCGAACAGTGAAGATGATGTTATTGTTCGCATTTATGGAGCTTTAGCACGAATTACAAACGAAATAATAAGCCGTGTAGAAAATGTTTCGAGGTTCTACAACCTCATCTTCAGTTAAAATAATATCATGATGAGAAGAGCGGACATTCTTAAGCAATTAGAAATTTTGCTCCTGATTTTACTTGTAAAAATATTTGGGACTAATTTTTTTAAAATGTTTTATGTACTGCATCTTTCAAGTACGCATTAACACAAATAACTGCTGAAATAATAATAAATATACTACGAATTTTGTTGGTTACGCCACTGAATACAACTATAAATTTGATACCTCGCGCATATAATATCTAAGATGCATTTGCAAAAATACTTGTTTTCTCTTCAGTTAAAGATAAATTAAAACTTTTGTCTATAGTATAATTCGAATAATATAAAATCCCAACAGCACTTATCTGTACAAAATTACAAGTAAATTCGTCAAAGTCATTTTATAGGCACATTGAAAAAGGTGATTATATCATGAACATGTGCAAAAACCATGATGTGTACATTTTATACTTCTATAAATATAGATAATATAAGAACAAAAGAACATTATATTAAAATAAAGCTATTGATTATGTTGGTACTAATAGGGAATTAAAAACTTAATAGATAGAAGTATTGAAGTTTAAAACCTAATTTTTCATGGGGATTGGAACCATGAGAATAAAATTTACTGGTGATCTCATTTTTGTGTTCATAATCTTTCTAGATGAGCTTGCACTTACGTTTTACTATGAAAAGCACTACACGTCATATATAGAGTAAACCCTGAAGTTAGTGAAGTATTAAAACTACTTAGAGCGATGGCAGCTTTAAATAAAAAAATTAAAAGCGAGTTTTATACAAGTATAGGTAGAGAAAAACAAATAAAAAGAAAATATAGATGTACAAAATTAATATGGTAAAACGAATTTAAATTATTATTATACGATAGTTCAAGCTGACAATTTAAATAAATACTGCTGGAAACTAATACATTGAAGCCTTGAAAATACTTGTGGCACTTCGTAGTTTTTATTATTTATTTATAATTCCTTATTTTATACTATTTATTTATAGATTATGATGTTGATTGATTTAAGATTTATTTACAAAATATATACCTACGTAAACGATTATTGTGTAATATGACTTAGATTAAATGTTAGTCGACACGAGTGTATTATGCATTTATCTTTATTTTGTTTAGTACTGTATTTTTATTTTTGTAAAGTAACTATATCATAATATCGCTGTCAATTTCGGAAATATTTTTGGTGTGTCATAGTGATTGAAAACAGCCTTGAGTGGTGTTATCAGTTAAATGTTGACATGATTGTGTGATTTTTAATAATAATAATAAACACAATAATAATAAAGACTTTATTAGTAAAAAAAAGACATTTTTATAACAGTTGAAGCAGTGCTTCCTAACTTAACCTAAATTTAACTTATATTTTAGCTTAAACCTATCTGAAAATTGTTTTACATCGCTGGCCAAATTAAGTAGATATCTTATGTTTACAAATTAATTTGTTGTCAGACAGCGCTCTTAAACGAAAACCCCTGTAAACTTTTTATATTCTCCGGTAGAGCGTTGTAATATTTTGAAACCGTATAGGAACATGACCACTCAAAGATTGATGTTGAGTGTAGCCGTGGCGTAATGACAGTTTTATGAGGAATATTCACATCATACACAGACCCCCGGAATTTCTATTTTTCATGATTTTATTAATCAAAATTAGTGAATGGAAATCCGACGTTGTTTTCTTCTTAACCAGCCGATTTCCTTAATCTTAGCGCTAGCCTCTTTCACCCCTACGAATATTCCACATACAAGCCGTGTGCCTGAGTTTTGCATCAACCTGAATCCTGTTCTCAGCAATTTTAGTCAAACAAGGGCCATATCTATATTGTCAATAATATAACCCCTAGCTCATTGCGTTATTTATTTCTACTTATTACTCGCACCTAACAGGATCTTTAGGGAAGCGAAAAAAATGTTTATAGGCAGTGTACCGTTTAGTGGGACCACATTTTGCACCATACACATGTCCTCCCTGATTGTTCATTGTATTAATCACAAGACACGTTAATAAAAATAAAATCCTTTTAGTTCTCACGAACACTATACCAAAAACAGAAAACATAGAATTAGATTAGAAACACAATTTTTATTTATCTCGTACACGCCGACAATGAACTATATATTGAACACAGGAGTGAACGGTATCTTCTATCTACGTCTATGCGATTATTGTGACGTTTTAACCCATAATGGCGGCATGCGCGACGAGATGCACAGGACGCCTCGCAAGCGGAGAGTCAGAATACTGTATTATTTATTATACTGTGCTTATATCATTCCCAAACTCTCTTTGCATATTGTAGTTGCATGAATATTTCATTGATTGATGGTTGTAATCACAGATCTAGAAACTCGAGAGATATAACATTATCTGAAATTTAATTCATAATTCACATTTGTTTACAATCAGACATAAGTTGGCAGTTGATATATAAGATAGAAAAGGACAGATAGAAAAAATGGCAACGTTGTACCTGGTTCGTCGATTCGATTTCGTTTTATGTACCAGTGGCGTACGGTTTTAAAGGCATTCTTTATACTTTAATTAGGCGATTGATGTTCACTAAAGTGATATAAACCAATGATAAATTGTAGGTTTTTAAAATAACGTTTTTTTTTTATTTATGATTCATTATGATTTATGATAAAAATATATTTTATATTATTATTATTACCGTATCTCATTCTAAATAACTTTAGACTATGATGGTTATAGGATTAGATAGGAGATAGGTAGAACCACTATATATTATCTGCGAAACTAGTATATTATACAGTGTGTACCCAAATACTTGGTGCCCCAAAAATAATTTCCAAATGTAATGTAATGTGATAAATAAATGTAATACAATAAAAAAATAACAAGAAATATTTATTATTACAAAATATAAATCGTTGATAACATTATATTTAGAGCACAATTCCACAATCTTAGTTATATGTTGTAATTTAAAGCTATATACTTACAAATTAGACGGACCACTCGAGGGACCAGCAACTGCTTCCTCAACTAGCATTTCTAAAGTTTCTGGATCACAGATTCCTGCTTCATGAACATCTGAAGTTCTAAAAAATAAAATGTTTTAGCTTAGTACTTCAGTGAGTGGTACCATTCTAATTTAGTAGCTATATTTACAAACTATAGTTTGTAAATATCTTATCTATATATAAGCCAGGAAGTTAATTTTAATAAGATCGCATTGCTACAGTTTGTGGATCACATAGATCCTTGCTTGATCAACATCTGATACTTTAAATATTCAATATCTACTTACCCACTAGGTTTGCTTGGAGAGGATTCGGCTACAGTTGAATCTGAGCTGAAAATAACTATAAATAAAATAGTAAGATCTAGAATCTAGATGTGTGGTAAATAAACCACATGTTTATTACAATATTATTGAACATTATACCTTAAATTTTATATAGACACATTTTATTAAGCATATATATAATTACCTGTACGACAGACGCTCATTAAAAGGAAATGATATAATTGAGGTTCAGCGTCTGGTCGAATTTGCTTTCGACCAGTAATCTCAGTTATCTTAATGTCGCTCACATCAAAATGGTTTGAGCATATTTGTGCATACTTGGGGACATACTGATTCTCTTTCCGAATTTACTGGAAACCTACTATATGAAATTATTTAATTCTTTTGGAACCTACCTATTCAGTATTAATATATTTAGTTATCTAACGAAGTGTAATCTTAGTTTATAATTAAACCTTGATTTAAATACTGTAAGATGAACCTAGCATCTCTGTAACATCACAAAAGTCAACAATTTCATTAGGTATTTATTTACAGCAAGTTATTTTTAATTTGTAGAGCAAGCAAACTACACCACTGATAAACAATAACAAGTCGTAACCTTACTTACCTAAGAAATATCAAATTTGGGTTGCAATTTTCATTATTTTTACAAACTATACACTGACGCACCATTGTTAATTGTTTTTTTATAGTTTTTGCACAAAAAAACACTCAAAATTCCTCAAAATCACCAACTAAACGCAAATAAACACTAAGCAAAGGATATTCGGTAACAAAGCTCAAACTACCGGCTGATTTCAAGAATTAATGAAATCGTAAATTCTTCGCGTACTATTCGGTTGCTCTGCTTTACAGAGTTGCCACGTGTACTTCATAAATAAATTATGATTTGGTGAAATATGTCTTGAATATGTTAAAATTCATAAAAAAGTAACTAAAAAATATCTTGGGTATATCGTTTTATTATACACAAAAATTAGTATCATTACCTAAGTTATATTTTGCTTTAAAACGGTAAAAAATGCCGTATCAAAATAGTGTATTTTAAAACAATGCGGGAATGACAGCGGAAGTTTGGCATCATCGATATCTGCATATAATGATGTTTGATCGCTTGGAAATGTAAACAGTTTTATCTCCCCCTTTCTAGATCTGTGGTTGTAATATGTAACTTGTTATTTGGTTTTATTTTTAGTGTTATTTTGACGAGCCGACAATGTAATGTATTACATTCTATGGCAAATAAAGAAATTTGATTTTGAATTATCTTTGTAATTAATTAATACCCATTATAATACCGATTGATTATTTGAAACTGTCAGATTCAATTAGATTTTGCCAATGCGCTCCGAAAAATAAAATACATTATTTTGGTTATGATTTGAACATATTGTAGATAACTTTTTGTGGAGTAGCCGTGGTTTTATTTCCTGCAATACTTGATACTCTTCTCTGAAATGGATTACTTTAATAAATATATTATTTAAGTAAATCTATTCATAGTATCCATCTTCATTCATATTTTATCCAACCTAACCTAATGTATCTTATAAAACACAAAACGCACGATGCAATGAAAACAAATCAACATTGTGTATGTGCACATATACATCTAGTTTTAATTTATTTTATGGTTTTGAATTTCTCGGACGTGAATAGGACGTCAAAATGCTTTTAAAACACAGTATGTATATATGTGTCGTTTAAAATACGAGTTTGAATTTAAAGCACATACACATAAAGAAGGTGAACTTCGGTGACCTGTTTTTACAAAAGTTACGGTTTTGGAATCGAGATGAAAATCGCTGTGCATCTGTTATGATAGTAGTATGTCGTTGGGTATTAGAAATTCTGCTCAACACAATTCAAATTCACAAAATGAATGTGTGCCTATCTACGATGGGGAATGCAACTTATGTGTATATGGTACTACGCCCGCATAGTCGTGCATTTGTTGTAACTAATACGAATTATATTAATAATATCAAATGCTAGTTGAAATATTCCCATTG
The DNA here is from genome assembly GCA_911728435.2 of Apoderus coryli. Classification (NCBI taxonomy): domain Eukaryota; kingdom Metazoa; phylum Arthropoda; class Insecta; order Coleoptera; family Attelabidae; genus Apoderus; species Apoderus coryli. The sequence goes on from OU452199.1 coordinate 36,012,149, forward strand.
AAGTTATCTTTGGTTATATTCAACAACCTCACTCTAGTATTGTTTTACGAGAATTATGATAATCAAATATTTTCAAGCTTTTACGTAATAACTGTGAGTTAAAAAGTTGAATGTCATTTTGAAAACTGGCCAGAGTAACGAGCTTTTTAGCTTAGATATTGTATGGATCACAAGACTTATATTAGTGATATTAGCTGTTGTGTGGTATTATTATAAATTTTTATGCAATTTGATAGATCTTCTTTCATTTTATTAATCTAAGAAATACTATTGAACAAATTAACATGGTTACAATATTCTGCCACCGTGTCACTATCGGACACAAATTTTCTTATTTAAAGTCCACATTAAGTCTTCGCCATACCATATGATGTCCATACGATTATATTTAGATTAATCTGACAAAATAACACGTTGCCAAAATTATTTAAGACACAAATAAAACAACGTCTACTCCACCAAACTATTCGTATATTTGTATGCAAGTTTGCCATTTCTCCAAAGTTCTATATTTCATAAAAATTTTAAACAAATTATGCTATACAAAAAGAAACTCTATAAAAATGACCAAATTTTATATATTATTATTTTGAGTTTCTCTTTGTCAATAAGGAAATGTTTTAAATTTTAGTTTTATAAGATTTTATTTCCATAACTTCCACTAATTGTTTGTATATGTTTAAATAATCCATGCCATACTGTGTTTGACTTATAAGTAAAATGACTGCGTAACTGTGTATTATGAGCCACTGATGATGGAAACTTAGCTTTCTGAAACATGTCTGGTGCTGCAAGCTGATTGCATACAAATATACGAATAGTTTGGTGGAGAAGACGTTGTTTTATTTGTGTCTTACACATTCAACTCCTACTTACTTCAGAAAAAAAAAACAAAAATTATTTGTTTCATTCATATTATATTTATTTACAAACTCTAATCATTAACCCAACTTTTTCCAGTCACTGTAGTTATTTTTATTACTGTCGGTATCCTTGGGCAGGCATGATTTATTATACGTCTTATATACGAGGGACAACTATATTAAAAAACGCTGCATTCGATGCCCATTTTTAATGTAAAGAGGCATGGGAACGGATAGCCCCGGTAGAATCGTAAAATTTACATATTTTAAATTAAGATTAAAAAGACTATACACGCTAACTCGGGTTAGAGATCAGGTTCGGCTTCAAAATATTTAAGACAAAATTAATATAGTGGGTCAGTAAATAAATTTCATAAAATAAGTCATACAATTTAGGTTAAGTTAAGTTTTCGCAGGTTTAAAATCCTTCAAATGTTTTTAGTTTTCTAACAACTCAACAACAATATCATTATTCCTGTCATAAAATAAATTGGCTTTTATGCTCATTTCATCCATACACAATACGCAATATTTATGTTCTGGCTTTAAACTTTGGGCCTTTAACTGAAGTATGCCAAATAACTCAGGATTATTTAAACCGGGATTGACAGTTATCCCTCGAATTTGTTTTAAAAGAGTTTGTGGACTAGGAAGACATAATTTTTTGGCTAAATAATGTTTATAAACTTTAGGGGCCACTAAGTTATGTAGCTAAACAGTCCATTTTGAATTTATAAGAATATCTTCGACCTTTTGGATTTTTTCTTGCCTCATTTACTTGAACATTAATAAATTCTGCAAGTTCGTTAGGACAAAACTTGAAGGTGAGCTTCTTATACTATTCCAATGCAATATGAGTTTCGCTGGACGTTGACTCAAGTTCCTTTAATTCAATCTTTAAAGCACGATTTTCGGCCTTAAGAGTAGAAATTGTTTCTCGGTACTTGATTTTCCTTGGTTGGCTTTGTCTGGATAAAGCTTTTGTAGTCTGTGTAGCCGATATGACTGAGGTATTAAAGTAGGCGTTACGGGTCTGGATACTTTATGTGGCAGCAAATCCGGTAGCTCGTCATCAGTATTGTTTAAGGTGTTAAGATGCTGTGAGCTTGGTTTTGTGTGTAAGAAAGCTGTTACTAGAACTACGTTTTGAAGAATTAGAATTTTCTTGATTGAGGCATCAACATTCTCGGAACAAACAAAATCATTTTCATACAGCAGCTTTTTCCTGGCTTTTGCATACTTTTGAAGCTTATTACAGCTACTATTAGTAAACATATTGCGTTCAAAGTGATCTGAACATATTCAGTAACTTTCGTTTAATGTTTATTGCAATGCTATCATCTTGGACACAGTGTTTTCAACCTGAATGTTTCTTACTGTCAGGGAGGAGAACGCAAAAAAAATTGATCGGGTCAGTTTCTACAAATGGTATCGCGTTCATCGTTGTCGTTTGAATCGTTATTTGTCGGTTTGGTGAAGTTTCTTCTTCTTCCAGCAAATCTAAAAGAAAGATTGCTCAGTAAAATAATCGACTTCATCACAAATATTTTTAGAAAGATGATACAGAATACGATGGCCCAATGTACAGAGAGTCCCATTTTTGCTGTCCTTACGGGATATCTTGGTTATTTTTAAAGATAGAATCTTGAGGTCTTCGCGAACCTTAGTTACTTTTTTGTAAAACGAAAGATGCCGCAAACAAAATGGGCATAGCTCTCTTAGTTTCCGTGGTACAGGGCGATATTTTAAATATTTTTTGGGACCACCTTCGTATCTCGGTTAGGTACCCATTAACTCAGAAGGAAGATATAAACTGACCCTGATAGAGATTTTTGCATATCCAATGGCGTTATTTTTAGTTGAATTATTCGCAAATATTCTTGGAATAGAGATGTAAAAGATTGTGTTTGGCGACATTCTTGGTATATTGAAAATGTTTTAAAATTTTAATGTCGTAAACGAAGCAACATATTACGAAAAAATTTTAAGAGATAAAAAAGTTGTAGTTTTAGCTGATTTATCTCAAGACTATATCGAAATTTATTTTTTTGTCAGTGGAGTACATTTTTTTGTCAATAATTTTTATTAAGTGGCCCCCCTGACGCCACTGGACTTAGAGGCATATAAGCTCCCTATTTCTAACAACAACGCTGCCAAATTTGAAAGAAATCGGTATGGAGATATTTGACATTATTTACAAAAAAGCATTAACACCTTGTATCTTGTAAAAAATGCATTTCCGGACGTATGTTTATGGAAACTTTTTTTATAAAATGACCTAAGAAATCTTTTTGAAACACCCTGTATAATGTATTTCATGAGGCTGCTCATTCTACTGGGAGGCTTACACAAGCGTGTAAGTACTCTAGTCTATATTCTTAAAAATTGACCCAAATAATTTGTTCTATAAGAGGTAAGAGTGGGGCACCCTATATTCGTAGGCAGTTATACAAGGTGTTTCCAAAATAGGTGGTCAAAATTTGTGGGCGAATTGGGGACATCTAACCGTGAAGAAAACCTAAATTGTAATTTTGCGAAAAGTCCTTATTTACAAAGACTGCCTGAGAAAAAAAGTTAGGTTATAATTCAAGCAAGGCTCCCCTGCGTTTACCCGCCTCTGGTCATCCTTTTTTATTCAATTTCATGTCAGTTTACGATATTTTACTAGGTGAATAAATATGCTACATTTGATCAATTTATCTTTACTCGTTTCGAAAATATTTCAAACAAATCGTCCTCAGGCAGTCATCTTTAACACCCTGTATCTTTGTAAATAAGTACTTTTCGGAAAATTACAAGTTGGGTATTTTTCATGATTAGACCCCATTCGCTCACAAATTTTAACCATCTATTTTAAAAACACTTTCTATAAGTGTTTTTATTATTACTAATATTATTATTATGTAGAAAACAAAAGAACTAAATCTAATATTTAGATACATTTTTATTTAACGATTTTGTTGTAACATAACATAATATTTACTGAAGGGACAGTAGAACTAAGGACTTTTCGAAAAATTATTATTGAGGTTTTTTTTCATGATTAGACGTCCCCAATTCGGTCACAAATTTTGACCACCTATTTTAGAAATACCTTGTATATTTTGAAATCTGAAAGTAGTTGAGTCGACAATACTTTATGAATAATTGTTCATAAAACAACCGTAGAGAATATAACAGACATATTAAAAGAAAGATACCTACATCATCTTATTTTTCTCTTACAACTTCTCTTCCAAGAAAAATGTTTTTCAAAGAATACTGCAATATAAATAGGTGTTTCTATCACCCGGAAGTTCAACTGCTTCTTCAGTAGACCTATGACCTCTAGCGTGCACTACGGGACACTCTCGTCGGTGCCATACAGACCGATCAGTTGCTGTCAATCCTGATAAGTAAAACACCATAGGCGTATCTGTATCCAATTATTATTGAAACGGATGCAATTTTCACTGTAGGGCGTAAATTAAGTCAATTTTAATAATCAATCATTCTTATTATCATCTAATTAATTCATATTGTAATAGACACTGCAATTGATGTTGTGATTTGTATGTTTTCAAACAAGAAAAAGATTCAAAATATGAGCAGACGGTTTTCAAATTTTACTGAAACTTCCTTCAATAACATTTTGTAGTATCTAGTGGCCTAGGATTTTGTTATTCAAACTTTATACCAGATGTCCCAAAAAAAATTCCCTACCCTTTGGGGGTAAGATAGAAAACAAGACGAAAATCACTTATGTCAAAATTTCGAAAAATGTTTCCTTATGAAATTATGACTGTAATATATTATTAACATAAGTACATTTATTATTTTTACGTAAAGATATTACATTGGCGACGAGTCGTGTGTATAGGTGGTAACAATAATAAAATAGTGTTGTGTACACCAAACAAGGATCCACGCTTAGATTTTTTTTTCGTGGTTATCGTGACTATTACTGAAGAAAAGTGTTTCGGCTTTGTTGGTAACCTCCAGAGTTTGACTCTCTTACGTCAGATTGGTCAATTTATAATAGACGTGTTGAAATTTTTTTTACAGCCAACGTTATAAAAGATGATTCACAAACGTGTGCTATTCTGTTGAATTCGTTAACGGAAGACTCGTATAAGCTGGTTAAGGACTTGTGTATACCCTTTGAACCTGAATCAAAAAAGTATAGTGATCTCATTGAGCTGATAAGTGACAATTTTAAATCAAGTCAGTCAGTTTTCGCGGCGCGATACATATTTTACATTGCGCGAAAAGTTGAACAAGAATCAGTTAAAGAGTGGGCAGTGAAATTAAGAAATTCAGCGTCAAATTGTGATTTCTCCGCGGTCGAATTAGAAATGGTACTTAGATATATGTTTGTCATTGGATATTCAAAAGGTGTTGTCCAAGATATTTAGTTAGACACATTTAAAGAATTAGTTGATTTGGCTGCCAACATCTCAATTTTTGGATACGTGAAACAAGAAACAGAAAATTTCTATGCAAAATCATCTTATTCTCCGAAACGTTTAGGAAATATCAAAAAAAAATTGGCGTACCATTGTCCAAAATTAGTCAACAACAACGATCATTTCAAGAACGAGCTCCAATGTCATCAAGTATGGATATAAGAGTGAAGTGTAACGTGTGTGGACGTCGCAATCATGTAAGAGATAACTGTTCTTTTCGAGTATGTATTTGCCATATTTGCAACAAGAAGAGTCATTATTTGGGATCTGTATGTCCAAATAAAAATTCTCAGTCATCAAGAAACGTAAGAAATTTTCAAATTTTTTTAGAATCAGATGATGTATCATTATACAATTTGGATTCTTCAATAAAACCAACACAACCTTTGCTAGATTTGGTTTACCTAAATTAATTGTAACCGATAATGCACCAACATTTTGTTCTAGTGCATTTCAAAACTTTTTAATACAAAATTCTATTAAGCATATAACTTCGCCACCTTACAATCCATCATCGAATGGTGCCGCCGAGAACGCGGTTAAAACGGTAAAAAATGCTTTAAAATACGCTCGAGGGAAAACTAAGCATATTGATCTTAATTAAGCCTTGAACAACTTTTTGTTGGAAATGGGCTTGTTAACTTTTTGTTTGACTATCGTAATGCGTCACACATGACAACGGGTTAAGCGCCGGCACAGTTAATGTGCCAACGTAAACTGAGAACACGTTTCGATCTTCTTTTACCCGAACAGGAACTGATCGATGTTCAATTGAAGAGTCATGTTCAAGCAAAGCAACTTAAACAAAAAGAATATTATAAAGGCTGTAGATTTGTAGAATTTAATATAGGTGAAAAAGTTACAGTAAAAGATTATCGCAATCCTAGTAAACCAATTTGGACTAAAGCAATTATTGTGAAAAGACTGGGTAAATCCACTAACTTAGTAAAAATTTGTGACACAAGTGTCTCATGTAAACGTCATTTAAATCAAATTAAAAAATTTTCATTTAACGAATCTCTATTGAGATGAAACAAGGTCGGAAGAAATTGATAAAAATGATTATTCAATAGTAGATTTGACAGGGTATACGGAAGATGACACTAGTGACAGTGAAGTAGAAAGTGAGGTAGTTAAGGTTTCAAGACCTAAAAGACAAATTAAAGCTGTTGAACGTTTAGAATATACAAGCTTTTAGTTTATTGTTAGGGGAGGACTAATGCAATATATTAAAGATATTAACATAAGTACATAAATATCTCACGTGGACGAACCTGTATATTTTGTCATCTGTATTGATAGTTTTTGTATATAAAATTGTAGATAAATAAATTGCTTGTTACATAAAGCAACAAGACTTTAAGTTATGTTGGAAACTTGTTTTCTACTATACCATGCTTTCATCTAAAGCCTCCCTGCTAGGGGATTCGGGCGCATCTAGTGTTGGCAATAGGATATAATGGAGTTGTTACTTCTTGTAGTTGTTATTATTGAAATTGCAGTAATAAAAACTTGTCCCATAGCGAACATTACGAGGAACACTGCATAAAAACAGAAACGCTATGAACTACATTCACTAGTTTCGAACTTTACAATAGTATATTGTGCAACGAACATGAAATGACATATATTTCCTACGAGTATGATCGTTTGCAGCATGAGCCGCAGGCGAGTGCTGCAAATCATACGAGTACGAAATGGTCATTTCATGTGAGTTTCACACTATACTTTTTCTACGACTGTTTTAATGCTTTTGAATAAATTTAACATAATTTTTAGGAAAATATTTGATTTCGAAACTTACCCCTGTTAACGTATAAGCCTAAATACGATAAATTAGAAGAATTAAATTGACTAGGTGGTGTTAAACTATATTCACTATCACTGTTTATGTGTTTTGAAATTAGCGAAATACGTAATTATAATTATTATTAATTATAAATACCAAAACTGTCAATTTTGTGTTTGTATTTTCGGCGTTGCTATGGTGATTTTTCATGCCTGCCGCTACTTTTGTCATTACCAGGAAATTTTATCCGTACGTAATAACATTTCCCATTAGTTGCTAGGCAACGAGTGGGAAATATTATTACGCACGGGTAAATGAAAAACAGCATTACAATGTACTACATTTTCAAATCATGATTTGACTTATAATAAAGGCATTTAAAGACAGTCGTAGAAAAAAATATAACAGGTTTATTAAGTTCCGCCCATGGCATATAAAAGAGTAACAATTGTAACACTATTTACCATTTAGTAGATCGGTAATGTAAGATTTCTTTACGGATTAGGAGCTGTTAGCTTTGCTAATTACTGGGAAGTTGTTCTTTGTTTGTTGCAAGTGTTGGTTTTACATGCACACCTTAGGAGATGGCAGGGAAATATTTCTAATTGTTTTGTTTTTTTCGTTAGCATTTAAACAATCTTCGATGTTGAAAATTTAGATATGCGATAACAAGCTATTTTAAAATACTTCGGTATGAGAAAAAATGCATTCTAGATTTGTTTACTTGTAAGATAATTATGCGGAAAATAATTATAAAGGGTGTTTCAAAAAGACGTGGAACTAATTAAGGGGGTGATTTTTCATGTCATTTTATGAAAAAAAGTTCCTATAAACATGCGTCCGGAAATGCATTGTTTCCAAGATACCTGTTGATTGTCCTCCACGTATGACATTCGGTTAGTGGCTTTTGCACAAAATTGTTGAAATTCCTAACTACTGATGTTGATTTTGGTTACAGTTCTCGTTGAGCGTTTGCATTGGAATTGTAGGTGACGACACGAAGGCTCACCGGAGAGGTATATTGCGGCTTTCTGGAACACACGCTTCCTGGATTTCTGGAAAATGTACCATTGGCAATAAGACATTTCTTCTGTATAAACCAGATTGCATTCAATGTGGTTTATTAACATAGTCCACCAGCGCATTGTAGTGGGGCTGCTCGTGAGTTTTTAACAGAAACATACGTAAATCGCTGGATTGGTCCAGGTGGACTTCACTTATGGCCTGCACGATCTCCGGATTTAAATCCACTGGATTTTTTCATGTAGACCCACCTGAAGTCCTTAGTTTACGCTACTCTTGTGGAAAATACTAAGGACCTAAGCAATGGAATGGAGAGAAAGTGATTAGAAAGGACCCTGGTATTGTTCAGAGAGTTCGCCAGTCAATGAGGAGATGATTGGACTCATGTATCCGAGTAAGAGGTGGTCACATTCAACAGTTTTGTAATTTAATACCCTTTTGTTAAAGTATATTGACGGATCTTTGCTGTGTTGATGAATTCATCTTTTATTTGCTCTATGTCTAAAGACATAATTTCTTCTTTGTTAAAATGCAGAATAGATAGAAAATTTAAACGATTTTGAGTCATCATTGAACTTAACATGTGCAACCGTTTCGAAGAAGACAGTGTACGTTGTTACTGGTATGGTAAGAGTTACAATAAAATTAATCGGCTCTTATCGAAGTCAAATCTTTATAAAGTACAGTTATTTCTAATTGATCACAGACAGATTGACTGAGAACAAACAAATCAGCTTCTTGGAGGTGTTTCATAATCGTTGTATTGAATCTGACTTCTAAGCTGCTGATTGTTTGAGCCAATATTTATTAAATAACGATCGATAGAAGCTTTTGGTGGTGCTAAATGGAAATCTACCCATTCATTCATCGTAACATTTCGGAATCTTTCATGTGCGAGGCGACAGATTCATTTAAATCTATTTCTGTTTAACAGCGATAATAATAAACTTAATTATTGCAACAGCTTCATTAAAGTAAGAATTTATTTTTGGCAATCAAGAATTCCCGATGTTACTCCTCTTAAAATAAATGAATAAACACCTTATAAGGAAACTAGACGACATTTTTTAACAAACTTCACAACCCTCGTGACATTGTGAATTGGAAACGGGTGTATTGTGGGTTTCTCACGAGATTTTGAAGATATTTTTTTTTTATTTTAAAAATGTATAATTTTAAAACTAAATTTTATATTGATAATCAATTTGGTTAAATAAAACTTTGTTTCTACAATGACAGGCGGTTATGTCCGGGTCTTGATCACTGCGTCCGTTTAGGACAAACGTTGTGCAGCATTCAGGATAAACTTTAAGATATTTATTGACAAATAAAGAGGCGAAAAGGTGTCCTTTGCGCACGCCTCTCGCGAGTTTAGGTCTGCGGTAGAAATACCATTTAAATAATATTTGTACTATTTTTTGGTTACGCTGCCGCTGTAATTTGATTGGTGATTTATAAAGACTTTAATTGAAAGTTTTCTTAATAATTATTGTCCTGTATTCCTGCCATCATCTGTTCTTATGGTCTGTTTGCCTCTGCCGTCTAATTCTAATTAAACACATTTAAAATTAAAATCAGAATATATTTTATGGAAAATAATTGCGTCTTCTTTCTAAAAAAAAACCTTCGTCAGAGTTTTTTTTAGATCTTTGGGCAAAATTATTCAGATTTGCAAAATTCTTTCAACGTCTAATTTTGTAGACCTATTAGGACTACATTCTAAAATAGGTGCCATTTATACAGGGTGTTACATTATCCCGTAGCATATCAAACATACGGTTTTTTAATTGGAACACCCTAGATATTATTTTTGCTTTCGATTCAGACATCTTATTAAATGATTTTGATATAAGGTTTGCTTGCTCTTAAATGTTAACTAGATATTAATTTTAAAAGTCAAAAACATTCCCCATTATAAGCCATTTTTTATTGTTACGCCAATGCGTTTTGCAAATAGTAGGTATTTCATAAGATGTACAACATCCTGTAGTAAAGTAATCCATTACACATTGATTCGATAATTTTGTACTAAATATAGTAACCAATCAAATTACTTAATTTTAAGTCATATGTCAAATTTCATCCAATCACCTCTGGATCACAGTGATAATACCCTACATGTGGTGTTTTCAGTTTGGTGTTTTTTTTATTAAAAATTAATTAAATGTCAAACTGACAACTGGTTTAAAAATGTCGCGAAGATTTGGTATTGCATATAACGATGCAATTAATGATATTATATCTAATAATATACCAAAAAAAAAACAATCAAATCAAAAAAATATGTATGGAAAATATTTCTCGAGTTTTCTGCGACCAGAGAATACGAACTGAATGCTGAAACGAGTTTGCATAATTTGGCTAATATATTGAAAGATTATGCGGTAAATATGAGAAAAGCTGACGGAACTGAATATAAAGAAGCAACTGTAAAAACAATTTGGAATACTACGAGTAGGCTACTCCAGGAAAAATACTTCAATGACTTCAAAATTGTATTCGACCCGTTTACCAGTGTGCAAAAATGCGCGAGATGCAAGAAATGCAAAACGTCAAAGATTACAGCAGGATCCAAACAAACGAAAATGCAGTTCATCAAATTTGAGTTCAAGTGATTTGGCTAGAATCATTGGATTATCGGATGAATGTACACCAGAAGGTTTACAAAAAAAAATGTACCATATTGTAGCTGTTGAGTTAGCTTGGCGAGGTGGTGAACCAGCTTATTGCCTTATAGATTATTTCACGACTGAGAAAAATAATGATGGAACGCCAACCAACAGAATTGAATACAATTCAATATTCAGTAAAACATGGCAAGGAGGATCGAAAAGTTGTACAAATAGTAAGTGGCTTGTTCCAAATATTGCAAACGAAAGTGCATGCCCTGTTCGGTTATTCCATAAATTATTGTCCAAAAGGGGGAAAAATATTACTTCCAGTCGCCTATTCTTGAGACCAAATCGTTTTTTGGAAATCCGAAAGTGACACATGGTTTGACAATATACCGGTAGGCAAGAACAGAATTAATATGTGGACCAAATCATCCGCGCAAGCTATTGGTTTGGACACTAAGTGTAAAAAGATATCCTTGGGCTATTCACGCAACACGCTTTCGGCATTCTCTATGACAAAATTATCTCGGTATTATCAAGACTCTAGGTGTATTACTACTGATAAAGCTACCCATTACACAGGGTGATGACATTTTGCAAACCCATAAAAATCTTGACTTTTTCAAATGGCACACTCTGTATATTATCTCTAAGGAGCTGGCGTTCATGGTTATGATAAGCATTGAAAGGAAACTGCTCATTGGCATCTTTTGCATATAAAAGCTTTCATTCATGTAGATTTTCAGCACGCGAAATCTTTTTCTCTATTTTTTTTTAATTTAAAAAATAGGTTGTTGATAGATTCTCTATTTAAATAAATTATAGTGACATTTGTGGAGTGGTTCAATGTATAATTTGTTGGGCAATTTGTTAACATATTTTACATTTACAGTTGAAAATCATGTTAGCATTTGCGGTCACATGACACATATTCATAATATTGTGGCACTTACTTTAGTACCTAGCTAAGATACCATATTTCTGCTACTCTCCTCATACCAGCGACTGTGGCAATCAAATATAAACACATAAGTGCTTCTCATATCAGAGCTAAGTTATAGCTACATAAGCCAAAGCTTGTCTGAATGTAAATTCACTTTGCGTAATTTATATTCGTAATAAATTAAAGTGAACAATACCCTGTACATTCTTTTCCTCGAAGTTGATTGTGTTCAATAATACCATCCGGGTGTTCGGACAATTTCGTGAACGTGCTTCTGTCATTTACAACATTTTCCATTTTAAACTTTTTTCTGTTTTCTAACTAAGTAACATGTAATTGTTTCAAAGGTAACCGTTAAATAATGATGGCCTATAGAATAATTGGATGGTTGACACATAACAAGTAAACATAATGTGTTATATTATTATTGTAACATTTTATTTTCGTGTCTCGAAGGCAACCGTTCATGTTAATTTTTTTTCTCTTTTTCTGGATCACAATATTTTAAAGTCTTTTTTAAATCGAAATGTTATTATATTTTATCGTCATGTATACCTAGGAAGCTATATCTTAACCTTATGGATGAGAACTTAAAGATTTTCGAGAAATATTCAATTCAATATCAAAATAAACTCATCAAAATTAAATAAATTTAGAACAATTAATATTTAGCAAAAATAAATAATTTTAACAAAATCAATAACAAATTATTAAATTTCAAAATGTCCACCATTTTCTGCTATACAATTATTTACTCTAGAGGTAAAAGAGTACACAATGCGCCTTAGTTTTTCTTCTGCAACAATTTCATAAAACGCATTATGTATTCTTTTCTGCAGTTGGTCGAAAGTTTCAATTGGCTGTATAAACTTTGTCTTTCACATGACCCCAGACAGCGTATTTTTTGGAGCATCATTTCCGCGCTCTATCCACCGTCTTTCAAAATTTTCGTTTAACCACTGACGACACCGTCTAATATAATGTGGAGGGGCGCCATCATGCATAAACCATAATGAGGTTCGACGAGCCAAGGGAATATCTTCGAGCAATTGGAAGAGAATTTGCGACAGAAGATTAAAATACATTTCTCCAGTTAGATTTCCTGGGAAAATGTGATAACCCAGAGAAGTTGATTTTCTAATGTTGAAGCCCAAACATTAACTTTGAAAGAACGTTGATAATGAGTTACTTTTCTTGCATGAGGATTTTTCGACTTTTCTTGATGAGCACGGTAGTGATATGGGTACAGTTGTTGGTCTTTCACAATCGGCCATACAACTGAAATCGAAATTTTAGTGTGTTGCGCAAGTCGTCTTGTGCTAAATGTTAGGATTTTCTTCAAAATGATGTAAAATTTCTTCCTCATTTCGTACGTTTCTGACGGTTCTATTTCTTCCTCTATCAGATTTCTTAAATTGTAGCGTTCCAGTTTCTCTTAAACGCCGTTCAGTTGAAAGAAACGTTTTGTAATTGGGCCAATGTCTTGTAGTAAACTTCGATCCGTACCTTATTGCTGCTGCACGAGCACTACCGATACAGTCACCGAGTGTTAACAACATGTCAACATATTCGGAATTAGTAAACTGCATTTTAAATAGGTGACGTCGAATTATGTAAAAATAAAAAACTTAAATTAAATATAAAAAATATCAAGAACAATTTAAAAGGATAACGGCCAGTGGCGGCTTCTGGCAGTTTAATGTGGTGAAGCATAACATAAAATAAAGTCATATCCTTAATAGCTAAAATTATTAGGGATATCCCTACTTCGTCAACTGCACAAAATATAGGTTATGTTTATAAATAGGTACCTCACCTAAGTATTGTTTTCTTTAAAAAGTGTAATTAGTATCTAGAATATATTTACCTACTAGGTATGTAAATTAAGTATGTTAAATAGGTGTATACGATAAAGCCTGCTTCAGATGAAGACGAAATTCAAAATTACAGTATGGTAAAGCAGGTTGAAAATTAAGTATACATTAATTTATAGTTTAAATTTTATATGGAGAAAAATAATTACACAATAAAATAAAATTAAATACTTAAATATTATTAATTTTACTGATTATTTAGGTGAAGCGTTGCTTCACTTGCTGCATAGGACAAGCCGCCACTGATAACGACGAATTAGATACGAAAAAACACTGATTTTAACAAATTTAATAAATGATGTTTTGACAATCATTAGAAAAGTAAATAATATTTTTAGAAAGAGATGAATACTGCATATACTGAAACTTTCAACCTCCAATTTCTCGAAAACCTTTAAGTTTTTTTTCCTTGCTGCTCCAACACTGCAAAATATAAACCTACGATGAAAAAGACTGCTTTTGTTTCGAGAAATGTATCAAAAAACGCTGCATTCGATGCCCTTTTATAAGGAAAGACGCCTGGGAACGGATAGCCCCGGTAGAATTGTTAAATTTATATTTTTCAAATTAACTTTGGAGAAACTATACTCCCTTGAAAAACTATTTAGAATGAAGTGACAAAAATGTCAATGAATCCAATACCTACATTTCTCGATATTTGTACATATTAAAAAAAAAACTAGACTTGAATACCTTACGAATATTTCTTACATTAAAATCGAAAATACGAGGATAGTTAATAAACTTGGAAAATTTAGATTACTAACTTAATATCCAAAAAACTGACCGTTACAGCATATAAATAGATTACTATTATTACTATCATCTTAGGATCTACATATTTGCAAATATTATTATTGCAAAAGGAATGGGAGATACTAACGTTCGCGTTTCACCTTGTAGGAAATAATACATTTTTGCTTTCCATAAATCATATTTGTAAAAATTTAATTATTTAATGCGTTGTTCGTTAGTGAGATAGCTGGAATGTTTCCTATCAGAAGATAGTTATTATCACACCACGACCAAACAGATATGCAACAATAATAAATTCTTTCACTGTTTTACGAGGCAGTTTGCCATTTGGAAACACGCAAAATAAAACAGCTCATCCCTGATATATACTAGCTCACTTAATATGCTAATCAGATTCATTTACTCTTTAACTATTTACCGACCAGTGTAGTAGAATAACCAAAGAAGTTGAGCTGAAAACATTAAGATTGCTATATTTATTAGTTGCTTGTTTATGTTGCAAATAATAATAAATAATGTTTACATATTAGATCAAAATATTATGTCCATGTCCCCAGTTACATGAGTCCTTTGTATAAGAATACAAGATATATCTGGAGTCTGGCTAATAACTTCTCTATCAAGTTGACCTTAACTCTTCTTTGATCAGAATTTTTGACAATAATACAATAAAAATAAACCTCTATCTCTATATGCCTTATGACAGTAACTTTATATATTATACGATTATTTGCCAAAAACATGTTTTTGAAAATTTTCAACACAAATTCATTGCTTTAAATCGAACCTGTTGCCAAAATTTTAATACGGTGAGCTCCCAGTACCGAGTGGCCCACTGGGAAGGGTTTCGATCGATTATGGAGAAACTACACTGTCGAACAATCTGAGAACCTGATGTATTACTTAGGTCGACGGGGCCAATTCGGCTTCAAGAATCTAGTACTTCCGGTTATACTGAAAGTGGGTGTCAAGTTCTTTATTTTAAATACGACTGTATATAAATTATACAGGGTGAGTCACTGGCAAAACTATTCAGATTTTCAAAATTGATGATGATTTTGTAGACCTATTAGGACTACATTCTAAAATAGGTGTCATTTATACATGGTGTTATATTATCCCGTAGCATATCAAACTTACGTTTTTTTAAATGGAACACCCTAGATTTTATTTTGGCTTTCGATTCAGACATCTTATTAAATGATTTTGATAAAGGTTTGTTTGCTCTAAAATGCATAGTTAGTTAGTTTTTAAAAAATGTCTGTCTGTCTGTATCTACGAAAACGCAAAAACCACTTAACACATTTTAACCAAATTTGGTACATAAATACTATTGGACATGGCAGGAAGCTGATTAGATTTTGGGAAACATTGAGCGGAGGCAAGGGGTTTAAAAGATGGTTCAAAAATTAAAAAAATTAAACTTATCCGAAATACTGCATAAATCTTTACGCATTTAATTAAATATAACCTAAAATATTGAACTTAAAATGTTAAACCAAATTTGCGTTCGAAAATAGTGTAAAATGGGGTAAAAAAGATTTTAAAAAAAACGTATTTCTTAAACATAGCAGAAATATTAACTATTTATTAATAGCTTTGATAGAATATAAGCTATAAAATGTGTCATAAGTAAGTTACTTTCATAGGCGTCCGTAAATAGTAGAAAAAGGGTCAAAACATACAAATATATATTTCCTAACCTTATTCGGAATATGGAATAATTTTTCATAGTTGTGATAGAATATAAGCTAAAAAATATTCCATAAAGGATTTGGTTCACACAGGCGTTCGAAAATAGTATAAAAAAAGAGTCAAAAACAAAAAAAAATTCCCAATTGACTAATTATATATAGTGGCGAGAACTAAGAATGAGGTGTGTTTTCCAGGCTTCAATAGAAATATAATGAAACATTGTACGTCTTAGTGTTGTGTTTGTTCGATTGTTGACATGCCACTGATGATGGGACTGGTCTAGTCCCGAAACATGTTTGGCCGATAGTTTCTATTAAATTTATTTTGTGGAGATTCGACTTTCATTTAAACATTAAAATTGCAACTCCACTTAAGAATGGACTATTTTTTCAAATTAATTATATATAGCTTTGATATAAGATAACCTACAAAATGCAGCATAAAATTTTTATTTACATAGGCGTTCGTAAATAGTAGAAAAGGGGAAAAATAAAAAAAATATTTTAAATGTAAACATTTTTATATTTAACTAGTTGAATTAATGTACCATAGGCGTCCGTGAAAATTCTATAAAAGGGTCAGAAAAAATTTGTATCCGTGATAACTCAAAAACCATTTAACGGATTTTAACCACATTTGGTACGAAAATATTACAGGATATTTATAGGTGGTGATTAACATTGAGCGTAGGCAAGGGTTTTAAAAGAGGGTTCAAAAATTAAAAAAATCATAGTTCTTAAACTTATCCGAAATATTGAATAATTTTTTGTGCGTTTAAATAAATATAACCTAAAATATTTTACCTAAACAATTAGACCACATTAACATTCGAAAAAAATGTAAAAAGGGGTAAAAAGGTAGAAAAAAACGTATTTCTTAAACATAGCAGATATATTGACTAGTTATTTATAGCTTTGATAGATTATAACCTATAAAATGTGTTATAAATAACTTGTTTTCATAGGCGTTCGTCAATAGTGTAAAAGGAGTCAAAATAAAAACATATAGACTTCCTAAACTTATTCAAAATACGGAATAATTTTTCATAGTTGTGATAGAATATAACGTAAAAAATGTTACATAAATGAACTGGTTCACACAGGCGTTCGAAAATACTGTAAAAAGGGTCAAAAACGAAAACAAATATTTTTGATATAAGATAACCTACAACATGCAGCATAACAATTTTGTTTACATAGGCGTTCGTAAATAGTAGAAAAGGAGGCAAAATAAATTTTATAATAAAGCTAAAAAAAATCAACTATTTTGCGTACAAGAACTTGACCTAGAAGATCTGAAATATAAAATATGTAGATACGTATAAATAGTGCCTCCAAAGAGAAGAAAACCCGATACTTAAAAAAAAATAGCTAACGTCTAAAACAAAAAACAATATATATAAATTTTAGATAAATGACAAAAAGGTCATACAATTATTACTTTTACACTTAAATATGGAGAGCTATTCGTGCCTCAAGTGCAACAGTTGATTTTGGATACCTATGTCTACCCGTTTTCGAAATATTTGAAATTTTATGTCAAAAATGACGTTTGCAGATTAAAGAATAATTGGAATCCTACCGTTAAACTGAGGTCATTTTTAGGATCCAGGGGTCATGAAATGAAGGACTGCATAAAAAATTTTCAAAATTTCGGTTGGAATCTAGGAAACCGTACGAGTTACAATGTCGGTTAAATTAGAGAAAAGTTGTACAATTTAAACACCTTTTAAATGGTTTTTTCAAAAGTAAAGTAACTTTAGCCGTTTTCGAGAATTTTTGAAAAAACTATTTTTTCAATTTATTTATTTCTGTTTAGTTTTTATTTTATTATATAAAAAATTATAAATAGTGGCAACATTGCAATTTTTGTATTGTGCCGTTAGTGTATATTGTGTTGTATAGCCTGAAAGAGCAAAAAGAGAAGAAAAGGACTTGTGTGCGCTCTATTTGTTTTGTCATATCATTTTTTATCTCACTCACTTTCGAACTTTCGTGTAGTAAACATCTAGGTAGTTTTCAATATATTATGTTAATTTTTTTATTCAAAAAGGTTGTTTTAATTATTATTAACTACAGTAAAAAGTGATTCAAATTGATCACATAACGTTAAAGGTGAAAAATACAGTCAACTACAAAACAAAATCCAACACTGACATTATTTTTACAAATCTAAAAAAAAGAAGCACTTCCTCATTGTTACTTTTTGAGGAGAAAAAGATAGCGTTTACAAATTTCCACTACGACGTTTCGCTTTTGAAAAACTATCCTCAACTTCGTTTTTTTAAATACGACCCTATACATTTTTTATTGTTAAATTTTTTGTTCAAATTTTCAATTAAAAAATATGTGGTATATAACACGTAATGGTTTAATCAAGTTTTCAGTGTTTTTAGCTCTTATTTAAAATTATTCAAGGAAAATTGCCCTAGTTTGGCACTTATTTTGCGTAAAACATTCATCTGAGAAAGTCATTTTTTAATAATGTAGAGAACCTATATAGTACGTTAATAAACAAAAAATAATATTTCAAAACATATCTTCTATTTAACTTTGATCTTTTGCTATGAAAATAAATCTGATTAGATCATCAATTAAAACTGATATATGCATTAACAAATCAAAGGTATGACTATCTACATTTCCAAATCATTTAATTAACATACATTTTCAGCATAGATTGTGTCTAATTTATAATGCTTGATCGATATGGCGATCAGAAATAAAGAAAAATGTGCCGATTTCTGTAATTTAATTAAAAGGAAATACCAAAGGCTCTTAGGTAGAAAAACAGAGAGCGCTGAAGAACCACTTCTTAAATCGACTTAACGTACCGAACTAAAAGAATTACAAACCCAACAATAATTACAAAACAACACACAAACAGAGAGAAAGGAAGATAAAACAAAAAGTAAACCAACACACACAGTTTTAAAAACTATATTTTAGTTAACGCATTCTCATTAAGTTTAGTTGACTAAAAAAATATTTACAATGTACCATCGAGATATCATTGAATGGATCACAGAAACGATGCGACGGTGACGGTCGAGCGAATGACACGATATCCATCTATAGGTTCGAATCCCAAAATTCTGTTATTCATGCCTGTAAAATGTTTCTAATCTTGCGTAGTTAAGAATCTACACACAGCATACAAGGGCCCGGCCGGGACGCGTAATTCCTAAACCTAATATTGTGCAACGCGAGCGATGCATTTATCGACTCCCATTGGTCAGTTCAGTTCTAATCGATCAAAACATATTATTTTAAAGTCTAATCGGATGCAACGACCCATTAGTTTTTGGTTGAAATCGCTTAGCCCTGTGATAGCGGTGGACACAACCGCTAAATTTTCAAATAGCAGTAGGGGCCGACATCATTTTAAAGCATTTTTTAACTGCTTTATATCAATAGGTTATTTATGATATTTGCCCCATAAATCGTGAGAAAATTGCGTTTAAAATTTCACCAGTTAGGTAGTTGGAATCTATATTCTTATAAGAATGTAATATAAAGCAATTGAAAACTTTAATAGGTGGTAGAGCGTTCGCTTCGCATGCGGAAGGTTATGGGTTCGGATTCCAGCTCTGGCATTATTTTTTTTTTTAATTTTTGAATAAAGTAGTTAGTTTGTTAAGGATTTTGTAGTAAAAACTCTGAGAAAGAGAAGTAGGTAGTTGTCCAATAGTTTATTACTTCGTTCATATTATGGGGTACTTACTTGAAAGTACGTATTTTTAATTGATGTGTAATTAGATCACTGATTATTATTATTAATATTATTGTTATTAAGAGTTAGGCCAATTAGATGATTAGATTATTTGGTCTCTATAATACTTATTATGAGCATTATACAAACAATTGTACTTTCGTACCTCATCAAAGTAAATTTTCCTACATTTTCTGTAATTGACTTTACGGCAACACGTAAAAACACTCTGATGAAAATATGGACCTTTCTGATACCGATAAGATGCGTTCTGGCGTGTTTAAGCTTATACCTGGCCTCTGGCGACACATCACAATAATCAGTGCGGGCCTACTTAAAATAATGTAATAGATAATGTTGTTAATAATGTGTCCGTACCTTGAAAAAATGCTTTGGTGATGTGGTAGAGTTTTGAAATCGAAGGTTCTACTCATCGATTATATTCAAAACAAAATGTCAGTAGATTCCGTTTTTGTTGTGGAAAAACGAAACGCACCTAAATATTTTGTGTAGGTGATAATTTGTTTTATTAAATTTCTTGTTTTGCATAGATCTATTCACTAGTATATTTTACCTTTTTTCGAATAGGTACGTTATGATATTTAAACCATGCACTATGGTTCCTGACAGAATATTTTGGCATAAATTCAATTAGATCAAAAAAAGTAACAAGTATGCAATTTTTTAATAAAATTAGATATATTAAAAGTATTCAAATTAACATGAACTCCTAAGTTTTAAAATATAACTTAAAAAGCATTTTTTTATACATTTATATGTTTTACACGGATAAAATATTATTATTTTAGTTTTATTTTTTTTACTCTTGGGGTGTTTCGTTCTGTTACAACTTCAAAAAAGTTTTAATAAACTATATTTATTCCTCGTTCTATTTACTTTTGTGTTTTGCACGTTTCGAGACTTTGCATTTGCATCTTCTGCAGGCCGATTTTAAAAAGGGTTAGTTTTATATACTTATACGTACACATTGTTAGAAATCGGCCTGAAGTAGATGTAATTGCAAATAATTTGTCTTCTTCATGGACTTTTTGAACCAATAAGTCAAACAAATCTTCATGTTTAAAGCGATGCATATCCTAAACAAGAAATATCTTAATTATATATTTGTAAACATTTGCGTAGAAACTAAAGTGAACATTAAACATTAATATATGGCAGTTAAAACCAAATAATAAATGGGACTTACACTCAATGACTCCCAAGTTATTGTTCATTAAAAGTACTTACCAATATTTTAATAGTAGCAGTAACATAAATTTTTAATTAAAAAAAAAGACTTTATTATTACAGTTAATAAGACAATATCAAATATACGTCTGTTGTTTATAAAAACTTCTTGTGTTTGCAGGATCGCATGGCTAGCAAGGCGAACAATAAACAAATACGAAAAGTATTTTTATACAGTAGTAGGTAGATACCAATGTGCCATGGTTTAAACTAATTTTGATATTGAAAAAGGATTGATAATATAGATTAATTAGCATAAAGACATTTAAATCATATAATTGATCCAAATTTTCAACAACGATTCGTTGAATCTTCATATTGAATTAAATCTTGTCAATTTGTTGACAATTTGCGTACTGAAATTTGAAAAATGTGAAGCCACTTAAGATGGACATCGTATGTATGAAACACGTGTTTATTTGTGGAGCCTTGATTATGATTTCGGTTAATTAATCACTAATTTCAATAAAACCATATTCTTTATTGTATATACTAATATAATTAGTTTTCTCATCACCTATGTCTAATAAATATTGTTTTTAAAAAATAATATAATAATAACATAGCTCATTATTACTTCCTATCGGTCTTCTTTCTCCATATACATTCTACATCAATGGAATTTCAGCTGCGATATAATCTGCGTAGGCCTTGGATTGTCAAACCCGTGATGAACGTACCCGTCCGCGAATTCCGGGAATTCTTCATCTGCGCTCCCGCCGTGCCATTTTTATGACCATATCGCTCTGTGTTCGTTTTAACATTTTATCTATACTTAATACAACCCCTTTTTAATATACAGGGTAATTTACTTAATTCAAGGCTATTAGTTTACATTTTACATTAGTTATATGAGAGATAAAATAATATTCAACGTTAATCAAAGCTGGGTATTTAGTTTGAAACGGAATGAGAAAAGTATTTGTAATATTTTTTGTAAATAAATTACTTGGTAATTACTACTATATGTTGTGAGTTTGCAATAAATCTAATAAGTTATGCGATTAAAAATATAAGGTATATGATTATGATTATATTGCATATCTTCTTAAAATATGTCGGTGAGACTACAGACCACGTGCGTATACTTTGATATCTAATTCAAGTTTTTATAATCTCAAATTTTCTGAAAAATGACTAGAGTATAGAAGCAGCAGACCACTCTGCTAGGGATCTTAGGAACCAGGTATTCTGGCTGATTGTATAAATTTAATTTATAAACTCATGTTGATATGCCAACGTCATGGAGACCTGACAGGGCACAATAAGAAGTTGATAGGTGAGAAAAATATTGAGCATTTAGTCGAAACTAGAGACGCAACGAATAGTTGTTTTGCCGAATAGCCGAATACCGAATGTTCTGTGTATCTAACGTACCGAATATTCGGCGTATTCGGGCCTACTGCCGAATAGTAAAAAACATGCGGAGATACCTCAATCAGAGTGGCAAAAGTGCTTCGACAATTGGTTCAAACGCATGCAAAAGTGTATAGATGTCATGGGGAATATTTTACAAAACAATAAAGTGATTTTCGATGATTAATATTTGTTTTTGTTCTCTAATCCCGAAATATAAAAGGCAACCCTCGTATTCGTTGCATTAACGAAACCAATTAGAATTTTGAAGCATAAAGTTGTGTCGTCGTAGGACTACCTGACAGTACTTGTCAATAAGACAAAGCAACTGTGGACATAGAAGGCTCATCAATCAATGATATCTAGATATAAATAGCTACAAATCCGCTGAATGTAATGAAAGAATGGACCCAATACATTACCTTGTGGTACAGCTCCGATTTTTTTTTCAAAATCATTATACAGTATACTACAAAAGAAAACACTACACTTTTTGTGTGTATATTACCTGAAGAAGGCAACAGATGTACGTTGCCGAAACGTTGTTTTTAACAAAATGTTTTGACATTAAATAACAAGTCTTTATTTAACCTGTGTGTAATGTGTGAGCCTCATCCTAAGAAGTTTAAAATCTAAATATTGTATCTAGTTAGTGTTGTCTAATGAAATGGACACAATGCTCAGAAAATCCAAAATAACTGACAGTGTTAAAGGCTTTCCTATAATCTAGATGATCAAGTGAATATTCATCCCTTCATAACATCACATCATCATCACATCAAGTCCTAATTATATAAGGTCAGCGACATGTAGTAATGTCGGTCTGCTATGCAAAGACTTAAACCTTGATTGAGTGAGGAATAATATTATAGAACTTTCCAAATCTTTTATAATAAAAGAAACCACTATTACCTACTATTTAATCTAAGTTTATACCAGTGAGGTACTTCCGAAGGCCACAAAATTCCGTTCAATAAATTGCAGCATGGAATTATTCCTTACTGCATCCTTTGAAAATTAATGTAAAGATTTCGCCTATTTTTCATGTAAGAATCTGTTGCACAGAATTTTCAGTTTGGAAATTGTTCAGACACCTATAGGGGAGATGACATTTTCTCACAAGCTCGACAAGTCGGATCCATGAAAATGACACATTACAATTTCGTATTTTCTTTGGGGCGCCATTTGAAGTTTTTTTACTACATTATTAAAAAATGTCTCACACAAATACGTTCTATGAACTCTTGCTAATCATGTCAAAATTCTATTTCATGGTTTGTTTTGAAGATATTTGGATGAACTTTTAAAAATTTGGCTAAACATATCTTAGTCTATTTGAGGTATATGTGGTAAATAGAGAAAAATGCCTTTTACTTAAAACAGGAACTTTCCTGTTTGTTTGATTTTAGAAATTGGGCTCAAAAGCAAAGATACAAAAAAAAGCCGTGATCAAGATCAAAAGTTTCAGATTGCCTGGGAAGAACTCATGAAGCTAGCTTATGTTGATACAGAAATCGCTGAGTAATTTGGCCGTTTGGGTACTTTTAGACACAGTTTATATGATATGAGATGTAAAATATACGCATTACAACAGTTGAAGATAATCTCACGTGCGTTTGATTTGTTTCTTGAAATAAAGCATATTATATTTTATTTTAATTTATTTTTTAAAACATTTTTACAACATATCCTGTATAGATAACTTATTACTAATTAGCCAATTTAGCACAGAAGGTATACGAGCAAAGTTTAATTTTTGCTATGTTTGTGCTGATGGGAGATCAATGCTTTAAATCTGCCTTAACGCAGACACAGCACGGAGTTCGCGTCATTCACGCCGGCGATTCTTGTATTAAACAAGACAACCGAAACTTCATTAAAAAAGATTAAAAGCTCTCCGTTTCAGAATTTAGGGTGAACGGAATGTATAGTAAAATACCGTATCCACATAGAAGGTCTATTCCTGTTTTTCATTTGGATTTAAGTGTGTTTTACAGTCGTCTAAATTGCCAAACTGTGTTAACACATAAGCTAACAATAAATCAAAGTTTTGAAGTCATTAGCAGTCATTACAGTATTACATTTTGCTGTAGATAAAATTCAGTGTTTTGTGCTTAGAGACACTGATGATGCTCTCTTTGTCAAAAATGTTCTCAATATGCGCATTCGTATAATTTGCAATCTTTAATAATGTCTAAATGCTTGTCGGATAGACTCTGTACAACAATAAACTGTCCTTTGGCATCTGCTTGAAAATATTTCTTCGGAAACATCATCTGTTGGTGGGTCAAACACTAACTGCATTGTTCTCTTTTTATTAAAGCTTTTATTCTAAATTCCCAGTTATTATAATTATTTACTTCCAGAATAATTAGTACTAATAAATTATTTGGCACTGACATTTTCAAATATTTAAATATTAACTTTGTTATGTTAGTGGACTGTATGATTTTTCACTTCTTGTATTAATTAAACTCATTTGTAGATAAACAACTAAATATCTTTAATTTTGATAAAAACATATTTATAAAATAAGTAAGTGTGGTTATATGTTGCTTATAGCACACGTGCAAAAAAAGGAATGAATATATGTTTACAATAGGTACCTACACTATTATAGCATAGAATAAGTAAGCTACGCTAACCAGAAGTTTATCTTGACGATTTCCATGGGATTTTGTGTTCGTTCGCGCGCTTTTGTGCGCAAGCTGTCAAATTGGGTAAAATTCCAATATGGACGAATATTAATGATTGTTTACATTCGTTTATTACATTTTCTAAAAGTTTTCAACGTTTTTCAATTTTTATTAGTTATTTGGTTATAAGATTTATGGAATTCTAGTTTTAAGAACAATAGTGTAATAGTGTTTATTTAATTAACTGTTAGTGAAAGCATAAATTAATAATTGTGTAATAAATCTTTGGTGTGGTGAAAGACAATGCCAAATTATTGTAGTAACAACAGCCACAAAACTGGAAAGTTAATAATAATAATTTCAGAATTCTGAGTGATCCAATAAGGTATGTAATGTACCTACACAAAATGTTGAATGTTTTAGCTATATTATTTAAATAATTTTCAAGGCAACTTCAATGGATGGAAAACATTATTGGCAGGTTAGACTTGATATCGAACGAACCGGAAAAAGTGTTTAACCGCAAAGTTTGTAGTGAACATTCTGAGGAGAAAATGTTTGCTGGTTTTGGCAACAGCAAGCACAAAAGGGAAGCCATACCAACTATTTTTTAAAAGGTGGTTAGCGAGGAAGGTAAATGTTTGATGAGTGTTGTGTCAGTCGTATGTACATATTTAATTAATTTGTTTTAAGTGCGCGCCGAATGTAGAAAGTTTGATAAAATTACCGTAACTTTCGAACATACCATTCGATAAAGAAGATTTTATTGAGTTTGTTAAAACTAATTTTAAGGAAGGCTTGGCTAATTTTGTTATTATGCAGTATAATTTATCCAAGAAATCATTGAAAGGTCGGAGATATACAAGTGAGTTCAAGAAATTTGCCCTAACTGTATATTTTCTTGGATCTAAACTATATCAACACTTACAAGAAACTTTTTTTAGCATTTTTCTTAACCACAATTCCTGTAAAGTTGAATATTTGAAAGATATTATATCTCAAACAATAAAAAAATAATTTAATTAGGCTTAATGTGCGGGGTATAGTGAGCGATCATGGATCCAACTTTTTAGCTTTCTCACAGCAAAATGGGGTGCAACCAGAAAGACCGTATTATATTTACCGCGCTCAAATTCCTTAAAAAATCGCCAAAGTATTCCAGAGGACATAAGAAGGGTTTGTCAGACTGAGAGTAATGTTAAGGGAAAATAAACTGTTGCCCTCGAGGCATTAGTCTCCAAATTTAAGTGTAAAAGTAATATTTCTGTGAGCTATTAGTATGTTTTTATTATTAGTCATACGTATTTTATACTTTTATTTTTGTAATTTTGGTTACGGACGGGTCTATGTACATGAGTACAGAAATAATAGTTATTATAATAAAGTTTTTTTAAAATTAAACATATTTTTTTTATTGCGAAAGTTGTGCGAAAATATTCCGCTTATGTGAAATTGTGTACTATTTTAATTGTTAGTACAGAATTTATTGCCAGCTTATTTGATATTGTGAACAAAATCTGAACGAGTTTCAAGAAATCCCATACAAATCAATGCTATTTACACGAAGATAAACTTCTGGTTAGCGTAGCTTACTTATTCTATGGTGTTTCTAAGAAAACTTTTTATCAATTTCAACATGGAAAATGAACGTTCGGCTGTTGCTATAGATACAGGGAGACTCAGGAATATGTAGCAAGCCGTCAAAATTTCGCTGAACCTCCTACAGGAATTCCATTAGGTCTTTAATTGATTTTATCTTACATAAATCACCCTTAAAACAATTCCTAAATGAAACAAGTTGAGACGATATCGTATCGGAAATGTCATCGGAATATTTGACGTACAATTCCTGACCCATCAGATACAATTCAGCATCAGAAACTGAATCATCACCTAACACATCTGCAGATAATCAACGAAAAGTTTTGCAAATTTCACTTATCCCGAACGTTCTATTTTTTAACTGAGATATTATAATATCTAACGTTGTATAAAAAACTTTTATTTTGAACCAGTCTTCATTTGATTCTACTTGAAAATGATTTTTCTTTTCATCAAAACATCGTTTAGGTCTAGTTATGTTCTTTTGTGAAAACTCCGCCTTTATGTCCCATTCCGCAATAAAACTACGTGATTCGCTTATCAATGAATCAAAATTATTTCTAACTGTTTTGATATTTTCGAGAGCCAGTATTAAACATTTTTGATACTTGGTTTGGCTGATTATTCTACAGTAGTTTCCAAAGAGCATCAGTACATTTCAACATTTTTGTTTGCAAAACGATTAATATCAAATATTTGTAGATTTTTTTTTGAAAAAATTTGCTTTGTCAGCCTTATTTTACAATAATGTTCAACGTTTTCTAAAATTAATAATATATGGAATTTTAATGATTTCAATAGAATAAATTAACAGCGATTGCTTACACCTAATTAGTGAATAATTTACGATCAATTTAGCAAAAACTAGTATTATATATATAATACATAACAAGTTAATAATTTTATATCAAACACATCGATTTGTTTGTTTCTTGTTGTTGTTGTGTTGTGAACAACTCATTACAATCATTTTCTCCTTCTTAATTGTAACTGATTTATGCTGCTGACCTTTTGAATTTTATAACATTCACAGTAGGAGCTGCCACAAAATATATTGGAAATGAAAAGAAATCTGAAGGTAACGTTGAAATTTGAACTAGGTATATGTCCACTATATACATTTATAGAATACATAGTTGAAATTATAAATACCTACAAGGTGTCCAAAAATAAGAGGTGAAATCCTTTATTATATGCCATTTTTCCTTTTAAGTAAATCGTGTAGCAAACTGCAATATTTGATGCATTTTTTTAATGTGTGAAGTGAATATTTGTATTGTATTAAAATTTATAAATTATATTGATCAAGAATTTCTGAGAGGTTTACAAAGTTTTTTAAAATGTAAACTTTTACAAAAAATAGTTTGACATGAAATAACTTTGAGTTAAAGAATACTTCTATATTTTTTAGCTCTCCATATCACATATTTTGTAATATATATATATATGGAGACTATTAGTTTCATGAATTTTTTTTTATTTCACCGTAAATACTTGTTTTTGGTCATTTTATACATAAATAGGGAGTTTAGAAAAATGTCTGTCTGTTTCCACGAAAACGCAAAAACTACTTAACAGATTTTAACCAAACTTGGTACAAAAATACTATTGGACATGGCAAGGAGCTGATTAGATTTTGGGAAAGATTGAGCGTAGGCAAGGGGTAAAAAAAGGGTTCAAAAATTAAAAAATTCATAGTTCTTAAACTTATCCGAAATACTGCATAATATTTTACGCATTTAATTGAATATAACCTAAAATATTGAACATAAAATATTAGACCACATTGGCGATTTAAAAAAAAAAGTAAATATGAACTAGTTATTTATAGCTTTGATAGAATTATAAATGTGTCATAAATAACTTACTTTCATAGGCGTTCGTAAATAGTGGAAAAGGGGTCAAAACATACAAAACATATATTTCCTAAACTTATTTGAAATATGAAATAATTTTTCATAGTTGTGATGCAATATAAGCTAAAAAATATTCCATAAACGAATTGGTTCACACAGGCGTTCGAAAATAGTATAAAAAAGGGTCAAAAATGAAAAAAAAATATATATAGCTTTGATATAAAATAACCTACAAAATGCAGCATAGAATTTTTATTTACATTCGGCGTTCGTCAATAGTAGAAAAGGGGCAATATCAAAAAAATATTTAAAATGTAAAACAATTTTATATTTAACTAGTTGAATTGGTGTTAAAAATACACGACAAAAATTAATGTGTCATAGGCGTCCGTGAAAATTCTATAAAAGGGTCAGAAAAAATTTGTATCCGTGATAACTCAAAAACCACTTAACGGATTTTAACCACATTTGGTACGAAAATACTGCAAGATATTTATAGGTGGTGATTAACATTGAGCGTAGGCAAGGGTGTTAAAAGAGGGTTCAAAAATTAAAAAAATCATAGTTCTTAAACTTATCCGAAATATTCTATAATTTTTTGTGCGTTTAATTAAATATAACCTAAAATATTTAACAATTAGAGCACAGTGACATTCGAAAAAAGTGTAAAAAAGAGTAAAATGGTTAGAAAAAAACGTATTTCTTAAACATAGCAGAAATATTGACTAGTTATTTATAGCTTTGATAGAATAGAACCTATAAAATGTTTTGTAAATAACTTGTTTTCACAGGCGTTCGTAAATAGTATAAAAGGGGTCAAAATAAAAAAAATATATAATTCCTAAACGTATTCCAAATACGGAATAATTTTTCATAGTTGTGATAGAATATAACTTAAAAAATGTTACATAAATGAATTGGTTCACACAGGCGTTCGAAAATAGTGTAAAAAAGGGTCAAAAATAAAAAAAAAACTCCCAAATATAACAGAAAAATTGTCTAGTTATATATAGCTTTGATATAAGATAACCTACAACATGTAGCATAACAATTTTGTTTACATAGGCGTTCTTAAACAGTAGAAAAGGGGGCAAAATAATTTATAATAAAACTAAAAAAAATCAACTATTTTGCGTACAAGAACTTGGCCTAGAAGATTTGAAATATAAAATATGTACGTATAAATAGTGCCTCAAAAGAGAAGATAAAGGAACAAAACCCGATACTTAAAAAAAAATAGATGCTGTCTAAAACAAAAAAAGTAAACATATATATAAATTTTAGATAAATGACAAAATAATATAAAATTATTACTTTTACACTGATATAATAATAATATGGAGAGCTATTGGTGCCTCGAGGGCAACAGTTTATTTATTTTTTTTGTAACTATGTCAAAACAGCATAACATAATATCGAACTCGCCCTGGTAAAAATCCAAAAATCATCAAACACCCACATATTGCAATAAAAAAGATTATCAGTAAATGTAAATGTATAGAGTTCCTGATGTACATGCATTCCTGCTTATTTAAAATTATTATTTTAACAAATCGACAAAACAAATTGTAGATATGATAGAATTATGTTTTATATATGTTTATGTCTCTTGTATCTATATGTTTTGAGGTAAATAGGTTAAATCAAAAACTCTGAATTGTGTAATAATGTGTTTTGTTACCTGAAGAAGGCAAAATGTTAAAAAAAATTGCCGAAACGTACGTCGTATAATTAAAAAAAATAGTACAAAAGAAATGACAAATAATGAAAAAATATAAAATGTTCGAATAATTATAGTAAATAGTATATAATTTATGAACCCAAAAACCAAAGAAAATAAAATAATTTTTAAAATTATACTTTAATGAATTACTTTTAAATAAATTGATAGTTTTGTCGGCACAGTCTGTATTTTCGTCTAAATGTAATAATCTTTAACTAGGTATTACCAGCATAATGATTCAAATAGACTGTGTATCATAAAAAGTAAAGTGGGACGATCTAGGCGGAGTCAATGTACAGATTTTAATATAGAATTCAAGTACAGGATTGGTTATATACCATTGCCATTTTAGATACCCATTAGCTGGTGAATAGTTAAATAGAAATATATTAGTTTTGCTTACATAAGTTGAACGTGATATTTCCCACCGAAGTAGTCTAAACGATTTAGAATTTAGTTAATAATATTTACTGCCTACTGTGTGGCAAACGAATCTGTAACAGCGAAAGGAATTCAGACAAAAAAATCCGATATTGCCAAATTTAACTCCAAAAAAGCACTAGTTCTAGGCAAGAAATAGTATTAGTTTGAAAATCGATTTTTTACAATTACAAATGATAATAATGAAAAAAGCTGAGAATCTTTAAGTGGTTGTTAGTTTTATTTTTATTTAATAACTAAAATTTTTCCACTGAATATTAAAATAGGGAAAAGAAATTATGATCTTCTGATGAGTGTTTAGCCGCCGCCTGAAGGATCCTACTTGGTGCGTAGACCCTCGCACGTTTTGTCGCCATGCGGGTGTTCAAGTCGCAATTTGTGGAAACTGAGTACTTCCCCGCAATTTTGCCGCCCCTCATATTATTATTGTAGTTCTGTTACTTCAGTCTTTGTGATTTTGAACAATTTGCTGTTTTGCTTGTTTTATTTTTTATTTTTATTTTTGGTATGCAATCTTTAGTAAATATTTAAAATAAATAAATTAAATACTTCTTGGTTGTTATAGTTTAAATACTTTTACCAAACACGTGAAGAACTTTTCATTAATTTTAATTTTTTAGTAACACATAAATTTTTATTAATTATTACTGAACTTGTACAATGCACGCCGCTAGAAATTTTATGAATGAAATCAGCCATTTACAACTGCATTTCCCTTACTGATGTCACGCTGTTACAAATCCATTTGCCACACTATAGTTAACTAGTTTTTGACACCAACCTTTTTTGACAAGTGCATTACGAGTACCACTCAAATCGATCTTTTTTCTGCTCACCTCAATCACTGGATTTAACTATCGTAGAATATTTTAAATGGGGAACAATAAAAAATATCGTTTATTTTAAACCACTAACAATAATGGACAATTGTATGGCAAGAGAAACAAATTATTTCCAGACTAGTAGAGCCAGCACACATGATCAACTAATTCGCAGATAACATTTTGAACATTTTTTGAAAAAATTAGGATGTTGTAATAAATTTTTGAATTATTTTTTAACACTATTCTCTGTCGGTTTCTTTTTGTCTGGATTTTTTATTAGCTAATTTTTGCTCCGCCATTATTAATTGTAATTTAAAATTGACAACAATGATGACAGTATCAAACTAACAAATAACAATAAAATAATAAAATAATTTTATTGTCCATTTAGTCATACAACAAATTTGTACATTTGCAAGTCAATCTTACTAAATTTATACACTTTGGCAATTATTATATTAGATATTATTATTATTATATATTACAAAGCTCAAAAAAAAAAACAAAAAATCTCACACCAATATCCTTTGATCAGTCAAGGTTCTGACTAAGTACTGTCATAACAAATTAATAACAGAACTTATAACATGCCATGGGTGGTATTTCTATAAAAAAAGAAGAAGAAAGAAAGTAATACTGGAAACAAATAAACAAAGGGCAAATATACAAATCAAATTAGCTAGCTATTCGCATATAAGTATGGTACTCCAGATATATTCACAAAACACGTAAGGTGGCCTTGTCTGTGTTTTGCGAATACTAAATATATGCTACCAAAAGTCCACGCACTCTCGACATCATATCATTATTTAACCAAAGATTAATGTTGTGTACATTAATATACATATACAGGTTGACATAGAAAAAAGTACATTGCATAGTGCCACACAATAGAGGCCACTAAAATAAGATTAAAAGTTCCCATGAACACGGGTCCGCAAGGCCTTCGGTTAAAAGTTACGGGGTGTTGAATTTTAATTTTTTAGTTTTTTGAATATCTTTAGCCAGAGACGCAAGAAATGGATAAAATGTGGTATACAGTGGTTTTTTATCATGCTAAATTCAAATATGATCTTAGTTTTGTGATTACTGATAGAGGGTGCTACATACAGGGTTCCATCCCTATTGAATCGGTCGTAACCTTTTATACCTTTAACAATTATTACATTAGTTTGACAAGTGTCATTATGACACATTATTTAATGTTTATTTATCATTGTTTTTGCAAAGGTGACTTTGGCGCTTTTTGAATAATTTGCGTGCATTGTCGGCTTTTAGATGCATTTGTACTGGAACCATTGCTTCTAGCGACTTGGACAGGGTATACCTTTCTTAAGTATAAAAGAAGGGATAACAATTTTTTTCAGTCGAAAATGACATACAGTGTATAGAAAAAAAATTACGACCGATTCAATAGGGATGGAACCTTGTATGTAGCGCCCTCTATCAGTAATCACAAAACTAAAATCATATTTGAATTTAGCGTGATAAAAAACCCCTGTATACCACATTTTATCCATTTCTTGCGTCTCTGGCAAAAGATATTCAAAAAAACCCAAAAAAAAAAATTAAAATTCAACACCCCGTATCTTTTAACCGAAGGCCTTGCGGACCCGTGTTCATGGGAACTTTTTTTCTTATTTTAGTGTCCTCTATTGTGTGGCAGTATGCAATGTACTTTTTTCTATGTCACCCTGTATACAGATACCTACATACACGCATACTACCTTTATACGTATACAAACTATCAACAGTGAACATCAATATACAGGGAGTACATTTAACGAAACCATTTAGCCTAATCTAATATAGCAATAACGGTCTGTATAGCAACCACCTCGATATAATTTTCTTAAAACATAATAAAGTCTTATTTTTTATTTTAAATTGTCGCCTAACATGTTAAACAGTTTTGGCACAACGTAGACGAAGGATCTCTGGCCTATTGATTTCAGGTTTTGTGTCGTATTATGAACATGACTAGCTCTTTGTACGTTAACTTTTGTGAAAAATATAAAAGAACATGGCATTATCCAATTTCTCTTAAAGTAGACCCTTTTCAACAAGCACTACACAACTTAACTACAACTTAGCCAAAGTCTATCTAGAATATTTCGTAGATTCTAAAAACGTGATGAAATATTGGGTGGTCTATTTGACATAAGGAAATACAGGCCTATTTCCGCTATAACCACAAGTGCCACTACTTTGAAGATATTTTAGTCGAATTGTTCAGCAGTAAAATGCCAAATTTTCCAATGATTTTCAAAAAATTGATCGCCGCAGTTCATCGTGGGACACCCGGTATACTCAACAACAAATTAACATAAAAGCGATGGCGGGAGTTATGTAAAATGTCCCACATAAGGATAAAATAAAAATCTTTTCAGAATTGACAACTAAATTGGGTTGTTGGGCCACACTTAAGCAAAGGCGTGATTCTCGCCGTCTTCGACAAAGTCAGAAAACCTCACCCTATGAAAATCGCTTCGAGAAGCTTTGAATTAATTGTCTGCCTTTTCTTTTTAGCGAATATTGTCAATTTCAACGGCATAAAAGCATCGAAAATATTATGAAGAATCTCATATGAACCCTCACACACCATCTCAGGATCACTCGCTTCAAAAACAGTTGTGGATGTGGATTATTTGCACTCCACTGTGGAAATAGATTATGTCAATAGCATAATATTTCAGCTTGCTGAGTAACAAACAAACATGTTTGTTTTCTAAAAATAATTGGCTGTGAATTAATTATTGGCAAAATTATTGTATGATTATGTTAATTAACTGGACTATGTTCATCTTATTCTATGGCACTCTCTAAACTTCCTATACCCAGCGTGATTCTGTTTAGTGCAAAACCTAAAACAAAAACCAAACAACACGATTATGCTTATGCAATGATACCATTGGTATTTGTTTTGCGTTTGTGCAGAGATAGAGAAAGGCATTGCTGCGGACAAATGAGGTGTAACTAACTGTAGATTAGTGTAGGAAGACATCTAAATCGACCATTGGCAAGAAAATGCAATTTCACTGAACTTTAACATACACGAAATGGGGCAACTTGTCGATTTTTTGTTTCTTAGAATTTCTTTTGTTACTGCTTGTTGGTCTTGTGTTATCTATCAGAATAAAGTAGTTTTTGTTATAGTGTTCTTAGTTATCCTATACAGCGTGCGTACAATTCTCCTTGTAACAGAAGTCGGACAGCAGTTTTTTTCTCTCTATTTGTGATCGTTGAACATTGCTATTGGCAGAATTTAATGCAAAATTTATAAATAAAAAAAAACTCAAATCACTTCCTATGCGAATTCTCCTTTGTTGAAGTTATCTGAAGCAACATAAATGAACAAAAAGATATACTCAGTATATATAGAAATATAATAAATTGTCAGTGGAGACTACACTAAATACTATTACCCATGCTCACTGACCCATCGCGGATAAGGGCGTCCTCAGGCAGTATCTTTGTAAATAAGGCCTTTTCGAAAAATTACAATTTAGGTTTTTTTCATGATGAGACGTGCCCAATTCGCTCACAAATTTTGACCACCTATTCTAGAAACACCTTGTATAATATTTCATATTATGGATATATAGTTGATTTTTAAAAGTGCTTGATAAAGCGGCAATATCGCCGGCGAAACGTCGCCTTTTTAATAATTTAGAGTGTCACTTGTGTAATTCAAATTTTGAATAAAGTAGATGCATATTTGCCCTTGTTTAATCATAAGCTTCTCTGGACTATTAGTTTCACCAGTTATCGATATTTTGTAGTAGTAGTATTTATTTTAATCATTTAAATATTTACAACAACAATGATGTTTCAAATAACGCTTAAGTTTAAATTAAACTTGTGTGCGTCTAATCGACAACATTAACAGTGAACATACATACATTTAATTCTACATCTACATATAGTATTCTATTAGTTACAGTTATATTTTTCGCTTTACCTATTTTATCATTTTAATTAAACAAAAATCACTGTTCTAAGTTATTTCCAAAACAAAAAATAAAGAATAAAAAATATTACTCTATAATAATTAAAATCAATCACATAGTTGCATTATCCTTCACAAAACTAGATGACGAAGAAAGGAAAGAGATTATTATAGTGAAAATATTTCCACATATCCTATATAATATATTGTTTCCTTTTTTATTTTTTTAAGCATAATACATATAAAAACACTATGAAATTACTTCATTAATTTTATTTGTGTTTTCATAAATCCAGGTAAACGTATATTTCCTAAATAAATTACGCGTTTAATCTTTTGTGTTTTGGGGCAATAAGTTGTACAAACGTGGGGCTATGTAATTGTAAAATCTTTGTCCTATTGTCTTTTTGGCTGGAGATTCTTTGAAATTTGATTTAATTCGTGTATTATAGCGGTGCAGGATTTTAGCATGTTGTGATCGACTGTTATGAAATTTACATAAGGTAATGTGAGAGTACAACTGTCTAATACTAAAAATTTTTGTCTCCTTATATAAAAGATGTGTTGGGTAGAGAAATGGTTTTTTAAATATAATTTTTAGTATGCGATTTTGTAAACGCTGAATCGGATATATCACAGTTTTTGACACACCACCCAAAATTATCAACCCGTATCTATGAATTAATTCCACAAGAGCCTTATAAATGATTACTAATTCTTTTTCTTTTAAGATACATTTTGATTGTCTAACTTTATGTATTAGGAATCTTAGTTTTTTGTGTACATTTTGTATACTTGTGTGTCCCATCGTAAATGACTATCTACTCGTATATATATCCCGAGATATTTTATGGATGTAACCGATTTGATCGTTATCGCATTATTATCCTCAGTTATATCGAGTTTATTAAACTTTGGCAGATGCGACGTATATGATGTCAAGGGTAAGCAAAATGTTTTCGAGTAATTTATTGTTAATTGTTTATAGTCGAAAATGCTTTTGATCCGGTAAGGATGCTATTCATGTAAATAATAAAAAATATTGGCCCTAAAACCGTTCCCTGCGGTACACCACACGTCATCAATCCAAAATCACTATAGGTATTTTCAATTTTGACATAGGTCTCTGGATTCGTTAAGTAACCTTGAAGAGATAAGGCGAAGATCAGAAACGGTGAGGCAGCATCAAAACTTACGTTCACATAGCTGAGCTAAAATGGTGCTTTTTAATTGAGCGACTCCATATAACTGAAGAGAGAAACAACGAGTTAATATTACTTAATACAATTAAATCTTAAAAAAAAACACTTGCATTTGAAAGCCTCTCTCCCGTGCAAAGCAAAAGGCTAGTAAGTCGAAAAAGGTATGTTTTGGAAAATCAATAAAATAAAAAATTTTAAATAAATTATTGCATAACATTTTTATGTCTTAACGTAATTACATGAAAGTTAAAACACATAGTAAGAAAGACTAAAGTAACACAATCTTGTAAGAAAACAAATTATACTCCTCAAAGGATGCTTAAAAACCACCATGAACGACATACTAAAACTACATATTTTTGAAATTTTGGGAAATTTTACAATAAACAAATCTAGTAAGTTATTTTTTTTTCCATTTCCAAAAACTATAGTAACTTGAGTTACTGACTTTGGAATAGCACAAAGTGAGTTTAAAAGGTAACGCAGTGTGTTTAAACTTCGGCTTCAAAAATTTCACTTCTTTAAATTCAAGATCTTCAAGTTCAGATTTAAAAAATAAAGATCTACTTGCTTTTCTAAACTGACATTCTCTCATTTTAATAACGGAATGTTATTAACCCCTTTCGGATTTTGCACTCATGTTCAAAGTTTAAGAAGTCAGCTGTATGAAGTTCAATTACTTTAGCATTTTTGCAAGATTTTTTAATTAATAGAAGCAGGTCGTCAAAATCAAGAAGCTCTTTGGTCTTGTTCCACGTTCTGCCAATAGCACCGTGTATTGCATCAGCTTTCATAAACGAATGTACAGATTCGAAAAACCGAAATGTTATGGTTTCAGAACCCCAGTCTTCATTTACCAATATGATGCAAGAACTGAAAACGGTCCAATGTTTGTTTTGGGCAGCACAATTATCTGCCCAAAATATTATGTGTTTTTTTTATCGTCAAGTATTTTCAGAACGTTATAAAATGTCGAGAATACATCGGGCCTTTAGTGGCTTCATGCCATAAAATACACAAGTGGGTTCCATCTTTCCTTAAATTTGCGAAAGTTTCATTAAAACAAATTAATCTACTTACAAAAAAAGAATTTTTTATCGGCATTTTTGGAATTATTAATATTTATTGCATGTCTACTGCGAACAAGTCGACATTATCTTCCCATTTATTAGTAACGTTATGATCGTATAATCTATGAGCGGCAGTGTATCTTCTTTTGTGATCATTGTGTTTATCACAAATCTCACAATTTTCGGGATGTAAGTCCTGTTGACAAGGATCCTCTACTTCCTTATTTTTCTTTTCTTGCCTGGCAATGTGTTCGATTTCGTTCTTTTCATTTTCTTGATTGCTAGTATTTTCTGTCTCGTTACCATCGTTTCTTATCTTCGTTCCCCATGATTATCCTTTACTTTAATATGTTCGGCGTATAAACTACAACTCGGGCATTCATCTTGCGATGGTTTCGAAAAAACTATATTTTCTTTTTGGAAAACCTTCCTGTATGTCTCATAAGTTACCAATTTCTTACATGTTTTTCTATAATGATTCCAACGCTGGTATATACTAAGATCACACGGCAAATATCTTCGCAGAGGTGCATGAGATAATTTATAGTGAGAAACTCCTTCCTTAATCAAGGAATTTATTACAGAATTAAAAAAATTTAATGTAGTAAGCTTACTTTCTTTAGTTTTACCAGCAGGTAGATCTCTTCGAGTCAAATGGTGTGGAGAACTCGTTTTGACAGTAAGTCGACTTACTAGGTTTTTGTTTTGCACGGGAGCTCGGCTCAGGTTCTTCTGGTGCATCAAAGGTATACGTTTTTTTCGTAATCAACTAGCGATTAAGTTTCACCTTAAACAAACGAATTTTTAATGGTGATAAGAAAAAATAAATGAATTATGTTAGTAATTTCAAACTGTACGAAGCATCTTCACAACATTCTCGAAGTTGGATTTGGAAAACGATGATTGAGAGTATTATAAATATAGATTTACCGCATTTTGAACAATAAACCTCAATTCAAGAGGGAATGATTATTGAACACCTCCGCTGGATATACGATTTCCTATGCTTTGAATTAAGGTATTAACATTTTAAAGTGGCCTCATACCAACTAAATCATATTTATACAAAAACAGTTCATATTGCGTTCGATAATATCGGCAGCATTTCCAACATATAAATAACGATTGCATGTAAAACCTTTTGGCTTATATTATGTGTTTACCGTATAGGTTATTTATTGTGTTCATGTTTTGACATTAAATTGCATCATGCGAAAATGGTGCTTTTAATATTATACAGGGCGTGTTTATGTGCTGTGTGCGTTATTATTCGTTCTCTATTTAAGTGCCATTTGGTGTAGCGTGCTTTTGGTCTATTTGTATAAAATTGAGTACTTGCCTTATACATTTCAATTTATTGTAATATATTGTTTGATTTCATTAGATGGTAAAGTATCTGTTATGGATAAACATGAAATCGCCATTTTAGTTTATTTATTTATACAATTAATCTTAGAACGCGGATTACAAAAATATAGAGATGGCTCTATTTTGAGATTAGATTGTTTCAAAATTTCCGGTTTCGCGATGGAATTGAACTCAAATGTTTGAACATAGATGGTCACACTGACATTTTTTTGCTTATGTATGCCAATGATCGCGTAATTTTGGGAGATAGTCAAGTCGACTTAGGCAGGAAATTGCGCATATTGGAGGAATATAATACAATTAAAGAGCTTGAGCTGAATCCATTGAAGACAAAAGTCATGTGCTTTTCTAGAGCTAGCAATATTCAAACAAATTCACTTTAACTTTGTTTACAAAGGCTCAGTGCTTGGTGTTGTGAAAACTTTTAGGTATGTGTGTGTTACTTGCTCTTCTACTGGCGTTTTCAGGGTTATGGCTGAGTCGGCGGCCAAACAAGCAACTGGTGTGGTCTTAAACTTACTCTCACGCTCTAGATCCAGTAATTGGGCATCAAAAATCAGGCTATTCGACTCTATTATTTTAAGTTTCTTCATGTGTTTCCGTTTGGGGTTTGAGATACTGTGATATCCTCGAAAAAGTACAAACAAGTTTCTTTAAACGACTACTTTTACTCCCAAAAAATACAGCTGATGATGCTATGTTAAGACTAGAATGCGGTAGAATGCTTCTAAAACTTGTTTTAAGCTGGCTGCTGAAGATTCTGAAGATGGATGGCCCCAGATACCCCAAGATTTGTTTGTTAAGATGTTTTCACCTAATGCAAAGTGGAGAGGCTGATATCTGATACAATGGGCTAAAACAGTTGAACCATTGCTTCCTTAATGGGGAGTTACAAAGATTTGGGCAAAATTTGTCTTATCATTCACTAAAATCAGCTAAACATGACATTATTACGCAATACCAGAACGAATGTTTTAGTAAGGATACGTCTCTGGTACAGAATTCTAGATCGCCTGTCATTTCTTCCTGTTTCACGATTTCTCGCAGTGCTCAAATTTATTTGAACTTTAATACCTCAATTCATTACATAAGGATTTTAGCTCAAATTAGGTTAACGAATATTCATTTCTACAAATTCTCCTATAAACAGTTTAGTTACTTGATACAACCTGATAACATTTGTACGATGTGCAACCTACTTGTCAATGAAACACTTCACCACATACTCTGTCTCAATAATGTTCTCTCTGAATTTCGAGAGCTTGAGTTAGGCATGCCTCAGGGTAGCATAGTTGGACCACTTCTTTTTTTAATATACGTGAACGATCTTCCATCTAACATTACGCAGGGGACATTGTACATGTATGCTGATGACACAACCATATTACTGAGTGACAGAGATCCGAACATTTTATTACACAAAATCAATGCCACTTTTTTAGAATTTCAGTCTTGGTGTCATAGAAACAAATTAATTGTCAATTATAAAAAGACTGTTGCCCTACGTTTCACCCTATATAAAACACCTGTAAACTTTAACTTTAACCTTAATTTTAACAACACCACCTTATCATGGTCAGGGTCAGCTGAATTGTTGGGAGTGACTGTGGATCCTGATTTGAATTGGAAGAGCCATGTGGACAACCTCTGCAGTAGGATTAGCCGAAATCTGTTTGTCCTTAACTCTCTAAAGAGCTACATGGACAGGAAATCGCTAATATCCATCTATTATGCACTTATATATTCAGCCATTTCCTACAATATTACACTGTGGGGAAGGTGCACGGAGGTAAACAGAGTGTTAATACTTCAGAAAAGAGCCATTAGGATTATATTCAATATTCCATATAGAGGGACTTGTCGAGAGACTTTCAAAGCGAACAACATTCTCACGGTCCCGTGTATCTATCTTTTCAGGTTGCTCTTTTCTGTTTTTAAAAGTAAAGATCGGGCACCCACTTGCGGTGATAACCATGGCTACTCGACTCGAGGAAGGGATCAGTTGTGTCTACCTCGCCCCAAACACGAATTATTTTAGTTATTTTAATCTCCTTCCTTCGGATATTAGGGGCTGCCAGTCAGAAGGCATTTTTAAAGGTAAATTGAAGAAATTTTTGATTGCTAACGCCTTCTACAGTCTACAAGAATTTGCCTCATTATGATGTAGAGTAAATTGTTTTTAGCTTATTGTGGTATTGTTTTTGGTACTGCTTTGATATTGTTCTTAGTATTGTGTTTATTATTTGTTTTTAATTATTAGTATGATTAATGACTTGACTTTTGACTATTATAATCATTACATAGGAATAGCTATGTGTCAAATTTGTAAGCTCTTTGTATTGGCTTATTTTAGCAGGTGACATATTTTAAGGACGAGTCTATGTACATGACATTGTATATTTTGCGACTAATAAATATTATTAATATTATTATTAATGCAAAATGTTGAACGGTTCGTGTCAAATTTAAATTAGCCTACTTTATCGGACATCCCCAAAATCGCTAATTTTCTTCTTGGGTGTCTGAACCTGCGATCATCTGTTTTAAGTGAGTCATGTTCGTACTTTGTGCTTTTCTTTTTTTTTTCTCTTTTTTTATGTCAAGATTATTCCCTATATTGTTACTTTGTTTCATGTTTTGTTAATGTTTAAGAATTATTAATTTCTGTAATATGCAGCTGATATACGCTTATTGTTTCTTTACCTAGGTGTGTTGTCTTTTTCTTTTTTTTTAATCCTTTTTTTTTTTTTGAATTTACTATTATAGATATAATATTGTTATAAATGTCTATCATCTATTAATTTATAACTGGCAAGAGTACTTTTGTTTCTCGTTTTTTACTCTCTTTATCACTAGTGTAAGAATTTCCTTTCTTTGGTATGGGTATTTAGGTTTTCATTAAAATACGTTTTTTTCTCTTTTTTTATTATGTTCATTACTGTGTTCTGTTTTTGATCGAAAGCCGAACTCCATTGTTATAAGATTGTAAATCTTTAAGAACAATAAATTTTTTGATTTGATTTGAATTGAACTCAAATAGAATTGTTGTGATTCCTACTGCAATTTTGCCCGCTATTTTATGCAGTTCATTAGAAAGGTTAAAATGAGAAACACAATTTATTTTTATCTTATGATTCATTTTTGTGGCGGAACTTAGCCGTAAAAAAACGCACAACGCTCAATTTCAAAGTTGATTTTCTCGCGAACTGTAGCTTTTTTCTTTGGTAATTGCACTGTGATAGAATTTTTGAATTTTTTATTCAGACTTCAGTTTTAGGCTTATACAGGGTGCAAAAATAATAGTTTTTTTACGTTAAATTTGAGACACCCTGTAGGGAGCATTAGCAACAACAACGGATGGCATGGTGAAATTTTGGTATTTTAATTTCTCTGATATCTGTAATATCAAAGAAACTACACAGTTTTATACCAGAACATGTTTTTTTTTATTAAACTAACATTAAACTAAAAATAACACTAAAAATAATTAACAAATTAGCAAAAAAAGACATTAGTAGCGCGTGTTTCCACCTCTACTTCTAATGACTGCTTCACATCGCCTCGGCATACTAGATATTATATTGGAAATTGGATCAAAATCCTCCAAAGTCCAAAGTGGTAACCATTATTTGAACATCTTTCTACCACCTTGATTTCCACTTTTCGAGTAACTTCCAAGTATTTAAGAATAGTTCTTCTGTAACGTTAACAAGTTTACCAAGGCATTACGAAATAATAGATTTTGTTGATTTGACAAAAGTTTTTTGACACATATTTGTTAAAGACTATGTTATTGATACATAAATAGAAAACAATCAAGCCTAAATTATATTTATCTTAATATGTTTTGATTATACCACTACCACTACCCAGTTGATTATAAAATTAATGAAAAATATTATAGACAAACGTTACATAAATTAATTACACAACAAATAGTATTCATTAATATTATAGCTAATGGTACACATAGAAAATTACCAACATGTTCATATTCTATAAATTAATGTTTGCCTCTATGATGTTGGTAATTGAAAATTAATTCTGAAACGGCAGGGTGTGTCGATTGGTCATCAGGTGGTTCGATTTCTTACTATATCAAATGTTGAACAAAAAATATGTATTCGGAATATGAAATACAATAAAAGATCTAGTACAACGAGAAAGAGAGAGTTCATATTTGTAATTGATTGATAACTTGTAATTAATTAATTATTTGATCAGTTCCCCACGAGGCTCAATTAATATTAAATGTAAGTAGGTACAACATAACAGCTATAAACATTCAGGGTGTATGAAATTTAAATCCCAATTTTACAATGTATAGATAAGGAGGAGATCGCTAAAAACCCTTTACCAAATTTATTATATTCTAATAAGAGTTATAGGTTCCAACTACCTAACTGGTGAAATTTTGTGTCCACCCCAATCACAGGGCTGAAGCGATTTCAACCAAAAATTAATGGGTTCATCCTAGGACTCCCTCAAACTCAATTACTTTGGCCCTGTGTTCTA
This sequence comes from Apoderus coryli, assembly GCA_911728435.2. Classification (NCBI taxonomy): domain Eukaryota; kingdom Metazoa; phylum Arthropoda; class Insecta; order Coleoptera; family Attelabidae; genus Apoderus; species Apoderus coryli. Next base: position 36,055,653 of record OU452199.1, read on the forward strand.
TAAGAAAATGCCGAATCAGATAAGAACATTGTTAACACCAAGTTTTTCAAACTAAATAATATACCAAAAAATACAATCAAATCAAAAAAATATGTATGGAAAATATTTCTCGAGTTTTGTGCGACCAGAGAATACGAACTGAGTGCTGAAACGAGTTTGCATAATTTGGCTAATATATTGAAAGATTATGCGGTAAATATGAGAAAAGCTGACGGAACTGAATATAAAGAAGCAACTGTAAAAACAATTTGGAATACTACGAGTAGGCTACTCCAGGAAAAATACTTCAATGACTTCAAAATTGTATTCGACCCGTTTACCAGTGTGATATTCAAAAATGCGCGAGATGCAAGAAATGCAAAACGTAAAAGATTACAGCAGGATCCAAACAAACGAAAATGCAGTTCATCAAATTTGAGTTCAAGTGATTTGGCTAGAATCATTGGATTATGCGATGAATGTACACCAGAAGGTTTACAAAAAAATTTTTTACCATATTGTAGCTGTTGAGTTAACTTGGCGAGGTGGTGAACCAGCTCATTGCCTTATAGATTATTTCACGATTGAGAAAAATAATGATGAAATGCCAACCATCAGAATTGAATACAATCCAATATTCAGTAAAACATGCCAAGGAGGATCGAAAAGTTGTACAAATAGTAAGTGGCTTGTTCCAAATATTGCAAACGAAAGTGAATGCTCTGTTCGGTTATTCCATAAATTATTGTCCAGTCGCCTATTCTTGAGACCAAATAGTTTCTGGAAATCCGAAAGTGACACATGGTTTGACAATATACCGGTAGGCAAGAACACAATTAATATGTGGACCAAATCATCCGCGCAAGCTATTGGTTTGGACACTAAGTGTAAAAAGATATCCAATCATTAGAACAGATCAACTGCAGTTAGCCATTTGGCAAATAAAGGAATTCCTGAACAGCAATTAATAAAAATAACAGGACATAGCAGCTCTAATTCAATTAAACAGTAGGTACGTGAATATTAACCAAGAACGCCATGGTGAAATAATCAATACCATATGCGAGGAATTTCTTCAACAGTTCTTTCAATTTAACATTTACCAATTGTACTTTTCACAACTGTAGTTTTAAATAAAAACGAATAATTTTAAAGAAGTAGTCCATTCTGAAGTGGAGTGAATGTATTGTAGTAGGAAATAAAACGTCAGACTCCACGAAATCAGTTTAATACATTACACTTAATGTGTTATGTCGATTAAAGCACCAAACATGTTTCGAAGCCCACTAGCTTCATCATCAGTGGTAACATTTAATAGAGAAACTGTATTTTGTAAGTATTACATTAGTATGATTATATTAAGAGTAATGTGTTGAAGTCTGAAAAAAGATACTTTTTCGTATTCGTATCGTATTATAAAAAAGTATCTTTTTTCAGACTTCAACACATTACTCTTAATATAATCATACTAATGTAATACTTACAAAATACAGTTTCTCTACTAAATGTTACCACTGATGATGAAGCTAGTGAGCTTCGAAACATGTTTGGTGCTTTAATCGACATAACACATTAAGTGTAATGTATTAAACTGATTTCGTGGAGTCTGACGTTTTATTTCCTACTACAAAATGAATAATATTCGTTTGCTTAAAACTGATACATTTTGTATTGAAAATTCTTAAACGTCAGATTGAAAATCAAATTTTTGATATCTACAAAGCAAAAAATGATCTTATCGAATACTCCTCGGGCCTTGATAAATACTCAAAATTTTGTCATAGTATCCTTCAAGCGAGTTGCTCAAGGAAAATAGCCCTCGGCCTGCGGCTTTGGGCTATTATCAAGCAACACCCTTTCGGCATTCTCTATGACAAAATTATCTCTTATTATTAAGACCCTAGGGGTCTTACTACTGATAATCCTTAACGTAAGTTCACGGAATATGTTACCACTGGTTTAACCAAATAATATAATTTCATTAAAATTGTGACTATCACGTTTTATAATAATTGGTTATAACATAAAATCAACTTCACGTTAAAATATAATTTGTTTACATTAGTGTAGTGGTCAAGAAGATTGAATACTGATCCTGAAATTAGCTAGAAGTCGTTAGATATCGTTTGTGTCCGGAATTGCTAGAATTGCTTAAGGACGTATTTTATATTCTCTATCCTTGTTGTGGGCATTGCTTTTGGTGATTTAGGGAGTGTCTGCGCAGCTGAGTTACTTCCTGGAGAACTTTCATGCAGACGCTGATTTTTACAGGTACTGATAAGGGTGTTAGATGGAGTCTATTGTTAGGTGTATTTCTATATGAACGATTTTTTAATACCTATATAGTTTCTTGCCACCACCATAATGATTGTTATTTCCTGTGAGTGACGTAGCACCTGCGTCTTTCGACTTTTGTTGACGGGCTAATGCGGTTTGCAGTTGATTTTGTTATACATGATTACCAAGTCAAATTGAGTAAATATTCATGAACCTTCGGATATTTCCGGATTTATGCTAGACTGCTGCAACGGTAAGATGCCCATATTAATAATTGTCTTGACTTAAGTTTACATCTTTCAGACAAGTCTAACCTTTCCTTATTAATAGAAATGCCTCCATTAAAGCCTAACAACATCAAGTGAGTATTGGATTTTTTCAGTCCACGTTTTTCATTATTTATTAGTTAGTTTTCTAATGTGTTCATATAGCCCTAAAATAAACCTAAAGTTTATATATCGGTCAAGAAGTAAAGCAAATAATATTTTTTCCACGTCACTGTACTTAAAAAGGAGTAGATGGTGCTTTACCAATAAATCAAAGGAGATATAGCAGCCGTTGTTGATTCTGCAACTAGAGCGGCTACACATCGATCGTGATTGTAAAAACTACCAGAAATGCTTATGAAAACATGCTATGTGGCTATTAGAGCGGAAGCGATTCATCTCTGTTATTGTGTTGTGAGATAAATGGATTGTTTGATGTTTGATCTATTAAAATAGTAACTTGATTTTGAAATTTTAAGGAGGTTAAGGTTTTTAGTTATAAAAGAAGAGCTATTCAATAAAATTCATTGGTAATTATTATAAACTGTGAGCAAAATTATCATCTTTATAGGTAGGTCTACCATTTAAAACGTTATCAAAAACCAGGAACCAATAACTCGATCACCCAGGATGCCACATCACACATTCTCGGATTTGAACTTAAATTCCTATAAGAATGTGGATTCTCTCTTGCCAACTGTTTGGTATTTTTTCGGTTAAACAGCGTACTCGTAGACTGGTCAGTCCATAAAAGTGTTTTCAAAAGTTATTTAGTGCGTCAATAAACATCTTGTTATCCTCAGGCTTCATGATTTGGTGATAACTTTTTAAATGCAAATATTGCATATCCCGCCATAAATGATTTGCCTATTTATGGTGGGATATGTACTATGTGTATATGTAGATGGTACTAGTTTACATATGTCTACTGTTGTATATAATTGTGATTAAATGCAGGACGATATGGTAGATGGGCAACGACTAGACTATGGTACTCGGACCATGATGCGCGCTTTTTAAATCGTAGAATTGTGTTGATAAAAAGCTTGTTTCCAAGCCGCTAAAGGCGCGTTGGTCGAGTTTTTTTGACAGTAGTTGTCGTGTCAAGAACAATTGATAAATTACAAGAAAGAAATGTTGTCATCATGCAGTTGTCATCTAGTTTTTTAGTTTGTTTTCTAAGTTTTTGTGGGAAGTGTTTATTATATTATGTCGACCCATTCCTCGGTCTAGTTCTACTGAATTAGACTGAGGCCCTGCTAAATTAAACGAAACCCCTGGGTAGGTCATTTTGTCCGCTATGCCACAAAATTATTTTTCATTTATATTTACGGACACAAATTGATTTTATAGTTAGCACTAAATTAAAATTCTAGTATCACGCCATCTATGTGTCACCCTACGGGCTCATTGAATGACCTAATATAGTATGTGGTATATCATATGAATTATGCTTAGAATTTTACGAGGAAACAAAAAATAGGTTCATACAGTGTGTCCCCGAATAGGTGAAACGACTCTTGTAAAAGACAAAAAAAAAATTAAATTTGATCTTCTGGGGTGCAGCCCTGCTTGTTATGAAACTAACTTGAGATATAATTTTAGTTTTGAAAAAGCAAGCATGCTTTGAAAATTTTAAAAATACACTTGTAAAGTGTCCTTTGGGTTAAAGTTTCGACAAAATGTTGTAAAAAAAGTTATTGAAAATGAAAAACTAAATAACCGTAAGAAATTTTAAAATCCTAGGCCTACTTTGATTTTTTGTTTCTTTTGTAGCTTTTTGTTTGGAAAAGTGCGTTTCTGATAGCAGATAGTACAAAATGTTATTGAAGAAAGTTGTTCAGAAAGAGAATTTTACACCAAGCAGGGAAAATATTTTCAAAACCGTGATTTATTACACCAATTGTGCAAAGTGGTTAATTTAATAGCTACTATTTAAATAATAAAAGAAAAGAAAAAAATCAAAATCCATAAAAATGTTATTTTTGATATACCCTGTATAGTAATCATAAATTTGGTATTCGAGATTGTAGTTTCGACACAAGCAGACGTTTTTATAAAGAATGACTTTTTCTTTTATATCTACAAATAAAAAAGTTTTTCCTCTTCCAAACTCTATCCGTGCATACATTGTATTGCATATTATGGAGTTGTTGCTTCTCGGCCATCGTTTGTGAACTTCGTTTCACCGGGCATATTGCCTGCTCACACTAGATGTCGCCAAAAACATCTTGTTATTACAGATATGTTTCGGCGACATTTATAGTCATCATCAGTGCTATCTAACAACACAACAGTGGCAAATATTAAGTTTTTATCCAACTTTATGCAACTTGAACCTACTGACAAATTCAAATTTTCTTTCATTGAGCAGTGTGTTTTCTTCATAATATTAGAGTTTAGATACTTTATTTTAAATTTAATTAGTTATAGTAATTACTGTTTATATTAATTTAGAAAACCAGCAGCATTTTAAAACCTTTACTTATTTTAAATTAAACCTGAGTGTTATTTCAATATACTTAACATGACGCCATAATATACTTTATCAACATTTTGACCACCTGCGAAACATTAATTTCGACTGGTAGCATCGGCAAATGAAAAGATGTCCCTGTATATGCAACTCATTTACCAGCGTTTTTAAGATCGAGCTGTCCACATAATATACGTACCATATAGTTCTTTACAGACCTCATTAGCGCGATCCACAATTAATATCTGCAATAATTGGATATAATTCGTTAATCTTCCCTGATGCTCATATCGGTTAATAAGCCTTCAGAAAAAAAAATTAAAAGCAAACTAATAACAAAAATAAAGAGGAACTTATGCTATGTGGCCGTGCTGTGCTCTGCTTCTCTTTTTGCCAGTAAATATCGTAACAGCGTGACTCGATCCAACCGATATAATTTGTCAATTATTTGTTCTAATAAATTATACGTAAAATAATCTCTTTGTTCAAGATGCAACGCGGAGATAAGTTTGCAGTATGTATTAGGGATAAAGATTATTCGGAAGATTATTTTATTGAAATTGGGCAATATAGACGTTGAAATTAAAGCATAATATTTGTTTTATATCAGAAAATTATTGCAATTTGCTAATACTAATCGCTACATGGAAAGGTTTAACAGATAAAACGGGCACTGAACAGAAAAAGGCCATAAATATAACACACACGATTGTCACATTAACAATTTTTTTAGTCGAAATTGAGCCAACTATAAGAGTTGTTAATATTACAAAGTTGTGTTTGTTAAAAATGGATAATAATTTTTATAGTTTGGTATGACGCCAAACAAAAATAATAGAAATAAAGTGTAATGTCCGCATCCCGCATGCGCATATTATACAGATTTTGATTGGCATAGTTTATTAAGCAAACTATCATTAATTATTCATGTAGAAATCACATCTTTACATATTTGTTAATCATTAAGGAACACCCTGTATATATTTATACAATTTTATTTAAAAGGGCACGTTAAATGTAAACGTACCAATACTATCCATCCCATTATTATCTGGTGAAACAAAAAGCACGTTATAACGTTTTTTGCTAAGTTTGACTAGATAAAATGAATTAGCAAGGTGGTCTTTACAAGTAAATAAGATCTATGTCGGCACATATAACCTCTTCCTCCATCTCTATGTATTTTTATTCTCGATTTAATCCGTAACAACGTAGTTACAACTCCTTCAACGTGTGGAGTTTGTTTTACAACCATATTTTAGTCCTTTTGCTTTTGCTTTATATTAATCAAATAAATAATACAATAATCAATGCATAAACGGCATACACAATTTAATTGTTGAACGCCAACCCGTACTACTATTTAACAATCTTAAAAAATTTAACTTTTAGGCGAAAACCTGCCCAATGATTTACAAAAAGAAACAAGTAAAAAAAACACAATTAGGATATATTTCTCGTCTCTTATAATTATCCTATGACACATTTTTAATAACACAATGCGGTAAGCTAGCTTTTTGTAAAAATCCATAATTGAACCACTGATGATGAGGTCTGGTACCTGGAAACATGTATAGTGGACATTTTAGGAAACTAAAACTATTTTCCAGCGATTTCCCTTGTCCGCTATTACTAACAAAAATATTCCTAAAACCGTGATTAGTTTTCGACATATAGCCGGCGTCTTTTCTTATCTGTACACCCGGTACATTAATCTTTGGTTTTAGCAACGTTCTAGATGAATTTTCAAGGACTTTAACAACGCGGGCAGGTATTTTAATAGTACCGTTTACATTTTGCCAAATATTTTAAAATTGGGTGGTTTTTTTTCAGGTTAAATGTAATTAAATTGCATAACTTGCAAATTTAGGATTTTATTTGAACTTGTATTTAATTTAAAACAATAGCCCATACTGAAGTGGAGTGAATGTGTTATAAATGAGAAATAAAACTCGACGAAATAAGTTTAATAAATTACTCTACTGAAGAACTATAAAATTAACAAAAAAGTTACGAATGTTACGAATCTATGAGCTTCATCCTCAGTGGTTAAAATATTTATAAAACAGGAAATTGCATTTTGTAAATAATCGTAAATTCATAAGTATACAAAGAGAAATGTATTTAATTCACTTCGGGGAAAAATTATTATATTAAATTATATTCAGTGAATAACATCGATATTTTACACTCTTATACTACTTATACTCCAACTCTAAACAGTGAGTTATACCTCAATTTTCTGCAGAATGATTTATTCAATATTTTGGAAGATTTATCGTTAGACGAGCGAGCAGCTCTGTTTTTTATATGCATGATGGTGCTCCACCACATTTTACGAGTAGTAGAACGCCTAGAAGGTGGTTAAGTGAACATTTTACCAATAAGTAGATCGGTCGGGGTGCTGATGCTCCAATTCATTGGCCTCCTCGTTCGCCTGATCTCTACCCGCTAGATTTTACTGTTTGGAATTACCTTAAAGAAAAGGTGTATGCCTCTGAAGTTAATTATGTGGAAGAACTACAAACGAGGATTGAGTTGCCTTAATGGATAATCCTTAATAATGTATTCTCTAGGAAAGCGGATTCGATTATGCATTCATGAAAAACAGTTTAAATACTAATTTTATTAGCAGACTCCAAAAATAATTGGCTTTTTTCATAGCAGCTCTAGTTTTTTAAATACAGGCTAATAACTGATTTTCGTTGTGGTAAAAGGCACAAATAAAACCGTACCTAATAATTGCAGCTTTAGAGGGCAAAATTGAAAATTATAACAAATGAAAATTATTTCGTGGCAAAGCGGACTAAAATGTTGGCTTTACCTACACAAGGAATTTTGTTTAATTTAGCAGGGCCCCAGTCTAATTCGATAGAAACCAGACCGAGGCATGGGTCGACAGGTACTGACGAATTCGTTTCGCTCTTGTTATGAGCTCGTCAGAGCACCATAGTCGCTGCCCATCACAAATATCGGCCTGCATTTAAGCACAATAGGATACACAACTGACGAGCTCATAACAAGAGCGAAACGAATTCGTCAGTACCTGTCGACCCATGCCTCGGTCTGGTTTCTATCGAATTAGACTGGGGCCCTGCTAAATTAAACAAAATTCCTTGTGTAGGTAAAGCCAACATTTTAGTCCGCTTTGCCACGAAATTATTTTCATTTATTATATTTACGGACATGAAATCCTCTTAATTTTTCATTATTTGGCATTAAACATCGACGGCAGAACGCTTGGAGACCACCGTCCGAGCATTGCTGAAACCCAAATATTTGGGAGATGCTGGCAGAAGGATAAAATGGTCTCCTGCTAGCGTTTTGTGTTCATACTATTTTTATTTATATTTATTTCTATTTATACGACTGGTTTTACCTATACATTGAGTTTGTTCGGCCTCTGCATGGTATGGGATATGCATTACTATGTACATGTAGATGATATATGTTTACATGTGTCTACTGTTGTGTATCCTATTGTGCTTAAATGCAGGCCGATATTTGTGATGGGCAGCGACTATGGTGCTCTGACGAGCTCATAACAAGAGCGAAACGAATTCGTCAGTACCTGTCGACCCATGCCTCGGTCTGGTTTCTATCGAATTAGACTGGGGCCCTGCTAAATTAAACAAAATTCCTTGTGTAGGTAAAGCCAACATTTTAGTCCGCTTTGCCACGAAATTATTTTCATTTATTATATTTACGGACATGAAATCCTCTGAAAATTATAACTACCTAACATTAATTAGGTAAACCTAGATTTTTGTATTTTTCTCCGTGACTGTAAATTTTGGGCCTTACCAACCGAACTAACCCCCACCACGAACTAACCTTAGTCTATTACCGCTCGCTGAATAGCCAAACCTAGTTCAGTACATTCAGTTCACAATTGTATTTGTATCCGGGCTAAGCACTGAAAAATTGAAAGCAGGTATATTTGATGGTCCTCAGATAAGAAATCTTATAAACGACCCTTAATTTATCGAATCAAGGAATGACCTTGAATCTAATGCCTGGTGCTCATTTGTTAAAGTCGTTCAAAATTTTTTGGGCAACCATAAAGTAGAAAATTACGTTGTATTAGTGGAAGATATGCTGTCTAATTTTCATAGTCTCGGTTGCAACATGAGCATAAAAGTTCTCTATCTCCACAACCACTTAGATCGATTCCCACACAACTTAGGTGACTATATAGTGAATAACAGGGAGAAAGGGTTCATCAGGACATTAAGACGATGCAGTGAGAATGTAGTAAGAAGCATTAAGTTAGAAAGTCTTACAAACCAAAATTTGTAACTGATACGCATTGAATGTATGTTTATATTTACTTCATAATTAAACACTTTACTTTGTATTCTTTGCTGTTAATGAGCAGTAATTTTTGTGACTGGAAATACATGTACTTTAAAAAACCAAATGATTTTCTTCCAAAGAAGCCAGTATAGCGTATCTAAAAAACTAGATCTGATAGAGGAAATCTGATAGTAGTTTTGAATTCTAAATCCAAAAATCATCTAAAAACAGTTGAAAAACAGCAAGCACCAAAAAGTCTGTTGGGCTGTGTAATAGTTATTACTACAAATACATTTTCAAAATCAAAAGGAATACTCTATCTACTATATTGAATTAAACAACTAATTTTAAATTAATCTGGTTAATTTCAATATGTTAATAATATATTTATGACTACTTTGCACAGGAATTGTACAGAGCAGTTTAATTTGTTTTGATTATGGACTATTAGGTTTATAGCATAAAACGAGCAAGTGATTAATATACTGTTAGATGCAACATGGTGACAAACACTGTAGTGTTAAATTGTCAGTTCCAAGTCGGGACACGGTTCGTGTTACCAAATAAGGATGGTAGATGAAGATCACCGCTGGTGTGATCTCGGCTAATAAATTAAAAATATTGTTTAATTATTTTAATGTTTTATTAATTTATGGTTGGATGGTTAACATTTGAATCTTTTTTTTTTCTATCTGTTGTTCTCATTGGTTTTTGTTCTTAATTTTATTTTTTATGTACGTGTATATATTTTTAATAATAGTGATTATACTGTGCTTAGATCCTTAATATTATTGATAAATTTTAAGTTTTTGTAAAAATTTATGTATTGCAGGGATACTATTGGAAGTGATTCTTTAGCATTCACTGAGAAATGTTCGCTGTTCATTAGCTTAAATTAGTTTTTTTCATATTTGTGAATTTTCTTTAATTGGGTGTTACCTGTTGGAAATAAAGGCTTATTATTATATACTGGTTGTAAAGGCCTTTGTAAATCAAATACAGTATTTCGCATATACAGGGTGTTCCTTATGTATTATTATAAATTAATGTAGGTGATAGAACAATGAATTTTAAGAAAAAAAGTTCCTATAAACATAGGTCCGCAAACGTATTGTAACCGAGATACAGGGCGTTTCAAATTAGCCCCTGATGATGGTTTTTTGTGAATATTAACGAAACGTTTTAGGTACATCAATGAAATTTTACACATGTATTTGATTTTTAATTCTTAACAAGTCCAACCAATAGGATTTCCAAAATTATAAGCATGAGCGTACCAAACTAGAGGGGGTGGGGGAAATAACGCCCCAACTTTGTGGCTGGAATATTTATTTCACTTTTTGAGTTCATAATAATAAAAAATATGTAATTTGCTTAAAAAAGTCATCTTCTTTTATTTTGATATAATGCTTAGTTTTTGAGTAAATTGAGTTTAAAAATTTACTTAATTATCAATATTTATTAAAAATATTATAGTACGACACAGTTAAGAATGATACACTTTTATATGGATAGCCCATTTCAAAGTGTATATTCTTAACTGTGTCGTACTATACATATTTCAAAATTTATGTACGCAATCTTGGAGTGCCATGGAACGCATTGTGTCGAAAGAACATTGTTGACAATATACTGCCATCTTGATGTATCTATAAACTAACTAAAATTTTAGTTAATAATTTGGAAAAAATTAATGCAGATTCTCCGTGTGAACTTTATAACAATCCAATTATACTTTTTAGATAGTTGCCATAAAATAAAGTTTAATGCTGTGCACTAAGGACCAGTTTTGTCCTAAAATTTTCAAACTAAAATTTCTCGAAAACCTGTAAGTTTTTCGAGAACAAACAAGTCTGCCTTTTTTATATAGAAAACTTTATTTTATTACATTTTTGACACAAATGGAATAAAAGTCACAAGAAAAAAAGTTAGGTTATAATTAAGGCAAGAGTCCCCCCCGTTTACCCGCCTATGGTCATCCTTTTTTATTCAATTTCATGTCAGTTTACGACATTTAACTAGGTGAATAAATATGCTACATTTGATTAATTCATCTTTACTCGTTTCGAAAATATTTCAAAAAAATCGTCCTCAGGCAGTCATCTTTAACACCCTGTATCTTTGTAAATAAGGAGTTTTCGAAAAATTACAATTTAGGTTTTTTTCATGATTAGACGAACCCAATCCGCTCACAAATTTTAACCACCTATTTTAGAAACACCTTGTATAATAAAGGCATTTGAAGACAGTAGTCATAGAAAAATAATATATCAATTGCAAAATTCAAAAAAATATACAAATTTCATAGTATGTTTAATCATTAAAGCATCGAAACTAGACCGATTAACAAGAAATCACTATAACTTACATAAATACACGAAAAAAAAGAGTAGGTAAAGGACATGCTATAAATAAAATACAAACATCGTAAATCCATGGCAACTATGCATTAAAAAAACACTGCAACGTAGAAAAAGAGTTGGCGAGTAACCATCAACAATTATCAGGAGAGCAATGCATTGTTAAAAGAAAGTCCCCAGTACAAGACAAGAAGTAACAATTTAAGCAATCAGTATGTCAGTCATGCTCTGTAATGTAGCCACAGGGTAGTTACGAGAAAAAAATATGCGGTGCCACCACTTACTCGTGGCATGAACAATGCTGTCAATTGAAAACAATTGATTTTGTTTGGTACCGTTTTGATCAGTAGCGTACCTATCTTAATTTATATCTCGTACCTATATAGAAGTTGCAGCTTAAAACCTTAATAAAAACTGGATCTATCTGAATGGTAATCATAATAAGCTTTATTGCGCAACAGAAGCCTTCCATTTACAGAGGAATACAATAAATAGGCAAATAAACTTTACAAAACATTAATTACATAACGATCAACAAAATTCACATAATAGAAATACGTGTACAAAAAAATACAATACAATTTTACGAGTTAAAATACAAGTTAGCTCTGTCTAAAATTCCCCTTAATAGGATGAAATGTATGATTCACATTATTCATTAAAGCAATTTAATATAAAATAAATTCGAGACTTCAACATAAGATTGATTCTAACCCTCTGGCAATAAAATGTGCTACAATGCCTACCGGACACTAGACGTATATTAAAATTAATTTAATTCCTCCACATAGAACGGCCATATTACAGAGATTTCTTATAACGTTGCCTCACTCTACAATAATCTGAAAGAGGAATTCAAGGTTCTTTCTGTGTGTCAGCTTTCGAAAAAGTCTTTTTCGCGAACTGTTTAATGAGCAATGCCTCTCATTGCTCCATACTTAGAATTTACGATTTATTTAGTTTTTTCTTCTCTTTATATTGTTCATTGTATATTTTTGGAAAATAATCTATTGTAAGAAATCTAAAAATATTTGTACCTACATTGAATCTCTTCTGGGACCAAAGAATTATTATTATTATTATTATTATTTTTAAGTGTGGGTATGGTGTGTAATTATATATTTTCGTTTATATATTTTTTATTTTGTTTTAGGTTCTATACGAAAAATAGCTTTGCTGGTATAGCACCTTTTAGCAATAATTGAAGTTTTGTATTTAAATCATGTTCAAGTTTTCTGTTTTACATTGCTAATAAAGACATTTATTATTATTATATTATTTGTGAATATTCAAACATGTTTGGTACTCTTCTTACCAGTTGACCAGTTCAGAATTCTAACCAACTATAAAATATATTTTGTGGAGTTGACACTTTTCATTTGCAAATCAAATTATACAATCTTCGTAACTATGGACTATTTTAGAAGAATATTATTTCTTTTTAAAGAGAATTTAATATTTCTTGATTTTTCGTTCTTATTCCGCGATGCTCCAAGGATTAAAACCGATTCTTAAGAACTACGGACTATATTTTACTATACACATACTGTAATAAGACACACGGGCAATAGAATTTACTTTTGTCCTACCCTATATATATATTTGGGTTTTATAGATATGTCTCATAGTTTTATAGTTTTCTAACTAATATGTCTACAAGTATAATGTTGCGTAAATATTAAACAACATCTGCAAGTAATAAATTTATTTATTTTGGGTTTTTAACAAATATTCCTAAAAGAATTGTTAGCTACCTAAAAGAACGACCTTTTTTCTAATCAAGAATATTGAGTTTATGTTTATGAGTTAGTCCAAAGATGAAAGCATATATTAGAAATGTTGTAAATACCGAGTGATCATTTGACATTCAAAATTCTCGAAACATCTTCATGTAAATTAAATGTCGAACTCTCATTATTATATACAGAAGCTAGGAGTTGGAGGGTGTCACGGTTTCCCATATCAAATAATATATATAACGGGCGCATAAAAAAACAATGGGTTTTTGTCCAGTCGCTGATTCGGGAGATTGAGAAGTCATTATAAAATCGTATTGTTTCTTGCTTTACAAATGGTAGTGACTGGTTAATCTTTTGAACGAACTCCAACATAAGATACCTAAGTATCAAGAACCGTTATTAAAGTCGACATAAAAATGTATCTTTTTTCTGAACCTTCTCACCCTGTAGATGTATCTTTATTGGGGTGTATTGTAAAAATGGGCCTTTTTCTGATTGGTTATTTTCATTCTGTAGTAGTAGGCTATGTCATTTTTATGAGGCAATTTTGGAAATGCAATAGGACTTTAAAATGAGATTGGTGCTAGCCTTGGTTGAGTCAAAATCTGTTTTCTAATTGTATAAAGTTAAATTAAATATTTTAATTTGTTTTTGGACTTAGTGGATTTTTCAGTTAAGAATTATTTTCTAGTTTTTGTTTAAAGACTAAGTCCATTTGATTTTATTCTGAAGTAGCGAATTGATAATGTTTCCGTAAGTTTTGTTATTCTTTTAATTGAAGGCCTTTTTGTTTTAATCAGTTTTTCTTTATAAAGTTTAAAGTTATTTCTTTTAGTAATTGAAATAACTTCAGTTGTCAATTGTGATTAAAGTTTCGTATAAGAATTAATATAATTATTCGTAATTATATTAATTTTCCTATTTTTAAGTTGTACAAGTAATGTCTAAGATCTTCTTCTAAATTTTCATTCTCCCTTAATTGTTTTATTATTTTTCTTTAATTTATACATATTTATTTCTTGTTGTTATTCATTTTCTTTATTAGTTTTAATTATTAAATTAAGTGTTTTTAGCCCAAACTTTTGCGTTTTATTTCTAATAAAGTTTTCGTTAAATTCTTGACAAAAGGGTCTTTGATTTATTGTTTTTTTTCTTTTAAATACAAGTAGGTGACCGAAAGTGATCCAGAATTATAAAGGTGAGTAATTTTACATTACTTTAATACAGATTAATAAAGTTTATATTCTTTGGTTGTTCTTCTTTATTTGAAACCGCTCGTAAATCTTGATTCGAACCCGTGACAATTTGAATAGCATATTGGGATTCATTCTGAACTGAGCTATAAAATTAGTATTCTTTCCGAATGTACATAATACCCGCTAATTTCAAAATGGTTACAATACTTACTAGGCCATCCTAACGACATCCAAATGTTATATTTTTAGGACATCCCAAATTATGAGATATGGCCGTTCGAATAAATATCTCAATATGTAGCCGAATACTTCTGGAATATTTGTGTGTTTTTATGGATAATCAAGGTAGAGTCTTACACATTATATACCAAACTAATTGGTAATTTATTTGAAAATAACACGAACTGCTGGCAAATAGGAAATCATGTTATGAAACAGGCAAAACTGTTTTTTATTCACATGGAATTATATGATGTTTACGCTTACAAATAAAATATTCATAACCTGCTAGTACCTATATAAGTGTAAATATGTACTTAACTATATAAATTTTAATATTTCTGAAGTTTACAAACATGTTCATAATTATTATTTACATTATTGTCAATATACTTATTTGAACATTTTAAGTATATATTTTAATTGCAAATTATTGCAGTGAAAAGTTCTCAAACCGTATTTTTTTCAAGTATTTCTCCGTTTTATAGTCTATTTATTTTGGATGGCATGCACAGTAATAAAATAAAATATAGATTTAACATTTGGTTTGCGCTGATTATATAAAAATAATTATATTTTAATTATATAATGGCGTTTAATTAGTCCCGTTTTGGCGAAGCTCGTGTCATTGGTCTACAATTGATGTGCCAAAAATTTGAGACAGCAAATTATCAATGAACTCAGCTTTGCCAAGAAAAAACATATTATGCTCTGTACCTACAGAGTGGGCAAATTTAGATATTTTTATACGGTACAGCTTAAAACTTGAGTTTCGTTTAATGCAGCAAATTCAAGTGCTGCTAACTTGATTAGGTTCGTTTATACTGGGTGATTTTCTTTCTTCCTTCATATTTCCGTTGCTATTAAAGGTACGTGGAAATTGTTTTTATAAAAGTTAGAGATAATTTGATGCTTAATACAGTGGCGGACCGAATTTGTTTCTAAGTGTCACTAGCTTCCAAATCTCATTCTCTTTATAACCCTATATATTTAGTAAAAGTTTATAAAAATTAATAAACACCATATTTTATGCAGATTTACAAATAAAATACATTTTGACTAATTGAAATATTTCTATTGTCATTTCGTTTTCAATAATGTACAGGGTGTCCTGATTTTGTTGTAATTTTCGGTGACAGGTTTTCTTGTATCGTATTTCTTGTAGCTAACACTTCAGGTTTTCTTAAACTAATTTAATAGTCTCCTAAAAGCAGCTGGTATTGGATGATTTCGTATGGCAAACCTTTGAGCATAACCTAAAGAAACCAATAAAGAATTTTGATGACATTCTCTAAGGATCAATATCATATATTAATATGGATTAAGTCTTAATCTAGACAAAACACAGATTATAGGATTTTCAAAAGGAAATTTGAACCTGTTCCGCGACGTTGACAGCGTTAGATATCTGGGGGTGGTTTTAGATCCTAAACTGTCTTGGAACGCTCACATTGATTGCTTAGCAAAGAGGGTCAATATTTATTGCGAAATCTGGCAAATTCAGTCTCTGGAAGAGTTCTGCTGACATCATACTCTGCGTGTATTCATTCCCTGATCTCGTATTCTATTGTAAATTGGGGCCACTGGCCTGGTGCCGCACGAGTATTTGCGTTGCAGAGAAGAGTGGTTCGTGTTATTGGCAGCTTGAAGTATCGGGAGGACTATAGGCACATTTTTAGAAGCCTTCGAATTTTGACGGTTCCTTCTGTGTTTGTGTTGCATTCTCTGGTTTACGTTAGGGCAAATATGCATGAGTATAGTTTGCAGAGGGATATTCATGAGCACGGTACTAGACATGGTTCGGACATCAGGGTGCAGTTCAGTAGAATAACGGGCTCTAGATCGGCCAAGAATTATTATGGTCCGAGAGCATACAACGCACTGCCGGAGAGGGTTCGGGAACTCCCCGTGAAGCCATTTAAGTCTATACTGTATATTTAATAGATAAATGTTTTTATTCATTTCATGAATTTAAGTTAAATGATTTTAGTGATCTGACTAGCTAACTTTTTGACTGTTTGTTTTTGTTTATAGTTTAGGGATGTTTTTTGTTTTTATATTGACAGTTCTGTACACCAATAAAATTATTATTATTATTATTATATCTATAAGTTCTTCTTTTGAGTAAATAATCTTCATTTTAACAAAGCAACACCAAAACTAACAATTTTAAATCACTAACACTAGTAAAGCATGAACAGCAAATTAAATTGATTGATAAAAAAATTTATTTGACAGTTGTGATTCCATAGCCTAGTGGATACATTATAACGTTTATTTTAAAAACACGAAATGGTGTACAAAATAACTATTATGCGTTTTATGCCAAAACGCGGAGACTTATTACTTATAGGACACCATTCGACAGGTAAATGCACTGAACAAAATGGGGGTCATGTGGAGCATCTCAAGCTTTAAATTTCTCTATGATTACAATTTAATGTTGGATTTTCCAGTTAAATACTTCGGTTTTTAATTAACGTCTTAATAAATTTAGCAATTTACCTTGGCGATAGCTTTCTAAAAAAATATTTTGAACCATTCAACTTTTATTTGAGATACTTTTTTCTAAAACGTCAAATGAAAAAGTTAAAGGGGGGGAGGTACGTTTATAACCGGACACCCGGTACATGATGTATTCAAAGTTTTCGTTCCACTGTTGGCAGATATAGGGATAAATATTGGAGACACTGTAATGAAGACCAGAAAAACGTTAATTACTTTGAAAAGTATCTATCCACTAATTGATAACAAATAAGTGTTTTGGTGTATACAGTGTAATGTGTGTTAAATAAAAAAAGCTAAACGATAAACAACATATAGTGCCAAAGCAGGTATAAAACGACTCTCTTGATTTGCATAATTTTTACAGTGTGTATATTTTTTATTTCATTCCGTTAATTAAATAATGACTGGTATTTATTTATGACATAAAATATATTGGCAAAAATTGTTTTTGTATGTACGTTATAAATTTGTTTTCAGTTAATTAATAGAAACAATTTTTTATCGTTTTTTTCTTTAATGCACACAGTGGCGTTTTTTAATTGAATCAATTAATAACCAAACTTATATTAGTGTGGTATTCTAATTAATATACCGTAAGAAATTTTCGAGAAATAAAAATATTAATTAAATATTAACCGATACTTCGGAGTAGTATGCGAAGGGGAATAATATTTATTTATTTATTGTCATTACATGTCATTACCAAAAAAGGTTTACACAAGTCATATTAAATACTAAAATATTACATAACACAACATAAAAACATAGAAATGTATATAACTTAATCAAAACAGAAAGTCAGTGCTGAGGAATTCATCAATGGAGTAAAAAGCCGGGTCAATTAAGTAGTTTTTTAATCTATTTTTGAATATTGCAAGGCCCAGTGTTTTCAAACTATCTGGCAAATGATTATAGCATGTGGGACCATAATAATTCACAGAATTTCTGCTTCTACCCAACCTCATAATATATTCAGAAAGAATGTCATTTTTGTTTCTGGTATTGTGGTTGTGAACTTCATCATGCCTTATGTACAGATTGTATTTTTCACATACATAATTGAATTGTAGATATAGAGACACGGGAGTGTAATTATTTTACATTCTTTAAATTTAGGTCTGACATCCTCTCTAAACTTTAAATCTGTCATTATTCGAACCACTCGTCTTTGGATTGCGAATACCGGACTAGCATGACAAGATTTTTCCCAAATTGACAAAGCTTCGCAACATGAACACAACCTTAGACAACTTGGCAATGGTAACCTCGACATGACCCGCCCAGGTTAGCTTTTGGTCCAAAGTGACAGCCAAAAACTTTACCAGACCATCAGAAACAGCAACATCCGTCTCACGTAATGTAAATATTTTAGTAGCTGTTTTATTGGCATTCATACAGAGTTTGTTCGCTGCAAACCAGTCAGCAGCCTTCGACTGTGAATTAATCATACTTGAGGCCAGAACATCACTCGACAGTTCAACATCGACAATAGTTGAATCGTCTGCAATATGAAATTCGAACTATATATGTGGATTCAATATATAATTTAACAATAAAATATCCGGGGTCGTATTTAAAAAAAACAAGTTGATGATGGTTTTTCAAACAAGCAAGGTCGTAGTGAAAATTAGTAACCGATATATTTTTCTCCTCAAAAAGTAACAAAGAAAGTGCTTTTAATTTTTTTATATCTGTAAAAATAATGTCAGAAATAAATAAAAACTAAAATCGCAAAAAATCGTTGGACATTTTCACAGGTGGATCGGCAACACCTTATTGAATAAGGTCAGTATGTTAAAGTGAAGAAGGTAAAGGTTTTATATCTAACGAAGTACATGCCTTATCAGAAGTTCCCCAGGGACCATTATTTTTAATATTTTTATCAATTACATCGTTTCACTTCAAGTGATTTTCTATTATTTGCTGATGATCTGAAGCTATTTATTTAGAGGGATAGATAACGCCAATGACTGCAAAATATTGCAGTCGATTTTAACTATACACACTAGAGAATTGCTGTTATATTTCTTTTACAAGATTCCACTACACCTTGAATGAATCATCACTAAAGTCGGTCGTTATGGTTAAGGATCTGGGAGTCTTACATAATATAGTAGTTTTAGCCTCGTTTCGGACATTTCATCAATGGTTTCAAGATCACTAAACGTTCTCGGTTTTGTTAAGAGGTGTTCATGGAAGTTCACTATTGATCATTCACTTAAGCTGCTCTACACAAATTTCTGAGAAATATTGCTTACAAGCTCCATATAAATTTTATATTAGATGATCTTTTGGAGTTATAAGCAGATTTGGAAGCACACCTTGGCATTGATACGCTGATACATCGACGTCAAGCACAAGACCTAGTTTTGGTCTACGATATAGTAAACAGTGATGTAAATAGTCCGGATCTTTCAAAAGTGGTAGGAATTCATATTCGCCTTCTGTCGAAGCGAGCAATACGTTTGTTTCATCAGTTTAATAGAACTAATTTCGCTTATAATTCGTTCATTGAGAATGGCAATAATAGCACACAAATGTTAGATTTTTTTGCCCCAAGAAAGTGCTTTTCTGGGATCGGCAAGACATCTCTTTTGTGTTTGTAGTGACCCATCATTTTTATTTCATATTATAGAGCTTATTGTTCTGGTTTGTTATATTTTAAATCATATGTTTGTGCATTTGTATTATTATTCGTCGCATGACAATTTATTTGTTCCATAGACCCATTTTTCACCAGATGACATTTTTACATTTTTGGATTCAGAATATTAAAAATAACTATAATGTGCAAAAATGTTTCAAAATTTCGATATTTTAGAAGATTTTTTATTTCTATTTTGAGTCATATCCAATTTTTTAGAAGTATAGTGTCATTTCTTATTTGTGGTCTTTTTGAGCTATATCCGAAATACCTAAAGCTTGTGTGATTATTATCCATTTACACCAATAAAATCCGCGAAAAATGTGAGGTTATGCATGCCTTTTAACTGTTATGATTTAATATTTGGTGTGTCAGTACAAATATGTTGAAACGGGTATATTTTTTATCATGCGTTGGTAACTTTGAAGATGAATATAAAAAAGCCTTTGACTTGGGTTTAGACATAAAAGCTGTATCTAAACTAGAACGGGATAGAGATCGAGTCTTGCGATTTAGAGAAGAAAACGTTGCAGTGATATCTTCAGCATGGAAAACGTATTCTCTACTAAAAGCAAATGTAAAAAACTTTTTTACAGAAAAAAATCCAATCATTCAACATGACTTATACCGGAATTACTTAGCTAGTGCAATAAATCGAATCTTAAATCAAATTTTAACTCATATTCCTAATTTGAAAAAAAAAATAATCCTATAGTCTGCCGCATGTGTGCCTGAGAATCGCAACCAGATGATGAGTATGGCCCTAATAAATCTTTTGAATCGTCAAGATTCCGTTGAAATGATTGTACAAAAGTTTTCCGAACCTGGCCAGGGTCTTCTCCAGAAAGTTGATGCTATTCATAGTCAAATTGAAAGGTTTTTATGAAATGCAGAAATATACAGCTAAGTCTCTTTAATACGCATTTTAAAATCAAATCCTAAACGTAAACCTGCCTTTAAAATTAATTGCAACAAAAATTTTTTTTTCATATTCTGCAACCTGGAAATCAGACAAATTTAATCTTGTGGCCTTTAGCCAAGTCAAGGCCGTATTTTACAAAAAGAACTCTGATTACATTAGTTACAAACTAAGTTTCAACGGTGAAGAAATGTTAGTTTGTCTTATTAAAGGAAAATTGTCGTAAAAATAAAAAAGAGAATACGAAGAAGTAGTCCATATTCAAGTGGAGGAGATTGTTAACTATAGGAGATAAAAATCGTACCTGCACGAAATAACTAACATATATCTCTCAATCACCATTATACATGTCTTGGAGCACCAGGCTCCATCATCAGTGGTCAAATTAATAATTTTTTTATGAAAAGCTCATTTACATGGTGTAAACATTAAGTGTTTCAAGACAATTGCAAGAAACGTACTAAGACCATTATAAATTTTTTAAATTTAGATTTTCGTTAAACATGATTTTATTTTAAATAATTTAAAATTTTTGAAATATGTTTTTTTATAATTCTTAAAATATCATTTTCATAGTAGTGGCCTTAATACGTTTCTTGCTAAATTATTTCTAGTTTTTTTAAAGGAACCTATTAAACTTTGGAAGCAGTTTTCTTCCATTTTAGATTTCGGTCCACCAAACCAAACAAAAACTAGTGTGACGTATTGTATTTCTAATATAATGGGCGTTCCCCCGTAGATAAATAAATAAATAAAAAGAATTTCCAACATTACTACTGGTTTAAATATTTTTATATGCGTTAAAAATCTAGCAATTTATTTTACCACAGTGTTTCTAAATGCCATTATCTACCAATTTATCTGTTATAGAATAAAGGACTATATCTCTATCAAGATGTAACATGTGTATACGAAAATCGTAAATCGCTCAAACGATTTGCCGATTCTGCACGGTTTCAGTTCACGCATCACCGACCATCTATTTTTTAGTGTTTTTAACATTCGTAGATGCGAACTGAATATCAAACCATACTTCTCAGGTGGATTACTAGTCTTTTTGTAATATAATAAAATAGATAACACAAATAATTCAGGTGTTTAATTAGTTGACTTGATTATAATATAGATACTGGTATTTAGTGGTGTATATATGATTTAATTAATAATTTATTATTAGTATTAAACAGTTTCTAAGAACATTTATAAATTCTTCCTTGTTATCATGTTTTACATGCTCAAATATAATGATTCGACTTATTACATGCATTCCTTCTTGATCGTAAATATCTTTATCTGCATACTCTTTAAAAAGACAAGGTCGTTTATGCCCGTTTGCACCACATACAGTTTAAGTAGAGAATAGTTAAGTATCGCCTAAATTTTAAGTATTACTTAAAACGGAATTGACTTAGTTAAGTATGGGGTAAATTTGTCAACATAGCAAATTTAAGACAGTAATATTTCAGTTTTGTTTTCATAATATTCTAAAATATACATAATAATCCTTTATACAGGGTGTTAATTAAGTATCTGGCCAAACTTCAGGGGGTGATTCTTTGAGTGACTTTAAGGTAAAAAGTTCATATAAGCAGGTGTCCGGAAATGCATAGTTTTCAAGATACAGGGTGTCAAAAATTTTTTTTTACATTTATTTATTAATATCTCAAACACCTGTTGACCGATTTTGTTGAAATTTGGCAGTATTATCGACTATGATAAGACGCTAAGTTAACACCAATTGATTGTTGATTATGGCTTCCAGTGGCGTCGTAAGGGGCAGTTTCACGAATAAAAATAACAAAAAGAATGAAGAAGTGTTTTTAAGAGTGTTAACCAATTAAAATTCGTATTTAATATGGTTCAATATTCAAACATAGAAATGGCTGATATGCATTTTGTTTATGGAATGGCTCAAGGCAATTCAAGAGCTGCTAGACGCATTTACCAAGAAAGATATCCTCACCGCCCTGTCCCAAACAGACAAACATTGGCAAGGTTGCATGGAAGGTTGCGCGAATCGGGATCTTTTAACAGGTCGGTTGCTGTTATTGGAAGACCTGCAACTTTAAGAACAGTGGAGCTGGAAGAAGCAGTGTTACATGAAATTGAGCGTAGCTCCGAGACAAGTACACGTAAAATTACGCTCCAATTAAATACGACTCACGTTACTGAATGGCAAATTTTAAGGGAAGATCAACTGTACCCTTACCATATTCAGCGTGTTCAAACGTTATTGCCTGCTGATTTTCCACAGCGAGTTGTTTATTGTGCTTGGCTTTTGCAACAACTAATGGTATCTCCTACATTTTTGTCTAGAATTTTGTTTACGGATGAAGCATGTTTTTCCCGTCACTCAATCATGAACTTTCAATAATCGATGAGTAGAACCTTTGGCGTAGAACACTAAACTGACAATCGTTTTACCACTTCACCAAAACACTTCTTTTAAATCTCGACGCGCGTTTCGCTAACAATGTTAGCATCCTCAGGAGAGAATTAAAACTTTAATTTTTAAATTTAATTCTCTCCTGAGGATGCTAACATTGTTAGCGAAACGCGCGTCGAGATTTAAAAGAAGTGTTTTGGTGAAGTGGTAAAACGATTGTCAGTTTAATGAACTTTCAAAACAATCAAGTTTGGTGTAAAGAAAATCCCCATGCTATTGTGGAAAATAATTATCAACAACAATTTTCCGTCAATATTTGGGTTGGTATTGTAGGTGATTTCCTTATTCGACCCCATTTTTTACCCCCGAGATTAAATGGCCAGGAATATCGCCACTTTTTAGAATTTGTTTTGCCGGGATTATTAGAAGAAGTTCCACTTGCAGATAGAGCAGCAATGTGGTTCATGCACGATGGGGCCCCACCTCCCTTTAGCATCGTAGCACGGGAATTTCTGGATCGAACTTATGGAGGGCAGTGGATTGGTCGCGCGGGTCCACAGTCATGGCCACCCAGGTCGCCAGATTTAAATCCTTTGGATTATTTCCTTTGGGGGCATTTAAAGTCGCTGGTTTATAAAACTCCAGTCAATACTGAAGCCGAATTATGTCAGCGCATACGGGATTCATGCAATCAAATAAGACATACTCCTGGAATATTTCAGCGTGTTCGGCAATCGATGATAAGGCGAGCTAATGCTTGCATCGAAGTTGAAGGTGGACATTTTCAACAACTATTATAAATTTATCTTTATTTGTTGTTATGTTGTTAAGTTCTTAAACGTTTTTTATTAAAAAAGTATTGTCAAAGTTTAATTAATAATACGTCTTTGTCTTGTCTTAGGCATTTATTTCCACCACTGAACTTCAATATTAGCAATAGTAAATAAGATTCAATTAGCATTTTACTATTACAAAAAATACTGCCAAATCTCAACGAATTTGGGTAAAACGTAATTCGCAATAATTCTGTAAAAGTGATTTTTTAAATTATTCAGGGACATGCATTTAAGTGGTTTCAATTTTTTTTCTCGAAAACCATGCAAGATACGAAAAAATATCAAGAGACAAAAAAGTTGTACTTTTAATGGCTTAATCCAAATATTATTTTTTTAATTTTAAAAAGTCAGTGGCGCACATTTTTTTATTTTTATTCGTGAAACTGCCCCTTACGACGCCACTGGAAGTCATAATCAACAATGAATGGGTGCTAACTTAGCGTCTTATCATAGTCCATAATACTGCCAAATTTCAACAAAATCGGTCAACAGGTGTTTGAGATATTAATAAATAAATGTAAAAAAAAAATTTTTTTGACATCCTGTATTTTGAAAACTATGCATTTCCGGACACCTGCTTATATGAACTTTTTACCTTAAAATCACTCAAAGAATCACCCCCTGAAGTTTGGCCAGATACTTAATTAACACCCTGTATAGATACCCAGGAAACACACATACGTTTATTTAACGTTTATCATTACAAAACATCTTTCCAGAATACGTACATTTGACTTTAATCTGTCGCGCTGTTTCACGTTACAGAACACGAATAGCGAAATGTTAGGTAAATGCTTTAAAAAACGTGTATTGAACGTATTTAAGTATATATATTATTCAACGGTGAAATCAAACGTTATTTAAACGTTTCTAAAATACGTTAATAATACGATTACTCAAACGTTGATTATTAGCTTTTTAAAACTACAAATCTAACATTGATATTTAAAGTTGCTTTTATATATTTTAGTAACGTGAAATCAAACGTTATTTCAACGTTTCTAAAATGCTTTAATAATACGATTCCACAAACTTTAATTATAAGCTTTTAAAAAACGACTAATGCATGTATGTCTAACACTGTTATTTAAAGTTGCTTTTATATATTTTGTAACGTAAAATATATGTTAATAAAATGTATGGAATAAATCAATAAAACTACCAGATTTCCATTGTTGGTTTGGTACAAAAGTTTGATTAAAAAATAATGCCCTTTTTGTTAAATAGTTAAACCAAAAAATATAAATATAATAATTTAATTTTTTTGGTGTAAAAACACTTTTAGAGACAAGGAATACCTATAAAACAATTTAGGACGTAATATTCGTTGTTATTCCAATAATTCTAGTTTTACATCAAACGTTTCGTTGACACATTTTTTAAAAGTATTTGGAATCGTAATAGCAACGTTTTAAAATTTCCCACTTTAAATATTGCTCATTTTAAGAATAATTTCACATCTTCTTCTGATTGTACATTTGACGTTTTGAATTTTCCCATATTTCGCATTATTATGGGATATTTTACAGGTTTTCTTAACTGTAATTTTCGGATTATTATAAAATACTTAAAAAACGTCATTTTAACGTTTTCATTGTCGCCTCTAAATATTATGCGCTTCTAATGAACATTTGCGGTTTATTATAAATTACATAAAGAACGTTTTATATTAATTTTAACATGCGTTTAAAAAACATCTAAAAAAAACCTTTTTATTTTATGGTTTATTTATAATACATATACAACGTTACTTAAACATAATAAATGCACGTAGTTGTAATTAAATAAGAAAAACACGTGTCTATAACGTTTAAACTGAACAGTGTAAAATTAACCTTAAAATAAACCGTCAATTTTCTAACGAAAGACCAATTATCAACGACTGACGTTAATTTACGTATAATATGTGTTTACTGGGTATAGGTATGTTAAGCACAAAGGCGCTTTTCGGTCTTTGCTACTAACATATCTTCTAATGAAACCTGTCATATATCAGCCTTTCTTAAACCCTCTGTAGTGGTACATCCACTACAAGAGTTTATTATTGTTAAAAATTATAATTTATTTACTATAGATATAATATACAGAATTCTGTGAAAAAAGTCAGAATTGCAAATCACCGAGTTTTTTACAAAATTCTGTAAATAAATTCAGAATTGAAAAAGTGTCTGAGTTTTTTAACAGAATTCTGCAAAAAAGTCAAAATTGTAAAAAAAATTGTATGGCCCTTTTACGCTTTCGTACTAACTAAACAACAGCAATATAAATATATAAAAACAAACTATTATTTACTTACAATTTTGAGACAAATATAAAAATTCTTAATACCTACTCTACTATTTGTCCTATATCGACAAATTCCTGTTTTAAAGATTTTAATACTTAAGGACAATTAACTGCAGATACTAAAAATTTTTTTTTAGATGCTTCGAGTTCTCTTTTTTACATGCGGTCATCTATTTTGCAAACTATACGATTCTTTTTTCTATTTTCTCCGCCACTGACGGGTCATTCGCGTTCCCCGCAACGTATAATATTATTATGTGTATATATGGAGTCAGCACTTCGTGATTAGAGCCTGGGAGTTCGCTCTTTATTCACTCAACCGTTTTAATTGATGGGCTATAGCCAACTGAGGATGCCGTCGGTCGCCGTCATCATTGCCGGTTACATCGCGCTATGCCCCGCTGGATTCGCAAAATTTAATGCTTTTGCAATATTTTTCAAGAAGTTGTAAGTAAAAGCAAGAAAAAAATATTAAGTTATATGCATAGATTAAATGCAATTGAATATGGGATAAAAGTAAGTGTGTATATATTATGTGTTGTTATCATGGTATATAATAGAAGTAAGTAGAGCTTTGTACCTTTATCGAAAATAATGTTTAGTGTATTCTTAGTATCTAGTTACGAAATTAAAGTGCACAGGTTATTTTTATTTACAGGATGTAACATACATAATATGTACTAATAACCAGTGTAATGACAGCAGTAAGGATACACAATAAGTAGGCAAATAATGCAAATAAAATACAAAACACAAAAACGCTATCCGCTACGATTGTAACACCACTAAAGTCCAGGGTTGGGTTCGATTGGGTATAGTATGATTGACCATTTAATAATAAAGTAATTGTACGTTAACTTTGAGTAAGGTCGTAACAAATATACATGCAGATATGTATTTCATGTTATACTTCTAGCATTAGCACTATATAGGAGGAACCTCAGTGCCAAAGTGTTAAACCAAACAAAAAAAATTTGCAACCATAAATAATTCAAAGTTGAAGGTTTTTTGGGTAATGAAATTGTTTTAAGGGGTGATTGCTTGTCATTTTTAAAGAAAAATTTTTCATATAAACATGTGTCGTTCGAGATACAGAGGGTCAAGAATTTATTAAAAAATGTATTTATTTATTGAAAAAACGATGGTGATTTTGCCGAAACTTGGCATGTTCGTTAGTAAAATCAAATCAAACAATTTATTGTTCTTAAAGATTTACAATCTTATAACAATGGAGTTCGGCTTTCGATCAAAAACAGAACATAGTAATGGAAACCTAAATACCCATACCAAAGAAAGAAAATTCTTACACTAGTGATAAAGAGAGTAAAAAACGAGAAACAAAAGTACTCTTGCCAGTTATAAATTAATAGATGATGGACATTTATAACAATATTATATCTATAATAGTAAATTACAAAAAAATAAATAAAAAAAAGAAAAAGACAACACACCTAGGTAAAGAAACAATAAGCGTACATCAGCTGCATATCACATAAATTAATAATTCTTAAACATTAACAAAACATGAAACAAAGTAACAATATAGGGAATAATCTTGACATAAAAAAAAAGAGAAAGAAAAGAAAAGCACAAAGTACGAACATCACTCATTTAAAACAAATTATCGCAGTTTCAGACACCCAAGAAGAAAATTAGCGATTTTGCGAATGTTCGATAAAGTAGGCTTATTTAAAGTTGACACGAATCGTTCAACATTTTGCATTATTGAGACACTATTACGGAGGCCATAGTACAGTGGACATTCAAAGAGATTGTGGTGAAGTGTTTCATTGACAAGTAGGTTGCACATCGTACAGAAGTTATCAGGTTTTACCAAGTTATTAAACTGTTTATAGGAAAATTTGTAGAAATGAATATTCGTTAACCTAATTTGAGCTAAAATCCTTATGTAATGAATTGAGGTATTAAAGTTTAAATAAATTTGTTCATTGGTTTGTTCGTTAGTATTAATGAGAAGTTGTTTCTGATTTTTTACATTTTAGTCAACTGTTTATATCAAATAATGCTCAAAATGAAAAACACGACTATCAATACAAGCTTGAAATCATCTGTCTATTGCACACTTTCGAAAATTCCTGGAGTGTTACGTATGAACAATAGTTTAAGATTTTCTTACTATTGAAATATGATTTGCCAATAAAATAGACAGATGGCTATTTTGTATATTATCCAGCTAGTCTATAATCTAGCCAAACTAAAAACTTTCACCCTAACAGCTATAATAACTAAAATTCATGTGACTGATGATCGAGCTATAGACCCCTGAACCATGAAACACATACACCATAGTATTAGGTCATTCAAAAAGACCATAGGATGACACATATAGATTGTAAAGATATCAGATGATAGTGGTTTTACCATTTTACATGAACATTTGGGTATGCGAAAGCTTTGTACCACGTGAGCCGACTGTGAGCCAAAACAACGAATTGATGCTTCAGAGGAGTGTTTGGCGCTGTTAGACCGCAATAAAATGGAATTCTATCGTCAATATGTGACAATGGATGAAACATGGCTTCACTATTACACACCAGACAGTCAGCTGCGTTTACAACAATCGACGAACCGAATTCAAATCGAGCAAAGACGCAACAGTCGGCTGGTAAGATGATGGCGGCTGTATTTTGGGATCCGAACAGAATAATATTCCTCGACTACCTCCAAAAAGGAACCACCATCAACAGCGACTATTACTGTGCACTTTTGGATCGGTTGAAAGCTGAAATCGCAAAGAACCGGCCACATTTGCAAAAGAAAAAAGTGTTGTTTCACCAAGACAATGCACCGTGTCACAAATGGATGAAAACGATGGGAAAATTCGATGAATTGGGCTTCGAATTGCTTACCCACCCCACCGTATTCTTTAGATTAAATCCCCAGCGACTTTTTCCTGTTTTCAGATCTCAAGAGAATGCTTGCTGGAAAGAAATTTAAGTCCAATTATGAAGTAATCGCTGAAACGGAGGCCTATTTTGACGAGAAAGAGAAATCGTACTATAAAAGTTGGAAAATCGCTATACTCATTGTATTGCTCTCGAAGGCAACTATGTTGAATAATAAAATCGAGTTTTGTCAAAATTTTGTTTTTTTCTAATTTTATAATAAAACTTTGTGGATGTGACCAATTTTCTTCTACTTGAATTTATTAAAGTAAAAATATTACATCGTATACAGTGCTACGAACAAAAACATAAATCTTAGTTTTTTTATGATCCCGCTTAATTTGTTGTAATCATTAGGAATCCATTAAAATAGAGAATATTGTAGAAATACTACTGGGCGCCACGTATTGTTAAACTTCCTGGTCACTCTTATGACACATAGTCGTCGACAAACGCAACTTTCAAGGATGGGAAATTAGTTTCAGAATAAATATTGTGTTTTTTAATTAAATACAAACTTGACTCATTAATGGTTAAATTATGGGGTTAGTTTGTCCATTTGAATATCATTGTGCTGATTTTGGTCCAACAAATTTAATATTGAAAGAAAATTAAAAAAAAAGACATGCAGTTTATCTGCTACTAATGTATTGTTAGCACATTTTGAGGATTTTCTTATTAGGCATTTGAAAACACTAGTTCATGGAAATTATACTAAAAAAAGGGTGTTGCCTTGCATGAAATAATTTTTTGATATTTTGTGTCTGATAAAGTGGTAATACCAAATCCAAATTTATGTCCTCGAAAGCCCTCGGGATCATTGTTAAATTCTATTAAAATCGCTAAATTTTCTAACTTTTTGTCAATTTTCACCATCAAGGACTAATGTTACCGCAAAAGTCCTTCTATTACAAAAAAAGGGAATAATTTGGACTGTGTAGGTAAGATACAGCAATTCAAAGTTTTACAAACTATATTTTAGTTACAATTCAAAACTGCAACAAAATATAAGACGTTTCCTTAAAAATTATATCTAATACTCTGTTTGTTTGAACATAATTTAAAAATATGGACATCCATACAGCCACAGCTTTCTTTAGACAAGCCATTACTAAACTTGCCAACGTTGAGAACCTTAGAGTCTAATTAAACTAGTGCTTATTGAGCTTAATTGAAACAGTTTTTTTATATAAAACTGTACAAATATATCGTCTATATTTTGTGTAAGTTACAATACCGCATAAAATGTTAGTTAATAAAATAAAGTAATTTGTTTGGACTCTTTGGCGGTGGTAAAAATGGTGCCATTGCTATAGGTGTACTAATTGGTTCTATTTTTGGTTCGTGAGCAGCCTTATTTTTGTAAAACTAGTAGTGAATTATATGTGTCAAAATACTATTACAAGATTCTCAAAAGTCATCCATAGAATAGCACGGAGACGCCTTTGAGCTTTGACTGATTTTTTTTTTGTGCGAAACATAACACACTAAATCAGTACAGAACAAGCTCAGTTACCTGTCTACCTAATTACTCTTTGTGGTAATACAACAACTGTAATAAGACAGAAGAATGATGCCGACATATACACTATAAGGTCATCGTGATGTATTTAATTTTTATCTAGATTTAGATTCATTCTACGTATTTATTATATTAACTTTGTTATCAAGGTAATCTATGCGTTATATCTCTCTTGTAACTGATTGTGGTTATTTGACTGAGTTGAATTTGAATTACAAACGCACAACGTAACTAAGCCTTACAATAATTATGTTACGCTATTCGTTCATTAAAACTTTACGAACAAGTGTTTTATATACCTAAATTTGTTATTGGGAGTTAAGGTTTTGACAAACCGATTCTATTTAAATCCATAGTCCAATAGTTTCTTCGAGAGGGTGATATTGACAGATTCGAGCGGCCACCTCTTTCTCCGAATTTGATTCCCATCGACCACGTCTTTTCTAGATCGACTCATCATCGTTTGAACCCACCTAGCGTTCAGCTCAGGAGCTCATTGAAGCCGCTTCCAAGGAATGGAGTAACATTCCTGAATAATACATGGTAGTGTGAAACAAATTTCCAACATAACTAAAAGTCTTGTTACTTTATGTAACAAGCAATTCATAATGTTTTTATTTTCCTCAGAATTCAGTTATTAATTTTAAAGTTTACCAATTGGAGATTTTTGTATAATGTGATAACCTCATTAATCATATGTGTGATAAGAGCCCTTTCATGATTACAATAAACCATCAACTTGACTCAGTAAGTAATTAGCAATCTAAAGAAGCATTCAGCTGACATTAATTCTTTTTGTAACGACAATCCCATTTCATATCCCACGGTAAACAATGCGCAATACTCTAAATATGCTGTGATTTCGACAACTGACAAAAAAGAGCACTTCAACGATCCCAATCAGAACACCATAAGATAAGCCATTAGCACCAATTTTTCCATACAGATCAATAATAAATCGGATCGTTACCGAAAACCCATTAAAGGCATCGTTTCGTAAGCAAAGCACGCGATTGAAATGGAGCACACAAAATGCGTCGTAAGTTTTTATTGTTCCAGTCGTGAAACAATAGTGCACATAGCCGGGGTCCAACAAAACAAAAATTTTAATATTTAATAGCTGAAAGTTTGGGTATTGGGAGGCAGGGCACGCACAAATGGACCAAGACACGTTTGGTATTCCGCGAGGGTACGCAAACAGAGTGCAGAGATTTTTGTTTGTTGTGTATTGCAATAACATTGTGGTTTTGCAGATGGAGATGTTGGAATATAATAATGAGCGTTGTCATGAATATACGCATGAGCTGCATAATGTACATGAATAGTTCCACTTTAGTATACCATTATTAATAAATTACGCTAATACCTAGTAATAATACCGACTAGATAGTAAAGTTGGTGACGCACAGAATTTCGCAAAAATTGTTTTTTTTTTTAAATTAAAAACTCTATTGCAATAAAACAGTTTAAAATAAAAAAAAAAAGCTTTGGATGAAGCACTTTTGAAAGAAAAAAAGTTAATCGAAAAGTTGAATAAAACTAGACGTTCGCGCAACGCAGTAGTGTGCCCTGATTACAATTGACTTGTTATTATATCAATAATATACAGGGTTATTCACACCATACGGCACGGAATAGTGCGTCTAAACTATTTAATTTCCTAAAAGTTTTATTCATGGGTTCGATATGGCTATATTTTAAAAATATTATGAATCTACACAGAGTGTCCTAAATATAAGAAATGAACCATAGTTGTGTTTTTTTAAATGGAATGCCCTGTATATGAATATATTTTTAGATTCCCCCTTCAAAATAAACATAACTTTCATTAAAGTAAATCTCACCTAAACCTGACAGGGTTTTAAATATTTTAGTTTTTATAAAAATATTGTCACCTTTAGGTTTAACGTGAACTACGAGGGCATTGAAAATAAGAACCTTATCTAGAAGATGAAACACCGAATACCAAGTTTAAATAGATTAAGTTTATTAACAATTAAAGTTGAGAAGAGTTTACAAAATGATGAAACTTAAATTAGAGACTATAGAATTAGAATAATTTAGAATAATAGAATGCGAGTACAAACAATATTACTTACATTAAAATATAAGACCACATACGGTCAAAATGCACTATGGTTCACATTTTACTGCCTTCAGGTTTTCTTACTATTAGTTTAAAATCAGGACCCAACTAAACTTATTTCTCTGGAGAGGAGAATTTATACTAAAAGGATTATCTCTCTCTTTAACAATCTTGCGCCTAAATCCTCCCTGTGTGACCAATGATAATGAGGGAGGTTGCATTGAATCAAAGATGGTTTCCTGAGTTTTCTATGCTAATTGGTTATTAACATAATAATTATATTGCGCCACCACCCCTACATCGCGTTTATTTAGGTGTGGTATGACTACCCTTGAAAGTGGAGGGTAAGAGGCAGGGCTCCTGATTATCGAGAAATGGTGACTCATCTAGATAAACTAGAATAAACAGGAAAATAATATTTTTGTATTTTTCCATCGAACATCTGGGGTTGTTATTTTGTTATTATTTATATTTATTTATTAATAATTATTTTGGAATCTGTACTCGTGACAATATATTTCTACTGCGTAAACTTCATTTTTCATAAATCCTTAAAATGAAAAATCGAGGAGATTAAGGTCGGGACAACGAGCTGGCCAGGATACAGGCCCCCCTCGACCAATTCACGTATTTCAAAATCTCCTGTCCAAATATTCCCTTGCCACTCGAGAAAAGTGAGCTGGCGCCCCATCATGCATGTAATACATTCTTCCAATAATGGCCAATGGGACATTCTCTAATAATGTGTTTAAATCATTCTCCAAGAAATTTCGATACAGTACACCTGTCAATCAATTGGGCAATCGAAATGGGCCAATTAGGTAAACCCATATTGGTGACTGCGAATTACAGTTTGATGAGGATTCTCATCACTCCAATGGTGCATGTTAATGTAGGTTCAGAATACCATCACGACTAAAACCAGCTTCGTCAGTAAACAAAATTGATGAAATAATGTTTTGTCTTTGGTTTTGCAAACATTCGCAAAATTGTACACGAGGAAAAAAGTCATATTCCAGTGAATGAATTTTTTGGAAATGATATGGCGAAGGAGTTGTTCTTTGAAAATTTGTCTAACTGATTCAAAGTCAAATTTTTGCACCGCTGAACTTGTTTTCCTGGTGCTTGTTCTCAGATTATTTTCTACCATTCGTAAAACAGTTTCTTCGTTTCGCACAGTGCGACGAGTTCTGGAAACCCCACTATTCAATTTTGGTTTTCTAAAACAGGCATCTTCTCCCAAACGCCCATGTACATCAATAAATTTTCGAACATTAGGAACTTGTCTTAAAGGATATCATTCTCGATAGAGACGTTCAGCTTAGTAAGAATTTGATCTAGCTTCGCCGTAACACATAATCATGTCCCTGTATTCTTCAAAAGTGTAGTGAACCATTTTTGAAATCAATTTTGAATAATTAGTGAGAAAACCAATTTATACACTAATCATATTGTTATGCTTATTCGTTGGCCAAACCAGCCTTAAATCAGTGTCTAAGCATTATTTTCTAACTAATACAAAAGGATTATTTTTAACTTTACTTAGTGACAAAATAACCAAAAATTGAGCCGTAATCTACAAATTAAAATCAATACATTTTCTTGTTAATTTCAAATTATCGTACACCTAGGGTCTGCTGATTTAGGTTTACCAGTTTAGTTTTCGGACATCCTGTACATTCACCAAATTGCAACTTCACCATAGTCATTATATTATGATAAGGACGATTTATTTATCAATTTTCATTAATTGTTTTTATCAAATTTAGCAACATATTTTTACAACAGCAATTTATATTATTTTCTGTGGCCGGAATAAATTTGTTATTTTTAGCAATAACACATGAATAAAAAAAATATATTGCAGGTTTTCATAATAGCTCGTCACGTAG
Organism: Apoderus coryli; assembly: GCA_911728435.2. NCBI lineage: Eukaryota > Metazoa > Arthropoda > Insecta > Coleoptera > Attelabidae > Apoderus > Apoderus coryli. The sequence continues at coordinate 36,090,446 of OU452199.1, forward strand.
GTATCAGAAGCTGTTATTTTCGATTAACACTAAAATACCAGCAACAAAAAGAAATTTTTATAACGATAATTTAATGCGAAAACTACACGCGTATAAATTGTCCAAAGATAATCAATTATTTATCACATTTTGTAACATTGTTGACGTATCAAAAACTCGTTACGTGTTTAAACTGTAAATTCTTGAAAAAAAAATCTCTTAACATAATATTTATATACAAAGTTGATGGAATTCAATACTGAACATTTTTTGGAAGTTATGAATTGCGCGAATTATGCATTTTAATATCTAAACTTTATAGAGTTCCATTCTGCGGCTCCGCGATTTTTTCATTGCAGTATCAAACAGGAATCTTTTCACCTTATTCATATATATTTCAAATATTTTCTATAGTCCAAAAGTTCTATTATTAAAAGCATTTTATCATTTTTGTGTCTCACAAAGAATTTTATCACAAATTATATTGCCTCCTTACAAAACAGAGGCTGACAAAGCAAAGCAAATCGTTTTGCAAACAAAAATGTTGAAAGGTACTGATGCTCTTTGGAAACTACTGCAGAATAATCAGCAAAACCTTGAACAAGCATCAAAAATGTTTAATACTGCTTAATATCAAAACACTTAGAAATAATTTTGATTCATTGATAAGCGAATCACGTAGTTTTATTGCGGAATGGGACATAAAGGCGGAGTTTTCACAAAAGAGCATAACTAGACCTAAACGATGTTTTGATGAAAAGAAAAATCATTTTCAAGTAGAATAAAATGAAGACTGGTTCAAAATAAAAGTTTTTTATACAACGTTAGATATTATAATATCTCAGTTAAAAAATAGAACGTCCGGGATAAGTGAAATTTGCAAAACTTTTCGTGGATTATCTGCAGATGTGTTAGGTGATGATTCAGTTTCAGATGCTGAATTGTATCGGATGGGTCAGGAATTGTACGTCAAATATTCCGATGACATTTCCGATACGATATCGTCTCAACTTGTTTCATTTAGGAATTGTTTTAAGCGTGATTTATGTAAGATAAAATCAATTAAAGACCTAATGGTATTTATATTAATTGAAAATCTCAGTTACTGTAGTAGGTTCAGCGAAATTTTGACGGCTTGCTACATATTCCTGAGTCTTCCTTGTGACGTAATCGTGCCTCCGTAGCTCAAGCCGGTGGTGGTCTTTAGGTTTCACAACAACCCTCAGGCCTGGGCGCCAGCTAAAATTAAAATTTTAACAAAGAATTGGGGAAAGGAGCTGTACAAGATGTGCCACCTACGTTTAATAAAAATATTATTTATTTAGTATTATGTAGCAAAAAAAATAAATTAAATAACAAGATTAATACAATGATAAACTATTTAAATAAAAAAAATATAGGTACTTATAATATTTGTCTTTGATTTTTTTAGGTTTAATCGCTAATAAGTAGCTGACTATTGTACCACTGTTAAATTTAGTAAACTATAAAAATAATAAAAATAAAAACAACTTACAAAATTTAGTACTAGCTACCAAGATTGGTTAACAAAGTCTCGTACCGGTCCTCACGTAATGTGATTGGGACTCCTTTTCGTCGATAACACGAAATACAAACTTGTACTCGACCGAGTATGAACAGATTTGGCCTGTATTTGCTGGGTGATGCGTTATTGTTGAATATGTCAACACACAGGTAGTCAAAGTTCCAATATTTTAACTATAGCCAAGAAGCCTAAAATTGGCGAAGCCACCGTTATGAAATTAATTTATTAAAAAGTTCTACTAATTCTTACCTAATCGGTAATTAGGCTTCGCTAATTTAATCAGTAATACTTTGTTGATTTTCAAAAGTAAATTCTGTATAGGTACGTTTGCTGTTTCGCTTCTCGCTTCTAAATGCCTCTTTTTAAACCGCAAATTTACACACTTTCTACCTATTTTAGTATCGGGCATAGATACTCCCTTTGAAAAACTATAAGTGGTGCGAAATGACAAAAAAGGAAAAGGAACCAATGTATGTGGACATATTGAAAACTTTAAATACTTTAAACAGGTTGAAATATTTACAAAAAAATTACTTAAATTGAAATGCAAAATACGAGGGTCGTTAGTAAAGTAATCATTAATTTTAAATCCAAAAATCTGACCGTTACATCCTGCATCTGTAGCAACAGCCGAACGTTCTTTTTCCATGTTGAAATTGATAAAAAGTTTTCTTCGAAACACCATGGGACAGGAAAGACTGTCAGGGTTGTCAATTCTGTCAATTGAGAACCAGATTGCGCGAAAAATAGACGTGTCTTCCATAGTATCGACTTTTACTACTTAACATTCGTTCTGGTATTGCGTAATAATGTCATCTTTAGCTGATTTTAGTGAATGATAAGACAGATTTTGCCCAAATCTTTGTAACTCCCCATTAAGGAAGCAATGGTTCAACTGTTTAAGCCAGTTATATCTGATATCAGCCTATCCACCTTGCATTAGGTGAAAACATCTTAACAAACAAATCTTGGGGTATCTGGGGCCATCCATCTTTAGAATCTTCAGCAGCCAGCTTAAAACAAGTTTTAGAACAGTAGAAGAAACCGGTATTCTACCGCATTCCAGTCTTAACATAGCAACAGCTGTATTTTTTGGGAGTAAAAGTAGCCGTTTAAATAAACTTGTTTGTACTTTTTCGAGGATATCACAGTATCTCAAACCCCAAACGGAAATTCATGAAGAAAATGGAAATGGAATATAATATAGTCAAAAACCGAAATTAACTCAAAATATCATTTCTATCGTTCCTTGTATAAATAGATATAGGTACCATAGTTTTTGTATGCATATATACAGAAGAATTATAGCAAACAGTTTTCTTTCTTCATTTTCTGTTACTTTATTATTCGAAGAATGCAACATTGGCAAGTTATACAATGGTACTTTATAAGTTGAGCGTCCGAATTTATATCTACGACTTCCAAACTGTTTAAAGATCTTCCTAGGTAAATATAAAACATTTATTCCTATAATAGATGCAGTGGTGGAGAACATTTCGAATTTCCCAGGGAAAACTATTCATAAATTAAAACACAATCATTTTTTTTTTTGAGGCTATTGATTATATTGACATAAAAAGTGTATTTGAACTCAATAATGTATATTTTAAATAAACATAATTTTTAAACAGAACTGACCGGCTAAGAAAAAATATAAAGCAAATTTGCATTTGATTTTCCATGCTTTTCCTAATTTCTATCCATAGGAGAGTTTTGATCTCTGTTTTCACAACAATGTGCTATTTTTGATAAGGCTGATGATAGAGTTGAAACTTTTTTTAATAAATCGGTGGAGTTATGTGTTTTCATTGTAATTATTGATATTACACCCCACTGCATTTTTATCGATTACTTTTTTAACATCTCACGGACAAAATTATTGCATATTTTATTTTAGGTCTTTATTTTTTTCCCTTTAACACTTTTGTGATTTCAGTTGCTAAATCTGTTACATTCAAGTGTTCTACATATATTGCAATTTATTACAGATAAAATAATGTTTAGACATAGCTTTTATAAGTGAATAAGCGATAACGTTAAATTATAACTGAATAAGCGGAAATCTATAAACGTAGCCTAGTGTGCCTTGACGATTAAAACAATGGCTTCTCTTTATTTGACGTTGTCAGAATGACATTTTTAATGCATAATTTCTTCAATCTGGAGCACGTGCGGACTGGAATGAACATCAATGGGGAAAAGTTCTTTTTACAGACGAAACAAGAATACAACTATGGAAGCCTGATGGACGTAGTCGAGTATACAGATCCGGAGAACGTTTCGCAGAATGTAACGTTGCACATAATCTTAACGTTGGTGGTGGTTCCATTATGCTATGGGCTGGCATTAGTTGGGTGAATCACACGGAGCTCATTGAAGTGAATTTAAGGATGAATACTGACTGTTACATACGCAACATCCCTACAGAACATATTATACCATATGTCGTCTTTATTGGATATGATAACTTTGTGCTAATACACGATAATGCCCGTGCCATGCCACAAGAACAGTAAACCAGTACATTGAAGATGTTGGGATTGCGAAGCTAGAGTGCCTACCATACAGTCCTGAGGCAAATCTCATAGAACATGTTGTATGGGATATCCTGCTAATAAGAAATACTCGAGCACGGAATCCATCAGCCCCTGACTCAATTGCAGAATTAAGGATTGCTGCACAGGAAGAATTGAATCGAATACCACAAGAAACCATCAAAGATCTTTTTAGAGGAGGAAATACTAAGTACTAAATTGTTATTCTTTTGTCTTAAACTAATTAATGAATGTATCGTGTCGCTGTTGTTGTTCTTTCCTAATTAAGCGTTAATATCAAAAACAGGCCATTTCACTCATTTCTTTCTTCTGTTGTAAAGCTTCAATATGTAATTAATTTGATTATTAATAACGTAAAAGACTGTAATGTAACAGATTTAGCAACCGAAATCACAAAAGTCTTTAAAGGAAAAAAAATAAAGACTTAAAATAAACTATGGGACTGTTTAGGATGAAACAAATGAAATTAAATCTTAGTAGGGGTTGGTTGGATAAGATTGCGATTAACGTTTCTGATATAGTGTATATTTAATAATCATTATTTAAGCTGTTCTTATTCTTCTAGTGTCTTCTATTCTTGTAAAAAGTTTTTGCATTAAAAATAGTTAGATATTTTATAAAATTTTGCATTACATATCCAAGTGTCACCAGGGTGTTTTCGCTTTATATCTCGGTAAAAAGATGTTCTGTGTTATTTTTGTACCTAGTATATGATATTGTCCTGTCGAGGAAGTATAAAATTCTTTGAGTAACAGCTCACAACACTATCGTAACGAAAACGCCAATCTCAAAAACAATAAACGATAAACAAAATTTGCGCAAATCTAGTGGCCACGGTCGCCGCTGAATTCACGACCCCCGCGCAATCCCCTCATCAAAAAGCTGCTCAATGAGATAACCTATATTATAGTTAATTCGCCTTAGATGTATACCGCCTCATAATTATTACATGGCAATTGGTATACAACGGTGAATTTTTAGAAACGGTGTTTCTGTTTAAATTGGAGAATAATGTGCATTTTAATGTTAATTTAAAGTTTGTCTGAAAATATTATATAGTTTTAGCGTTTCAAGTGTTAACTTTTATCGCCAGTGGCTTTTACAATCGGCTTTTTTTAATGTTTATGCTCGCCATATGGAAAAATAAATTAAAAAAAAAATAACAAACAGAAAAATTATTACTACTTGGAGGCACTCGCCTTTTATTTTCTAACTTCATCATCATATCATTTTAATATTCAAGTTGTGCTAACATTTAAAGTTTCTATTTGTAAGTAAAAGTTTTTTTTTTGCAAAATAGTATTTCCTGTAGAGTTAAGAAAACGTGTGCTACCACTGAAACAAAATCTGTAGCTGATGTTATTGTATTATAAGTTACATACAACGCCGAAGAGCTCACTTGTTCAAGTATGTGTGCATCATAAGTTTATGCTATATTTTATAGAAGGACAGATGGTAGATATTGTATTTGTCTATTGAGCTACGTAATAACAGTGCATAAGAAAAATGTAAAAAAGTTATGGTAGAAGAAACAAGCAAAATAGGACTTATATTGTACCATTACATTCTGCCTTTAAAATATAGGGCCTAGACAAGTCATATCGAACATGATGATCATAACAAACGATAACAAGTGCTAATGTAAGTAATTTTTCCCCAAATTGGTCTCATTATAATAAGAATAACAACAATATAATATACAGGGTGACATAGAACACGGGTCCGCAAGGCCTTCGGTTTAAAGATACGGGGTGTTGAATTTTAATTTTTTTTGTGGGTTTTTTTGAATATCTTTAGCCAGAGACGCAAGAAATGGATAAAATGTGGTATACAGGGTTTTTTTATCATACTAAATTCAAATATGATATTAGTTTTGTGATTACTGATAGAGGGCGCTACATACAGGGTTCCATCCCTATTGAATTGGTCGTAACTTTATTGCTATACACTGTATGTCATTTTTGACTGAAAAAAATTGTTATCCCTTCTTTTATACTGAAGAAAGGTATACCTTGTCCAAGTCATTAGAAGCAATGATTCCAGTACAAATGCATCTAAAAGCCGACAATGCACACAAATTATTCAAAAACCGCGAAAGTAACCTTTGCAAAATCAATGATAAATAAAAATTAAATAATGTGTCATAATGACACTTGTCAAACTAATGTAATAGTTGTTAAAGGTATTTTGTGTTCTTCATTAAGTTTTTAATTGTTATAGTCACAAGCACAACTAGCTAAAATACATTATGTCAAATGGTATCGTTTATACAACGTTTAGTTTACCAAGTTATGATGATATGTAATAACTTTGAATGTTGTAGTAAGAATAGCGACAGCCTCGGCTATAGTCGTCGGCGTTCGGAAACATGTTATTACGAGAAAATTCAAACTATTGACATAATCGCATATTATATAATATATAATAATTGATATTTCATTAACTTTATGATATAAATTATGAACATATTATTATTATGTCTCTGCTATGAACAAAATTATGCCGTAGTTTGAATTTCCTACCATGACGTTTCCGAACGCCGACGACTACGGCCGAGAACTTTATGACAAAAACTGTCAAAGTTCAATTATTTCAACTTTTATGATTATATTACGACAAATGGCAATGTGCGCAGGTCCGCAGGGGAGCTTAAAAATCAATATAAAATGTAACCTATAAAAAAGATAAACAGCTTGAATGTAGATTATTTCATGCACGTTCCCATTCTTTTTACCACTAGATGTCATCCATACATAACTGTACTCCCCTTTTACTTCAGCTATCTTGGATCTTGATTTTCTTTCTCTAGAAGGCATTAGAGGTGTATGTGCTTTTCTAAAGGATTGCTCTCTAAAGTTGTAGTTTTGCCTATAGTAGAATTTATAGGATCTCACCCAGATTCACTTTGCTGTGGACTTCTACTTATTTTTTTCTCCTAGTACACGTACCCGTCGAGGTAACGGGTGTTCCCTAATCTGGCCGATTAACCTAGAAGTTCAGGCCATATAATAGAAGAAGAGGAAGTAACTAGGGATGCGAAAATAGTAAAAAGTATCGATTCTGATACCCGTAATTTTTGCCAAGTGTGGATTCTACCGTTACTTGTCTAAAAAGTATCGATACTCTTAGGTATCGGTATCGAAAATGTACACAACACTTTTAAAAATAAAACTGCTGAATGTATATTATATTTTGTGTTACATAACATAGGAGATAGGAGATCTATGAAGTATGATGCAAAATTGTGGACAAATTTACAAAATTGTTTTAAATGTTTGGTGCGCATAAAATACAGATTTTGATTGGCTCGGCACTTTGGTTATGCTTGTTGTCATGACTATATGTCGGAAAAACGCTCGCTTTTCTTATTTGTTATGCATTATACACTAAAACTGTGACAAAAATTACGACTAATCATATTCACTGCGTTATACAAAAACGTTGGCTAAACCGGCCTTATACTAATATTTCTTCTGTCGTACTCAATTGTCGCTAATATGTTCGCATTGACATTTGTGAACTAATTTATTTGAGGTTTGTGATAAATAATTTGTTATTGTATATTATTCTTGGTGTCATAATTATATGATATTTTACCACATTCTGTCTCTATTCATATACAAAACTCTGATTGTTTTAAGTTTCTTCTTGTAGAGTTAGATTCGTATTTTCGGTACAGTTCGATTGATAAATGTATTACTCCTTTGGATTTTATCAGTCAAGTCAAAGTTCTTGACAGAGAGTCTAATTATAGAAATCGTAATATCCAGTGTTATGCTGCAAATTACTTACACGACACTGATAATATGAGAACTGACATACATTTGAATACACACGGTGAATGTCCGTGTCTGGTGAGTTTAATATATGACGAAACTAGGTTATAGGTCAGCTCAGCTCAATACATCAACAACCGAGTGTAGGACAAGGCCGTGACGATGCTCTGTCAATGTTGGGAAGCCCTTACGGCAATAATCTTAATCTCTAAACGAGATTTGGGACAAACCCTTACCTCGGCGGCGTATAATAACGTCAGGTCAGCAATAATTGTTATCGTTCAAACTGATTTAGTGGACTAGATTAATGATAGCAGGAATGCTCCTTAATTTTAAAGTTAACAAGTTCTGTTTTAAAATTTTCTTATAATTGAGAGAGAGAGATGTTTTTGGCGACACCTAGCGTGAACAGGCAATATGCCGGGTGAAACACAGTTCACAAACGATGGCCGGACAAGAAGTAACAACTCCATTATATCCTACTGCCAACACTAGATGCGCCCGAATCCCCTAGCATGGAGGCTTTATTTAAGAATTGCTTGTTTCTTTATGTAACAAGCAATTCTTTCTTATAATTATTTTTAAAATGATTTATGTGAAAGTATTTTTGGGAATTTTCGTCTCTTGTAAAGGCGAATTTTGATACACTTTTCCGATGGGTGAACCACAAGAGAAATTTATTTAGAATTAGGAGAAGAATTAGTGGTTAAAAAAATAAAAAGGAAATTAGAGGAACTACTTGAGGAATTAGTGCGGTATTAGTCAAGGTATATTAATAGAATTACTCTGGGTACTTGCCTATTTTTAGACATTAAAACTTGTGTTTGATTGGTTGTGAATTGTTGAAATTGGCCAGATTTAAAAACACCTAAATGAAATCAATAGAGAGAGATAAGACTGGATCAATATTATTCAGCCGTTTCTTGTATTTAAAGTCATCGTTCATCAATTGTGTTTCAAAATCTTTTGAAGTCATTTATAAGTAATAATAAATAGCAAATTACCAGCTCTTTGTATTTTTCCTTGTTCCATATTGTATGTCTTATATCTCTCACTAAATACTTTTCATTTAGTAATACACAATCTCTATGACAAGGATAATTCCGCTTAGCATGATACATACGTATGATACCAGCAATATACCCGATACATAGAAAAATGACCAAACATTAAAATACAGCCTTACAACTAGCCGTTAATAATAATGATAATATAATATAGTGCTTAGTGTATATCCTTCTTAATTGGCGTTTATAAGATCATGTTAACATTTTCATTGGTAATGCTGTTGTAGTCATAATATTACCAACGTTTAAAATATTTAATGCATTTATGTATACCTACTTATTCTTAATGACTGTGACACAGGAACAGTCTTTGGATATATACTGATGTATATAATTGGGTATTTTTACTTATTGGCATGAATGTAAGATGCTTAACTAAACATACAGGTGCTTAACAACAAGTTTAGCTTTAGTTAAAATAAAGTGTCAATGTTTTTAATATTTAAACTAATTATTTATTAAGATATTATTGATAACATGTTAGTTTAACTTTTTTGATTTTGTGGCTCCCTTTCTACTTTTCGAAATAATATGTGGCAGTCTTAAGTGAAAACCAAGCCATACTAAGAAAATTTTTTCGATATTCGAGCAATATTTTTTTTGGTTGCCGCAGATTCAGAGTGTGCCATTAATAAAATATCCTCAGTAAAATTAACCCCCAGCGTTTGTACCTATACAGCGAATTGTAAAATGAGGTTTGCACTACTATATCATCAGTCTAAAAATCCTAATAATTAAAAAGGTGTGTAACCGTATTGTAATTAGCGGGTGTTATATACATTCAGAAGAATACTAATGTTATAGTTCCATCCGAATGAATCCCAATATGCTATTCAATTTCTTACGGGTTCGATTTAATGTTTTACGAGCGGTTTCAAATAAAGAAGAACAAACAAAGAATATCAACTTGAATAATAACAGAATCAAATTATTATATGAACAAACAACTAACTAAAATAAGCTTTATTAATCTGTATTGAAGTAATGCAAAATTTACTTACCATTATAGTATTGCATCACTATCGGTCACCGACTTTAATTAAAAAGAAATATTTAATTGGTTGACCGTTTTGTCACTAATTTATTGACAACTTTATTAGAAATGAAACACATAATTTTCGGGCTAAAAACAACTAATTTAATAATTAAAACTAATTAAAGAAATTTAATAACAATAAAGAAATAAATATGTATAAATAAAAGAAAGAGAAAGAATAAAACAATTAAGCAATAATGAGAATTTAAAAGAAAAACGTAGTTATTACTTGTACTACTTAAAAAATAGGAAAAATTAATATAATTCGAATAATTATATTAATTCCTATACGAGACTTTAACATACTAGTGAGAACGGAATTTATTTCAATTACTAAAGAAATAACTTTAAACTTTATATAACAAAAACTGATTAAACAAAAAGGCCTTCAATTAAACAATATCAAAACTTACGGAACTTTATACATTTCACTATTTTAGAATAAAATGAGAAATGAACTTAGTCTTTAAATAAAAAAACTAGAAAATAATTCTTAACTGAAAATTTACTAAGTTCAAAAACAAATTAAAATATTTAATTTAACATTTATAATTAGAGAAAACACTTCTTTACTCAACCAATGCTAGGACCATTCTGAATATTTGGACCAACGGTTATTTTAAACATGTCATTCTTCGAATAAGAAAAACACGGTCTATCTCTTTCTAGTCCGATTTATCTTTACAAAGTCTTTATTACTTTTCAACGGATATTAGACAAAAAAAGGTATTTTCTAGATAATTATTTATCATAGGCACTCAATATATTATTCTTATATTACTTGCAAGGGTTGTAAAACCCATATCAATAGACGACAAGATAAACAGAAAATATACCCTTACATTTTTATGACTCAGTTTAGAATATTTGTACCCAAATAATATTCCCAAACTAATATAAACCATAAAACTCAGACATAACCACAGGGCCGGACAACAGTAAATTCCATTGCCCGTTCGTTTTATTACAGGTGATTAACCGTATATGTGAGTTTGTAAAAATTGTAATAGATTAATGATCTCGACTTACCTAGTGAATTTTAGCATAACATTTATATGTTTATAAAATATCGCTAAAATCCACTGAGTGAGTTATCATTTTTCAATTACTATTTTTACAAATCCACTTATACAATCATTCTCCTTTAAAATTATCAGAATTGATACAATGATGATGGTAGTGTAGTCCTCGAAAACGCGTCCGTTTTGCAACGATAGTTAATAAAGAATATTATGGAGGTGATGATTCTTTGGCTTTGGTATAAAATTTCACTACACTGAAAATATGAGTACTTCTACAAATTAAGTAAACTGAGAAAATTCCCAGACTATTATCTCAACAAGAATTAAGTTGCAAATCATATTCGTTCCATCTCTGAACTTTTCTCTATACAGGTTGCATAGAGGACCGTTTGACGTATTTGCGGAGCGGTTGTATATATAGCGGCGGTTCCCGTACCACTGGTGGTACGCCATGTCAAGAGCGGTGGTACGAGCACTGGTGTTGACAGGCCATTTTGGAGTTTGGCGAAAAAGGGAAATGTAATTGTGAAGTGAAACATTGACAACTAAAGTGGAAACACTGCAGTCGCGCTCAGTCTGTTACTGTCAGCTCTATTGTGTTAGCCTTAACCTACAAATACATACAAATACATCAGTGACGCCCGGTTGTTGTTTGGGTGTTTAGCTTTTAAATAATGTACAGTGATTTGTTGTTTGTTTTTTTTTTTTTATTTTAGTTTAAGGAGCGAGGTTGTGCGCGTTAGCAATGCTATCTATTGAAAAAAAACTTGTGAAGTCCATTTCAAATTTTAATGATCAAGTCATCAACAAGTTTGCTGTTTAGAAATCTAGGAGGATGGACTTCACTTACAAACAGTTTTAATGGTCATGGTGAGTTTAGCAAAATGTTATTATCTAGCTACTCTAACTACTTAAAAACACCTATCATTTTAATTCTTTATATTGTAAAATTTTGGGTGTTATTGCCTTATTTCCACCTTGTTGTGCCCCACCTGTCTCAGACCTCACGAACCGCCACTGGCATCGCCTCTATTACTACCCCACTCCCCCAATCCTTGCTACCTAGTTACTCTGCTCGCAGCTTCATGAAATTAAGCGGTACTAGCATACAAATTCCATGGAGATACCAATGTTAGCTGAGACAAGTAACCAGTGCAGAATTAAATACCTACGTAACTACTATATTTGTTTTACCAAATGTTCCTACATAACGTACTAGATTATCAAATTGTGTTTAACTTTTTAAATGTGGACATAATCTTAGTTCTTATAAACCTATTAACTTCAAATTTGATTTTACTTTCCCGCTCAGGAACAATATTGTGTACCTACACGCTAAGAAATTTTTGAGATAAAGACTGATTTAACCATTTTGAAGTACCCTGAGGTGATTAAGACCATTTCCAGATGAAAGACTGTCTGTCTGTGTGTGTGTCTGTACGTATACTTCCACGATAGCGCCTAAACCACGGATGCACAGACTTATAGGGAACAGTGGCCACTCGGGAAAAATATGACACAAGGACGGGCCACTACAAACAATATTTATTAACACAATTTTTTTTATTTTTAAATACTATGAAATACAATGATAAAAATAATATATATCCAAACATTGCTTAATAAACTCACCATCTTTAAAAGGCCGACAAGTTTTCGCTATTATTCGAGATATTTGAAAGCTAACTTCAGTGGCTGTTTCAGCATCTTGAATTGAATTTTGTAAACATAGATTGGTGGCCTATTAGTTCCCGTTGTAAAGTGGAAATTCTTTGCGTTCGATTTTCGCCAGTTAATTTGGTAAAAGTAGGATGCTGCGTTTCATAGTGCCTTTTCACATTGTATTCCTTTGGAATAAAAACACTACTCTTGCATATTAAACAGACAAATTTGTTATGCGATGAAATAAAAAAGTATTTTTCGGTCCAAATATCATGAAACTGTCGACTTTCATCTTCAACCTTACAACTATGTTTCTTACTGGGGCCTGGTTTATCCATATCAAAATTAATATTATATTGTTACAGTCGGTAAAAGCCAAGTTCGAACGACGAAATATTTACTCGTCACAGATTACAGTTCTCAAACAGTATAACGTTCGCTTATCCGTAGTCAAAACTTAACTGATCCAGTAGCCGGCGATGCGTCGTATTTATACGACTTAAACATCGAGAACCATAAATATTGCTTTTAAAATTCGTTGTCGGGCCACATAAACATCAACAGCGCGCCGCATGCGGCCCGCGGGCTGCGGTATGTGCATCCCTGGCCTAAACGCTTAAACCAATTGTGCTAAATAAGTTTGGGGGAGTCCTAACCCCAACCCTAGGGGTGTACACAATCCCCAAATTTTTAAATAGCAATAGGCGTCGAATGATACGTCATTTGAAAGCAGATGTATTATATCTTGTCGGGAAAGTTTTGGGGCGACATAAAAGATTTTTGAACATTACCACAGAAATGCCTAGGTATGTTTTGGATTTTGGTGCGCGTTAATTTTCTGCAACATAATTTTTTAAATAATAACAATAATAAATAATATTCAAAGAATATAACAGTCTGCTCAGCTAACCCAAGTCTGCTCAGCTAACCCAGATCTCTGTTGAACAAGAGTATGTCGCAAAATAAAATAAATATTGTAAACTTTCGATGTGAAAACTGAAACTAATAATCTATTAAAACAGTAGGCAGAATAATTGTTTTTACAAAAACGAGACTTTTAATTCACAATTACGTCAAAAGTTTGTGAAAGAGAATTGACTTTTAATATCCCTGGAAACATGACTAACTTTACCATAACTACTGCAACTATTAGCCAGACATGTGTCATTCCATCTTCAGTACAAATCTTTCAATTTGTAGTTAGGTAAAAATGTATAGGTACATAAACACTTTATAGATTTTTTTATAGATGTGGAGAAATTGGGACTTAAAATTGCATTAGGTAAATCTAACTTAACTTAAAACTAATGTGTTTTTCTTTTTGTATTAGGATTAAAAATATTTTGAGTTTTATACCACTGTTTGATTTTTTAAGCTATGCATAATTTATCCCTTTCATTTTAGTTTCTGAATACTATTGTATAAAACAAATATTCACTGTCACTGTTATAACACCTTATATACGTTTCCAAAGAATGCTGAATATTTTATTTGGTGATAATTATACTCACAAATTAATTTCATAAAGATTCATCTGCCTGATTACTTGGAAGAAGTTACTTTTTAGGTGTTACTACTATAAAAAAATCTGGTAAATTGTATTTTTTATTGCTTCTTATATGTAGTTTGTTGGGTGTATACCTCATAAGATAATATAATTGTATAAAAGTTATCTTTATAATGTAAATTTACGGTGCGACAGTAGTAAATGATACGGAATCTCTTTATGAGTATCAGATCATCATAGAGGGTGTCCCAGAGGTTTTCCGTAAAACTTCAGGCTTAGCTTCTATACAGCTGTCTGACAAGGTGACCTCTTTGATCGTTCTTATCAGAGTTGCACATCAGCTACACTCCATGATACTTGAGGTGACCGCCAATTTGACCAGCAGGTCTGCTTTTTTGTTGCCTTCACTAGGCCCATGTTTGACCCAGGAGACATATATCCTGTTTCCATGGGCTGCAGCACTAGCGAGCTGTGGCATTCCAGTCCTGACCCAGTAGTGTATTTATACTGCTTTATAGTCATTATTGCCTGTCTATCTGTGTAGATTGTGATTATCTGATATTTTTCCAGACAACTTCGTCTGCGGCGATGGATATGCCAGCCAGTTCGTTCGTTAGGGTGTTAAAGACATCTAAAATATTTAAAAAAAAAAAAGTTTAGATGTATCATTTTCTGTTCGTTTGTGCCTATTCAGTTTTAGTTTATGCACTATTAAAATAGCAAAATATATGTTTAAAAGAAACCCCCTTTTTGATTACATCATATGTAAATGTCCTTCACAATTGAAAATATTGACAAAAGAAACATATTGTTTACGTGAGTATGGAGAACCCGTTGTGGTATGTAGTTTTATCTGTGTTTAAACAAAGGGAAAAAATTACATTAAATTACATGTCTTGATGTTTTTATTTATTTATATTTTTATATATTTTTTTAATATTTTTTTTTATTTGTGTATTTAACAATTAATTGTAAGTTTCAAGTCACCCTTTATGTTTTTCTTTTTTGTTGTATTTTAGTGTCCTGAGGATGACTTAATAAAAGTCGAAACGTCGACAGAGGAATTACTTTGTTTCTGTAATTGACCTAAAACCAACCAACTTCAATTTCAATCTACAAATATATTCACTGAGATTTTGTGATGGTACCACAATTCGCAATATCCCACAAAATGCGCAGAACAATTAATTTACTGTCAGTCTACGCTGATGAACCAAAAAAAATTGAACAGTTACAAGCCAAAATTCGACGACTTATTGTCGAAATATAGCCTGAGCCTAACAGTAAATGAAATTTTTGGTGGTTGACTCAGTTATAAGTAAAAAATACTTCTGTGTTGCGGAATATGTAAGTTTATACTTTCTGTGAATATGTATTGACACACAAAACACAGTCATTAATATTGACAATGTGACCTCAGTCAGTAGCTTAAGAATGTTAATCATCATCCCCTTTTACCTGTTCCTTATATTGTGTCCATAAAATATATTCCAGTCTCATTATTAGGAAGAATGAGTTGCACTTTTTACAGTGATGTTGACTTGCATTTAATTTTTCAATGCTTGGCTATTATTTATCTAATTACAAAATTAAAACTACGACAAAAGGATTTTTATCAACACTGATTTTTGTATTCATTTTGCTTAGGATATGTCACTATTACAAACTGGTTAATTAAATTTGAATCAGATGGGTAATTGTGCACAACAATAGTTGAATCTATTGATTTATAATTTTATTATATAGAGCGTCATTATTATCTTATTCCTAATTATACTGCGGTTGTAATGTAAAAAATAAATTAAGCAAATAAAATTAAACAAAAAAATCGATTTTTTCATAATTATTATACTTTAATTGACTACCTGAAGCTACTTCAACGAGATTCATTTATGATTCAGACTTTCATATTTATAGTATTAACAAATAAAATTAATGGATATCATCAAAAACATAATCATAATATGTTACTGGCATTTAATGGCAATTAAAACATACTACAGTCAACACTGTTTATAGTGAAATTCTATATAGTTGTTGGAGAATTTGACGTTTTTCACCACCATAAATTCGTATAAATAATGGACTGTATTTTTAATTATTGTACGGTTTAATATCAATAGATTAATTATTATTATAAATTTTCATGTACAGGTTTTACATAGTAGTATCAACGATAACATTGATCTTTGGGGGTATTAATTTAACAATCTGTGGTATTTATTCAATTTCAATTGTTTTTAATATTAACACAGATGCACATAAAAGTTACATAAGTTTTTTTTACACTATAAAACTAATGATATTACAGACTATTTTTGGGGGGGTTTGGGTGCAAAACTTCATAAATACTTATATACAAAAAACAAAGTAAGTGAAGAGAGCGAGGGGTTTGTGACTTGTTCAATCTAACATCTATCTAAATCTAACAAAGAAAAAAGCCAATGCCATGTTTTTACGCACAGATTATTAAAAAAAATAAAAAAACCCAGTAATATTGATGACGATGTCATCCAGATCTTGGGGAAATGTAAAGTCACACCAAAACAAATAAGTTAAAATTTATAAAATAATAAAATACTTTGTTCGGGAGTTAAAGTATGGAGTGAAAATGTTCCTCAAAAAACTATCAAAAACTGCTTTTCTAAAGCAGGTTTTACTGAGAAAAATAACGAATGGGAGGAAGAAGACGAAATCGATCTCGCTACCTTAAAAAAACAATGGGTTATTCTACAACCAACTGCTACCGTCGACGCAGATTTTTTCTTGAGATTTCTTAGAAATCGACAATGATGTTAGCACGACACATCTCTCAACTGACCAAGACATAATTGACGATATAAAAAGTATAGACGATCATGAAGAAGAAACTGAAACCTGAGTGTCCTGCTAAATTTACTGAAAATGAAATAAGAATTGCATTTGACATTGTGCGAACTACTCTCAGGGGCGCGAACAACTTTTGTGGGATTTGGCTCATCTTGAAACACCAATACAGTCGACTGCTGTTTACTTTCGGGCTCATACGCGTAAATCCACGGTTCATCACCTGTCACGATGTCATAGACGTGTTTCGAAGCACCGCGATCGTATTTTTGAGCATTTCTTTCGACCAATCGACACGAGCCTTTTTTTGAGCGATTGACAAATTGTGTGGGATCCAACGCGAACAAATTTTTTTGACATTCAAAGGTTTATGCAATATTGAATGTATGCTGGTCCCACTAATGCCTAAGGTTGTCTCAATCTCTTGACGATCTTGCAATATCAGTTCCTTGATGGAGCTTCGTCGCCAAAAATTGAATTAAGTTCATCCATGCACTGTTGCTGAGTTAATCCACGTCGAAAGTTGTAAAAAATATTCGCACGAAAATGTTCACGATTTAATTCCAATTTTGGGCCGAGATGAATCTTTTAAGTTACTGTAAACAACACAAATAGCGCTCGTATGTCAAAACGTTCTGAGTACGTATGAGCTCACAAAAGTCCAACTTTACGATAGAGCTGTTAGTTGCCAGATTACAACACCAGGGTTGCCAAATCCCGAAATATAAAAGGCAACCCTCGTACAACTGTCGCGCGAAGTCAGTCACAATCGCATATATTCAAACGTTCCATTCCATTTAGTCTTGCGAAATCCAGCGGTTCAAAACACCGACAAGCTTTAAAACGCGACGTTGTTACAGCCACGGGGTGCCGTCCAAACAGTACGCGCCGATGTACGCGACGATGCGGACGCGCCTTAAGAAAAACATGCGTGTAGAAAAAAAAAATCTTCAATGGTTATCAAAATTATGCGTGTTTTTGGTCCTCAACGTATAAGGTTGCTTGGAAATGAAAAATATTGTCTTCCTAACAGTTTAAGGAAATTATCCCAATAAATCCTTACCATAATTCAAATAAATTTCTGTCTATTAAGCCATTAGCATATTAAAACACAGTCATTTCCCATTTCCTCCATATTACTAAATCTATAGTTGTCATAAATCGCCATTATATTAATCTTTAATTGCCATCCGAGTTGCAATCATTATTTTCATTGGATAAAACACCGCGTGATATAAATTTATGTAGCAGAAGATAATTTTTACATATGCCTTAGTAATTTGAAATAGCTGGATTGGTTGATTGATAACACAATGCCATTTTACTTTCCCGACGCAGGGAAAGTATTGTTAACGTATTAAGATTAAGATAGATATAACCATTTTGACAGAGTGCGCTAAGTTTTCTGTTCAAAGAAGAAAAATAATCTTCCATCATCACTAAAAGCATTTTGGTCATTTGTGGGAGCTCGTAACAAAGCTACTCGTGTACCGGGGGTTATGAGGTTTGGTGACGGTGTTGTTAGTGATCAACAGAGTATCGCTGACAGTTTCGCCGATTACTTCGAGAGTGTATTTATGGATCATGTTGGTAATATTGTCAACCTTTTTCTACCTGAAGCTGAATGCGCACCTCGAATATCAATTGGTACTACCACCGACGACGATATCATTTTGTACTACAAAAAAGCTCAAGAATAAAACCCCATCATTTTCGGTAAAAGATTGTGCCTATGTTTTGGCTTGACTCTTATTCTCAAAGAGGTGGTGATCGGGATTCTTTATTGAATTATAGATCAATTTCCCTATTATCAAATTTTTCAAAGCTTCATGGAGTCGTATCAAACTTTAAAAATAAATTATAAAATGAATTTGTGTCCGTAAATATAAATGAAAAATAATAATTTCGTGGCATAGCGGACTGAATGACTGGTTTTACCTGCACAAGGGATTTTTTTTAGCAGGGCCTCAGTCTAATTCAGTAGAACCAGACCGAGGCATGGGTCGGCAGATACTGACGATTTCGTTTCGCTCTTAGTATGAGCTCGTCAGAGTACCATAGTCGTTGCCCATTTTTTTTTTTACGCCAAGGCAGAGAAATCATCATGACACCTAGGGAGTTCCTTACCACTTCATTAGGTAGAGTGGGACTCTAACTCAAACTAAAACTCACGCCTTATCTTTCTAGTATGGCTCGGGAACCGTCCCTTTTCCATGTCCTCGCTTGATTGTTGATTGTCATCTGTTGCTGTTGTCTTCTGATGTTGATTGTCGTCTGTTGCTGCTGTCCTCTGTTGGTGGTGCCTAGAAAACAATATTATTGCTGTCATATTCCTGTATATTCCTTCGTCAGAGTTGACTCCTCGGTCTCCGGTACCGCCTGGCACCGTCTTCTACGTTGTAGTTAACTACTTCGCGAATCAGTGGGTTTGCATGCCTCTGCCATTGCAAAGACCTTCTAGGCTCTCAACCTCATGACGTCCCTCAGGGCGTCGAGTTTGAGGTCCCTTCGGATCTGTGCGTTTGACACAAACCAAGGTGCACCCACTGCCATCCTTCTTGCCTTGTTCTCCGTGGCCTCTAATCGTTTCAGGTACGATGGTGCCGCGTATCCCCATGCCGAACTGGCATAGATCAAGGCAGGTCGCACGACCACCTTAACCATTTGGAGCTTGACCTGCAAGGGCATCTTGCTCCTTCTGCAGATCATCGGGTAGAGCTTCGAAATGATGCCTTTGGCATTCGCGATGCTCTTCTCGATGTGCGGTCTCCATGACAGGGATCTGTCCAAAGTTACCCCCAGGTACTTTGCAGTGTCCTGCCATTGTATGTCAGTACCCTCGATGTTGACGAAGTCGTCGGGGCGCACTTGTTTTCTTCTGATGAGGAGCGCGGTGCTCTTCTCGGCATTAATCTTGGTCTTCCACCTGGTGCACCATTCCGTAAAGTTGTCCGCTGCGCACTGCAGGTATCTTGTTACCAATTCCGCACTGCGACTGCGGGCAATCAGGGCGGTGTCGTCTGAGTAGAGCGCCAAGGTGTTCTGGTCTGTCCTTGGGATGTCGCTGGTAAAGATGGAGAAACTATGGGGGGATAGTACAGACCCCTGTGGCACGCCGGCCTCCAGGGTTCGTTATTCCGAGATCTCCTTCCCTGTCCTGACGCGAATCTGCCTGTCCTGTAGTGTGGGTATCCTAATATGTGCATCTTATAGATGAGTCCTTCCTGCCAGACCCTGTCGAAGGCTCTGGCCACATCCAGAAATACGATTCCCGTGACTTGGCCCCAGTTTAGTCCTTGTGCTGCATGCTCAACGAGTCTTAACAGTTGCAACTCCGTGTTGTGATTGGCTCTGAACCCAAACTGCTCGTCGGGGATTACTTCCAGTTCGTCCGAGAACTCGCGAAGTCGCCAGAGGATAATTCGTTCTGCTATGTTGGACAGGGCGTTCAGTAAACTGATGGGCCTGTAGTTCTGAGGGAACTTCAGGCCCTTGCCCTGCTTAGGTAGCATCACTACTATAGCCTCTTTCCACTTCGCAGGGAAGTGTCCCAGTCGTAAGATGTCGTTGATAATGGTCGCAATTCCTTCAATGCGTTCCTCGGCAACAGTTTTAGCGCCTTGTTGCTAATTCCGTCGAGGCCTGGTGCCTTCTTTATCTTCAAGTGATGGATTATGCTCCGTATTTCTTCTGAGGTTGCTGGTCTTAGTGGCTCTCCTTCCATGTCCCGCCGCCTGACCTGTCTAACAAACTTGTGGGCCTCGTCCTCTAGCTCATCGTCGTCGTCAGGATGTATATATATATAGTGTTCAAAAATAGAGGGTCATCTATAGGTTGGGTATAGAGATGAAATATAGTATAGTGTCACGTTTAGGTTCAAGCTGAATATAAACCTGACCCTCTATTTTTATTGTTTGTTACATTTAAGTTCAAAGATATATAAACCTGACCCTTTATTTTTTAAACATTTTTTTTTTGACAGAAAATGGATCAAAACAAAAATTTTAAAATATCGGAAAGTGCAATGGAAAATGCCATTAGAGTCTTACGATACGTAATGCCTACAAAAACTGTTGCAAAGGCATTTAAAGTTGCAAAACTTTACTTTACTGTATAAGGTCAAAGGGGTCAATACTGAGTCAACAAAAATGCGTCCCGAGACGTTGTTTTTCGGCAAGCAAAGAGAAAATATTTTTGCAAATGCGTTTTAATTTGAAGTAAATTATGTTTTTTTTTTTATATTTACAAATGAATTTTTTATTCAAATTGCGATTTATATCATGTAGGTTCCTAGAGTTATTTGCAGAAATGTACTTAAAATACCAGCCTTGTTCAAGGGTCAACTAAAGGTTACGATAATGTCATACTTAGGTGCAACCTTTATTCACTAGGGTCAGGAATAGATACATACGCCGATATTCAAAAAAATATGTTTATTTTATTAACGCCCTTTTCTATACATAGTTAGACCACATTTGTTAAAAGAATGATGTTCCGTTAAAAATGTCACGAAGGTCCAAAAACATATTCACACATCATAAAAATATGATAATTTTTGCACATTCCCTAATGGGTCAAGTATTGGTACATTTACCTTAAAGGAGAATTTCAAAAAACCAAAAACTGAACAAAATTAGGAAAATACGCTAGAATATTATTTTCAAATACAGATTATTGTTTCAATAATTACATCGACATTTAAAACATTGCTTTGTAAAATGCTCTTGCCTGATGGCAATTAAAAATATAAAAAATGTTTGATTCTTAGTCTGATAACAATGCCAGATGCATGTTATTAAAAATATAATGTCCATATACCACATCAATAATGTCTAATATAAGATGTTACCTCTGCCGGAGTATTTTATTGAATATTTAAAATATCCACCAAAGAAATATGTTGATTTTAATCATTTAGATAGTAATCACCTATCATTACAGCGTATATTAAACATTTCGACAAGCTGCTGCCTGCGTATTATATGTTTTAATTAAAACCTATAAGCTTATAAGCAACAAATAATTGAAGATGAAGAAAAAAGTGAAAAGATAAGCTATCATGAAATCTTTATTAGAAGGTGATAAATTATGATTTTATTGAGCATTTAATTAAGTAAATTTGAAATGAAACCGGCATTTTCATTTTCGATTTTTCTTATATATATGCTGATGAAATCTGCTATTATACGATGTATAGATAAATTAATAAGGCTGTAAGTCAAAATAGCTTATTTTGAATTTAAATTATTATAAATTATTTGCAATTACATAAGGGAATAGTTAAGATGAGTGGTAAATTAGATGTAAATCGTAGCAAAGCAACATAAAGCAATGTACACGTATTATTAAACACAGTGGCGCGCGGTGAAATCAGAGATCAATGGTCGAGGGATTTAATGTGCTTGGCCACCTAGAAGGCCCGACTTAAATTCTGGATTTTCGGTCTGAGGAGTTGTGGCGTAGAATAGAAATGGCTGCCGATGAAATCAAAGGCAATCAAGAAGCACTGCTTGCATCTCGTATGGCTCTCAGAAGACAGATTACAAAATGTGTGAAATTAATGGGGCAGACTCCGCAAAACTGTTTTAAGAGTTCATATTTATTAGTTTTTGTTTTGTTTTTCTTGTAAATTTTCAAGACTAATGATTTTTGAACATAACCTAACCTACTTTTCTTTCTAGGATAAAAATATAATCTGCATTAAATTGTTTTTTCTTGAAAATGGAAATAAATATTCAAAATGAACAAGAATTAACCTTCCACGAAAAAAAGCTCATTTTTCAGAGTTTAAAACCTATTAAGCATTAGATATACAGGGTGACAAGTTATGAGATCATTTATCATAGCAATAGGTTGTATATTCACTTCTCTCATACCAAAAAAACATAAAGCGGCCAATTTTGAAGTCGGTAGGCCAAAAACTGGTAAAAAACAAATAAAATATTACCATTGATCACCCTGTATTTCTAAAATCATCAAGATTTGGAAGAGGCAAGTTTGGGTCAAACATTATTATTTGACCCCGAGTATCTCCAGTTAACGGTTGTCGCATTGTTCTAGAATCACCCTGTATAATAATAACAACGAAAAACACCCTGTACAAACACTAAAATACAATTGGAAAAGTTACTTTGGTATACATTTTTTTTTTCAATCAACTCCTGATAAGATATTCTATAATATAAATATACAAGGCGTTTCTAAAAAAGCTGGCCAAAATTTGTAAGTAAATTGGGGACATCTAATCATGAAAAAAACCTTAATTGTAATATTTTGAAAAGTCCTTATTTACAAAGTTAGGGTATTAAAGTGACTGCCTGAGGACGATTTTTTTGAAATATTTTCGAAACGAGTAGAAGATGAATTAACCACATGTAGCATATTTATTCACCTAGTTAAATGTCTAAACTGACATAAAATTGAATAAAAAAGGATGACCATAGGCGGGTAAACGGGGGGGACCCTTGCCTTAATTATAACCTAACTTTTTTTGCTTGTGATTTTTGTTCATGTTGTGTCAAAAATGTGATAAAATAAAGTTTTCAACATAAAAAGCCATACTTCTTTTTTCTCGAAAAACCTCGGAATCACAAGGCAAAAAAGTTTCTATTAACTCTAAAATCCACCATTTCCGAGATACAGGGTGAAATTGAAAAAAAAAATCAGTTTTTTGGGAATATCTCTGGAACCGTTTATCCTACAGAAAACAGCTTTTGTGAGCATTTTCTACTTATAATAAGCTATGTTTTGTGTAAGAATTTATTTCTTTTAATTCATAATTGGTGAAGATTTTGAAGGGGTAGTATGGGTTTTTCTCCCCAATTTCTACGCCACTGGATAAAGAACACTCATTTGAAGTTGATTTTCCTCGAAACCGGTCAACTTTAGAGCTTATAACCAAGAGTACCTTTTTTGTGTAGAAAACATTAGCGGTTCAAATGGGTATATTAAAATCGTACTTTTTCCAGTGCCGTAGAAATTGGGGAGAAAAACACCCACTACCCCATCAAAATCTTCATCAATTACGTATTTAAAAAAAATTGTTCTTGCACAAAACATAGCTTATTATGAGTAATGCTTACAAAAGCTGTTTTCTGTAAGATTAACGGTTCCGGAGATATTCGCAAAAAACGGATTTTTTGTTTACGAGCTCTCCCATCCTAAAGTCCTGCGCATATACTATGAAACACCCTGTATATAAATTGTTTTTAAAATTTGTATAATAGTTTGACAAAGAGTGAAAACTAAGTTTGGTAATACTATATTATAGCATAAATTTCAGCATTGCCATATATAGAGGCATGCATTTAAATAAATATAAACAGACACAAGCAATAACAACGAAATGGATTCGTATTGAACGGCAACCTGCCGTGATCTCAGTTTGATACGTTATAATGTAACTCTGCTTCTGTCACCTTTTCTAAGCAACTGATGATATTGCTAGGACGTGATTGTTTGTAATAGGACATGCTGTTTAACGAGACTCAAGATGTATTGAAATGTAATATTATGCGATTAGAATCGTTGGTTTACTAAATATGAACTTTATGCCACGATTCAAAGAAGTCGGAATTTAAGCTTAAATATCTTAGCTTTAAGTTTGAAGATGTGTGCGCCTTAATAACTAATAATAATTAGTATTGCGTACATATTCACACACTTCAAAATAACTAAATAACACACTGAATTGAAACGAAATAAATAATAATTTGCGTCATCAAGAGATCATTTAAAACTGATGAGGATCTAACGTGGCCAGATTCACGTTGAGTGTCGGTATAATACTCTGAAACTTTTTTAAATTGGTATACGGATAAAATTGGTGAAATTCTACATTTTGCGACGCATGTTTATTTGTCACATTATGAGTGTTTTTTTAATTTTGAATATTTTCAAGATCTTATGCGTGAACGAAAATTTTATTAGTCTATAAAAAAAACAGATAAACATTGTTGATATGAGAGAGATTTTTCGAGCTATGAAAAGAGAGATGTAGGTTATTGAAGATTCTATTGTTTTGGGTGAATGATGAATTAATTATTCGAAAAGTATTTTGATTGTTTGTTTAATAACACGAATTTTGAAAATTGGATTGGCCATACAAGCTATAAAAGGGCAAAGTCGCGGTTGTATGGGTAAGACAAATGCAAAATATTGAAGATTTACTTTATGTATGACGGTGGATTTATAACTTGTATGAATCGTTTGTAGCTTTAAGTGTCAATAAAGCTTTGGGTCTGACAAAGTAATAAATCTGGTTTCGTAACTACCAGAATTATATATGAACGGAGTTCAATACTAAACAACAGTTGGAAGTCATTTACATTAACACTTTGTAGTGTGTTGGAGAATTAACGAATCCTGGTGAGTTCGTTCCATATTTATTAAAACTTTAAAACTAAAGACTTATTATGTTTATTAAAGCGATCGTGTCTATTGTTGAACATTAAACATATTCGATATTAACCTGTACAGAGAACTTGTGTGTGTGTTTTGTTTTAAGTTCATTTGTTCTTTTATAAGTGTAGCTTTAAGTGTAGTGCGAGGGCCTTTTATATTTCGGATTAGAGAACAAAAACAAATATTAATCATCGAAAATCTCTTTATTGCTTTTCAAAATATTCCCCATGAAGATCTATACACTTTTGCATGCGTTTGAACCCATTGTCGAAGCACTTTTGCCACTCTGATTGAATAAAAAGAAGTCATTTGAGCATTTCTTTCGACAAATCGACACGAGCGATTGAGAAATTTCGTGGGATCCAACGCGAAAATTTTTTTTGACAGTCAAATGTTTATGCAATATTGCATGCTATATGCTAGTCCCACTAATGCCTAAGGTTGTCCCAATCCCTTGATAGGTCACATGACGATCTTGCAATATCAGTTCGCGCACAGCCTCAATGGTTTTCGGAACAACAACTGATTTTGGACGACCTTCACGAAATTCGTCTTGGAGTGAAGTACGACCACGATTGGATTCACCACACCATCAATAAACACTGGTTCTTGATGGAGCTTCATTGCCAAAAATTGAATTAAGTTGCTGAGTTAATCCACGTCGAAAGTTGTAAAAAATTATCGCACGAAAATGTTCACGATTTAATTCCATTGTTGGGCCGAAATGAATCTTTTAAGTTATTGTAAACAACACAAATAGCGCTCGTATGTCAAAACGCTCTCAGTATATGTAACCTAAAAAATGTCCAACTTTACGATAGAGCTGTCAGTTGCCAGATTGCAACACCAGGGTTGCCAAATTCCGAAATATAAAAGGCAACCCTCCTATTAGAAGTATTGGTGTTTGAAATTATATTTTGTTAAATGATATCTTGATATGCATTTGTTTTACAATAAACCGTTACAATTTTAAAAATATGTTTGCAAATACAGCGTTGCCATATCTGTCACTGTAGGAAAATTTCAAACAGTTAACGAGCTATAAAACAAAACCTTCCGAGGCCTACTACATAGCTATAGAGGTTACTACTATAACTAAACTTAATGTATTTATACAGTGTGGCACAATAATAATGATCGCCACATTTACAATTCGCTAGTAGTTATTTTGAAAAACAGTATAGGTATAGGGAACATATTATTGTATTTACAAAATATAAGTTTTCTCTACTATTAATTTTCTATGAAAATGCACATTTTGAGGCACACATTCTTCCCACATTTAACTCGAGAAAAAACTGTAAAGTAGATGATTGGATAATAATTTAATTTCATATTTTGTTTTTTTTTGTGCCGCGCGGTCAGAAGCAGCATCAGCAACTTCGGTCGAATCAACCAGTGAGTAGCAGGCATTAGGGTAAAAATTAAAACTAACATTTCTAGTTCTGATAGGTAGTTACTAAATCTTTTTTTTTCTATATGAACATTTATTGACATCTAATTGATAGAGAGCCATAAAGAAGATTCCTGAATAATAGTTATACAATTATACATGCAGTGTAAGCTTTCGGTATCTCTTCTTATTCTTATGTTATTTTATTCTGCTGTTACTTCATCGTGACTGGTTAAAAGCCACGAACCGCAGAATGTGTATTAATAGCAGCGCGATGGTTGTATTAAATCTCGTACTCAAATATATACCTACAGTATGAATAGAAAGAGAGGGTAATAATTTGTTTAAATATTTCGGTAAAATAAATAAGAGACATTTTATATTAGCAGTTTATCGAATTTATTACTGATTAAAATTAATTTATTGCGAAAAGAAATAACATTGCAAGTATTGGGTGTTCAACATTGAAGTATCATTTTAATTTTAATAATAAAACGACTTTTTTCTGTGACGGGAAAAAAGTTTGACATATTTACTCTCTTGACAGGTAATAAAATGTCACTTTTTATCCCCGGGAAAAAAGTGAGTACTTTTTTCCCGGACACATAAGTAACGGTAGATATTTAATTTTAGGAAATTTTATTATACAAAAGTTACATTTTCTTTATATATCAAAACTGGCAATAATTTGTGACGCTACTTTTGCTGCTTCTACTGACTCCGGAGTGTTCGCAATTTTTAAATTCAATCACAGAATGAAATTGACAGATATTTGATCACTGAAAGGTTTTTAAAACTTAAAATTTCACTTGGATAATTTTCTGACTTTTTTCAATATTAAATCGAAGTTTTTCCCATTTCAGAAAAAATACACGGGAAAAAAGTTAGATTTTAGCTCTCGGTTTTTTGACACCACAACCTCGAGCTAAAATCTAGTACTTTTTTCCCTTGTATAATAGATAACTATTTTTTCAGATATTAAAAATATTTTTACATCAGTTTATTACAACTAGGTTCCACAATTATCAATCACGTTTTGCAATAAATTTTTGTCAATGATTGATATCTGCTTGATAATGTTGGTTTTAAGCTCGTAAACTGTTGTGGGATTCTTGCTGTACACTTTTTCAAAAATCCCCACACCAATAAAGTCTAAAGGTGTCAAATCACACGATCTTGGTGGCAAATTTACTCCTCCTCTAAGAGAAATAATGCGACTTTCGAACTTTTCTTTCAAAACATCCATTATGTTTCTCTTGCTGTGTGACAAGTGGCACCATCCTGTTGAAACCACATACTCTCTACATGTAAATCATGAATCTTCCGCCACAAAAAGCTTTGGATCATACGAGGGTTGCCTTTTATATTTCGGGATTTGGCAACCCTGGTGTTGCAATTTGGCAACATACAGCTCTGTCGTAAAGTTGGACATTTTTGAGGTTATACGGACTATAGTAGTAACCTGTATAGCTATGTAGGCCTCGGAAGGTTTTGTTTTAGCTCGTTAACTATTTGAAATTTTCCTACAGTGACATATATGGCAACGCTGTATTTGTAAAAATATTTTTAAAATTGCAACGGTTTATGGTAAAACAAATGCATATCAAGATATCATTTAACAAAATATAATTTCAAACACCAATACTTCTAATACGAGGTTGCCTTTTATATTTCGGGATTTGGCAACCCTGGTGTTGCAATCTCGCAACTGACAGCTCTATCGTTGGACATTTTTGAGGTTATACGTACTCAGAACGTTTTGACATACGACCGCTATTTGTGTTTTTTACAGTAACTTAAAAGAATCATCTCGGCCAAAAAATGGAATTAAATCGTGAACATTTTCGTGAGATTATTTTTTACAACTTTCGATGTGGATTAACTCAGCAACAGTGCCTGGATGAACTTAATTCAATTTGTGGCGATGAAGCTCCATCAAGGATCAGTGTTTATCGATGGTATGGTGAATTCAATCGTTGTCGTAGTTCACTCCAAGACGAATTTCGTGAAGGTCGTCCAAAATCAGTTGTTGTTCCGAAAACCATTGATGCTTTGCGCGAACTGATATTGCAAGATCGTCACGTGACCTATCAAGAGATTGAGACTATCTTAGGCATTAGTGGGACCAGCATACATTCAATATTGCATAAACCTTTGACTGTCAAAAAAATTTGTTCGCGTTGGATCCCACACAATTTGTCAATCGCTCAAAAAAAGGCTCGCTTCGATTGGTCGAAAGAAATGCTCAAAAAAAACGATCGCGGTGCTTCGAAACACGTGACATCGTGACAGGTGATGAATCGTGGATTTACGCGTATCAGCCCGAAAGTAAACAGCCGTCGACTGTATGAATGTTTCAAGATGAGCCAAATCCAACAAAAGTTGTTCGCGCACGAAGCACTTCCAAGCAAATGGTCGCCTGTTTTTTCGAAAAAACTGGACATGTCGCAACCGTACCACTAGGACAACGCAAAACAGTCAATACTGAGTGGTACACAACGATTTGTTTGCTAGTTGTCCGCCGAGGACGGATCACTCTTCACCACGACAATGCGAGCTTTCACACATCAGCTCAAACAACTGCATTTTTGAGCACCCAAAACATCGATTTGATGAGTCATCCGCCGTATAGTCCTGACTTGGCACCGAATAACTTCTTTTTATTCCCGTACGTAAACAACAAAGTTTTTCGACACCTGATGAAGCGGCAGAATGAATGTTTTGGAGATACCTCAATCAGAGTGGCAAAAGTTCTTCGACAATTGGTTCAAACGCATACAAATGTGTATAGATTTTTATGGGGAATATTTTGAAAAACAATCAAGTTTCGATGATTAATATTTGTTTTTGTTCTCTAATCCGGAAATATAAAAGGCAACCCTCGTATTCCTGTAGCGATTTCCATTGACTGTAATCGCATTCCCATTTTCGTTTTCAAAAAAAATATGGTCCGATAATTCCTCTGGACCACAAACCACACCAAACCGTAACTTTTTGTGGATGTAATGGTTCCAAGATAACTCTTGGATTCTGTTCACCCCAAATGAGGCAATTCTACTTGTTGACGTATCCATATTGAGCTGGAAATGGTCTTCGTCGGTGAAGATTATTTTGTTAAAAAAATTCTCATTTTCTTCTTGATTTTCGATGGCCCAAGAAACGAGTTGTCCACGTAATGCGTGGTCAGCTGGTTTTAATTCTTGGGGCAGCTGGATCTTATAGCGGAGATCACGATGCAAAATGTTGAATAATGTGGATCGTTTGATGTTTAATTGCTTCGATGACGAATGGATTTTCTTGGATCTTCTTCAAAACTTATATCACAGCTGCTATATTCTCGGATACACGACTAACTACATTGATAAATTTTGTTTCTGTTATCATGAACCGGAACCAGTTTCTTCAAATTTCTCAGCCATCAGCTTGATGGCACGATTAGTTGGAGCATTTTTTTTACCGAATTTCCTAATTACAACTTGAAAACTTTTGCCATATTTAAAAAATGTTTTAATAATAAAAACACGTTTTTCCTTCGTGTAACGTTCCATATTAACTAACCAGAATGTATTTAGAGTAGAAAATGGCAGCAATATGAAAATCATACCTCAATTTTGGACACCCTTTACGTCAACTCTTTATTTTTTCGATAGAGTTTAAGGAAACTGGTTAGAATTTACTCCGTAGATATATAGTAAAATAATAATTTTCACACTTGTTAGAGTTTGAGGGTTCAAAGGGTGTAATTCTCAGTACTTTCTTTGACAACTTATCTCCTCCCGAATCGCGAGTGTTCAGTTTTAATATGGGGCTTAGAAATATACGCTTTGGTTGAAAGACGTTCTAAACAAATATCAAAATACGACTTTCCAACAAATGCGGCTGGGCGGAAATTCACAAACAATCAATTATTGCCGAAAAGGACTCTGTTTACTGCTTTTGGAAAAACTGTACTCACAAATATGTCCGAGATAGATATTTTCTGACTGACGAATGATACTAGGACACGAAATCAGCAAACAGCATAACGAAAATATTAAAATATGTTTAGTTTAAAAAAATCGACAAACAAGTGATTTTTTTCTTAAAAAACAAACGCATATCAATGGTGCAGTAGTAAAATATCCTATTCCGGGGGACACTTACTAGTGAATTTCTTGTTTTGTCTTGTGTTTGTACAATTTTTAAATGATTGCTGTTATAGTATGAGGATTTCACGTTACAATTAAATTTCTAGCTGTAACCTTATTCAGAGAGCCTGAAGAAACCAGTAAATATCAATTATCAAACTATCATCCCACTTTGTTTCAATTTATCAAGTTTTCTTGGGTATTGGGACAAAATCTAAACTCAGTAATTCTGAATTTTAAATTCTATTGCAACGTTTCGTGCAATATGTGCACATCATCAGGCTACAAAAAACCCAAAACCTCAATAAAGTAAAAGTTATAAAGTTATATAAATAAAAACACTCAACAAAAGGACGATGACCAAACAGACTAACATAACATTTTAAAAAATTAGATTATACTGACACAGAGTCTAATACCTACCATAGAAAATCTGGTCAAATTCCCTAAAAATATTAACATTGTTTTCGAACCTATAACAGCTAAATAGAACAAAATATAATAAAATTAATATTCACAGTGTCAATGAGAGATGGGAATTCTCTCACCACACAGATCATAAAAAAGTAAGTAGATAAAATAGATATCATAAAAAGAACTAAAGTAACTCATAGGCGTAGGTCAACCATTTTGTTATGTTTTAATTAAGTTAGTGTAAATGACACTCAAACCGTTAATGTCTCTCTGATTATTAATGGCATCAGGCTCTTTATTGATGTACACCATTTCCTTGAAGAGTCTCGATCTTTCTTTGTGTTCAATGCCCAATATCACATAGTTTTCAAAATCAAATTGTTTGTAGCCTGATGATTTGCACATATTGCACGAAACGGTGCAATAGAATTTAAAATTCAGAATTACTGAGTTTAGATTTTGTCCCAATACCCAAGAAAACCAGTAAATATCTGTCGAAACGTCGCTTGAATGGATAAAAGCTATTAGAATTTTTCATAGTCCTTATTCTCTAAGAATCCACCACTATTTAATATTGTTTGGACAAGAAATTATACAATTAAATTGTAAATTTTATATTTTTATATTATTGTTCATACAAGCAGTGTATTCTAAATACAAAATAAATAAAAATAATATTCAACTCTAAAGTTTTCAGCCAGCAAACTCTCAATAAATTGTCATTTCACGAGAATTTTTTATGTGTCTAAATATAAGATCTCAATTAAAGCAAATTGAATTTTTGTTTAAAGGAAGACGAGTTATAATTTTATTACAAAATATGAACTGAACTTTGTGCTTGAAATTTTGACATATCCTGTATCTCTAGGTAACTATATCCTAGATTTGTATTCAAAAATCAAACCACAGCTTTGGAAAAATCACGCAGTATGATTTAGAGGAGATAGGCACTATGATTGTAGTAGAACGAGCTTTTCTCATTTATTTTCTTTTTAAATAATTCATGCGCAAATGCGATCCTCAATTGACCGTTTATGCCTATAACGAATATAAGTTATAAAACAACTGTCTGTATAGCAAACAACATAATAAAGTAGCTCGTTTAGGAAAAAATAAACATAATTCACACTACATTAAAGAAAACGAATTTTATTTATATATTATTACGTTACAAAAAAAAAACATAAATAAATAAAACTACTATTATTTGTAACTTAGCAGGTATACAATAAATCATAGGTCCATGTAAATAGAGAAGATTAAGCCATTGACAAGAGTATTTAATAATGTTTCTTCCAAAAAGAAATTCATGGTTTGGTTTAAAACATAATATTCAAATGAGAATATTTTTGAAAGTAGCTATTATAAGTAACGTTCAAATGTTCATGTCACAGTAAATAAATTAATTGCAGTGAACATAAAGTGGTGCCCTCAGTAATAAATAAAAGTTTAATAATAAATAAATAAAAGTTTTATGTCCCAACAGTTTTCCCAATGCACAGCATCAATTTTATTCAAAAATCCTTTCTCGCTATAAAATGTTACTAACCAATTAGCCAATTATCACAAAATCACATATAAGATAATGAAAATAAAAGAAAAGAGGATACACCTCATATCAAAGTGAAATACATAACATAACACAATAACATAATAATTATGGAATTTTTTATGAAGTAATCCATTCGAAGAGGAGTGATGATTAATGTATAAATCAAACGGCGTCTGCTCCACAAAATCAATATATTTATATTACTATAGGTCAAGGCACATTGCCTATGTCAGTCAGACATGTTTCGAGAAATCAAATATTCTCATCATCAGTGACTTTCAGCACAAGATTAACAAATACTAGTGTTATCAATATAACATATTCTAAAATTAGAGATAAACAAATTTTATAATGAGCACAACAATATGAACAGTAAATGTTTCTTACCATTTTGTGAAAAAAATTTTTGTGAATATTTTATCAAAATCAAAACATTGTTTACATAAAAATTTTAAAATGAAATAAAAATAAAAAATACATTCAAAATCAGAATTATTTTATGGCATTATGCCTTTACTTGTGTTTTCTTTTTATTTATCATTACGGATGTTCTAAATTTTAAGAAAATTCTTCAAAAGCTTTTACGTTGTAACATGGATAGAATAAATAATATTCAATTGTTAATAACAAAGTGTTGAGGTTATGTTTATACAGATTCTTCTTAAATCTAATTGTAGTTGAAGCCAGATCAAACCTTTGTAATATTATAAACAATAAACGAAATGAAGTGGTTATATTGTTTATAATATTACAAAGGTTTGATCTGGCTTCAACTACAATTAGATTTAAGAAGAATCTGTATAAACATAACCTCAACACTTTGTTATTAACAATTGAATATTATTTATTCTATCCATGTTACAACGTAAAAGCTTTTGAAGAATTTTCTTAAAATTTAGAACATCCGTAATGATAAATAAAAAGAAAACACAAGTAAAGGCATAATGCCATAAAATAATTCTGATTTTGAATGTATTTTTTATTTTTATTTCATTTTAAAATTTTTATGTAAACAATGTTTTGATTTTGATAAAATATTCACAAAATTTTTTTTCACAAAATGGTAAGAAACATTTACTGTTCATATTGTTGTGCTCATTATAAAATTTGTTTATCTCTAATTTTAGAATATGTTATATTGATAACACTAGTATTTGTTAATCTTGTGCTGAAAGTCACTGATGATGAGAATATTTGATTTCTCGAAACATGTCTGACTGACATAGGCAATGTGCCTTGACCTATAGTAATATAAATATATTGATTTTGTGGAGCAGACGCCGTTTGATTTATACATACAATTATGGAATTCCTCAGGGTACAGTTATTGGTCCGATACTATTTAATATATATGTAAATGTCTTGCTGAGTCTTGATCTGCCGGGAAGTTTACTGTCATTCGCAGATGATACCGTAGTTTTCGTGGAAGGAGCATCATGGCAAGAGGTGAAAGAGAAGGTAAAGTTGGGGCTTCAAATAGTAGTGCAATGGTATGATAAATACCTCTTAACGATCAACTGCCAAAAAACTGTTTATGTTCCCTATTCCACCATTAATATAATGCAGAGAGAGGCGAGTTTTGATGTGAGCAGGGCTGATCATGTTAAGTATCTCGGTTTATACTCGATCGGCATCTAAGATGTGATATCCATGTTCAAGCTCTGGTCGAAAAGATTCGTTCGTTTTTCTAGATCTTTAAAAATACAAAAAAAAATTAACAGCAAAAGAAAATCTCTCTCTGTATTATAGTTTAGTACAGTCTCTATTATCCTATGGCATTATGGGTTGGGGTGGAGCATATAGAGCCAATCTAGAACCTTTGGTAATGGTACAAAAAAGAATATTAAAAATAATCTTTGATTTATATATTCGATTCCCAACAGAAAATTTGTTTAAACTATCTGATGTGATGACCATAAGACAGTTGTTTTATAAGAGTGCTGTTCCCCAATTTAATAACTGGAAGAAGGGACGCCAGACCACGGTTATTTAACTCGTGATAAGAAAAAATAGATTATACGGGAACCTGCATATAAACAAACAATCGGGCAGAGATCATTTACCTTTATTGGTCATAGGGTCTTTAATCAATTGCCAGTGGAATTCAAAAATAAAGCGAATTTAAAAAAATTCAAATCAAAACTTTGAAGTTGGTTGAGGGGTCAAAACATTGAGTTTATGAGTTGAAGCTGCTTCTGTGTCTGTTTACCTGTATCATTATTATACAGTGTGGTTACTTTATTTTGTTTTAATATTTATTGTTTATCTTTGAATAGGAATTTTCATTACAAATATAATTTAAGTTGTTGTTTCTAATTTTGAAAATATTTTTTATAAGTTGAAGTAATTAAAAAGTGCGTGGAGAGTTTTTAGAGTGTCTGATGGACAAACTTCGCAAAGTTTTTACATCCTGCAGGCACCATTCTCCCTCCCTATTATTTATTTATTTATAAATAATTAGAATAAGTTAATAATTTTGATATACACTGCGCAAAAAAATTAAAGGAACACTTTTAGATAACCCTGTAATGGCTTGCTGTTTTTAACAAATGAAAATTATATTTTCATAATGGATTTACATTTTATTTTTGTGATTTGTTAAAAAATAAACGTCATTATGCTCATTTATTCGAGATAAGTTTAATATTCCACAGCAAGTACAAAAAATAAAGTAATTATGAAAATATTCACATTTAGGTTTTATGTCGCGGCAGGCTTAGAGAACGGCATCGGGCAACGGCATGACAGTTTGTAGTTGTTGAATTCATTATCTGCCAAAATGAGAGATCTTAGCGAGATAGAGGTCACTCGTGCTATAGCTTTAGTTGAAATTGGTGTAAAAAATAGACAAGTAGCTAGAAATTTTAATCCCAGTATGTGAGTTATCAAACGTTTGTAAAATCGCTATAGAGAGACTGGACGATATAAAAGACAAACCGGATAAGGTCGGAATCGCAAAACTATACAAATTCAGGACCGTTATTTAGTAGTTTCTTCTTTGCGAAATCGAATAGCGACAGCAAAAGACCTTCAAAGTACACTTAGGATGGCTCATCAGGTAACCATTTCTAACCAGACTGTTAGAACCAGGTTACGGGAAGGAGATTAAAACCAAGAAGGCCGGTACGAAAACTTGTTTTAACTCGACATCATAAAACTATGCGATTAAACTTTACTCGTGAACATTTGGGATGGCCACTTCGACAATGGAGGCCAGTACTTTTTACAGATGCATCAAGATTTCATCTCACTCGTTGTGATACCCGATTGCGTGTGTATAGACGTCCGAATGAACGATAATCCACTGCTGCTGTACAAGAAGTTTCCAGATTTGGAGATGGTCCGATAATGGTCTGAAGTGGAATAAGTTTGGACGCAAAAACCGATCTTGTAGTGATACTGGGAAGTCTTACAGCCGCAAGATATATGGATATCAGTCTGTTAGATCAGGTTATTCCTGCAGCATATGGTATAGGCCCTGATTTTCTTTTCATGCAGGATAATGCAAGACCTCATACTGCTGCGATTACTATAGATTTTCTTAACGAGCATGAAATTCGTAAAATGGATTGGCCAGCGATAAGCCCTGACGTCAATCCAATTGAACCCTTATGGGATATATTGGACAGACGTGTTCAACGTCGTCCAAATCCACCTCAAACCCTTCAACAATTAACAGAAGCCCTAATCGAAGAGTGGGGCAGTATATCACAGGAAGACATTCGAAGGCTCGTGAGAAGTATGCCAAGAAGATGCCAAATAGTCATTTGTGCTGCTGGAGGGCACACACGATATTAAAACACATTGGTTTTCAGATAGCGGAACATTGCCATTTGAAAAATGGTTTCTTTTCATTTTGATATTGGTACTTTTTTTTAAATGTTGATCTTAATTTACAAATAAAGGATTAGTTCTATTAATCGGTTTATTACAAGAAAATATCTGTCTTTCAGAATCTAAATGGTCATCTGTATATAACTATGACTTAATAAGTTACAGGGTTATACAAAAGTGTTCCTTTAATTTTCTTGAGCAGTGTATTATGTAATTTATGGAAATAAATTAAAAACATAATAATAATAACACACAAGTATTTAATAAATAAATATACAAAATAGCCGACTTAAAATATATAAGTAGTGAATACATCTTCGAGAATATAATAATTAGGCTTTAGAATATAATTTAAATTTAGTAGGTAAGTAGTACAAGAAATTTTGTACCAAATATTTTATATTATATTTCTAATCTGATTAATCTGCTTCTTGAGTGATATAATAAATAACCTATTTTGTGCGCTTTGATGTGTAGCCATGAAGACGGTACCTTGTGGACTAGCATTGATTGATTAACTCTGTCCTTCGTCCAACGAACTACTACTACTTCTGTTATTTGTTGACATGCTGTTTGATTATAACAGTTGATCGACTGAAAACAGGTCAAAAATCGTATAACTCGCATTTCTTTCTTTTTATAGCTATACCTATATAGGGTGAGCTCCTTTAGTGATTATACATCATTAATTGTTAAGTAAAAGGTTTTCCAATACGGATGATATGATTTTGAAGCGACGTTGCGGCTATTTGTAATATGTCATGGTCTGTCATTTGTTTGTCATTGTATTCAGTAGTGTTTACAATTTCATCATGGAGAGATATACGCAAGAACAACGTTTACAAGTTATTCAGTTTTATTATCAAAATAATCGTTCTCCACTTGCAGCTTTTCGTGCGCTTTTGCCATTTTATAGTCGTAATAATCGTCCAAGTATGCTCGCTATTCGTCGAATTGTTGAAAATTTTGAGCGTACATTTTCTTTTCATAATGTTCAAGTACCCGTAAGACAAAGAACCGCCCGAAGTAATGCAAATATTGCTGCTGTTCAGGCGAGTGTTGCTGAAGACCGCAATTTGTCGATTCCACGACGTTCTGAACAATTGGGACTGTCTCAAAGCACAACCTGGCGGGTTTTGAAAAAGGATTTGGGTTGTTATACGGATGTAGTATAAAATAATAAAGTTCTTTAGTGAGAACAATTATTGTTCTCGTGAATTTGCTGATTTTGCCTTGGAACAACTTGAAAACTATAATTTTTTTAAGAAAATCTTCTTCTCCGATGAGGCACACTTTCATCTGAGTGGTGCGGTAAATAAACAAAACTGTCGATTCTGGTGCGAAGAAAATACACAAATTATTCATGAAAAACCATTACATTCACCTAAATTGACAGTTTGGTGTGGTTTTTGGTCTGGTGGAATCATCGGTCCGTACGTCTTTCGAAATAATGCTGGTAACACCGTTACTGTAAATGGAGAGCGGTATACATCGATGATAACCAACTTTTTATGGCCGATTTTGGAAGAAGTTGATCTTGACAACTTTTGGTTCCAGCAAGACGGGGCTACGTGCCACACAGAAAATGCAACAATTGAATTATTGCGAGAAAAGTTTGGAGATTCGATTATTTCAAAAAATTGTGATATTGAATGGCCTCCAAGAAGTTGTAATTTAACACCATTAGACTATTACTTGTGGGGTTATTTGAAGTCATTGGTCTTTCGAAATAAACCAGACTCGCTTCAAGCTTTACCAGTCAATAATGAACGTGACATTCATGTTATACGACTTGATTTATTGGAAAAAGTGCTCGAAAATTGGGTTCATCGAATTCGTTCCTGCAGAAGATGTCGTAGAAGCCATTTGAATGACGTTTTATTTAGAACTTAATTGTATGTACTTCACATTCAATAAAAAACTTTTGAATTTCCTTAACAATAAGTGTGTTTTTTTTTTTAAAGAAATCATATCACTCTTATTGGAAATCCCCTTACATAGGTAAGAATTCAATCATATTTTATCTAATATTTTGAACAGAAAACTTCCCTACAACGCGTTTGCGAAGGAAGCGAGCCGTCTGTAAACCTCGGCATTTCTGCCTCTACGGTATGAACCATTTTGAATTAAGACCTCAATTTCCATCTCTATGTCAACAACTGAACCCTGGTGATTACAGAGAGCGTTTAGAATTTTGTCAGCGAGTGATGGCAATCTTGGATGAAAACGAAAAAGCAATTTAACTCATGAGCGACGAGGTTCATTTTTATTTGGATGGTTTTGTGCAGAACTTTAGATTTTGGTGTTCAGAAAATCAACAAATAATTCAAGAGAGACCTTTGCACAGTGCTGGAGTGACGGTAAATGAAATGGGGGTCTTAGGGTCGTACTTTTGAGGACGATAACGATCAGACAGTTACTGTTACCGCAGACAGCTTCTTGGAAATGTTGCAAAATTTTTTCTTGCATAGAAATGCGAAACATATGGTTCCAGCAACTGTCACTGTTCGAATTTCGATGGAACGTGTCCGGCAAGCTTTCCCTTTGAAAGTAATTTCTCGTTTTGGAGATGTTGCTTGGCCCCCCAGCCCCGGTCCCCTGATCCCGGACTTCTTTCTCTGGAGTTTCTTGAAAACACGTGTTTACATTGAGAAACCACGCACACTTCCAGAGTTGAAGCTAGTCATCCGAAGAGAAATCCAAGCCATTCCGCAAGAATTGTTACAAGATTCAATGGGTAAGTTCAGGGAACGTCTATAAACAGCATGTGTTTAATAGGAAGGGCACCATCTAGGCGATGTTACTTTTGCTACTTAATGTGATGTAAGATTTTCTTAAAATTCAGAGTTTAAAAAACAATTTTTGTTCAAAATTTGTGGCTTTTGAAGACCTTGTGATTCCCCGTAAATGTATATGTCTGGATACAAGGTGTTAAATTTTTTTGTAAATAAGTCAAATAAATAAATTTGGCAGCGTTGTTCCTGGCCCTAACTAGAAGTCCAGGGGCGTTAGGGGCAACTTAATAAAAATTATGGACAAAAAAATGTACGCCACTGATTGTAATTTAATTTAGATATTGTCCTACAACTAAAATTACAATTTTTTTATCTCTTGTATTTGTCAGCTTCGTTTACTAAATAAACATATTTATTGCAGAAGTTACAGACCTTCAATATAATCCGTTATCCGCGCAACTGCGGATTCATATTGCATGTATTAATGTGTGGGTAATTTTAGTTGTAGTGTCTGAAGAAGCCGTAATATACTACAAAACGTTGCATTTTGCATGTTAAAATCAGTCTATATTTTTCCTTATACCTACTGTGAAAATTAATTAATTTTTCAGAATTAAATATATACTGTAAAAAAATGCTGCTATATTTACATTACCTGTGATTGGAACTCAAATAATAATAAAACTGTTGTGTTTACTTACTTTGACTTTCCCGCACAGGGAAAGTATTGTAAGGGCGAAAAAAATAAATAAATAAATTCGAGTGCAGCACAGTACACGTAATAGAAGTGAATACTTCTTTCACGAGAATTTCATACTACAACAGTATCTCGTATAATACACAATATTTGCCTTGTAAAATAACACCCTAAGTGTAGCTGTGCCTATGCATGCACTCGTTTTCTCTCGCCGCTATATACATAGTGTATGGTATAGGATATAGTGTGTAGCATACACCACAAATATCTCTGTCTCTCTCTCCCTCATATTTGTTATATGCTTCATCTCTTTTGCGGGACGAAAATATTGAATCGTGTCGTGTCATGACGTGACGCGACCTTGAAAAATCACTCTCATGCGGCAAAAGAAGTATTTACTTCAAAAATTTGAGATAAAGACAGATATAACCATTTTGAAGTTTGTTGAGACGATTAAGACCATTTCCAGATGGAAGTCTGTCTGTTTGTGTGTATTTTTCCACGATAACGCCTAAACACTTTAACCAATTGAGCTAAATTTTGTTGTATGAGTTTGGGGGAGTCCTAAGATTGAACCCGTTAGATTTGGTTGAAATCGCTTTATCACTGTGATAGGGGTGGACACAACCACCAAATTTTCAAACAGCAGTAGGGGTCGAGTGATACGATATGCATTTGAATGCAGTTTTTATCTGCTTTACAGCGATATTTTACTTTTCATATTTGGGGGCAAATTCGCGAGAAAATTGCGTTTAAAATTTTGGCGGCATTGGTAGAGCGTGTGCTTCGCATGCGGAAGGTTCTAAGTTCGAATCCTAGCTCTGTCAATATTTTTGTTTTCTGATTTTTGAATACAATTGTTAGTTTGTTACGTTAGTTTATTGGAAATAATGAAAATCATACAATTATAATAATAATTACTATTAAAATTATATTTCTTTACACAACCGATTTTTTCTAGTAAGTGATCTGCAAATGCTTCTCACTCTCACCATGTACAGTAAGTATATCGCTTATCAGCCATAGTTTTGTTTGCAGGAGTTCCTTTTCTTTCTCTGCTTTGCACTCAGATTCCTCATGTAAGTCGACTGAAATATGATTGCAGATGCCGGCCAAACGGCTTTCGATGTTTTATTTATAATGTATTTAATGTCGGGACCCAGAGAGAGAGACAATGATAAGGAGGGACGGGTGATAAATTTAATTGAAATGTAGTGATAGAGAGAAGAAACTTACTTTTCAGCTATCTAGCTATGAGTAGTGTAATTAAATGCATTTTTTAGCTGTTTCTTATTTAGTTTTAACGCTAATATAGTACATAAAGAGTCTAGAAGTCGACACTAGATAATGTGGAATGGTATGGATCAATGGTTTTCAGTGGCGTAGGAGGTAATGAAAATTACCAGAGGTTAGATCTGATGAAGTTCTAATTTACCAGATACTGCTTATTTAGTATCGGTTATTTATTAACCAGGTACTCTTCAGTCTTTCATGTCTGCAATGGAGCATTTTCAAGCAGTTTGTAGCTTCATACAGAGACCTAAGCATCATAAATAAATGCAGTCGTCTGGAAAAATCGGTTGTGTCGCCCCAAAACTTTCCCGACAAGATAATATAATATAATCTGAAATATATGACCTGCGTAACGAAACAGACATTTAGTAATTATTATTATTATTATTATAATTGTTTTATTTTTATTCATCATCAATTGACCAATCGCTTCCACTGCTGGACATAGGTCTCCCGTAGCTCCTCCATCCTTGCCGATCCTGTGCTGCCTCTATGTTTATCCTTTTGATGTCGTCTGTTTATATGGTTCGTGGACGGCCTCTACTTCTCTATGAGTCTCCACTCAAGTATCCTTTTTGTCCAGCGATTGTCCGAAAGTCGCGCCACTTGACCGGCCCAGTTCCATTTTAAGGTTGTTATACGGGTAACCGCGTCCGTCACTCCGGACCTCTTCCTTAATGTTATATTTGGAATCCTGTCTCTTAGCGATATATACCTAACATCAACCTCTCCATTTTCCTCTGCGCGATACTTATTCTATTTGTAGTGTTCTTGGTGAGGGTAAGTGCTTCAGCCCCGTATGTACCTAACCACCGGCAACACGTACTGGTCGAATACTTTTCTTTTTAGGCATATTGGAATGTCTGATTTAAAGATATTACGCGGCTTTCCAAGGGCCGCCCATGTTAGGCCTATTCTTCTCGACATTTCACGAGTTTGGTAGCGATTTCGGAACAAAGGTATTTATAAGAGCTTAATTTTAATTGATTGTAGGTATACGTTTAGATAACAAGGCGACTCGCGAGGAAAGAAAAAGAGCTGCTTCAATGGCAGCAATTCGTGAAATTTGGGACGAATTTATTCAAAACTGTAAAGCATCAAATAAACCTGGCTCATACCTAACAATTGATGAGCAATTGCTGGGTTTTAGAGGAAGATGTCCCTTTAGGATGTATATCCCTAACAAGCCATCGAAATACGGGCTAAAACTGGTTAAGCGAGATATATTATGATTGATGTAGAAGTGTATTTAGAAGAATACTAAGGCAGATAGAAAACCGTTAGGAGCCGCCTTATAAATTAACTATTGTTGGCAACTTGAGACCAAATAAAAAGGAAATTCCACCCCAAATGCTTAATTTAAAGGATTGAGCAATCGGCAACTCACAGTTTTGTTTTGATGGTTACAAAACTTTAATGTCTTATAAAACTAAGTCCAATATATCTGTGCTTTTATTATCTACGATTCACGATGGTGCAACATTATGTAATGATACTGGAAAACCCGAGATAATTAAGTTTTACAATTCAACAAAATACGGCGCAATATGAATATTTGCAGAAAAACCAGACGATGGGCTGTATGCTTATTTTATGGAATGTTAAATATAACCTGCATAAACTCATGGATTATTTACAATCATAATTTGAGAAGCAATAGTCAAAAACCAATAACCAGGAAATAATTTATGAGCATTTTATGTGAGCAGTTCGGTAAAATGGCCAACTTTAAATCGCTCTATAAGGCTACTTATAGAGGAAATCTTGAAAAAACCCCATGAGGATGGTGAAGGGAAACCTGTTTTATCGAAACGTACCGTGTGTCAATTTTGTCCCTCAAAAAAAAAACGACGACTGACTACAAATTATTGTAGTCACTGCAGACGTCCGATCTGCGGCGAGCACCGCGCATTGTGTTTCCTGTAGTTCTAAGATATGATTTTCTGTTAGTGTTCCTCTAGTTCAGTGGTCGCCAACCTTCTGAATGTATTGAGCACCTTCGGTAATTGTAGAATGTACAGTGCGCTACTTTTTTTTTTTAATGTACAGTATTTTTGGGGCCTTGGTTTGGTATAGGACGCTATCATACAGGACCTAATCAAGACCTAAGACACTATCCTTAATGACCGTTCCAAAAAATGTCGTTTGGCATGCAAATAGCCCTTCATAATATGATTGTCCTGCGTAAATATCACGACCCCATTATTAGGAACCCATAGTTTTCAATTTTTTGGGGCCTTGGTTTGGTATAGGACGCTATCATACAGGACCTAATCAAGACCTAAGAAACTATCCTTACTGAGGAATCCTCCGCATGTTGTTTGGCATGTAGATAGCCCTTCATAATATGATTGTCCTGCGTAAATATCACGACCCCATTATTAGGGAACCAGATTTCAATTTTTGGGGCCTTGGTATGGTATAGGACGCTATCATACAGGACCTAATCAAGACAAAACTAATTTTTGTATTAAATTATTTTTCAAATTTTCTAACAAAATTTGTTTTATTTTCTACGTCGTAAATTTTACGATGGTAAGTATTTATGGAAGTTGGATTAAGGTAAGTATTCTAGGGTTAACCAAATTGCAAAATCTGCTATAAAATGTAACAAAACTTAATTGCCAAGTAGCAGTTATTATTTAAATTTTAATAACTCATCGTTAACATTTATCTCCGAAAGATACCTGCACTATTTAAAATTAATTCTTCATATTATTTATTTTATTATATGCCTTAGGCTGGAGAAAAACATTATTTGATATAAACCAATTTTTTTTATTAAAATGCCTCGAGCATAGGTACCGTTTTTGAATTACAAATTCACGAAAAATATAATAAAAAAATTGTTGAAGATAACCCGTCGTCCAATTTACATTATGTCATCTCGGTTAAAGATGATTGATAACAAGCTGGCAGGACACACAAGTCTGTGACTGGCAAACAAAAGCTCGAATTTGCAAACTCGTCATAGGAGGCGCTGCATCTTGTCTTGCTGGGCCGCCTCGATTGGAAAAATGCTCCCCAATCTTGATAGCCATTTACCGCACATCAGATATGACATTTTATATATGCATTTAACGGGTAATAACATGCATTCGCAATGAGTTATGGGAATGCAGTTTTTATATATATGTAGCTTTTTGCGGACCTCCTGCTGGTTTGGCGACGACAAATTTGTGACGGACCAAAGAGGGATATTTATTAAGTATTTTTGTTTAGGTTCAAACTAATAGAAAAGTTGATTAATGGATAATACTATTTATCTTTTAACAAATACTACACGGAAAGAATTCTAAGATAGT
The DNA here is from genome assembly GCA_911728435.2 of Apoderus coryli. NCBI lineage: Eukaryota > Metazoa > Arthropoda > Insecta > Coleoptera > Attelabidae > Apoderus > Apoderus coryli. Next base: position 36,135,175 of record OU452199.1, read on the forward strand.
TTTATAGTCAACGCAATCAGTTTTTCAGTTACCACGACAAGGTCTTCAGATTTCACATCCTTATGAAGACATTATATGTACATAATGTCTTCATAATGTCAACTTGATTATGGTTAGTATAATCATAATTTATTGTTATTCTCACTAGAAATATGCATTAGGACCAAAAGCTATCTTAACTAGAATAATATTCTCACAAGGAATAAATTTTCGCGCCAATAGCTCTCCCTAACTACGGTCGCCACTATTTATAGGGAAACTCTATATAGTCAAAAACTCCTTACAGTCCAATTTTTTCAAAAACCTAGAATATTTTAATGAAATTTAATGTAAAAAGCCCTACATATAGTGAATCTTTAAAATGTATAAATTTGTATGCCTTTTTGGGTTTCCCATTTACATTTTGATATCGCATTCTTTTGAAAATGTTCTTAACACGTTCATAACGCTTAATTCGGTAGGCAATAAAGCAGGTAGGTTTGTGTGAGACACCTGGGGAATTGCTAACTCATTTTATAGTCGAGGCAAATTTAGGTTCAGTTGGTTTCTGTTTAAAAATGAAGTAACACGTCCAAGCCTGTGTGTTTAATTTTAACTGAGAAAATTAAAGTTTTGAAGGAACTTGATAAAGGCTGCGGTGTTAAACAAAGGATAACACTTATGGTTGGAGCAAACATGGATGGCTCAGAAAGACTGAAATTACTACTCATAGGTAAAACCAAAAATGCCCTTGTTGTTTAAAAGGAGTTAAATCTTTGGAGTTAAATTACGCCAATAATAAAAAGGCATGGATGACTTCTGAGATTTTCGAAAGATGGATTAAAGAACAAAATGAAAAGCCAAAAGCGAACACACACATCCATTATTGTAAGTAAAAAATTAACGAATATTGAATTGACCTTTTTTTTTGATTACCCTTAAAGACAGTATTACTGAAGTCGTTAAAGTATGGAGTGAAAATGTTTCTCAGAAAACTATCAAAATCTGCTATTCTAAAGCAGGTTTTACTGAGAAAAATAAAGAATGGCAGGAGAAAGACGACATCGATCTCGCTTCCTTAAAAAAACAATGGGATATTTTACAAAAAACTGCTACCCTCGACGCAGATTTTTTACTTGAAAATTTTCTTAGAAATCGACAATGATGTTGGCACGACAGATCTCCCAAATAACCAAGATATCATTGACGATATAAAAAGTATAGACGATCATGAAGAAGGAACTGAAACCGGGGAGTGTCCTAAATTTAGTGAAAATGAAATTAGAGATGGGTTTTCCTAGTACATAATAATGTATGTTATTTAGCAATTTCTCAAAACCACACGAATTACTATATTATTATGTAATGTGTACGTAGATTATGTACGAGTACATGCTATGTATTTAAACTTTCAAATGTTTAATAAAATCTTTTATAATTCAATTTTGCGATTTTTTTTGTTGCTTGTTGAATTTTTCTTTATATAGTGAAAAACTCTCTATAGAGCAATTTCGGTCGACATTTTGGTCTTTCACTATATAGAGGTTCGACTGTATATGATTATTGTTATGGTAACCAAACTAATAGAGCTAGAACGCATTTTACAAGATTCGTAAACCAATCTTTAGTAAATTTTTTGTTAGTCGATGGTCAAGGTTGTGGAATTAGTTTGTTTTTGTTGATATTTCGGTCGTGTGGGGTGTAATTTATTAAACACGACAAAAATGTACCCTAAAGGGCCTACAGCCCCCGAAAGGGAGACTTTCGCAAATGGGTTTCCCTAAATATTTCGAGAACACAAAGATACAATTCTGCAACTTGATATATGATATACCTGTGGGATTTGAAATTTACGGAGACAAAAAAATGATATTCTTCATCATAAGCGTCCCTATTGGGGGTTCAGGGGGTTAAAAATACCACAAAATTTTTGTGTACGCTTTTTTCACGATTTATTTAAAAATTATGAAATCTTATGGTTTTCTACGAAAAATGTGCTTTTGTTAAACTATGATCGCTTACCAAAAGTATTATCGTAGCGAGTTCTAGCTGCAAGATATTGTTAGGAGTTTTATAGTCAACGCAATCAGTTTTTCAGTTACCACGACAAGACCTTCAAATTTCACATCGTTATGAAAACATTATGTACATAGTCAACTTGATTATAGTTAGTATAATCATAATTTATTGTTATCCTCACTAGAAATAGGCATTAGTGCCAAAAGCTATCCTTACTAGAATAATATTGTCATTTATATAGTTAATATAAACAGAATTTCCCTAACGTATAATTACTATTACTGTTGCTTGTTGAATTTTTCTTTATATAGTGAAAAACTCTCTATAGAGCAATGTCGGTCGACATGTTGGTCTTTCACTATATAGAGGTTCGACTATATATAATTATTGTTATGGTAACCAAACTAATACACCTAGAACGCATTTTACAAGATTCGTGAACCAATCAAAACTGTCTGTAGCGGATCCTTAGTGAATTTTTGTTAGACAGTCGAAGGTCAAGGTTGCGGAATTAGTTTGTTTTCGTTAATATAGTGGATGGTGTGTGGTGCAATTTATTCAACATTTTTTTACAATAGAGGACTTCGTTGAACACCTCCTGCAATCATCTTGTGCCAATATTCAATGGTATTGTAATATTAAATATAATTTATATACCTAATAATAAAATGTCACCAATACACTCTGGTTTTGATATCATTGATGGGAATTTTTAACATTTTTACAAGTTTTCTCGAGCACAATACGATTATCACCCTCACCTAGTATTATTACTGTATTTAAATGTAATTTATTTTCAATCAAATTTGAATAACTTTTATTTCTGATTACCTATTTGAAATATTTTCTGTATCACTCAAAAAAGTTGCAGGTATAGAGACAGGCTTGGTATATTTCATCATCTTTGTATGTCTTTTCTAGTATCCGAAACTGAGCATCTAGAACAAGACGAGTTGATCCAATGGTTGCAATATTGTATGGACAGATGTTTTAGAAAAATAGGATAAATATGACATTTATTTTTCCACAATAAAGTATGCCGTTTTATGTTTCAGAATATATTTATATATTATTTAATATGGAAAATCTAATTTTAATTCGTTTTTACAATAAACTTCCTCAGAAACTAATAGAGTATGAAAAAAAAGTTGAGTTTATTTTGAAATTCTTATAAAATTCCATCAACTAGAAAAAAAAATGAAGAAGAGAAGAATTTCAGCCTTCATGCTTTGAGGCATTTTCTCAAAAGATTTGTATATCGAAAGCTCCTGATATGTTGGGGTTTTCTATTCACATCCAGGAAATTGACACATGTTCTGGAACTTCTCGTACATAATATGGATAATATGACAGTATGATAGGTCAACTATGCTAAATTGTTATGGTAACGATATGGTATAATAGGAGTAACGTTATATTATGGTGGGACGAACAATATAATGAAGTGTAGGTGACAATATCATATAATGGTGACAAAATAGTATGGTAAGTACAAGTATGATATAGTCATGATAACAAGACAATGTCAGGTAATCTAGCCCCAACAACCAGGCATCTTTGTTAGGATCACAAGCTGATCTGATTCAATATTATATTATAGAAATAACGTAACTATCTGGTTTGGATAACATTATTATAATGTTATGTTAACTAAGAAAATCTGGTTGTGCCTATACTAACCTGAAATCTGGTTAAAATTCTTGTTACACGAACAATATTTTTTTTTCCGTGTAGAAATTTTTTAAAAGTTTCCATTTATTCAACTGACAGTGGCTGACGTTAGTTTTCATCCGAAATTATTATGCAATTATGTATTCCACAATTTTAGAATAGCAGCAGCCCAATCTTCTTAATGGAGTCGATTGTTTTGTTGCGTGAGCATGCTATTAGACTAATTGATAGAAGGGCTACTTCACCCAAAGTTGCGCATCTAGTTCACAGATTATACACACATACATAAAATTAAAAAAAAAAGCTGAACCAATCACAAAAACCGAATACATTCAATTATAAAATATGTAAGAACATTCACATTTTTCGCCTGCAAAAAGTGTGTCTTTTATAAAAATAATTGGAACTTATTACCGAGTAGTATTAATAAATGTACCTAGATACACGCAATATAAATCTTTTAGAACATTGTAAGTGCCTATATCTTTCTCCACAATATAATAAGTGATCAATTATAGTTTTTCTGACAGTTGGAAACATGCTTTAAACAAAAAGTGATATAAACTCAGAAGAATGCCGTTAATAAAGCCTTGTACTAACTACTAATAAAAATAGAAAGATTCAAATAATTATTAAAGCGACCAAATCTCCAACGGAGGTCGATCATAAAAATATCTTTATGAATGAACTTGAAGAATATTAAGTATTATAAAGTATATTACGAGTTTGTTTATTATAGGACGTGGTTAACATAATTTACTTAGGTAAATATCTCTGGCAAGATCTCTCAAGAAAATTCTGTTGTATAAAAGTAATTATATTTATACAGTGTGTCTTTAATTTAACACTTTTTGCATGAGGCTAGAGTTATTTTTGTATGAGCGAGAGCCAAACCCTATAGCTTCGTTTTCCCAAAATTTCTAATGTTCCAGCAACCAACAATTTACTGTATACTCATTTTAAACATTTAAGAATATTTGAAATGGGCTTGTTTAACAAAACAAGACTTAAACACATCCTTTTACACATTTAAGAATATGTTGTGTTCGGATTGAACTTCATATATCATTGAAGATAATGCTGTTCGTTTAGATACTTTCTAAACTGTATAATGAAGTTTATTGGCATCTTTTTAAAGTTATTTGTTTGTCCATAATATTTTTTCATTTTTGACTATAGACTTTTTTCGGTGTACCTACCGGAGTTTTGCAAAATTTGATCAATATCAACTTGTTTTTGTGCAAATTGCAAACAGAAGGATACGATGCGATGGAATTATGACAGACTGCTCCTTGAATTCTATAAGTACCTATTAACATAATTATAATTTTTGGAGAGAGAGATGATTTCTGATACCAATCAGTAATCTAAGTGTCCAAGAAGGGCAAGGAGTTATTCTGCTCAACTTCAATAGTGAACTGTAAGTATGCACTAAAATTATTGAAGTACTGTAAGACAGTCTGCTCATGGTTTCTAGCAATACTGGCAAATATATCATCAACATAGATAGATATACAAAAAAGGTAAGTCAAAGTATAAAAAGTATTACTACATTAACTGAATGTTCGTGCATGTATAAGTTTGCCAATTGCCCACTGCGCTACCGAAAATTTGTGTTATTATCAAAAGCAAAGAAACTATGGTCAAAAATGAATATAATTATCTGTAAAAGATAATTACTTTCATTTAAACAAGATTTTTGAATGTACCGGGTATTCCATTAAGGGTGGACAGGTAGCATATCTCAGGAAAAAATAGTCGTAAGACAATAGGAAAAAATTCTGTTAGGGAAATCGACCATGGGAAATCGCTGGAAATAGTTTTTTAGTTGCTACGTATACCGCTAGGGGCGTAATATATACAGTAATGCAAAAAATGCATTTTTATTGAAAATTTCGCAATATAAGTTAAAAAAAAACAATACTGCCACAGTAATACTGAGAATTGGCATCTTTTTGGTGTATCAGTTTTTATTGTGCGGCTTGAAATAAAGGCAGCAGGGAAGGCCGAAATATTACCGATACTAATGTCTATAACTTTGGTTTGGCTTAACCGAATTTATCAATCTAATTTTTGTTTAAGAACTGAAGCCTTGCTGATGAAGAAATAAAATATTTCAAATCATAATTGTATTTTGGGGATCCGCTAGATGGCGCTATTTGCAACGCCTAAGGTTTTTTTGATTTTTCTTTAAAAGCCTAAATGGAATGATACAAATACTTTATCAAAAATGAAAAGTAAATTGAATTTACAACAAAAAAAGTCCAAAACCACACATCAAAATCTTTATTCGTTTCAGAGTTATGGCCAAAAGAATGTTGTTCACCAAAATTCGTTGAAAAATCATGTATCCTTAATCTTCCGTTATCAAGAATGCCATGGGTAATAATTTAGGTTTAAACTTTATCAAACTGATAGTTTAACAACTCAAAATAATGAAAAATCTATTAAAATTTCCGAAATGCAGAGCTTTCATAAAATTTGTTAAAAGAGGTAGATCTAGATACCCATGAAACAAGTTGTCAAACTTTCTAAATATTGAAAAAGCGTTACAGTTACAATCTTCGTGAAACTATTTGGGTTATTTACTAGAAATTGCATTACAAAATGGCTTATAATAATGCAGAAAAGTGTTCCGTCGCGTCGGTTAGCAGTCCGTTTACGAGAAACGGGAAGTGTAAGAGTTGATCCAGTCCCGCTCAAAAGACGTCCAGTTAGCAGTCAAGATAATATTATAAACGTTCTTGCGTATGTGGAAGCGGTGACATGACATTTCTTCAGACTTAGGAACAAATCGCACTTCCGGATTTTAAAATCTTTTAATCTGCATCCTTACAGTATGGTATTGGATGGGCCATTTATAATTGATGGCCATCTGAAAGGAGAATCGTATCTCCATTCCTTTCAGAAGACGTTCCATTCAACGTACGGATGTTCATGTGGTATCAGCACGATGGATGCCCAGCGCATTTTTTTTAACAGGTGCGCAATTTTTTTAATGTTGTTTATCCAAATCGCTGGATTGGAAGGGGTAGCGTATTTTTGTGGCCACCTAGATCCCCGGACTTGACAGTGTTAGATTTTTACTTGTGGGGAAGGGTAAAAAACATGGTTTACCAAACACCACCAACCACTCAACTTACACAATAGCTGCATTTTGCAAAATGGGGGTCATTTTGAACAGTTATGAAAGTTCTGTTGGTAGTTATAATGTTGTTGTTTTTGTTTTGTTATTATTAGTGTCATTGTTAATTTTTGTTATTTTCATTGTTATTTCTTTATTTCTCATGGCATTCTTGATCACGGAAAATTAAAGATACATGATTTTTCAACGAATTTTGACGAACAACATTCTCTCAAACGAATAAAGGTTTTAATGTGTGGTTTGGGACTTATTTGTATCATTCTATTTAAGTTTTTAAAGAAAAATCAAAAAACCTTAGGCGTTGCAAAGAGCGCCATCTAGCGGAGCCCCAAAAAACAATAATGATTTGAAATATTCTTTTTCTTCATCAGCAAGGCTTCAGTTCTTAAACAAAAATTAGGTTGATAAATTCGGTTAAGCCAAAGTTATAGATATTATCATCGGTAAAATTTCGGCCTTCCCTGCTGCCTTTATTTCAAGTCGCACAATTAAAAGTGATACACCAAAAAGATGGCGAATCTCAGTAGCATTACTGTGGTAGTTTTGTTTTTTAACTTATATTGCGAAATTTTAAATAAAAATTCATTTTTCGCATTACTGTATCTATTACGCCCCCTAGCGGTATAGTTAGGAACTAAAAAACTATTTCCAGCGATTTCCCATGGTCGATTTCCCTAAAAGAATTTTATCCCCATTGTCCTACGACTATTATTTCCTGAGATATGCTACCTGTCCACCCTTAATGGAATACCCGCTATATTTTATTTTATAATTTTTAAAATGTAATTTTTCTCGAAGTGGCCTTAATACATTTTTGCTATTGACGTTTACATTAAGTAATTGACTTTTTCATATGATATTGTATTAATTTAACCGCTGATGATGAAGATGAACGTCGTGGAGGTACGACTTCCGCTTCCTATTATTAAGAGTTTTTTTTCCCAACCCAAATATATTATTTGTCCTGCAGGCGACTTTTCTCCAATGTTATCGACTACCGATCTCGTAACTCTTGCGTGTGGCATACCCTATTTAAAAGACCCTGTATAGAGTTCGTTATGATTATGTTACTACCCATTGAAATTAATTATTATCTACGACTGAAAATGAAATTAACCCTGACTAATAATAAGAAACAGAAGGACATACCTTGAATGCAAAAATATTTAATATGCTTAGAAAGAATGTCTAACAAACCTTCTCAGATAAATCCCACAAGCAATAAATGACTAGACATATACAGATAATTTAATTTCACCAGTTGACAAATGGGCAACGTAATTAAAGAAAAATATGATCAGTAATTATGATTAGTATTTCATCGTATATAGTGCCTATATTATATTATCAATTTAAATTCTTCTATGATATGATACAGCTATACAAGAAAATTATCATTATGAATGATAAAATTGCCGTGGCCACTGACCGAGAGCTGCGGGAATACATAATTTTAAATGATACGAACAGAAAATGGGCGGTAAATTTTATTTTCGCCCATGGGCATGAATATTTTCATTCAAGTAGTGTGGTCGACAGGTGTTCATAGAGTTGGGAGGTGTTTGTGTGACTTATTAACTAAACGGTATTGTTTATGATAAATACTTAGCTATATGTTAATATTAATATAAAATATTGTCAATTTTATTATAGTGGCTGATTTGTCAAACAAATAAAAAAGAAATAGAAGTCTTGCAATTATTTTTTGCAGTATTAAATAATTTATTGAGCTTACAGTTGTATGGTCAGTTAAGCCAGAGACAGACTAGTATCACGTCACGTGAGAGCACATGCTACATTTCGCACTTAAACTACTGTGACAGCATCTACGGTCCTTGTCTTGATAGTGTGGACAGAGGCAGAGTTCAGAAGTTGCAGAACTCTTGCTTGCGGTTCATATTTGGCATTCGCAGAAGACATCGCATATCTCACAAACTTAAGGAGGCAGGTTGGTTGAATATGTATAACAGACGCATTCACCATTCAACATGCTTCTTTTACAAAATAATAAAATATAAAACCCCTCCTTAACTGGTTAATAGAATTGGGTATAGAACTGATGTGCATAATCTAAACATCAGACGTAAAAGTCTAATAACAGTCCCTGTTCATAAAAAGGAAATATTTAAAAGATCGTTCTCTTATAATGTCGCCACGCTAGTTAACCGGTTTGTGATTAAGGATTTCTCTCAGAGTTTGCATGTGTTCAGATCCACGATTTAAAAGATATTGCTTGACAGCGTTTAGGCGTTTCATTTGGGCATTTTGTTTGCACTGTTTTTAACCCAACACTTTTATTTTTGTATACTTATGTGTTTTAATATTGTATTTATTGTGTAGTACTGATTTTTTTTTGTTATTTTTTATTGTGTATTGTTTCTTGGGCCTCAACAGCACTCAACCTAGTTGAGAGGCTGAGATTTCACGCCCTTTAGTTCTAATGGTTGTAATAATACATTTTTTGTACAAATTTATGTAATACCTTTTAGAACTAATAAACATATATTATTATTATTTACGACGAATTTTTTAAACTTATAATTCGTGTATAAACGGTCCCTATATGATTACAATGAATTTTACTTTTATGCTTATGCTGCTTAAACTCGAGGTTAGTCAAAATTGATAATTTTGTTCAAGCGATCACATAATTTAAACCCATGCTAGCGGTAACACCGGGTCAGTCAGTCAAAATATGTAATAAACATGACCTGCGGTTTTACATAGTCTGTTTCTAAGGCGTGATAGCATGTGATATCACGTGACGTAATAGTAGTCTGTCTTGCCATAAGTCAGAACCTATAGCAGACTTGATCTGCGACTATATGGCAGTGTTCTGCCATAGGCTGAAATATCTTGGAAGGTGACTTAACCACCCTACGAATCAAGGGAATTTCTCATCCAGAGAGACCATCAATTTCATGAAAAATTTACAGCAGCTTTAAATCGAAGTGAAGAGATGCTTTAGGAACTAAATGAGTCGCTAGAATATACAACTTATATAATGTACAAGTCGTCAAAAATTCCATGATGATGAAATATCTCCCGGAAAAGCTTTATATCAACTGTCGTCTGTAGCTGTAATTCCAGAAAGAATTTTACCTGTCCTCAGAAAGGAGTAGAGTAATGAAATGGGGAAAACTTAACTAAAAATCATCGATTTTTTAATTTTTTCTTTTAAAACGTGAAAATGAAATAGTAGACCACGCCGCAAAAGATGCCATATCGAATAAAAACGCCCTAGACCATTCCCACAGATGTCAAAGCCTTTATCAAACAAAAAACATACTTTATGAAATACTCCATTCAAAGAGGAGCGATGATTATACACATAAATAATACGACGTCAGCTCCACAAAACAAATATATTCATATATCAAAACACACGGCAAATTGCCTATGTCAGTCAGACATGTTTCGAGAAATTTATAATTCTCATAATCAGTGACATTTGGATACAAGACAAACTATTTAGTTTCACAATGTAACATACTCTAAAAAGGGATAAGCAAACTTAATAATATGCACAATAATTTGAACATTCAATATTTCTTACCATTTTGTGAAAAATGTTTGTGAAGTTTTATACAAATCAAAGTTAAAACATTGTTTTATGAATTCAAACTCAAATAATAATTAAACTATAATCGAGATTAAAATTATTTAATGGCAAATCGTCAATTTTTGCATTTTCTTTTTATTTATCATAACTGATGTTTGTACTTTTTAAAAAATATAAGGAATTAGCGTTATAGCATGTATAGTTTAAATTTGTAAATGACAATAGTTAATAATAAATTGTTGAGGTTATGTTTAAACAAATTCTTCTTAAATTTAATTGTTGTCGAAGCTAGATCATACTTCTTGGAAATATTATAAACAATAAATAATGTTAAAGGAATAAATTGTGTAATTATTTTGTAGTGTGAGGTTTATAATTGAATTAACGTTTGAAAATAAATAGGGAGTAAATTCTCATTGGTGAAATTCACTTAAATTAGTTATCGTAATTTGATTTTGTGGTGGTAGTTGTATGTAATGGTTATTATGGGGCATGTTTTGGAGTAATATTCATGTTCTACATTGCGATTTCACTGCTGAAAGAGAGGTGTACAGTGATTGGTAGAAAGGAATTTCGGTTATGTAGAAATAGGCATTGTCATTTGAAGGTTAGATATTTGATATGTATTAAATGAGGTTAAGATATAATTTTAAAAAGGTAGTAAAGTAATAATGTAAAGAATTTCTAAAGAGGGATTTAAACTGCGTTATTATGGTCGGGGATATTATTGAAGGTTAAAGAGTTGAAAAATGGGAGACAATTAAACTCTAATTGATCGTTAACACAGTTGTAGTTGGGGTCACGTTTGTGTAAATTAATTTCGAGGGATTCAAGTACGTTAAGTAATGTGCTTTTATGACAGGTGTGAAGTGTTTTGGTATTAGTGTCTATATTGAAAGAATGATGTTGATTGACTACGTGGTTGGCAAAAGAAGAACTACTATTGATATCATCTTGGTTATCTTGTGTTGCTTTATCAATAATCTTGAGGTGTTCTTTAATTCTAGTTTCGAAATTACGACCAGTTTGCCCAATATATACTGTATTACAATTAGCAAAATCACACTGTAAGAGATAGACACCTGATTTATTTAACCAATGGGTACTGGACTTGCTATTGTCTAAGAATTTGCCGATAGTGTGGTTCTTGATGCAAAGCAATGTGATACGGGTAAAATTTATGCCGCTTTAATATCCTAAAAATGCTTGATATAGAAATTCCAGAGTCTGGAGAAATTCCTCGACAAGAAACATGCGGATTCACAGCAATAGCCGCCAATACTGCGATTCCATTATTTTCACGACTGACAGTAGCTCGTCGAGTTCGTTTTTTCGGCTGTACATTTCCGGTTTCTCTAAAATCCTTCACAACATGGTAAAATGTAGCGCGGCATATAGGATTTCTTTCTGGAAAACGTTGCATATACAATGCTACGCCATTATCGACATTTCTGTGACATTCTCCATAGAGCAATATCTCAACCTTTTGTGCTACAGAAAGATGTTCCATATTTTCTCAAAACTAACTTATTGTTTATTGTCACTCACAAGTGTAAAGATATTATGAATGATTTCTTTGCTATAAATGTGCAAAAATTTTTACCAGATGAAAAATTTACTGCTTTTTTCTTTAAATATAAAAAAAAAATAAAAATTAAATATTTGGTATGAGGAATTATTAACTTTTCCTTTCGAATGACGATCAGTAGGTACGTTCGTTAGTCTATTATCAATTTTGCTATTTTTAAGAAAATATCTTTCTATCTCAAAAAAAGTTTTGTTGATATTACCTGTGGTTTTGCAGATAAAAATGCTATATCCCATGTATTTTATTACTGTGTTACGAAGAAGTTTACGAGAACGTATTTTACTATTTTCCTGATGAAGACAGGTGGTCTTGTCGAAACGTTGAAACAAAGAAAAAATAAATAATTAGTCGATGATTTTTAAATTGTTGAACCTCAGTTCCAAGAACAAAAAACAGAGAAATTAACCCAAATTATTACCGGAATCAAAAAATCAAAAAAAATAATCTGATTCGATAATGAAAAACATATGTTGCCATTAAGAAAAAACGAGTTGACCTTGAGATAACCTTGAAACGGTTGACAAACTGGTCAATGGGTACCACCATTGTTTTTCCCCCACAATAGCAAAAAACTTTTATTTGAACTTTTTTTCCGAAAAATGTGCCGCTTTTAAGATATAAGGCTGTCTCAAGATAAATGGACCACCCGCTATAAATATAAATACAAATCGTACTGTCGCTAAGAACCCATACGGTTGATGCGACATTAAACAAATAAAAAAAAAACGCGTGTAGCACAGTACACGTGATAGAAGTGAATACTTCTTTCACGAGAGTATCAAACGACAGCAGTAGCTTGTATAATACACAATATTTGCCTTGTGAAAGAACACCCTAAGTGTAGCTGTGCCTTTGCATGCACTCGTTTTCTCTCGCCGCTATATACGTAATAGTGTATGGTATAGGATATAGTGTGTAGCATACACCACAAATATATCTGTCCCTCTCTCCCTCATATTTGTTATATGCTTCATCTCTTTTGCGGGACGAAAATTTTATAAATCGTGTCGTGACGCGACCTTAAAAAATCACTCTCATGCGGCCAAATAAGTATTCACTTCAAAAAAATTATAATACTCGCAAAATTAAGTAGGTATGCTTCCATAATATCCATATTTCAGCTAAACGAAAGTGCTTAGTAAGTTAAATTTGATATCGCCTAATTTTCTATTTATCTTTATTAATCATCGTTAACCATGTGTAATTTATATCAGTTTAATCTGCAATTAGGCAAATTGTATGTTAATATAATACTCTAAAGAGATAATCTTTTTTCTATTAAGAAACATTACAAATGACTCTCAAAACAGATATTAAACCCACAACAAACATTCAAATGTCTGCAATAGCAAACGATATACAAGTAAGCAAACTGATACAAATCTTTATAGCATTCAATATTTATTAAAATAACGTTTGTTGGCGATTTTATAATACATCTCATATACTTTACATATTCATAATGTTTAGCAAAATTTGTAATGGCCAGTAGACATGGAAATTACACTGATATTGCACCTATTTTAGTGCGTCGAGTTTTAGATTTCCAGTTAAGTTTTCTTAAATTTCATCCGTTCACATTACGGAGTAGTACTAAATGGCAAAATTAATAAGTGTAATAACTATTTAATAAGTTTTTATTTACGATGTTTTGAATGAAACTGAATATGTTGCAACGTATAATATATTAATTTATATCAAATAAATTTTGAACTTAGAAAAAATTAATTATAGCCTCTCGGCGATAGCAATTGCGTTAATATTGTTAATAGTCTCATTTTATTTTGTATTCATAAGTCTGAAGTTATGGGAGGAAGTTAATAAATTGCTAGTTTTAACGTGATTGTCCCACACTCTAAAAAGCAATTTGTGAATTTACTAAGCAAGTCAATGGTTACTTATTGCCAAGAGTAAATTCACAATTTTCTTGTAAACACAAGTTTGTGAAATTGCATTTATAATTATACAGGGTGTTCCCTATGTATTATTACAAATTAATACAGGTGATGGAACAGTAAATTTAAAAAAAAAATCTTATAAACATAGGTCCGCAAACCGACATACAGGGCGTTCAAAATTGATGATAGTTTTTGTGCATATTAACGAAACGTTTTTAGATACATCAATGAAATTTCACACATGTATTTGATTTTGAATTATTAATAAGTCGAACCAAAAGGATTTCAAAAATTATAGTCTAACTAGAGGGGGCGGGGAGAAATAACACACCAAATTTTTTGTAATTTTCTGAGTTAAAGTAATAAAAAAATTGTAATTTGCTTAAAAAGGGTCGTCTTCTTTTATTTTGATGAAATGCTTAATTTTGCAGTAAATTGAGTTTAAAAATATTCTTAATAATCCACAAAAAATAAACTGTTGCCCTCGAGGCACGACCCAGTAAACACACATACGTTTATTTAACGTTTATCATTACAAAACACCTTTCCAAAAAAAGATACATTAAATACGTACATTTTACTTTTATATGTCGCGCTTTTTCACGTTACAGAACACTAATAACGAAACGTTAGTTAAATGCTATATAAAAAAGTGTATTGAACGTATTTATGTATATATGTTCAACGGTGAAATCAAACGTTATTTAAACGGTTCTAAAATACGTTAATAATACGATTACAGAAACGTTAATTCTTAGCTTTTAAAAAACGATAAATGCATGTATTACATATACATGCATTTATCGTTTTTTAAAAGCTTATAATTAACGTTTGTGTAATCGTATTAATTACGCATTTTAGGAATGTTTAAATAACGTTTGATTTCACGTTATTTAATGTGGCTTTTATATATTTTTGTAACGTGAAATATACGTTGATAAAATGTATGGAATAAATCAATAAAACTACCAGATTTCCATTGTTGGGTTGGTACAAAAGTTTGATGAAAAAATAATGCCCTTTTTGTTAAATAGTTAAACCAAAAAATATAAACATTTGTGTGTTTTTGGTGTTTTTTAATGTTGAATATTGTGGTCAAATATAACTTACAAAATTATACGATACAATAATGCACGTTTCGGCGAACGCTTTCTGTCGCCGAAACTTACGTTCTATCGCATAATTTTGTAATTTCTTTTTGACAATATTTTATATAAAAATATTGAATAACACAAAAAACAAACGGATTTTTTATTTGTTTTTAATATATTTACAACCAACAGTCCAACTTTTTGATTTAACGATTTAGGATATTGGAGACATACTTTTAGCATCGAACCTTGTCCGTTATTTTATTAGGATAAAAACACTTTACATTTTTTGTTGTATATAATTATAACAAAATGTTCTAGAATCATCACTAGTGTAAAATGTAAGATAACAAATTGTCTATAAATATGTAATTTATTCTAAAGATAGGAACATTTTTTTTAATAACAAATAGAAAGTTAAATTAAGGAACAAATAATTCTTTCACATATTAAGAAGAATAAAATATAGAATTATGCTTAAATTTTGACTGCTTCTTAACCGCTTACGATAGGGAATTTTAATTAATTTAAAACATCAATAAATCATAAATCTAATACATAAATAATGCTTGCAAATCATTTTTCTGGTGGACGGGAAAGTTCAATTTGGCTGCTTCTGAAATGAAAAATGTATACATAGGTATTAGCATAATATAATTATAAATATTTAGAATGTAATGTTATTTTTGCTAGAAGCGTATATACTCAATACATTTTTAGGCAAAAGTAAAAGATATTTACTTTTAATCTAAAATTATATTTTCTGAGTGTAATAAACCAAACACCCAGTAAATTCATTGCATTAATTTGTCAATTTAAAATTTTTTTCCTGTGAATTTTTTCAAATTTTATAATCTAATTTTTATTAGTGTTCTAAAAGCAAAATATCGAGTGGTGTGGCTGGCTGATGAGTACAAACGAGTACGAAATATACTTATTTTAAAAAATATGTACATTAATAGGGCGCATAATTTTTATTTATAACATTTTTCTGCAAATATGGTGGTAAATAATGCGTAAATGGATCTTAACGCACTAATTTTATACCTTGTGTAAATATCAAATATGTTTAACCCGTTTTAGTATCATAATAAAATCTTGTGTTCTATCTTATTGACACCTATTACTTACCTAAATATAGTGCTCAAAAGTGTTGTCTTTTCAAAACCATTTTGTTGAAGCGACCTTTACAGTTGAACTGTATTCCTAATTGGTTGGCCATTAAAAATTTAATAATTTTTCTAGAAACTCAATACCGAACATCACTTAATTTTGAATAATATTAAACTACTTAAATATTTTTTAACTAATTGTAGCACTTGATTTTTATTATATTCGCACAATACCGAATCTCACTTAATTTTTAATAATATTACACTTCTTAAATCTTTTTGAACTAATTGTAGCACTTTCTTTTTATTATATTCGCACTATCTTCATAATTCTTTTAGAAAAGCCCTCAATACCGAACGTCACTTAATTTTTAATAAGCATTAAACTACTTAAATCTTTTTTAACTATTTGTACTATCAACAATATACCGAACTATTATTCTTTGCTACCACATTAATTATTTTGCTTGAACCCTTCCAGTGCTTGGATAGGTATAACGTAATAAATATAAAATATAATCTAAATTCTAATTCTAATACCTACCCGCGAACTGTTTCGCTGCTGCTGAGACATGCACAGAGACTGAAATCTGATGAACGCTTTAAGCTCAGACAAAACACCCAAGCAACAGGCAATCTATAAAGCTGTCAAAGAACAGCTTTTTGAACGAAAAAGATCAGGAGAAACGAACATCAAGATCAAGTATGTACAGGGTGTGCCCAAAATAGTCCCAGTTACGCAACATTTAAACTAAGCACGTCCAACGCGGATATATCAACTATAAGTGATCATACAATCTATATGACTCAAAACTTGCAGTGTGTTTATCAGAATGTTAGGGGTCTTAATACTAAAATTGACATATTTTTTTCATCCGTCAGTGATCTGCATTTCGATATCGTGGCACTCACAGAAACTTGGCTTCATTCCGACGTTGGTGATGGTGAGATTTTCCCAAGTGATTACCAGGTGTTCCGAAAAGACCGAAACTTTGTCACTACTGGTTTAACCACTGGTGGGGGTGTTTTGTTGGCAATTCGTAACGAAATAAAGACTAAACTCATAAACACAAATATTTTAGCTACTGAGTTTCCATATATTGACTTTTTAGCATGTAAGTGTTTTATATCTCATATATCTTTTTGTATTTTAGTTGTTTATATACCTCCAAAAGTGCATTTCGATGTTTTGGAATTGTTTCTTGAGTCGCTTGTTCAATTTGAAGTATTTCATAATGAAAAAAATTTATTTTTAGGGGATTTTAACGTAGGTTTGTTTTCGAGAAATGATATGAGCGATCGAGGAACGTTGATTTTAAGAAATTTTATCGATTTTTTTGAAATGTCTCAGTACAATGCTATTTGCAATATTGATGATCGCCTTCTTGACCTAGTTATTTCTAATGTTTTATGTCATGTTATTCGTAATAATTGTCCTTTAGTTGAAGAGGATTATTTTCATCCATGTTTGATTGTTAGCGTTTCATTGCTCTCAGGTAAGCGACAAAAACGTTTTACTAGTAATGCAAATAATCCATCATATAACTTTAAAAAAGCAAATTTTCATGCTTTGTATAACGCGGTGTTGGATGCGGACTGGTCGGAGTTACGACATATTCCTAATGTTGATACATGTGTTTCTAGGTTCTATAGCATCTTGAATGCGATTAATGAGTGTAATGTTCCTAAGTGTATGGTATTCAGGCGTAGTTTTCCTTCCTGGTACACATCGAATATAATTGCAAATATCAAAAAAAAAGAAAAAATATTTAAAAAGTTCAAGAAGACTCATAGTGAGGTTTTGTACCAACAATTTGCAACTCTTAGATCTAGATTAAAATTGGATATAAAAACTGCGTATACGTCATATATTAGTAATGTGGAAAACAGTATAAAACATAATCCCAAAGAGTTTTGGAGGTTTTTTCACTGTAAACATAAGTCTACACGATTGCCGGGTGTTATGACTTTTGGGGACGATGAATATAGTGATCCGCAGGGCGTTGTCGATGCATTCGGAACCTTTTTCCAGGGTGTATTTATTAACTCCTCAAACGCGGATTCTGGTCATGATTGTCCTTATGTTGATTCGTTTTCGATTGAATCAGTTACTGAGGATGAAATATTAAAAGCATGCAGGAGGCTCAGTAACAGGATGACATCAGGTCCGGATGGTCTTCCATCTTTCTTTGTAAAAGACTGTATGCCGGTTCTGGTTGGGCCGCTGTGCTTAATATTTAACTTGGCCCTTGAAAATAAGGTATTTCCGCAGGAGTGGAAGAGGTCTAAGGTTGTTCCTATTCTGAAGTCGGGTGACAGATCTGTGATTGATAACTATCGCCCGATTTCCATTCTGTCGAATTTTGCAAAAATTTTTGAATCTGTACTATATGATCGTATTTATAGTTTTGTTAGAAATCAGATTTCCACTGTACAACATGGTTTCTTTTCCCATAGATCTACTGTGTCTAATCTAGCGGTTCTTTCTGAAAATGTTTCTGAGGTTTTAGATCGTGGAGGCCAAATTGATGTAATATATACAGATTTCACTAAGGCATTTGACAGAATGGATCACGGCATTTTGATGCGAAAATTTGACCAGTTTGGTTTTGTTTTAAACCTAAAATTGTTTCTTCAGTCATACTTGAAAAATAGACCTCAGTATGTTTCTCACAATGGCTACCAGTCACATACATATATAGCTTCTTCAGGAGTGCCTCAGGGATCGAACCTTGGACCCCTCTTTTTTATGTTATTTATCAATGACCTGGAGAATGGAATGAATTGTGATCGGCTGATGTTTGCGGATGATCTCAAATTGTACAGTTCTATTGATAGTATCGTTGACTGTGCTAACCTACAGAACAATTTGGAGCTGGTGCATCAATGGTGCGTACTAAATAAACTTTCACTTAATCCATCGAAGTGCAAATATATCAGTTTTACGCGCAAGAGGGTGATCATTGATTACGTTTATTCCATTGATCAGGTGCAAATCTCACGATGTGAATCTATCACTGATTTAGGAATTATATTTGATTCGAAATTTACGTTTGCTGAGCATATCAATTATAAGACACTAGAGGCAGGTAGGACATACGGTTTTCTGGTTAGGAATTGCAGGGGATTTCAAAACACAGATACCCTTAAAACGCTGTACTTTAGCTACGTGCGCTCTAAACTGGAATATGGGTCACTGATATGGTATCCATATTATGTGACTCATCAAAATACGGTCGAAAAAGTGCAACGTAGATTTTTGAAGTACTTAATGTATAAAGCAGATGGTCATTATCCTCCAAGGGGTACTGACTACCAATTAATGACGGATCGATTTGAGATACCAAGTCTTGAACTTAGAAGGAAAATAAATTCTTTGCGATTTCTTTACAATTTAGTTCACTCCAATATAGATTGTTCCCACTTGCTTTCAAGAATTAATTTCAACGTTCCAAGGCAGCATATAAGGTCCAGTACAACATTTTATTGTGGTTATGCTAGGACGAATCTTATGTTGAGATCTCCTATTTCTATTTGTACCAGAAACTACAATCTTATGTGTAAACATTGTGATATTTTTTCGTGTAGTGTTAAAGAAATTATGGATTGTGCCATGTCTCATGTTACTGATTAGTATTACCATTAAGAGCTAGTTTTCTTTTTATTTTAATTTAAGTTTATTTTTTTGTGGTTTTGGAATTATTATTATTTTGTCCTGTAATTGGCTTCGCTGTTGGACAATAAATGCTATTATTATTATTATTATTATTTATCTAAAACCATTGTTGCCAAGTCGGGTAGCCTTTTAATTAAATTTAAATGTCATTTTAAGTCTGTCTTATTATACCTAAACAAAGCTTAAATTTTATAAATCAAAGGCGTCTACTACAGAAAATATTTTTATATACATGTTCGAATCAGCCAAACATGTTTCGGAACTTTACTGTTCCTTCTTCAGTGGCATTACTAAATCTTACAAAGAATTCTTACGTAATGTCTTAAGGTATAATATGGATTCAAACATGTATACCTACATACACTCTGTGGAAAAACTTTTATTTAATAGCAAAAAACATGAGGTTTATATAAAATTTTTCGAAAACTTAAATTTGGTTATACCTACTACTTATTATGTAAATAGCAAATTTCTGTAATACACCATTTAAAGTGGAATGTTTCTTTTTGTAAATCATTTCAATAAAGAAGAATTGTTGAAAATACACTTATGTTGTGTGACTTTAATCAAATTCAAAAAAGTGTGTGTTAAAATTAATAAATTTCTGGAAACCCCGAAAGTATACGTATCTATTATAAAAAATAATAACTAGATTATATAAGTCTTTATATCTCCTATAGTATGTGAAGAAATTCTCACTTTGGCATCACTGTTAAAAAACAACTGTATGATTTTAGTCACTAACAAACATTACGACCTTCACATACGTTTTCGGCCAATCATATGCTTTATAATTTAATGGTGTAACAACGGCCTGCCTTCAACGTTCAAGCAACGTTTGAAATGTGTGAAACTACCCAAACAGGTGTTCATACAGCAAAAACAAAAACATTTTTTTGTGATTGCTTGGGCCGGTTACTAGGTATTTAAGTAGGTATAATACCACTTATTTTTAACTTCTTATTCAAGATTGGAAAAAATATGTTGTAAAACTATTCTGAAACTTATATTTTTTCATAAAAAAAAAGAAAAACCCAACAAATCATTATAAGATTTAATTAACTTGTTAACAAATATTTCGCATTACTCTTGTAAACTTAGAGTACCGATAGGTATAGCTAGTTGTAGTAGGAAGTTTTTGATAAACACTTTTTGTTCAATTTGTTATGTACACTATGTCCGAGATAAGAATGGGATAGCATTGGAAACTAGGAAACGTTAGGACTTACAATGTCGTTTAAATTAGTGTAAAGTTATACAATTTAAACACCTTTTAAATGGTGTTTTCAAAAGTAAACTAACTAAATAGGTATATTAGGGATTTACTTACATATAAAATGTTTGTTTTACTGTTTCAACTGGTAGGTAAATTAAGGTTAAACCTTTATATATTCTAGATTTTTGAAAATACATTTAGGACGTAATATTCGTTGTTATTTCAATAATTCTAGTTTTACATCAAACGATTCATTGACACATTTTTTAAAAGTATTTGGAACCGTAATAATCAACGTTTTAAAATTTCCCACTTTAAATATTGCTCATTCTAAAAATAATTTCACAGGTTCTTATAATTGTAGGTACCTACATTTGGAATTGTGATAACATACTTTATAAACATTATATAAACGTTTTGAATTTTCCCCATATTAAGCAATAAGAATTTTTATGGGATATTTTACACGTTATCTTAACTGTAATTTTAGAATTATTATAAAATACTTAAAAAACGTAATTTTAACGTTTTCATTGTCGCCTCTAAAAATTATGCGCTTCTAATGAACATTTTCTAACGTTATTTTAGCTATAAATATCGGTTTATTATAAATTACATAAAGAACGTTTTATAAACGTTTTTAATTTTGACAATGTTTGACACGCGTTTAAAAAACACCTAAAACAAACGTTTTTATTTTAGGGTTTATTTATAATACATATACAACGTTACTTAAACATAATAAATGTAGGTAGTTTTATTTAGATAATAACACCACGTGTCTATAACGTTTAAATTGACCGGTGTAAAATTAAACTTAAAATAAACCGTCACTTTTCTAACGTAAGACCAATTATCAAGGATTGGCACGTTAAATCAACGTTTAATTTACGTATATGTGTTTACTGGGGAATAGCTCTCCATATTTAAGTATAAAAATAATAATTTTATGACCTTTTTGTCATTTATCTAAATTTAATAAATGTTTGTTTTGTTTTAGACATCAGCTAGTTTTTTTAAATATCGGGTTTTGTTCATTTTTCTTCTCTTTGAAGGCACTATTTATACGTACATATTTTATATTTCAGATCTTCTTGGTCAAGTTCGTGTACGCGAAATAATTGATTTTTTTTAGTTTTATTATAAAATTTATTTTGCCCACTTTTCTCCTATTTACGAACCCCTATGTAAACAAAATTGTTATGCTGCGTGTTGTAAGTTATCTTATATCAAAGCTATATATAAGTAGCCAATTTTTCTGTTATATTTGGAAAAACATTTTTTTTTCGTTTTTGACCCTTTTTCGAACGCCTGTGTGAACCAGTTCATTTATGTAACATTTTTTAGGTTATATTCTATCACAACTACGAAAAGTTATTCCGTATTCTGAATAAGTTTAGGAAGTATATGTTTTTATTTTGACCCCTTTTACACTATTTACGAACGCCTATGAAAACAAGTAACACATTTTTTAGGTTATATTCTATCTATTTTTTAGGTTATATTCTATCAAAGCTAACTAGTCAATATTTCTGCTATGTTTAAGAAATTCGTTTTTACTAAACTTTTTACCCCATTTTACACTTTTTTCGAATGTCAATGTGGTCTTATTGTTTAAGTTATGTTTAATTAAACGCACAAAATATTATTCAATATTTCGGATAAGATAATGTTATGCTGCATTTTTTATGTTATGTTATATTAAAGCTATATATAATTAGCCAATTTTTCTGGTATATTTGAGAAACATTTTTTTTTTTCGTTTTTGACCCTTTTTTTAGACTATTTTCGAACGCCTGTGTGAAGCAATTCTTTTACGTAACATTTTTTCGGTTATTTCTATCACAACTATAAAAAATTATTCAATATTTCGGATAAGTTTAGGAAATATATATTTTTTATGTTTTGATCTCTTTTCCACTATTTACGAACGCCTATGAAAGTAAGTTATTTATGACACATTTTATGTTCTATTAAAGCTATAAATAATTAGTTAATATTTCTGCTATGTTTAAGAAGTACGTTTTTTTTAATATTTTTTACCCCATTTTACACTATTTTCGAACGCCAATGTGGTCTAATATTTTATGTTCAATATTTTAGGTTATATTCAATTAAATGCGTAAAACATTATGCAGTATTTCGGATAAGTTTAAGAACTATAGCCTATAGTATTTTTGTACCAAATTTGATTAAAATCTGTTAAGTGGTTTTTGCGTTTTCGTGCATACAGACAGACAGACATTTTTTTAAAACTACTTATTTATGTATAAAATGACAAAAAACAAGTATTTCTGGTGAAATTAAAAAAAAAAAATTTCATAAAACGAATAATGGAGACTATACATAAATTAATATATGATATGGAGAGCTAAAATAAGTACATAATTTTAAAATTTGGTAATTCCATCGAGGATTACCATGAAACTCATTGTTTAGTTTTTAAACTGTTTTCATTGTCCGTTGATATTGTATTGAAATTCAAAATAATTAAATTTTATGATTTGCACTATGGATGCAGAAAATGAAAAACAGAAAAAATGTAAACAATTTAATAAATTAATAAACAGAGAATAATAAAAAAAATAAAACGAAATTAACTAGAATGACATTACTAGAAGAACTGTTCAAAAGTACCACCATTTTTTCCTATGCAAAGCTGACATCTTTGTTGCATAGAACGCCGTACATTGCGCTGTATAAAGAGTGTGATGCTTTAGCAGCATTCTGAATTCGCTGTGTAAGATCTTCAAGCAATCCCACTGGAGTTTCGTATACACAATTCTTTTATGAACCCCCAAACAAAAAAATCTAATGGGGTTATATGAGGAAAGCGGAGTGGCCACTCAATAGAACCATTTCTTCCAATTCATCTGCCGTCATAATTTAAGCCAATTTCTTACAACTCTTCAAAAATGGGCTGGACATCCATCCAACTGCAAGACCAAATTTCTTACAACAGTTATCCAAAAAATAACGCCAAACTCATTTTGGAAGTTTCGCGGTCTTTCGATGTGGGGATTTTTTTTAGATCTCACGCAGATTATGGAAGTTTACAATACTTCGGGTTGTGAAACGCGATTCGTCAGTCCATATTATTTTCTCACGAATGAGAATCATCCTCAATTTATGCAATAATCCACCCACAAAATGGGAATCGGCGTTGTTGGTCACCAGGATGTAGAGCTTGGACTCCTCTTAAATGATTTGATTTATAATTATTTCGTTTAAAAGTTTTAAAAATTTAACTGCTGGGAATACGTAACTGTCGGCTGCCGCGTCGTATTCTGATTCTGTTATTATTTCCAAATAAATTTAATATGCGATGGTCTCTCTTCCTAAGAATTATAATAATAATACGCGCCATGGGCGTAGCCAGGGTGTTCCCCAGGGTGGAGCAACAAAACGAGGAAACTAATCTTAACGTAAAAAATTTATTAAAAAAACATGTTGGGTTCATAATTAATTAAAGTATTTTATTTTGGCATTAACTTTCTAGAATTATGGCTAAACTTGGACAAAATTTTTTTTTCAAACTGATCCTTCGCGTGTCAAACGCTTTTTCGATGGACGCTCATCATACAAAGTCCAACAAGCCGTTGTTCCAACATTGCTGACCTTAAGTTTTTCCCAGACGCAAGGTGCTGAATGATCTTTCCATTGTGCAGGTAATGCAAGGTTGCGCGAATGAAACTCACCCCTGCCCCACCCTGGCTAGGCCCATGATACGCGCCTACTATCGCCATGCTGATAGTGGCAGCCCAACGTTTATATCGTGCAGAATTGTACGGAGTGCACCAAAGGACGATACCATCAGAAAATGGATTCGTATGTTTCTCTCAAACATACGAATCCATTTTCTATCAAACGATTGAAGAAATAAGAGGTTCAATGCGTCAAAATCCATCTTAGTCAGTGCGCAAACATTATCAAGGACTTAACATTAAAAAATCGTCGTTGCACAAGATTCTGAAGCAAGATTTACATTTTATAGCATACAAAATTCGGCCCCTTTAAGAACTGAAGTTATTGACTATCCGCGTTTGAAAACATTATGATTAGTGGCTACTGGGCCAACGAAAATCCGAGAGAGAAACATGAACGACCACTACATAGTCCGAAAATTATTTCGTGGGTTGCCATATTCTAGTGAAGGCATCATTGCGCCTTATTTTTTGAAGACCGGCGAGGGCGCGGACTTCGGTAAACAGTGAACGGCCTTGCGATCTGTTAAGAAACCTTTTTGCTCCACAACTGCAGGAGTTAGAAGGTTTTACTGTGAAAACATTGTTGCAACTTTTCCCAGAAAAAATGATCTCGCGTCGTGGAACCGTCAACTAACCTCCTAGAAGCCCCGATCTTACACCCCTTGATTATTTATTACCTTACAATTGAAGCACAACATCCACAGAGAGTGGTGGCCAATTTCCTTTTTCGGTTAGAGGAATGCCAGCAGCGCGATGGTTAACATTTGGACAACATAATCTTTGCCACTTAATTTTACAAAATTTTCTCTACAAATTGACCCAAAAATAAAAAAAAATCTTTTACTTTTTTTATTGAATTTATAAATACGGTCCATCTTTTCGGGACAGCTTGTACTTAGGTATAAGACACTGCCTGATTAGTTGTGACTCACCTTGGTACCTCTCAGCTCCTTTTACAATAATTTCCTAAAAAATGTCGTAGATATTCATAAAAGCTATTATCCGATTTTATGAGAATGGTAAAGTACCATTAAAATTTAAAAAAATCTTGCACGCATCATTACAATGTTAATTATTAGAATATCTCAAACGTAATGATAGGAACATTATTAAATTTGCAATTTGTGTTTATGATCTATATCTAACGTTTTATAGGATTACGTTAAATTTTATGATTTTATCCATACATACTTTTATGAGAGTTTTCAAAACATAGGAAATAGTTTAAATACTCAGACACAATTTTTATATTTGATCTATTCCAAGAATTTATAGTCCATGAAATTAAATTATTAAAAGTATTTTTCATATTTGTTTTGTTTTTCTTGAACCTTTTATTATGTTAATTTATGTATATACAGGGTGATTCATTATGGTTGCAACAAACGAAAACTGGAGATTCCTGAAAACAATTCAAGCATTTTTTGCCATTGAACCCATGTCCGCAAATACTTCGTTATCGAGATACAGGATGTCCAAATTTAGTGGTCAAATTAACTTTTTTGTTCATTTCTCAAAAACTAGCAAATTTTGACAAAATTTTACATGCATTTGAGGACAGATAACCTAAAATATTCTGAATTATTTTGGCTTTCATTAACTGTTCATTGGCGCAGATATAGGGGGCATTTGGATAAATTTTACACATAAATTAATTAAACACAGCTTTGACAAGCTTCATTATTTTAAATTATTACTTTTTTAAAAAGAGCAACTTATAAGCTACAAAAAAGTTAATTACGTCGATGTTGTAGTTTCTACCATTTTTATGGAAACCGATAAATTGCAAGTTAATGGTAGATTTAAATCAAAATAACGGTTACCAGAAATCAAAATGAAAAATCAAAGCTGCCGTGGAAAACGATTTAATAATATCAAATTACATAACAACAAAGTTTAAGGCCTATCAGTACAATTAAAAATTTAACAATAAAAAAAACTAAACTCGATATTAAAATAAGAAAATTAATAACAACTGTTCAAACTGCCCTCCATTGACAGTAATGCACATTTTACATCTTTCAACTAATGACTTTGTAGCTCTAATAAGGATATTATGATTGTTTCTTATTTTCCTAGCAGCTTCATGAACTATCTCCAGTAGTTGGTTTTCATTTATAATTGGTACACTGTAAAGCAATTGTTTCATGTACCCCCATAAAAAGAAGTGTTAACACTTTCACGGTCTCCAGGATGTAGGGCCTGGACATCTTGATGATGATAGAGATAGAGCATTACTCGATTTAATAGTCTCCAAATAGTTGTTCGAGGTAATGCCAATTGAGTTGGTATTTTTCTAGTGCTTATTTTCAGATCGTCTAAAACTAAATCCACTATGTTTTCTTCAATTTTAATGTCTAGACGATGCGGTCGTTTGTTAACTCTAGGTAAAATGCTCCCTATCGTTCTAAGCCTGTGAAATGTAGCCGTCCATGTTTTGTGATATGGATGACGTCTATTAGGATAACTAATTTGGTATTCTCTGGCCGCTGCTCTTGCATCGCATGACACAAACATATTCTTCAATTGAAAAACTCATTTTAATTTAGAAAAAAACATTCGCGATATTAAAAACAACTACGAAATAATAAAACAATTTTAACTAATTTAAATTTGTTGCTGTCAAAGTTTTTTTTTTATTCTTGCGGCATTCGTTTTCCATGGCAACTTTGATTTTTCATTTGGTTTTCTGGTAAACGTTATTTTGATTTAAATCTACCATTAACTTCCAATTTATCGGTTTCCATAATAATGGTAGAAATCACAACATCGACGTAATTAACTTTTTTGTAGCTTAGAAGTTGCTCTTTTTAAAAAAGTAATAATTTAAAATAACGAAGCTTGTCAAAGCTGTCTTGAATTAATTTATGTGTAAAATTTACGCCAATGAACAGTTAATGAAAGCCAAAATAATGCAGATTATTTTAGGTTAGCGGTCCCTAAATGCATGTAAAATTTTGTCGAAATCGGTTAGCTAGTTTTTGAGAAATGAACAAGAAAGTTAATTTGACTACTAAATTTGAATCTCGATAACGAAGCATTTGCGGACATGGGTTTAATGGCAAAAAATGCTTAAATTACTTTCGGCAATCTCCAGTTTTCGTTTGTTGCAACCATAATGAATCACCCTGTATATCTCGTTGGGTTTTGGTTCGTTTACAATAAAAACTTTTTTTTTATTATATGTTTTAAAAGAACCTTATGTCACCATTTTTATTATTTATTAAAATGCAAGGTCTCGGCAATGTTTCTGCCTTCTTCAGGTATATAAAATTTACCAAATCATACTATTATCTCAATTACAAAAACAAAACAGGACGAAAACATAACATATAACATGTATTTGTACATATTGAGATAATAGTTATATTATGTTTTAAAATAATATTATGTCCCTGAAGAAGGCAAAAATATTGCCGAAACGTTGTATTTTCATAAATAATTAATATGATGATGAAAAAGTTTTAATTGTAAACGAACCAAAACCCAACGAGATATATTATACATAAATTAAAAAGTATTTTTGTTGAGAAACTTTTATAATTTTTTCCCCTCAGGATGTTATTATACAGGGTTGCCAATCTAATAGGCACCTATAATACCAATCCAAAACGTTGAGAGAAAATGGTTCCTGAAAATGTGTTTCTGTAATAGCATGAGGATTTTTTCGGCCCAGTTATGATTATTATGGAAATTTATTATTGCATTGCACGTCGCGTCGTCCAAACATAATGATGGAATTATTAGGATTTATTTCAATTCTTTGAAGAGATCGCAATTTTGTAGTTGCGTACGCGGTTCAAAATCTCTTGGTACAAGTTCCTGAACTCTTGGCACATGATAAGGATACAACAACGAAAGCCTTAAAATTTCCTTATCATTTTATAAAAAACTAGGCTCAAATTAATTAAATTAAAGAATAAAAATAAAACAGGATACGGGGGTCGTTTCAAACAAAATATCAGGCCATGTATGTTAAAATTTAAAAAGGTGCCACGCATTCTCACTAGGCTCAAATTATTTCTCAGAGAGAGGACTGTTAGAAAAAAAATGAAAGAATAAAAAAAACAGTATACGGGGTTGTTTCAAACAAAATATCAGGGCATCTATGTTTATATTGCCCTAATTATAGTTTTCCCAATATCTATCGCAATGATTTCTGCAGAGAGTAGGTATAATATAGAGTGATCGGTTAGGGAAGAGAAGGGAAAAGACTGGTAACTTCCTGACAACTTCTTCCAATCTTTGCAACAACTTCTGTTCTTTTAGACTTGTAAATATTTATTGGGCATTATTGGTTGAATCTTGTTTTATTGTTAAAACTGATTTCATAGTTCATCAAATAAGAGTTTGATTAGCCAGATGTACCTATGTATTAATAAACGATTCACAGTTCATTAATTTTTGCGCATGATATCCTCCTATAACCATGTTTTACCTATACCTACTTGTTAATTTTCCAAAATCGCCACTTCCTTTCTCAAGCTTTTCTCATATTATGCTTCGAAATGTCGTATTACCCGACCGAAATATCCGAGAAGAACTCGAATTATGATCAATAATAACAGTTGAGCAATTATGTATTATTAAATCTCGAAATTATTAGTCAATATGCTATAGGTAAATGTGGTCAGAGCATTCGAACCACAAGAAATCGGTGTGGGGTGTGGGGCACAATGATTACTGGTTTTATTTGCAAGTAATCGCCACTTTATGGATGATACAGGGGAATTAGAAAAGTTTGTACTATTTTTAAACCAATATTTTAATTGTCAATTTGTAGTGATAATAAAATATTTTTGTTACGGTTCATTTTTGTACCACGACAGTTAAAGAATTTGTGTCGTTGTTTCATTCTACACCTCACCTTATATAACTTGATTTTATTTATCCTTACATATATGTAATTTTCACTGAGATCTGATTATCTTACTTTCCAGTTATTTTATCTGGACTTCGCATACAATTTCTCTAAGCTTTCAGTTAATTTCCTTTGACTTGATTATAGTTCACTGGTCCTTGTTTATTTTCCCGATTATAGGGCTTCTGGACGGCAGGTGCTGTTGGATTCTTAAGGGCTGCCTTGGATGGCAAGGTTCTTTGGAATGGTGGTTCTCGGGGGGTAGCATTTGACGAACCGTAGGAGTGAAAGTGGTTCTATTGCATTAGACGCTGGTTGCTACTACTACAATTTCACCTGAGCTCCTCTGAATCATCGGCAAGGAGGGCAATGTCAGTGTCGTCTAGAAGAACAACCGTCGCCTGTTTTTGTTTTAGAACAATCGGCTAGTGGCTCCATTTTCATTTTCTATCCTATCTTGTGGTGTTTGTTTTTCGTTTCACTATAATTTTGTGTTAATTCGTTCGACAGGAACGTACTGTCGTGGGGAAATGTGCTTTTGCGTTAGGGTTGTCTCTGTGAAAGACTTGCTGGGGCTATACGACCGGAGGGCATATGAACTAGGCTTTCCGCTGCTTTGTACAGTCTGCGCAACTTACGCCTGTCTCACATGCCCTCCAGTCGTATAGCCCCAGAAAGTCTTTCACAGAGACGACCCTTACCCGCAAGCACACATCTCCCGTCGAACGAATTAACACAAAAAAATAATGGTATGAGCCAGGCATAAGTTGTGCAGACCGTAATAAGCAGCGGAAGCCTCGTTCATATGCCCTCCGCGGTCGTATTGCCCTAGAAAGTCTTTCACAGAGACAACCCTCAACCGAAAGAATATATTTACCCACAACAGTACCTTCCGGTGGAACGAATTAACACAAAAAACTAATGAAACGGAACATAAAAACCACAAGATAGGATAGAAAATGAAAATGGAGCCACTAGCCGATTGTTCTAAAACAAACAAGAATGAATGAAAGCTTTCGTTAGGAAAAGAAAGAGATTAAAATGTTAGGTGTCGGTGATCGTGAGCATTGCTCTCTTATGACCATGGATTACACGTTTGTCCTGCGACTCGTGTCACATGGAAACGTGCCACGCACCAATACAAATACTAATCAAAGGAAAAGCATCTAAACCAGGCGGGAGTCGAGAGACCCCAGAGCTTACTTTTAGGTAGCTGGCACACATGTGCAAGAAAACACCTGTTTCACAGTCCGAATGGACTGTTTTTCTACGTTATACGGTTCCCTTACCGTACTGATGAGAGCACCATGATTTCGAAAACGATGGATGGACGCATGTGCACGAGACAAACGTCCGCAATCGCACGAGTCAAACGTGCACTCCGCCCCTTCTGTTTCGACCTCAATTGGTCTCGTCAGCAGCGGAACACCGCTGGACAGGGTATATTTTGTACAATTTTAAGGTTAGAGCTTTCTTAATATTACTTGTTTGTAGCTCACAAGCCTCGAGCAGTTGCTGTGGAAGAAATCAGCGCTGGTTCAATTGCTGGAACAGTAATGGGAATCCATGTCTCAGTTGTTACAAGCGTTTATTTTCCAAGGAATATTTTTAAGAGGGGATGAATCTTTCAATACATAAATCCATTAAATGAGAAGTTTTTTTTACTTAGGTATTTTGCATGTTGGGACGCTTTGAATATTTTTGCATTCTGGCTCATTCTGTTCATTTTCTGACTGGATTTTGAGCCTTGCTTACATGAGATCTGCAACATTAGATAACGTTATAAGCGGCTTCAGAAATAGTGGTTCTTGACCCAGAGATCAAATTATTTTTTCTGGTAAATTGTATGCTCCATCAACTGTAACTCATCAAAACATTTTTCCGAACAATGCAATAGAAGATATAATAGAGAAAAATGGTACGCCACTGATATAATTATAAAAAAAATGCGTCAAGATGTTTTTTTTTTCATAAAATGGCGCTTTGTATTTATATTTAAGAATTATTATTATTATTAATAAGTTCAGTTAGATTTTTAGGAAAGTACTTGATTTTTTTATTTCTTATTCTTGCTCGGATTTAATATGCCTTTAATGGGCTGAGATGCAAATAATACGGGAGGATAGTTACCTTCAACCCGTATTGCAGTGTTGCCATTATCTGTTCTCAGCTTGTCTAGAGAGGGCAGTGCTCTAGCTGTAAGGAGTCTATAGTCTGTCGCGTCTGATCCCTGCTCACTAATGGTAGATCTTCATTGCAATTTTTTTTCACCCCTCTTATGAAGTGCTTTGCCGTATTGTTAGATATTATATATTTTAAGTAACGAAGCAATATTAACATTAGTAATATTAGAATTAGACCAAAAAAATTGAAAATATTGCTCATTTTAGAACTCATTATTTAGTATTTCAGCTTCAAAACACATTCATCATTTTAGCTCTCGGTTTTTGGTCTCCCGACGCAAGCTAAAATTTAATACTGTTTTCCTTTGTATAATAATGTTATTTTATTTATTGAGATATCTCAATAAATAACGAAAAACATTCAAAATATGGTTCAATTAGATTTTTCTTTATAGGTATCCAAATATTTAATGGTAATGATGTTTATAAAAGTCATTTTGATATAATAAGCAAGAACTAAAAGGTTTTAAGCTCTTTATTTTTGTGTTACGTGTAGTTTACAACATATACTCACCTTTGGTACCAAGTTCTTCATCCCTTTTAACAAGTTTTTGAACTGGATCTGCACTCAGTGAAGCACAACATACAGACATGTATAAAGAATTAACAGCAGAGATTTTATTTAGGAATGTGGATGGCTGGGAGATAGGTACATATAGCTGTTGCGGACAGAACCGTACTGTTAGGTAATTTAAATAATGTGATTTATGTACGAAGTTTCTATATCCCTATTGCATAATATGCCAGATTCAACAAAAGATTATATAAATTTTAGGAACGATTTTCTTCGATATAATAATGTTCAGCAATTTAAAAATAGAATCTAGAGTATCTTTTCGGTCGCAATCTATGGAAATGACATTGGACGACTAACGACTATACGAGGGTTGCCTTTTATATTTCGGGATTTGGCAACCCTGGTGTTGCAATCTGGCAACTGACAGCTCTATCGAAAAGTTGGACATTTTTGAGGTTATACGTACTCAGAACGTTTTGACATACGAGAGTTATTTGTGTTGTTTTCAGTAACTTAAAAGATTCATCATTCAAAAATGGAATTAAATCGTGAACATTTTCTTGCGATTATTTTTTACAACTTTCGACGTGGATTAACTCAGCAACAGTGCATGGATGACCTTAATTCAATTTTTGGCGATGAAGCTCCATCAAGGACCAGTGTTTATCGATCGTATGGTGAAATCAATCGTAGTCGTAGTTCACTTCAAGACGAATTTCGTGAAGGTCGTCCAAAATCAGTTGTTGTTCCGAAAACCATTGTTGCTATGCGCGAACAAATTTCTTTTATTTCTCTTGTATTGGGGTGAGGTTCACAATCATACACAAAAAAATTTTTTGTTGGAACTATTTCTTTAATAGTTTCATGTCGTTTTTTTTTGTTTCAACGTTTCGACAAGACTTAGCTTGTCTTTTTCAAGACATTCTTTCTTCAATTTACAAACATTTTTTTACATTTTCGTTTCAAACAAGTATAACTCATGTCAGGTTGTAGATAGAACAAGGTCGTTTATGTCATATACAGAAGTAAAAAGAAAGAATGTTTTTTTGTTCATTTTTGGAGCAATCTGTGGAGTAAACGAATGAAAGTAGAAATTATGGCGTCAACCGTATAACATTATTATAGAGTGTACCAAAAAAATATTATAAAATTGGATAAATAATCCTTTTAAACACTCAAAATGTGAAATTAATTTTTATTTTTAGCCAATTTTTTTTTGGTATAGTCTATAATAATGTTATACAATTACAGTTATACAAAACCCTGTAACTTCGTTAATAAGTGAGTTTTCAGAGTGAATGAAAAACCAAATTGCTCAGAAAACACCAATCTTTAATATGCCAATAAAAAGGCCTGTAATTCGCCTTAGGTCGCTTCTCTAGTTGCGTTGGCCTCTGAAGGTTTGATAAACCTTTTTGATTGTCTTAGGCCCGGAGTGTTTCTCCAGTAGTACTCAAGTTGTTCCTTTTCCCATATCCGAAATTCTTCCATCATATGGCCAAAGATGGGTTCCGAAGCGCGTTTCTTTGCTGGCTTTATGCCTAAATGTAATGCAGAATATTATCCAGTAATAGTTTACATTTGCTACTGAAAAATGAAGCGATCTTATATCGATCAGATGAAAGATTGTAGCATCCAAGCCGAACCCTGCTCGCTTTGCTTTGATTAGAATGTCAGAGCATAGTTTCATATTTATTTTTTTATTATTCTTGAACCGTGATTCTAATTTTCTTCAGCTTACTATTCTTGGGGTGTTCGGTTCTTATAAAAAAAAAATTCTTTACAAAACTTTTCTAAATGAAGACAACATCCATCTTTATTTTCGTCAAATAAATTAAATAAAATTACAACAACGGTTTGTCACTAATTAGTAACTTCTTCAGGTTGAAACACATTTTTCTAAAATTACATACACATACTAATTATTTAAGTTAATTTTTTATATATAATATATATATTTTTTTTATTTTCTTTTGTGTATTACCTAACACAAATTCCTATACGTCAATATCAAAAATAACAAACAATTTTCTTTATAGTTACAAATACAACATTTAGAACATTCAAATATAATAAAACTCATTTTTATTTAATGATAGATCTATATAAATTCTCTAGTATGTTGTGTTGAAAGTACTTAGTAGTAGCACAAATTCGATATGAAAGCATTTTTAATTTTTTCCGTTTTCCTTTTTGGCTTTTTTTGGTGCATATACAGATGAGATGTTTTAAAGGTATACATATTTATTACAACAAATACAGGGGGTTGTGAGTAGTATTTTTAATATTTTATTTTATATTGTGGTAGATACTGCTTAGATGTTGAATGTCAGTTCTGTCATTAATGCTGTTTTTATTTTTTTTATGTATATCATTTCCAAAAATTCTCTTTTTTTTGTGTGTTGTTCCAAATTTTGGTATTACAAAAGTTGAAAGTGTGGCTTCAATATTTTTTTAAGCGCTGTTTTGTTATTAGAGTTTTTGTGTCCGTTTAATCTTTTTTCTAAATTTTGCATGGTTTGTCCAATATAGACACCATCGCAATTGTTACATGGAATTTTGTAGACTACATGTGATTTTTTTAGATGTTTCAAATTGCTAAAAACGTTTGACTTGAAAGTGTTTGTATTTTTGTGGCACGTTTGCAAATTATAGGGTTTTAATTTTTTTTGGAAATGCTCTGAGAAACTAGATATATAAGGAATGGATATGTATTTTATATTTTTGTTGGTAACTTCGTTTTGTTGATCGTTATTGTAAAATTTGTGAATGCGGTTCTTAAAAATTTTGTTTACAACATTTTTGGGGTAGTTGTTTTTCTTTAGTGTATTTTTCGCTTTATTAATACATTCCTCTCTATACTCTGGATCTGTCAATTTTATTACTCTATCAGTGAGACCAATAACCACACTTTTTTGCTGGGATACACGATGGTTTGAATTAAAGTTAGTATATCTACCAGACCATGTAGGTTTTGTATACCATTTCGTTTTTAGTTCAGAAATGTTGTTTATTAATGTAAGATCTAAAAAAATTATTCTTTTGATTCTCTATTTCAGTAGTAAATTGCAACTTTGCATGGTATGAATTTAAAGTGTTGTGCATTGATGTTATTTCTGTGTTTGGTATAATAGTGATGCAATGCAAAGATGGAATGATGATAGTTTTTAAATCCTCAAGCACCAACTAAGCAATTGCACATGAAATTGATGAGCCCATAGCAACTCCATCCTTATTTGACGAAAATAAAGATGGATGTTGTCTTTATTTAGAAAAGTTTTGTAAAGAAAAATTTATTTATAAGAACCGAACACCCCAAGAAAAGTAATCTGAAGAGCATATCTATGTATGATTAATAATTTATCTAAGTTTGAAAAGAAAAATGAATAGTGAAATCTATTTTGTCATGGACCTATTGAAAGAACCGTCAATAGTTTCCGAACGTCTTTAAATAGACATGTAAAACAATACAAGCATATTATTGTATTCCGATCCTGTGTACTACTCTACACAAGTTCTTATCTGCCTACAATATATTTTGTCAATGCTACGCTTTGATCACCAATTATTGGCTGTTGTCTAAAAAAGTGCACCTGAAAATACCATTCTTCCACGGTATATTAGATGCGGCGATAAGATTAGAAAAATTTAAATACGCGCTTAGTTGCTATATAAAGTAGATACAGATGAAATCAATAAAATGCGTGCGTGTCAAAAGTTGTAGTACAGTCATCGTGTATCATGTTTTTAGGATATTGTCTAGCTGACAACATTTTAAATTTTATTTCAATATTATTATGATGAATATTTTTAAAGCGCTGAACTATATTAAAATACCCATCATTTAAAAACAAACCACATCTTTCTTGATACTCTACAGTACTGATCAATAGTTACCATGTGCCACAAGGCTTACAACTGGCCGCCTTTTTCAGATAGTCAAAAGTTGACAAGGAAGCTGGTAAAAATGTGTAGCTCCCAATTGGCCAAATAATGAATAACAGTACCACAAGGATCCATTTTAGGCCCACTCTGGTTTACCATTTACACCTGTCAATTTTCGTTCGTTTTAGAAAAATGTAAAGTACATATGTACGCTGACGATACGCAATTATACCTACTGCTTCTTTCCAAAAGAAAAACAGATGGATTTTTTAAATATGATCAAATCAGACCTCTCGAAATTGGTTGAATTCTCATAATCTCATAATAAATCACAAGAAATCTAGTGTTGTTTTTTTTGGTGGTTTGTCAAAAATTGATTTTTCAATTAAAATAGAGAACAACACTTTAACTGTTGCTTCCAAAGGTAAAAATCTCAGTATTCTGCTCGATGAAAATCTTAAATTTGTAGATCGTGTGTCCTCTTTACTGCAAAAAAGTAATTCAAAATTGAAATTAATTTTCTCTAATCGGCATTTGTTAAATTTTAACCTTAAAAAATTAATATGTGATTCGCTCGTCTTATCACAATTCAATTATTGTGATTTTGTCTATGGACCGTGTTTGCTTCAGAGGGATCGTGCTAGGATACAAAAAGTACAGAACTCTTGCTTGCGATTAATGTATGGTATTCGAAAATTTGAAAAAAATGCGAAATGGCTTAATATGGAAAACCGACAACGTCTGCACTCTCTAATGCTATTTCATAGAATAATTACCACACGAATTCACCGTACCTTTTCAGGGAACTCACATTCAGAACGGATGTTCATAACTTGAACATTAGAAGAAAAAATTTGATTGATATACCGTCTCATAAAACAACTTTATTTAAAAAATCGTTCTCATACAGAATAGCAACGGAGTATAATAAATTGCCAAATAATTTTAGGACTCTCTCAATGTCCGGGTTTAAGTC
This sequence comes from Apoderus coryli, assembly GCA_911728435.2. NCBI lineage: Eukaryota > Metazoa > Arthropoda > Insecta > Coleoptera > Attelabidae > Apoderus > Apoderus coryli. Next base: position 36,172,261 of record OU452199.1, read on the forward strand.
AAGGGTGTCTGAGATGTTATTCAGTGAGCAATGTCTAGCGTAGATAAATATGTTTTAATCTCCCCTATCCACTTTCCACCATCCTCCTTCTTTGTTTATTTTTTATTGTTTAGCAGAAATTTTGACCTTGTAAATATGTACACCCATTTTGGTAACTGCATAATATTGTGGGTTTTGCGTAAATGTATTATTTAGTTTTAATTTAGGTTCATTAAGAATATTAGCTGTGCTGAATATGCGCCTTTTAACAATAACAAATTGTCTTGAATTTGATGAATGTATTTTTTTTTTCCTTTTGCTTTATTATTTTATTATTATTATTATTATATGGTGCATTCCATTAAATGAAAATAAAAAAAATAAAAGAACTAAAAAACAGGAAGCAGGTAATAAAAACTGTTGTGAACTGCAAAGTGTCAATCCGGTGACATACATTATTAAAACTGCAGGTGTTGTTATGCCTAACCAAAAATGGAGACAATACCAAATTGTTCACCTTTTTCCTTTAAGCATGGCATTATAATTGATAACTGACCGAAGAACATCAGTATTTTGTCGCATAATTAAAGGCAAATTTTATTGGGAGCCGATCTTCATTATATTCCATATGCGTACTAATAGTTTTCAGCGAAGGCTATTTTTTTTATAATTTAATTAATTTTATCTGCATGTCATCTACACCAGCATTTGTATGTCAAATACTTATCCTATACATGCATTAAAGCATCCTGTTAATATATTCAAGCTTCTCTAACTGCTAAAACAGACGGATTTTTTTTCGCAGCGACTGTTCCGTAATTCCGCCGTCGTCGGTGGTGGCTCAGTTAAGGGACCTCGTCGGTGTCTTAAAGACAAGGTTCATATAGTTGCCGCACAATAACTGAGAAAACAACTTCGTTAGTTTTTAGAGCCTCCGGCATTGCAAGGATCCTCTCACCCTTGAGAAGTCAAGGAATATTTAATAATTGCACATTTCCGATTTTTGGTTGAATAACATTGTCCATAAGCATATTGATTGTAGAACACTCATAGATTATCAGAACAAATGTTTATTTATGATAAATCAAAATAATGTATAAACTAAATGCTTATTCTATGTACCGGGTGTCCGACCGGTAAGGGATTCGGTCGATTATGGAGAAACTGCACTGTGGAACAATCTCAAAAATCTGGTGTTGTCCGTAGGTCGACGGGACCAATTCGCCTAACATGTTTTCAAGAATCTAGTACTTCCGGTTATACCGGAAATGGGTGTCAACTTCCTTATTTCAAACACGACCCTATATAAATTATATTTTTTTTGGATTCTCCCTTGTAATTCTAAACATATTTCATGCATAATATGTTATACCTATCGCCAGCCGTTTTCGAAATATTTGAAATTTTATGTCAAAAATTACGTTTTCAGAATAAAGAATAATAACAATTTTTTATTATATGGAAGCTTTAATAATTTAATTTGTTAAAAGATCCTAGGAGATATAGACCTACTTTAGGCGCCTACGTATTTTTTTTTTAGTAAATATTAATACAGGGTATTTGAAAAAAACGGAAAAAATCGAATTGAAAAAGTGTCAACATTTTTCTCCTGAAAAAGTAACAATGAGGAAGTGTTTTTAATTTTTTTTATCTGTAAAAATAATGGCAGAAATAAATAAAAACTAAAATCGCAAAAAATAGTTTTTTTCAATAATAATTCTCTGAAAATAATGAAACACAAATAGAGAAAGATATCACTTCAATGAGGGGAACCACAGAAATAAGTGATTCTTTCGTAGACCTACTTGATTCATCGGAGACGTGAAGTACAATCAAGGATGATACGTACTAGAAGATGACACTGATTCCTCTAGTATCATCGTCGAAGACGACCACATATTGGTGGTTGACAACGTTGGGCGTACTAGCAGGCGGCCCAATAAACCAACAAGACTTGTTATGACTATGTTGTATATCTGTATGGACAAGGCATCGATCCCGAAGACGATCCAAACAGCGTGGAAGAAGCTATGTCCAGATCGGATGCAGATATGTGGCGGAGAGTAATGTTTGAAGAATTGCAAGCTTTCGACGAAAACGACGTTTGGGAAATTGGGGATAAACCTAGTCCTGCCACGATAGTAGGTAATAGGGGGGTGTTTAAAAAGAAGTGCGATACGAGTGGTGAAGTGAAATATCGTGCGCGTTTAGTGGCTCGAGGGTTTAAACATCAAAGTATTGATTATGGCGAAAAAATTACAAATATATATGCTATTATTTATCAATTGAATAAATAATTTTGCAAGGGCCTGTTAAATCTTTTTTTATTTTTCGTTTAAAAAAAAGTGTATTGTATGGAACGCTCTTCGTGCTTCAAAGGAACCAGTTTAATTGGTTTAGGTGCAAAATTTGACAACCTATTGTGCAAGATGTTTGAATAATCATTAAAGCTCGTAATACCTACAATAGTTTTAATTATCAACATTTAAACTAGCAGTAAAGTCCAATTTTTTTTTCGAACAAACTAGATTATCATCGCTAATACCATGTAATGTACAATTTAAACAATTGCATTTGCCAACTCGTACACACACGCTTCTACGCTTATGGTTATCGTGGTTGGTTCCCTAAACGGCTAAACGGGTGGCGCACACAGCTCCGAAGTCGTTTTGCCCAAATACGATCTAGGCAGAAAAGTTAATTAATCGATAATTCAAGCCGGGCGATGTATTATTGTAGGAAGAAAGTTCAATTTTTCACGGCACTTTGAATAATGATGTTTTCAAAGTACCGCTTTGCTCAATCAACTGTTGGTAACCGCTTGTATAAAAAAATTATTCGTATTTATCGGTATTTATGCGTTGTTGTCGTGTAATCATTCTAATGAACATGCTAAGTTTTAGAACTTAGGTTTGGCTATGTACAGGATGAGCACTTTATTAGAGAACATTTTCTCAGAAACTACTGACTTAAGAAAAAAAATTTACTACAAAAGTTTATTGTATTGTATGAAGAATGGTAAAAGTCTGGGTCATCACGACATACCGAGTGTCACACCGGGAAGGGATTCGATCGATTATGGAGAAACTACACGGTGGAACAGTATGAAAATCTGGTGTAGTACATACATCGATGGGACCAAATCGGCTAAAATGTTTTCAAGAATCTAGTACTTCCGGTTATACCGGAAATGGGTGTCAACTTCCTTATTTCAAATACGACCCTATATAAATTATATGTTTTTTGGATTCTCCTTGTAATTCTAAACATATTTTATGCATAATATGTTATACCTATCGCCAGCCGATTTCGAAATATTTGAAATTTTATGTCAAAAATGACGTTTTCAGAATAAAGAATAATAACATTGTTTTATTATATGGAAGCTTTAATAATTTAATTTGTTAGAATAGCTATCCTAGGAGATATAGTCCTATTTTAGGCGCCTACGTATATTTTTTTAGTAAATATTAATACAGGGTATTTGAAAAAAGTGTCAAAATTCAAAATTATTAAATGGCAACCCCCCCATTTTATATATTTTTTATTTTTTTGCATCGAAAATAAGCGCAAGTTTATGAAAGAACGATGAACTGATAGTTTTCAAAATATTGACAATTTTACATTTTTCTATTACAATAGTGATATGAATTTGAAAGTTAATTGATTTTAGTTGGCCATGATAGCTTTAAATATGAACCCTAGCTGCCACAGACCGTCAGACGGTAGCTTTTTAAGTTATGGGTGAAATTTTATGATTATAATAAACGATCGCACAAGACATTTTTTGATGTCAATAATCTTGTCAACAATATGGATTTGCCAAATTTATACAGGAAAAAGAGGTGAGAAGGACTAAGAATCTGCAACTGATCTGACTAGAGAATTGGTAGGTAAAGGCTTTTGTGTTTACCTTGACAATTAATTCAACTCCGTTCCTCTACAAAAAAAAACAGGAACAAATATATGCTTATGGAACAATTCGGTTTGAAACAAAATATTTGCCGTGTGATGCTAAAGATGATAAGAGTATGAAACGTGGAGAATCAGACTGGCGTGTACGCAAATATGGATTAGCTTTTCTAAAATGGCTGGATCGAAAGGTTGTTTATTTTCTAAGTAATTATTGATTTATATCAATCGCATACCTATGTTAAATTCACATGTTAGTAGCGTTCTGTCCAACTTGGCTGATTTACAAAAATGTGAACGCTAAATCAAAGACTTTTTATTGTACAGGGTGGCCCAAATTAGACGTTTTCACAATGGCCATGACCATACTTGATTTGTATGGATTATTTTCTTAAAGTCAAATATATCAGTCTGTCTGTCTGTCTGTACGCAAACGCAAAAACCGCTTAACAGATTTTAACCAAATTTGGTACAAAATACTATTGGACATGGCAAGGAGCTGATTAGATTTTGGGAAACATTAAGCGTCATAGTTCTTAAACTTATCCGAAATACTGCATAATTTTTTACGCATTTAATTTAATATAACCTAAAATATTGAACATAAAATATTAAACCACATTGACGTTCCAAAATAGTGTAAAATGGGGTAAAAAGGTTAGAAAAAAACGTACGTCTTAAAAATAGCAGAAATATTAACTAGTTATTTATAGCTTTGATAGAATATAATCTATAAAATGTGTTATAAATAACTTGTTTTCATAGGCGTTCGTAAATAGTGTAAAAGGGGTCGAAATAAAAATATATACTTCCTAAGCTTATTCGAAATACGGAATGATTTTTCATAGTTGTAATAGAATATAACCTAAAAAAATGTTACATAAATGAACTGGTTCACACAGGCGTTTGAAAATAGTGTAAAAAAGGGTCAAAACGAAAAAAAAAACAAATATAACAGAAAAATTGGCTAATTATATTTATTTTATATTTGATATGCAATAACCTACAACATTCAGCATAACAATTTTGTTTACCTAGGCCTTCGTAAATAGTAGAAAAGGAGGCAAAATAAATTTTATAATAAAAAAAATCAACTACAAGAACTTGGCGTATAAGATCTGAAATATAAAATATGTACGTATAAATAATAAATTTTAGATATATGACAAAAAGGTCATAAAATTATTAGTTTTAAACTTAAATATGGAGAGCTATTCGTGCCTCAAGGGCAACAGTTTATTTTTCTTCGACAGGAACATGAGTTATAAGAAAACGTCTAATTTGGGCCACCCTCTACATTGTTATGGTTTGGGAGAAGACGTATGCTGCGGCTTTATACTTCTCAAGTATTCTCGTCTCTTTCCAGTAAAAGCGATTTTCATGCAAGCTTTTCCCAAGCAAAATCCATATTTTTTAAAGTTGCCCATAAGACTCAAAGTATGACAGTATTCCTTTTATTAGTAGAAAACTGATATGGCCAAGCGCCATCAAAATTTTATCTAAGGTGCGTATTTCTTTTTTAAAATTAAAACTTTCTTTCGATTTCCACATTTGGTGTCTTCATTAATGGACTTTTGCTGGTCTTCCTGGAATTTGCTTGGGTCGCACTTGATCTGACTCCTTTCTTCCCCGTAAAGAACATAAATGTAACATTATTTTGACAAATTATTGCCCTGATTCGGTATAACAAATTTCTGACCCCCCAAAAGATGTGGTAATTAGTCATTTCACATTCACAATGACCCAACCATTGATCCTGTATAGGTTTCATGTGGTTATCCCTTTAGAAAAAATTTTTCCATCGTTTTTACTCCACTAATTAGGATAAAAAGTGCATAACTGTTACTTTGGAATGTGAAATGTTTTATACAAATTGAAGACAAACATATTTTTACTATGCAAATGTCTTTCAGTTTCAAACAAACAAGCTTAAGATGTGTGATGAACCTACAAAATTTAAATATATTTTTGTGTATATTTAAATGAATTTCATGTCAAGCAGCAATACATTCTCCTTAGTGTGACGTGAAGCATCGATCCAACTCTTTTAATATAGGCCACCAACAAATTTGTTTATTGGGCACCTCATCGAAAATACCTACTTTTTAATATATGTTGTAAAATATAATATTATGCATTATGCAACAGAGAAATAAATAAGAGATTTCAATAAATCGGCAAGGCGGCTGGCGCTTCGTTAAAAATTATTAATGGGATCCAGTTGGGGATTCGTCTTCACTATTGCACAGGAGGTGGTGCGATCTGGAATTGTTAAACAGTGGTACCTCTTGTAAGCTGTAAGCTTTAGTAAATTGTATACGATTTGAGATAAAGAAAGAGTACATTGAATTTTATTTTTAGTTAGTAAGAACTTTATTTTTAAATTTGAATAATATACTCGCGGAATTTTTTATTGAATGTCTGTTCGTTGTTTTTCAATTCAATTGTGCACTTTTGCGGCCGTTTCAACCTAGACTAAGAAAAGGCGTTATTAAGTCCTAGGATGAATCCATTAGTTTAGGGTTGAAAACGCTTTAGCCCTTTGATAGAGTACACAATCTCCAAATTTTTAAATAGGAGTAGGAGTCGAATGATACATCATTTCAAAGCATTTTTTATCTATTTGAAATGGGCTTGTTTAACAAAACAAGACTTATATCTCGAGAGTTTGTCTGTCAACCACTATACTTTCACCAGACGGCCGTTTCGTCGATCCACGACTCATCAGTGGTGATCGGTCAGTAGTTGACAGCCAAACCCCCGTAAATAATGTGGTATATACCCCACACGGTACAGAGATGTAAAAGGATGTGTTTGGCGAAATCTAATTTTAGTTGGTAGTACGCCGAGGGAACAACAGTTCCTATATCGGCTGCCTGGGAGGTCACTGACCCCATAAAGCAACTACCAACACGTAAACGCGCCGATACTCCCTTAAGCGGGATCGCCTATATTTGAAATGGGCTTGTTTAACAAAACAAGACTTATATTTCTAGAGTTTGTCTGTCAACCACTATACTTTCACCAGACGGCCGTTTCGTCGATCCACGACTCATCAGTGGTGATCGGTCAGGAGTTGACAACCAAACCCCCGTAAATAATGTGATATATACCCCACACGGTACAGAGATGTAAAAGGATGTGTTTGGCGACATCTAGTTTTCGTTGGTAGTACGCCTAGTGAACAATAGTTCCTATATCGGCTGCCTGGGAGGTCACTGACCCCATAAAGCATATACCACATTATTTACGGGGGTTTGGCTGTCAACTACTGAACGATCACCACTGATGAGTCGTGGATCGACGAAACGGCCGTCTGGTGAAAGTATAGTGGTTGACAGACAAACTCTCGAAATATAAGTCTTGTTTTGTTAAACAAGCCCATTTCAAATATAGGCGATCCCGCTTAAGGGAGTATCGGCGCGTCTATGTGTTGGTAGTTACTTTATGGGCTCAGTGACCTCCCAGGCAGCCGATATAGGAACTGTTGTTCACTCGGCTTACTACCAACTAAAACTAGATGTCGCCAAACACATCCTTTTACATTTTTTACCTACTTTAAAGCAGTAGGTTACTTTTGATCTTTAACTCTATAATTTTCGAGGAAATTGATTTTCAAGGGCTAGGTAGCTGGTAAACAGGGTGGGTGTCCTATGGTGACGGCCCATTAAAATATTTCGCAGACTACTAGGAATTGAATTTGGAAAATTTTGGTATATGTATTACCGAATATGGTCTATTCAAATATCATAATAATAACCGCTTAGCACTTCCGGTTATACCGGAAGTTGATAGTGACTTTGATATTTTAAATGGAACACCCCATATATTATGACATATTTGGATTCCACATAAAATTCTAGACATGTTTTATGTATCATGTCCTACACCTAAATCCAACCGTTTTTGACGTATATCAAGATTTATGTCAAAACTGACAAAACTTTCTAATAGGTTACTGATTTCGAAAATGCATAGTTTACGAAATATCGGCAATGTAACAGGCCCAAAAGTTAGTTGTTGGTAATCAGTCGTAACTAATCAGTCATTTTGAAAGGTAAATTGCTGAAAAACTTTATTATTTTCATGGCACACTAAATTAATTAGTCAAAGTAATATACGAGAATAGTGAAAATGCTCAAAAATGTTACATTGCCGAATTTTTCAAAAACTATGCATTTTCTAAATCAGTAACCTAGTAGAAAGTTTCTTTAATTTTTAATGATACGTAAGATAAAATTAAAAAATATACCTGTTGCAATTGAAAAAACTGACTTTCGACCTTTTTTATAACATCGTTTTCTGTATCATTTTTTGACCACCCTGTATGAATAAATTAGAAAATGTCGTACGTATCGGAAAAAGGAGACCTTATTTAATAAGAAAACGCCTGCAAAATGATTACTAACGACTTCATTATAAGAACAAAAATGAGATTATTATTGAGTCCTAAAATGTCAGTTTTGACATAAATCTTGATATAGGTACGTCAAAAACGGTTGGATTTAGGTATAGGACATTATACATAAAACATGTCTAGAATCTTATGTGGAACCCAAAAATGTCATAATATATAGGGTGTTTCATTTAAAATAGCAATGTCACTATCAACTTCCGGTATAACCGGGAGTGCTAAGCAGTTGGTATTATGATATTTGAATAATCCATATTCGGTAATACATATACCAAAATTTTCCAAATTCAATTCAAAGTAGGGCCGTCACCATAGGACACCCTGTATATAACTCTTATAGATACTTTTAGAACTTAATTTGCATAGGCCTCGGTGTGGTGTTTCTTAGGTTAGTTTATTGGAAATAATAAAAACATTACAATTAAAATAATTATTATTATTAAAATTCTGTTTCGTTACGCTGGTCATATATTTTAGATTATATTATAATCTTGTCGGGAAGTTATGGGGCAACACAACCGATTTTTTATATTTGTATTAATTTTTTGACGACCACTGAGGTATTTTTGTTAAAAAAAGATTGGCAACACTGCCCACAAGCAGTAATCGCGCTCCACACAGGTGTAGCTCGACGGTCGTCAACGTGTGTACTAATCCATCGAGGCTACCGGCCCTTCGTAATTACCCCCTTTAGTAGAAAACTTATTCATATGGGTAATAAGTTCAAACATTTATTAAAATTAATTTATATGACAGCAGAATGAGTGAAGTTTTTTTCTTGAAATTGCGTTACAATGTATCTATGTCATCTGTTTTCAATCATAAATAAGTAATTGTGCCTTCAAACACTATTTTGCAATGTTATAAAAATATGGCAAGGTGTCTCAGTTGACAAACTTCAGGCTTAGCTGCTACAGCTGTAAAATATCACACATTTAAGTGTAAAAGTAATATTTCTGTATCATTTACCTTTTTTGTAGGACTCTTGGTGACAAGCTATATTTCTAGATAAATTTATTTTTTATTTAAATTATTCTTGATTTCGAATTATTTTGACCCCTTTTCCACTATTTACGAACGCCTTTATAAACAAATTTTTATGATACTACACACAAAAAAATCTATGGTCCAATTGAACCTATTAGAGTCAATCTGAACCTTGCTTAGTCATGAATAGGAGCAAACCAAAGGTAGTGTCAAACTGAACCTAAGCTTATGGTCACAATATAATCATATGTTAGTTTTAGTTTGAGCTTATCATTATAGTCAGTTTGAAAATACTGATTGCTTCATTTTGATTATATGTATAGATTCGAATTGACATTAAGATTATGGTTAAATTGCTAATACTGATACATCAATTTAAACCTCAATAAGTTCAAAATGAGAATATATTAGGTCCAATTTGATGTTAACTTCTAATCATTTTGATAATAAATATATGTTAACTGACATTAGCTTATAGTTAAATTGATAAAGTGATATACTCAATTTGAACTTATTTATTATCAAATTGATTACAGGTTAATATCAAATCGAAACTAATAATTTCCCAATTTGGTTTTAAATTGATTCTAGCTTATGATCAAATTGAAAATAGGTAGTTTTAATTTGATAATAACTTATAGGTAAATTGACTATAGTGAAATGTCATGTTGATAATAGATTGTATAATTGGAAACATATATTATATTCAATTTGAATCTAATGATTTTTAAAATAACTCTTGGATATTAGTACCCGAATTAAAACGAGTGAAATATTTTCTTTTTGAGTATTTTTCTATTAGAATTATACGAACCAATATCAAATCAACCAATTTTTTTGTATTGGTTTTTATAATTATAATACAAGCAATGAACTCAAAAAATAAATATATCACTAGTCTTAATTATTTGTATATAACCAAGAATTAATTTTAAAATCATAGGATTATAGACAAGCACTAAAAGTTAATGAAATGCTGATTAGGTACTACCTACCATACCTATTCAATCAAATCAACATTTAGTATAGCATGACCGTTATTAAGTTTTTTTTTTATATTTCATATAAGTATTTACTTTATTTTAAATATAAAATAAAACAAAAATATAACTTAAATACGTATATTTCAAAATAATAAAAATTAACATATATATAATATATAGGTACATAAGTAATGTTTTAACATCTATTCGTTAGAAATGTAAGTATGGTTTAAAACCCTATATGCCTGTAAGGGTATATATGAAAATAATTCTTTTAAGCTTATGGAAATTCTACGTTCACTAATACAAATTTCAGAAGCTCTGAAATGGGCATTGTAATCCAAAACTTTTATGTGATTACAAAAAAAATATATATCTAAGTGATCATTTTTATTAATCCACATGTCTTTAATTTGACAAAATTCATTTAGTTTGTATTGTACAATACTATCTTTAATATATTTAATTCCATTAATTTCGTACCATGGAATCAAACCGAAATCAGAGGGATTTCTTAAATAATTACTGATGAGTTCTATATCGGAGTCTGACAAACCGTGGTGTAACGGTCCAAAATTAACTATATCATTTAGGCCCCTTTTTGCTAAAAACCGTTGACAGCTTTTTTCTTGTATTCGGATAGCTAAAGATAACGGCAAATTTTTTCTACTTCTGATATTATGAGCATTTGACTTAAATTCTTTGTGTTTAGCTTCATTTCTTTCAGTTGATAAAAATATCGGAGGACCTATTTTTTTAATTATTCTTGGATAGTGTAATAACAAGTGATGTTTTGGTTTAAGGGTACGTTCAAATAATTTTAAGTAAGTTGCATGGTGATTCTGAATAAGATCTTCTAATGTGGTCAGTAACTCGAAAGGAATACAAGGCTTAAGCAAAATAAGAACAATATCGTATAAATTTATAAATATTTTTTAAAAGAGATTTATTGTCGTCTGAAATAAAAATTTTTAAAAGATCTTTGTAATATTTTATTATTGAATTAAAAACTCCTGGAGTTTCGAGAAACACTTTTAACATATTTCCTATAGGTACATAGTATTCCTTAGCATCTTTTAAAATTATGCCCAAATATCCACCTTTTTTTTGACGTTCTTGGAAAACACCCAGTTTGATTTCTACAGGTTTAACAAAAGCGTGACTTTTTTCAAAGAAGGTAATCCGTTTGAAATCAGTATTTAGACCCTTAAAAGGATTTTCAAGCAAATCCAACATAGAAAACAAAGTTTTTTTTAAATATTCATCTTTAAAATCAAACATGGAAAACATTTGTCGAATACAATCTATCATTTCTGATGAAAGAAAAGAGTTAATCTCAGTTATAATGCTTTGTATAGCTGCTCGAGTTAAGCTCAAATTTTCATAAAGACTAGCCATCAGCTTGATTAAAGAATCATTAAATATGCTTTTAAATATATCGAAACATTTTTCAATTGCAATAGTCTCAGAAAAATTCGATTCAGAATTAGTGCTTTCAGTTATATTTTTATTACTTATAATTTCATTATGTTCATTATTGGAATTTATGTTAATAGATTCAGTTATTTGAATTTCGGCATCAGTTTTTATTAAATTTGATTTGGAAAGGTGTTTGTTGTCTATATGTTTTTGAAAATCTGTTTTTTTATGATAAAATCTATGACATTTTTCGAAAGGACAAAGAAAATAATTAGGTTTTTTGTGAAAATATTCTATGTGAAGTGCTAACTTTTTTGTAATAGAAAAGTCTTTTCCACAGTCTAAGCACTTCATTTTACGTGATTTGCATAAGCTTAAAAGTCACAATATAACCCTAACTTTACACAACTAGAATAAATATTCCATAGATATTAACTCCTTAAAAGGATAAATAGGACCTCTATGAAACGCTTAAAAATTAACAAAAAATAATAAAAATTATCAAATTCCCAAAAAAAATAGAAGCACGGTTTCCTATAAACGCCAATTATGAAAAAGTAAACAAAAATTCTAAAAAAAAAACAAAAATTACTCTAAAATATTCAAAAGCTTTACAACACTTGTTGGGATTTTGTCGTATTCTGTATGAATACCATATATGACTTTTTGTATAACTGTCCATATATATTCCGACTGAACCGGATATCTTGCGGATACCACATGAAAAAACTTGAACAATATATCGAATGCTTTCTTGCCACTTGAAAATTGGTACCTAACAGTATCCACTACCACAAAAAAGGTTTGAGGTTCCTTGATATTTTCGGCAACTACTAATAAGTATGGTTGAACACTTTGTTTTTTAGCTGCCGCCCTTTCACGTATTGTATCAACCACACTGTTAATTTCTGCAGCAGTCTAAAACATAAAAATCACAACGCAATTTTACATAATATATAATAACAAATGAGCAGAAAGTAAGAACTACATTTGAATTTTGATTGATAGTAGTAGTAAAAGTGTTATACTGGGTGTTGCAGAAGAAATGCAAACCATTTTAAGGGGTGATTCCTTATTGGAAATAAAGGGTAGTTTGTCTTATAAATGTCACCTCAAAACTTCACCCTTATGGAGTTATCGGACCGCAAAAATGGCGGCAAATTTCAGTTTTTAATTTTTTTTTTAAATTAAAGAAAAACAAGAGAATGCTAGAGGTGAGTTATCAGTATATAAACTATACCTTTGCTTGCACTATTAAACCTTCCTGAGCTTCTAAAGTGGAAAATTTCCACACTTCCTTTGCTTCCTTGTTTACTACACGTCCTTTTGGTGGAATTAAATGAGGAATTAAACACAATTCTGCGACAAATCTACCGTCTGAAAAAGAAAACAAATTTAGAATTATTTTTTAAATCAAAATGTCTAAATATCGTAGAATTATGATTTAATAATCATCACTGGAAAAGGATTTATGTTATGCAATATACCTGCATATTACTAGACTCACCTTCATTAGATATGGTACTTAAACTGTCGATTTCAGTCAATGTCGATTGATTGGTTATATTGCCAATTCGATTAAAAATTAATTTTTCTACAAACTTAGGCCACTTCTGATACAATGCCAGAACCGAATCTGGATACAGGGATTCAAAATCAGATGTAATCTGAAATGTAAAAACTATATAAATATAGAATTTTTATTTTATTACTATTGGCTTTATTTACTAAATTTATAACTATTCTTATTAAGTGACAGTCAAATGCAGTAACTAACAATATTATGTAATCACGGCGTTTGCACCACAAAATACTTAAGTATACAATATGTTTAAATCAAAAAATCATGTCAGACATGTTTCGAGACAAATAAGCCTAATCATCAGTGACACAGGTACATCAAATAATCCGTGTTTAAAATTGAAAATAGAATATATTCACCCTTTGAAAAAAAAATAGAGAGGGTTAAGAAATCATTAAAAACTAAGACCATTATTAACTTCGTCTTTCATATCATGACAGCTCTGCCATGATATAGTAAGTTATAGTTTATTTCAGAAAGAATAACTATATAGGTATGATGTATGATTGCGACATAAGCAAAAATATACATATAAAAAGGCATGGCGTTGAAGTAATATATTGAAATTCTGAATTCTGAGTATAGGTATAGATAAAAACTGCAATGTGTATAGAAGTCATCAAAATAAACAACACGCTCAAATAAGTATACCTTGACTTTAATTTGTTACAAAATTTGTCTGAGACCGTCATCTTTAACTTAAAAAATAATAATAAATTTTTAGGAAATAGTCCATACTACTGTGGATGTCCAATTACTCGGAAAGCGACAGCATTTTTTTTTCCGAATAATAGATAATAAATATTTTAGAAATAAAACACACGTGAGAATCAAAGTCAAATATTATTTCAACTTTTCAAAAAATTAAATTATGAACCTTAGTGCATGCATTTATTGGTTGTATAACCTAATTTTAACAAATTGGCCTTGAAAACACATGCCAAGTTTCATAACAAATTCCTGTTTTGAAAAGTTGAAAATGATTTGGTTACATTGTTTTACCTGTTTTATCACTGACTACATTTGGATCTTTGTTTTCATCATTAATCTCGGAAGTATAGTTAATTTTTCGTTTCTTTCTAAGTTTTGGAAAAAGTAAGCATAAGATTGTTTTGAATATGTAAGTGGTTACTTAGGTCAACCTACTCTATCAGTCTATAATATTGCCATATTTGTAAGATTTTGAATATTTTGATTTAACCCTTCCCTATACCTATCTTCAACTATTTTTGAATAAATAATTTATTTTGAATTTTGTGACCCAAAACAGATCTCCGAAAAATATTCGTCATTTCGTCATCTGAATGAAGACAACCCCAAAATTTTAAAGGTAGTTCAAGGACATCTAAGGAAAGTCAACTATCTTGACAGATTGACCCATGAGATTACAGGGTAGTCGCAAGTTACTGTAGTAGGATCTACTACTAAAAATAGAAACAAGTCAAGTTTATCAAATGGAACACCCTGTATATTATTTAATATTCTGAAGGACAAACAAATTGCGTTTCAAATAATATGGCATGTTCCTATCCCTGAATAGAAATATTTCTGAAATGAAAGCAAGTTTATAGAAAAATTGGATTATTTTGATATATTTTAAGTAGGTAACACGACAACATTTCACAATAAGCCCATCAGGCTGCACTGAAACCGGGGACTCATGTCGCACGGACCCTTATACAAAAAAAAAAAAGTAGGTAACAAGTCACATTTAAAATCTAACTATTAAATCGATTTTTTTTTATTAACGAAGAAAACGTCTTGAGAATAATTACTCGAATGAGGTTTTAATGAACTTGTATATTATACATTGGTAACGTTACAAAATTGTAGAAAAATCAAGCAAAAAAAGTTAATGAAACGTATCTTTATTAACAGTGTTAAAAAAACATTAAGTTTTCTTCATCTGAGGTCATAGCCTTCGCTAAATATCGCTTTTTGTTTAGTTTTCACCCTTTATTCAGAAATTATTTTGTATTCGTGCAAATTTCCTCATGTTCATTGTCATTTTGTCACATTTCCAACAAATAATAAATACATAAGTTCAATAAAACTTAATTTGAGTAATTATTTTCTTCTATTTTAATCAATTTCACGACAATTTTCGTCAATAAACAACAAACGTTTTATTTGCTATGAACGAAATGTGAGGTTATTCTAATGTTTCGTGACGTTTAATGACATTTCATTGCTACATAATTATATAATACACGTACCAAAATAATAAAAATTTTCTAAAAACTTGCTTTTAATCGAAAACTTTTTTTTGCGAAAAACAGAAGCTTTTATCAAAGTGAATTTTTAGCCTATTATTTGTTCTCGTGGGACATACTGTATACAAAGCATGTTTCTGTTTAACACTTTAAGTAAGTAGGTAGATATAATTTTATTACATAGCGATAACATTAAAAAATTTCAACATACCAAATAACTCCGAATTTTCTGTCGCAGTTTTACTCTCGCGCCAACAGAAGGAACCAATTCTTTTAGGAAGTTTTCGTTTAAGTCTTGCAGAATATCCGGCGTAATATCATTGTCTTAAAAAAAGAAGTATGTACTTAATTACTTTACCAGCTAGGTACCTCTAAGTATAGTTAGTTTTACGAAAACAATATAATAGAAATCAAAAAGCGGGGGACGCGGGACCATGCCGGTACTTTGCACCCTTCGCACTTGCTAATAAAATTCAATACTAATATTAATATTATTTTCTATCATATTAATATTATACCACCATGCCTTTTTAATATAAAATATATCAAAAATTATTTAGAAAAAGAAATCGTATTGTAGGTAGGTACTTACCCAAGAATCTCGAGATAATTTCTTCTGTACAATTCCAAGCTCTCAGAAGTGCCTCCATAAGTATTATAGGTATATGGATAATTAGTTTATTATAATCCAATTTAACACAAACACTTGCACTTACTACACAAAATATCCAGGGTAATAAAATATAAAAATCTCACTCTAAAACACCTGTAATCCCTAAACTTGTAACCTGTGACCTATGACCTGTGACTACGAACTGCGAATCGCAAATCGAAACGCAAGGAATAAAGCCGCCGAAACCAAAATATTGTAAAGTCCCGATAATGACGTCACTGCATTAGTTTCAATTTGAAAATATTTTATGATCAAAATGTACAGGTATCGTCAGTGTGACAATAAATATGCTTTTATCTGGTCAGATTGAACACAATTTTTCAATTTATCGTTGAATTGACTTTATTTTTTAATGATAGCCATATGCTCAATTTGAGCATTTAATATTTTCATTTAAATATTATGATGTGATTGAATTGAACTTAATATATGATTGATCAGTGACTATAACGCTGTGTTTGTTCAGATAATATCTAAGCGGTAAAATGAAACTTAGTGTCGTCTATTTGATGTTATTTTTTTGAACATACTGGTATTATCATTTTTGACTATAGACTTTTTTGTGTGTAGTCAATATTTCTGCTATGTTTAAGGATTTAAGTTTTTAACCTCTTTTTACACTCTTTTTGAACGCCTATGTATTTTTTATGTTAAATGTTATAGGTAATATTCTATTAAATCAAGGAAAAATTAAGCACTATAACTTGTTGAACCCTTTGATAAACCTCTTGCCTACTCTCAATGTTTACCAAAAGTTAATCAGGACCTAGAAATATCCTGAAGTATTTTTGTATCAAATTTGTTAAGGGCGGGTTTAATAATGTCCTGATAAAGTTTCCGATAGAGCTATCTTGATGATAGTGTTAAAACTGCGTTTATCAATATGCTGATTAGACTATCTGAAGGATAAATTGGACATATCAGCAGGATAAGTTCTCAGCACACAATAGGTCCAGATAAGCGAGTTGCCAGCGACTTAACCTACATTTCTTTGGTATTTCTTCGTTTGATGACTGTGTTTTGAATGGTTTTCGTTCTCTTTGGCTTTCAGGAAATAAATTATAACCGTTTTCTTTGATATTAATATTTTCTCTGATGACTCTTCTGATGAAGAAATTGAAGATCACATCAATATTGTTCACAGACGGCCTAGAGTATTTCAAGATCGTCCAAATCATATGAACTATTGGGATGATTATGATTTTTTTAATCGGTTTCGTCTAACAACTTGTTCTTCGGCAAATTCAGGAACGAATCTTTCTTATAACATAATTTTTCAAACTAAGTATTGATGCACTTGAAAATTTACGCCTTTTGTACGAATTTTATCTTTTTCGTTAAACAATACCAGGATACATTTTTTAAGAAAGTTCTAAGTTATATCAATATTTTTTATTTATGGAATTTTCCAGTAAGCCCACTACAACAGTTTTTGCTTTGTGTACGATTTTACGCCTCGGGGCATTTCATGATATCTGTATAGGAGAGGCACCCAAGAGTGCATAAATCGACTATGTCAAATATTGTAAGAAGAGTTACTAGAGCAATTTGTGGCATAAAAAATAATTTTGTTTCTTTGCCGATTGAAACGGAAGAAATACTATCTATCTAGCAAGGGCTTTTTGCTGGGTTTCCGAGAGTTTTATTGCTTCTAGGTGGCCCACATGTCAAAATTCAAAGCCCTGGAGGGGATCACGCTGAATACTTCCGAAATAGAAGAGATATTTTGCCTTGAGGCTAGTGGCAGATCGCGAGTTTCCCTTATTTTATAGATTAAATTCCACACCAAGCTTCATTTTTCACTTTCCAGGACAGTGCGTCCGTTTTTTTTATTCGATTATGTTGCTAAATTTTTTCATTAACTTACATAGCAGATCTGTGTCGTAAAATTTTAAGACCGATTTTTTGCTTTTTCAAGCTCTTTGTTCATGGTTCACTTAAAAGGGGCCACAATGTTGAAATTAAACGGCAGGAATAGATTATGGAACTAATTTATTCACGAAAAGATTAAATTAATATAAGAAAAAAAATAAACGTGGTTTCATTATTTATATAACCTAACCTTCTTCTTTTTCTTTATAACTGTTTCTAACAGAGTTGCCAACAATAACATTGTATGATACACTGTTGCCAACTGAGGTGAATATATTAAATATTCTTAACACTCCTCCTCGATTTTAATTTTATAGAAAATAAAAAATCGCTATCTATTACAAAATGTTCAATGAAGTCTTTAAATTCAAAAACTTTTCTTTACACAAAGCTTTAGTAAAAATATCAGCAATATTTGCCTCTGAGGTTACATACTTAATATTTAGTTGTCTCTCTTGAACTAAATTTTTAAGAAAATGATACTTTATGTCTATATGTTTAGCTCTTTTAGAGTTTTCAAAACTTTTTGTCATTAATATAGCACTCTTATTATCTATATTAAGAATACACTGACACTCTATTTTAAGTTCACTTAAAATCCCTTTAATGTTCACAATGTCTTGTGCTGAGGTGGCTGCAGCGATATACTCTGGTTCTGCAGTTGATAAAGAGACGCAGTTTTGTTTCTTAGAAAACCAGGCGACAGGGTTGCCGCAATAAAATATCACACTACCACTAATACTTTTTCTGTCAATTTTATCTGATGCCCAATCAGCGTCACTATACGCTTCGAGTATTGTGTTTGATTTCTTATATACAAGATGTTCTTCTTTGGTATTTTGTAGATATCTTAATATACGTTTCGCTGCTTTCCAAGTTTCATCTGTTGGTTTCTCTAAAAATCTGCTCAGATATGAAACAGAGTAGCAAATATCTGGTCTGGTTGTTGTAGCCAGGTACATTAAACTTCCTATTAGTTGTCTGTAAGGAACATTTACAATATTACTATTATCAATTTTATTTACCTGGAAGTTGGTTTCTAATGGTGTCGCCACTCCTTTACATTCTTCCATATTAAATACTTGTAGTATTTTATTTATCAAATTTGTTTGTGATAAACACATTTCTGTATCGGTTCTTGTAACTTCTATACCTAGGAAATGCTTTATTTCTCCCATATCTTTTACTTTAAATTCAACCTTTAGTTGATATAGTATTTCATCTATTCTTTGTAAACATCCTGTTATTAATAGATCATCAACATATACAACCATCCATAAGTTGTGGTCATAATATAAACATGTGTCATATGTAGATCTCTTCAAATGGTTCTTCAATGCAAATTCATTAAATCGTTTGTTCCATGCTTTCGGAGCCTCTTTTAATCCATATAATGATCGATTTAATTTTAATATAGGTGTCTGAGCATTAATTCCTTGTGGACATTTTATGTAAATATTAGTTTCTACTTTACCGTTCAAAAAAGCTGTTGGAATGTCAAGTTGTTTTATTTTCCAATTATTTTGTAATGCGTAACTTAAAAGTAGTCTAATGGTAGACATTCTCGCTACTGGCGCATACATTGTTTCAAAAGGATTCTCCTCCTTTATCTGAAATCCTCTAGCTACTAGTCTAGCTTTTTTAGTACCGTCATTTTTTGTTTTAAATATCCATTTTGTGTCTATTGCCTGTTTATTTTTTGGTATCGTAGTTTCTTCCCATGTTTGTAACTGTTTATGTGAATCAATTTCTTTTTTAATAGCATCTCGCCATTGTTCTGTTTTTATAGCATCATCATATGTTTCTGGATCGTTGTTATTATTCGTTAACAAGCAATAAGCTGTGTATATTTCATAATCTTGTAAATATGTTGGTGTTTTTGTTTTTCTACCTGTTTGTGTTGTTTGTACATTAGTAGGGTTAGCTTCTTCCTCATTAATGTCACTTTCATATTCGATATCGTTTTCGATATTAGTGATGGGCTCTTTTGATTTATTTACTTCTTCGTTTTCAACTGGCTCGATACATGTTTGTTGTATATATTTATTGTCACTTTCGTCGAATGTCACATCGCGTGCACAAATCACTTTGTTTTCATTAGAGTTCCATAGCCTGTATCCCGCACCTCCATAACCAACCATTATTAATTTTTCGGCTCTTGCATCTAGTTTACTTTGTCTTGGTAGAATCACTGACCATGCTTTACTTCCAAATATTCTTAATTTTGATAGGTTATTTTCTCCATACCAAATTTTTGAAGGTGGTACTCCGTTATTAGCGGCTGTAGGACTTCGGTTTAGTTCGTATGCTGAACACAATATAGCTTCGCCCCACAATTCTTTAGGTAGGTTTGTTTCTGCTAGCTTCACTCTCACTTTGTCCATTAAAGTACGATTCATGCGTTCAGATGTACCGTTTTGTTGTGGTGTATATGGTATTGTGTATTCTATTTGTATGCCTTTTGATGCACAATATCTTTTAAATTTTATTGAACTAAACTCACCACCGTTATCACATCGTATTCTTTTTGTTTTCATCCCGTGTTGTGTTTTTATTAACTGTATGAAATTCATTACATTTTCAGCAGCTTCATCTTTCGATTTTAATAATTTCACTATAACGAAATGTGAATAGTCATCTATTAACACTTGAAAATACTGATATCCTTCGGATGTAGATGGGTTTACTGGTCCTGCAATGTCTGTATGAATTAAATCACCGATCGCTCTTGACTTCTTTTGTAAAGAATAATAGGGTTTTCTAGGCATTTTTCCTTGCATGCACTCATCACACTTTTTATTATCTATCGGTAAGTTTAATAGTTTTAAACCGCCACGATTTAAATGTCCTAAGCGTCTATGCCAAATGTTTATGTCTGTATTGGCTTGATAGCAGTTTTCGCTATTCGATTTTATATATATTTTCAACATGAATAAATTGCTTAATCTTTCACAATTTATCACAAAGTTTGTACCTATTATTTTCGCATTGTCTTTTTCAAAATATACCCTCATGTTTTTCTTTAATAGTTCACTAACTGATATTAAATTATGATGCATATTTTTTACTATTAACGCTTCAAATTTTATTTTTATGCCGTTACACGTACCGCGTAAAACACCTTTTTTAGTTGCTTGCATATTATCACCATTTGCCACAGTTATTATTATTTTATTTTTTAACGTTTCGATATCTGTTAAGTACTTTTCTAAGTCAGCTGATACTAAATGTTGTGTAGCGCCGGAATCTAAAATGAACGTATCAATATCGTTTATTTTAGTTAAACAATTCATCGCAACAAAGTTTATTTCACTTTTGTCTTCTTTGGCTGCCTCATTAGCTTGTTCGGTATATTCTCGACTTGTGCCCCTTGTTCGACCTCTAGGACTACGACCTCTAAAGTTGCCTCGACCTCTGTAGTTCTTACTAGGACAGTTTACTGCTATGTGTCCTTCCTTTTTGCATTTATAACATATAATCGTACTGGCACTGAATGAAATATCTGTCGTACTTTCTGCATGACGTTTTGTTTTACCCGAAATCTTCATTTCTTCATCGAGTAATCTTGATTTAACAAAATCCATTGTTATCTCTGAGTTTATCGTTTCGATTGCTGTTATTACTTGATCATAGGTTTCATTCAATGTTAGCAATAGGTGGCACACTTTATCTGATTCATCTATTTTACTTCCTGCGTTTTCTAATTCTCTGATTAACGTGTCAAAAGTTAGAAAGTGATCCTCAAGTTTTTCATTCTTCTTTAGCTTCAGCATTAGTAACTTTTTCTTTAAAGTTAACTTCGTAAAGACGCTCTTTCTTTCAAAGACATCTTCTAACGCCTTCATCATCTGCTTAGCTGTTTTAGCATCCTTAACTAGGTCTAAATGCTTATCTGTAATACATTGCACTATTACAGATTTTGCTTTTGCATCTTTTTGCAAGATACACTGTTGCCAACTGAGGTGAATATATTAAATATTCTTAACACACAAGGGCAAAACAAACCAAACTAAAAATAAGGTTCACAAAGACAAGATATTAACAAAAATACAAAACATAACCCTCAAATTTTCTTCTTATTGGTGGCCTCTACAATGCGTTGTTGCCAAGTTGTGTTTCGGCTGATAACTATCAGAAGGATAAATTTCGTTTAATAAACAGATAAATTTATCAGTACCTTTACCCGAGAGATAAAAGTTATCCTCCTGCTATAGCTATTAAAGGGTTTATCAGCACATTATTAAACCGGCCCTAAGTGAGTTTTGATTTATCGTGGATACAGACTGACCCTTTTTTAGACTCTTCACGGACGCCTACGCTACAGAAATTTCAAAAATGATATTGATGTTGAAGGATAACAAATGTCAATGTTACCAACATGCAAATAAAAATATGTGAAGTTAATGTCGCAGTAGAGATGGAACGCGTAATAAATATATCGATAGTGTTTTTGATTATTTAAATAATGAGCTATATTGGTAATTAAATAGTTTAGAATATTATTTGAGATAAAATAAAGGTATTCAAGATGCAACTTAGTCCATTGGCTGCTTGTAATTAAAATAAAATCCAAATTGCCTTAATGTTACAAATATGTAATACGACGATACTACATATTTATATAATATTACATAAACTGCTCCCTTGCCCAAAATTTAAACGCACGCTAATGTCCAACTACCTAACATTATCATATGTCTCAAAACTGTTACTTGAATTATTCAAAATATTCATATAACTAAACAAGAAAAATTTTGCATATATTATACAAGTATTAAACCTATTTAAAATGAAGACAAGCGCTAACCGGGCGGTGCTATTATATCAAACTTCTACATTCGAAAAATTTAATCCATGTAACCAATACCGACACTAATCCTTTTAGATATGTTTTGGAAAACAAGTTATCTCGTTTCTCGTCTGACAATATACATTATAGCTTAATTAAAATATCTACCTGATCGTTTTCATTACCAAATTTACCACTCCTACACTTGTATCAGGGTCGTCTAACCAAATCTTGAGGTTCAATGTCGTTAATGTGCCGAATTATCGCATTCTTTAGCTCTTGAATTGTTCTTGGCTTATTGACGTACACTGTTTCCTTTAAATATTCCCAAAGAAAGAAGTCCAACGGTGTCAAATCACATGATCGTTCTCGCCACGACATGAGATAACTCGCGTAAAAGAGCCATTGTTTCGTTGGCTGTGTGGCAAGTGGCACCATCCTGTTGGATATCGTCGAGGTCCATATATATCCGCAATTTCTGACCACAAGAAGTCCGTTATCATATCGCGATAGCGAATACCATTCACGGTAAAAAGTATTTATAATCTTAATTTAAAATATATAAATTTAATGATTCTACCGGGGCTATCCGTTCCCATGCCGCTTTACATTAGAAATGGGCATCAAATGTAGCTTTTTTTTGATACATTTCTCCCTCGTATATAAGACGTATAATAAATCATGCCTGCAGTAAATCATACCGACAGTAATAAAAATAACTACAGTGACTGGAAAAAGTTGGGTTAATGATTAGAGTTTGCAAATAAATATACGAGGGTTGCCTTTTATATTTCGGGATTTGGCACCCCTGGCAACAGACAGCTCTATCGTAAAGTTGGACATTTTTGAGGTTATACGTACTCAGAACGTTTTGACATACGAGCGCTATTTGTGTTGTTTACAGTAATTTAAAAGATTCATCTCGGCCCAAAAATGGAATTAAATCGTGAACATTCGTGCGACTATTTTTTACAACTTTCGACGTGCACTAGCATAATAGTGCATGGATGAACTTAAATCAATTTTTGGCGATGAGGCTCCATCAAGAACCAGTGTTTATCGATGGTATGGTGAATTCAATCGTGGTCGTAGTTCACTCAAAGACGAATTTTGTGAAGGTCATCCAAAATCAGCAGAGTTGTTGTTCAGAAAACCATTGATGCTGTGCGCGAACGGATATTGCAAGATCGTCATGTGACCTATCAAGAGATTGAGACAACCTTAGGCATTTGTGGGACCAGCATACATTCAATATTGCATAAACATTTGACCGTCAAAAAAATTTGTTCGCGTTGGATCCCACACATTTTGTCAAGCGCTCAAAAAAAGGCTCGTGTCGATTGGTCGAAAGAAATGCTCAAAAAACACGATCGCGGTGCTACGAAAACACATCTATGACATCGTGACAGGTGATGAATCGTGGATTTACGCGTATGAGCCTGAAAGTAAACAGCAGTCGACTGTATGGATGTTTCAAGATGCCAAATCCAACAAAAGTTCTTCACGCACAAAGCACTTCCAAGCAAATGGTCGCCAGTTTTTTCGGAAAAACTGGACATGTACCACTTGAACAACGTAGAACAGTCAATTCTGAGTATTACACAACCATTTGTTTGCCAGTTGTCTTCCAAGAAATCAGGAAAACCAACCGCCAAAGACGGATCACTCTTCACCACGACAATGCGAGCTCTCACACATCGGCTCAAACAACTGCATTTTTGAGCACCCAAAACATCGATTTGATGAGTCATCCGCCGTATAGTCCTGACTTGACACCGAATGACTTTTTTTATTTCCGTACGTAAAAAACAAACTGAGAGGTCAACGTTTTTCGACACCTGGAGAAGCGGTTGCTGCATTCAGAATGCATGTTTTGCTGATACCTCTATCAGAGTGGCAAAAGTGTTTCGACTATTGGTTCAAACGCATGCAAAAGTGGGGAATATTTTGAAAAACAATAAAGTGATTTTCGATGATTAATATTTGTTTTTGTTCTCTAATCCCCAAAGTATAAAAGGCAACCCTCGTATCTAGTTTAAGCAATCAAAAAGTGCATGTGGAAAATGAGGTTCTTTAATTTAAAAAATATAAAAATATACCAATAATTGCCTTGAAAAATATATAAATACATCTCTCTCTCAATATAAACTTTAGTTATTAAAATAAAAATACTAAATATTAAATAAAAAAACAACATTTTAATTAATTTTTATCACTCAAATCTGTGTCACAAACGAACTCGTTAGCGAGTGAATGCTGATGATGATCTACGCCCATTTACAGAGAATTGCTGCTCTATTTAATTCTGCTTAAGTACGCCACTGTTGATTATTATTGAAGATATTGTCAACCAGCAACCAAATATGTATTCAACAACCATATTTCAGTATTTATAACGAAAAAAACTTTTACCACCGGTGTTCCAAGCAGATGTTTTTTCAAGTACTAAATATGTACATTTTATTTTTTGACATACTACATCTAAGTAGGTAAACATGGTACTTGATTTTATCTGGATCAATATTCTTGGAAGATAAGATAAAGAAACATTGCTGTAAGGTACTTATTAGTAACAATATTGAATAGGGTCTTTTTCTTAGTGTAAAAACTGTTTCATTCATTGTTCAACAATCAAGTAGTACAAAAAAATACAATACATTGTTAAATTGAATTAATTTTTTGTATGTATTGTATAAATTGTGTAGTATATTTTTATACGGGGTGATGCTATATAAGTCATGCATTTTAATATACAGTAATTTCCTAAAAGTTTTATTCATGGGTTCGATTAAAATGATTTATGGCTACATTTTAAAAATATTGTGAATCTATACAGGGTGTCCCAAATATAAGAAATGAACCATAGTTGTGTTTTTTTAAATGGAATGCCCTGTATATGAATATATTTTTAGATTCCCGGTTCAAAATAAACCTAACAGTTTTTTAAATATTTTACTTTTTATAAAAATATAGACATCATTTGAATGAAAAACTTCACACCTATTCGTTTGTTCTTTTTAAGCTAGTCTGGGCTGATAAATACACCCGCTCATCACTTGTTACACGAAATATAAAAAAACCCCAATACTAAATACAGGGTCCATATAAGTCCATATAAGTTATATGATCGTAAACTTTAATTCTAAATAACGTGTTTATTTCAAATGGAACACCCGGTATATGTGGTCAAAATTGGATGCACAAAGTAATTATCTGTCAAATATTATAATACTTTCCTATGGATAACTCTTGACGTTTTCGTGGAAAATCTACATATTCATAATTTATAATCGAATATCTTAGTTTCATGTAGACCACCATGTATTTGAAGATGCAAAAATTAAAGTTAAAGTAAAGTTTTTCTATAGATATGTATATCTTTAATTTTGCATGGAAGAGGCACACATATTGGTAGTAATAGAAAGAATTTTCAAAATTATAATATTTATCAATTCAGCCATGAGAATTTGAGAAGACAGAATACATTTTTTTTAATTTGATATTTACTGTCAAATAGTCTGTTGAAAATTCACAGTTGGGAATTTTTCATAAAACAGTTTTTTATCTGTGACATTTGGTTTAATTCAATTAATCAAAAATGGGAACCTATTCCAAAGGCGAAAGAATAGACATGATTCTGGGAGAATGGTCCGAAAACGCTTTACAGGCATCGCGAGTTTACGCTCAAAGGTTCCCGGCGCAAAATCATCCCAAAAGAGCGGTCTTCCAGAGACTGTTAAGGCAGTTTAACGAAAGATACCACCCAAAAACAGTGCAACTGCATCAAGAACTTTTCAATGTTGATTTTAAATCGTGTTGAATTTTGTACATGAGCAGGAACAAAATCATGAAAACTTGAGATAAAGGAGCAAATAAACTAAGCGTTTAGAAGCGTTACACCAGGTTAAAGTTGTTGAAGGATTTAAGAAAAGATTCAAATCGGCCTAGAGTCCAATCATTTTGAACATTTATTATAAAATTTATCAGTATTTATGTACCTATATCTGGTATTTACTCAACATCAATGATAATAATTAAAACCAGGTATCCGCTTGCTCTTTGCACTTTAATAAATTTGTATAATGTTACCACATAACTTTAGATTAATTAGTAAATCCAATCTTCACTCACTTTAAAGATCGGTTAACTACCATTAATATCAAATATTATATGCTAATAGACTAAATTGTATTCCTTTTGTAAGTATCGACTCAGATCTCTCAACACTACACGAACTGATATCGACATGTCATATGGCATCTAATGAAACAACCTTCATCTACAGAAACTTATAGGCACAATCCCCATTTGCACAATTTTGCCGTTATGAAGACGCAGTTATTTAAAATTTTAAATAAGATGATTAAATCAAAAACTAAACCCAAAAATAAAACCAAAATATTTGAATGTTATAATGAATGTAAATTTATTATTACATTTCACTAATAATTAACATAAAGATTATAATGTTATAAATCGATATGAAATATAAAATTAATGCTACAAAATTTTTCTACAAATGGTGAGTTGACCGACATTCAATATGAGATTTATACTTATAAAGGTGTTATTTCCAGAATCAACAAATCCTGTATTAACAACTAAATAACTTCTGTATTCAAAAATTTTCCCCCCTAATGTTAACCACTGAAGATGAGAATATTATGTCTCGAAACATGTATGGTTTATTAGTTTATTGACACAATTTTTAACAAAATAAAGAGATTTATTTGTGGGGAAGACGAAGTTTGATTTATCATTAAATGATAAACCCCACATACAATGGACTATTTCTTATTATTATTATGTTATTGTTTAAATATGGTTTGTCAAATTCTTATGGCTGACTTGACAAATATTATAATTTTGAAAAATTCTTCCTGTTACTACCAATATGTGCTTTTTCCATGCAAAATTAAAAATATACATATCTATAGGAAAACCTTATAGTGATTAAAAGATAATTGATTTCATCATCATCAAATACAGGGTGGTCTACATGAAATTAACAGGTTCAATTAAACATTCGCCTAATATTATGAATATGTGCATTTTCCACGAAAACGTCAAGAATTATCCATAGGAAAGTATTATAATATTTGACAGATAATTAATTTGTACATATAATTTTGCCCTCATATACCGGGTGTTCCATTTGAAATAAACAAGTTATTTAGAATTAAACTTTACGTTAATATAACTTATATTATTGGACACCCTGTATTTAGTATTGAGGGTTATTTATATTTGGCGTAACCAGTGATCAGCCCAGACTGGCTTAAAAAGAACAAACGAATAGGTGTGAATTTTTTAATTCAAATTATGTGTATATTTTTATAAAAATTAAAATATTTAAATGGAATTCTATCGTCTATATGTGACAATTGATGAAACAGGGCTTCACTATTACACACCAGAACCCAAAAGACAGTCAGCTGAGTGGACAGCAATCGAAGAACCGAATCCAAAGCGAGCAAAGTCCCTCGAAGGGATGTTGAAAATTAATTAACTGAATTTTAATTGAATTTATTCCAGACTTTAGGGCCTTACGGTATATTATACCGTCTTATAGGATTATTAAACAATTCAATTTTCAGAATTAATATAACTTTGGCATCATCATTGCACGAAGTTTATGATAGAAAGCCAGGCATCAGTGCCTGGCCGGTGCAAACACTGACCTTTCCCTCCCAGAGAACTTTACTGAATTGTTCTCAACTCAAATAATATGTATTAAGTATACTAATTAAATAAATCACAATTTAATAACATTCAACTCTGATGTAAAATAATAATTATATTATTATATCTTACTAAGTATCTACGTTAAAGAATTTGTTCAGACACACCATGTGTATTACAAATCATAGATTGGCGAAATTTTGGCCTACAGCGCGCATAAAACCTCTACGGAAGAAGAGGAATATGAGAATATCACGCGCACTATCCCACAGTAAAACATTGCTTCTGCCTCACTCTATCTATACACTCTTTCACATCGACATGAAAACCAACTCTCGTCCTCGCGCATAGAGTATAAAGTATTGAAAATCCGCCGTCGGGTATGCAACAAGTGGTTGCCCTCCAGCGCCAAAACATCCGAGAGGGCTATGACAAAGAAACCCGCAAGCTCCCAACCGATTGGTCCACTCTTCGGATGCTGTTGCCCGCGGTTAGCGGAGAAGAGGGGGGGCCTGCGGCTGCGCCGCGTTCCAGTAGTTCGCCGGCCGTCGTTCAGTGTACATTTATACGTTGTTATTGTCCGTATATTACGTAGTTTTATGTTTTGTGAACGTTTTTGGCGTGTTTTGTATTAAAAGATCATTTTATTTACATACAGTTTATGTTTTAATTTAATAATATTTTTGTGATTTCCGGGGGTGTTTATTGCGAATGAAAACGTTTTAGTTTCGATGCCGCGACGCCAAAATTCCAGTAGTAGTGATGATGTGCAGTGTCGTGTGGCGTTTGTTATGTAGGAGCATGACCCATGGATATTTGTTGCAGTTCTTCTTGCTGTTGTTGACTCTTCTCCAGGTAAAAATAAGAATAAATCAGTGTCTATATTGCGTGAGAGAAGGTGCTGAGTTTAATTGATATTTATATGGCAATAATAGTTGAGATAGAAGTTGTAACAAGAAATGTTGTTTTGCGTAAAAAAATAACTAACCAAAGAGGCCGTATTATAAAATATACAACTAGCTATTTTAAGGGAGTAGTCGTCAAAATTCATAATGGTGCTTCAGTGTAACCAATAGTTATAAGAAAACCTTGAAAGTTATTATTTTGAAATTTTAAACTAATATTAGGTAATTCCGAGGGTAATTCTGAATGTAAATGTCAAAAGCATACAGCTATATAACGAGTTTCGGTTTATATAGTCAAGTATTCGTCAGACACTGATATGAGAGTTAGTAGTAGGTAATAAGTTCTAGTTAGGATATTATTTTATTTTGAAATGAATTAATTATAATCTCGGTTATAAATTATAAACTGGCGCTTATATTAAGTAGTCGACCCTGCATGTTATTGTCAACTAATGTTCCCGTGTTGTACCTTCTTATTTAAATGAAAATCTCAACAGATTTTTTGTTTGTGTACTAATTGCACTGACTGTTCAATTTAAACCAGTGACGCACGTAAAGGGCTCTTGGACATCAGTCTGTTTACCTTTTTTGTTATTACTTTGACTTGTCTGCCTTAATAATACTTATTCGATATCACTAGGTATAGCTCCTTCATCAAATCTTGTATTATGCGCTGGAGTGAACTTCACTTTAGTGTAATTACTTATTATCTATTAGGTTCCTATGATTAATAATAAGGAAAACAGTTACGTACCTAGGTAATACCTATTAATCGTGTGAAACCTTTAATACTGTACTTACTAACCTTCAGGGATTTCGTGACAAAACTCAAGACTGAAGATGAGTTTACCAAACATTTTTTTAAACACATAGGTAGGTATGACGCAGAAATCTTGTATTAAAAGTTTACTAATTTCACCTAACCTTAAAAGCTACCGGTTTTGTTAACAATTTTCTGTAAATGTACCTAATTATAACCCGATATCTATTAAATCTAATTATTGTTGTTAGGTACTTTAAATATAATCTGATTAAATTAATTGTTAAGTAATTATTTAATTAACTGATAAGTATAATGTATTTAATCGATTTGTTTTAACTATGTGAGACGGACATCCTATTTGGTATCGAGTTCTTATCTATTTGTACAGTTTTTTTGCAACTCTATTTTTAGAAAAGATCGTTGGTAACTTAGCGTAGGAATATTTTTATATACTTAAAGTAGGTATTCCGATATTAAGAGTAGGACCAAAGTATTCAAGTAAAATTGCCTCATCAATATGAAAAATAGATAAAATACGTTCTCCTTGATTATTATTAAAACTATGATTTTATTGATTTCACCACTCTGATAGGTACGTACATTTAGGATTTGTTAAATACACAAATGTACCAACCTGAATGTGAAATATTTTAGCAGGTGGATTTCTCTATGCTTATTGTTTGTTTATTTTTGTAGTTTATGGTTTTCATAATAGCTTTTTATTTAGTTTAAAAATTAGACAAGTGCATAGGCATCTCAATATTATATAGACTCGTACTCAGTATGGTTTAACCGGGGGTTTACGGTTTAATGTTATGTTATTATCTAATTAAATATCCTTCGCAATTAAAAATCGAGTTTAAAAAAATATACTTAAATCGCATTACCCTATATCGCATAACTTTTTTTTTAATTATTAATTAAGTAGGCACTTAAGGTAATTAATACCTAATAGGTAGGTACTTACTTATGACTGAATGCAAACCTTCGCAAATATGTCTGTTCAGTGAAATTTAAATTTTATATGTGGGTAAAGCTACGACTCTAGCTCCATAACGAAATACCTACCGACTTAGGTAGGTAACTAATTTCAAATCGAAAATAATCAAAAGTACATTTATTAATTTAATTAATGAGTATAACTAATTTTACAGTAGAAATTTAATTAATTTCCTAGTTATTTAAGAAAGTAGGTACCTACCTCGATAGTTACTTACTAGAAAAATATGAAATTTCTACTTGTAATGTTACAAAAACGAAAAACTCATCATAGTTTTTTTTAATTCACGGTCTCCGTTATAATAAAAGCCCTGCAATTTATTACCTAAGTTCTTAAATGCTTAGATAAACATTGTGTTTCTTATTTTATGCAATTGTTATCATCATTTTTATAACAACGTAACATAACGTTTCTTCTCAGCATGTAATGGTGAATTTCTTACTGAAGCAATGTAAATCTGGAATAATATTACATATAGGTATATCGATCTAGTTGCTGATACTTAGTTAAGAAGCTGAAAGAAATGTATTTTATAGTACTTATCTAGCCATAAGGTTTAACAGTTTATAACTGCCTTTTAACCCTTTTTGCAACCACAGACAAATCAAGAATCTGTTGTTGTCATTGTAATACTATTTCTTTTATGTTTGTAAAAGTGTTCTGTATTTTTGGTTGCAAATAAACTGATTATTATTATTATTATATATCTACTTAATGCCTATTTTTGACAATTTCATGAATCCGTCTGGGAACCCCTACCTGGAAAGGTATAATATGTTTTAGCAGGTGGTTTGTAATTCTTACTTAATATAATAAGTATTTTATGTTTTTGTTGTATTTACATTTGGTGGTTTATGGTTGTTTTTATTGTTTCTTACACTTCCGACGGATGTGTTGAGTACTATGAACGGCAGGTATTAAGGAATATGATCCTTTCTTATGTATTATTCTTAGGAGTCGCCGGTCTCTACAAAAGCTTCGCTTTATCATTATTACGTTTTTTTTTGTTTAAAAATCAAATTTAAATCGTGAAAATATACCTACGTTTTCTTTGGAGTCCAATTTCTTACACCTGTGTGTTAATTTACCTAATTTGATTTTCTACTGTAGGTACCTCCGTATAGGTACATAGCCACTTTCGTTTTTTACAAAAAAAAGTCTAGTTTTAGGTTCATATACACTGTGTCCAAGATACGAATGGGATAGCATTGGATTCTTGGAAACGGTAGGAGTTACAATGTCGGTTAAATTAGAGAAAAGTTGTACAATTTAAACACCATTTAGATGGTGTTTTCAAAATTAAACTAACTTTCGAGAATTTTTGAAAAAACCATTTTTTGAGATTTTAGTTTTTATTTATTTCTGACTCTGACATTATTTTTATAGATTTTTGCCATACGGCCCTGTTTTTTATTGTTAAATTTAAAGCCATTTTCAATTCAAAAATAGTTGGTATATTACAAGTAATGTTTTCAGTGTTTTTAGCTGTTATTTAAAATTAATCAACAAAAATCGCCATAATTTGGTTCTTAACTGACTGAATGCAGAGTGGTGGGTTTTGCAAAAACATTCTTTTGTCGTTACTCAAAATTATTATTTGACAATTTATTTCTGTCTCAGTACAAAATTTTATTCTGTACGCGGTTTTTTAAATTTAGTTGGAATCGAGGTTGGAATGTTAGTGCTTAATTTATTAAAAAATGCCTTTCTCAGATAAATGTTTTACGCTCGGTTTTACGCAAAATAAGTGCCAAACTATATGGCGATTTTTCTTGAATAATTTAAAATAGAATAATGTCAGAAATAAATAAAAACTAAAATCGCAAAAAATTGTTTTTTCAAAAATTCTCAAAAACCGCTAAAGTTAATTTACTTTTGAGAACACAATTTAAACACATTTTAAAAGGTGTTGAAGTTGTACAATGCTATCCAATTCTTATCTTGGACACAGTGTATATGTATACACAAATATTAAATTAGTGTTGGTATAGTTTAGGCTGTTTAAGAACTTGTTGGATTAGGTTATGACCGCTCAGACTATAAAACATTTAATTAGGTTCGTGGAATTCTTATTTTATTTTTGTATTAATTATTAGTTTGGAAGAAGAATACTGTTTAAATGGTCTACCTATAGATATAATTTTGTTTTCCCGTATATATGAATATCTTTATACCGGGAAGGGTTGCGATTTCGGTTTCGATCGATTATGAAGAAACTACCGCTTCAAAGTTTTGCCTATAAAATATTGATAGTGATCATTAAATCTCATGCTAGACTGAAACATGACTCCTAAATCCTTTATTTTATTTTTTTCTCTAACGTTATGCTATGTTTGTTATAATCGGTTATAATTAATATTTATTTTCCTAGTCAAAGTCATTGTACTTAGACATTTATTAATATTTACACACATTACAAACAACCATACCTATGTTCAACCGTTTTCGAAATACTTGAAATTTTATGGCAAAAATGACGTTTGCATATTAAATAACAATTAAGACATTTATTATTATATGCAATAATTTAATTTGTTGGGATATCTTAGTAGTTATAGACCTATACTTTTTGCGCTTATGTAAATTTATAGTTTTCAAAATATTGAGAAGTTTACATTTTTCTATTACTTACTTAGTTACATGATGGCTTTAGAAAGCAAATAAATATGACACTTATCTTGAAAGATAATACAACATGACAAACAAATAGAAATATTCATAGGGAGTCTACCGAGGAGTTTACCTAAGTATAAAAAAAAACTATCAATAAAACAAGTTGTCAGCTTTAGAAAGATATCTACATACACTTTCTATAAAAATAGTGTAAACGGAATATTATTGGCAAAATCCTTTCCTAGATACTTTAAGACGAATTAGTAAGTTTTATTTATTTTACACAAGCTGCTAAAGACTAAAATTAATATAGTTTGATTAGAGTTTCTTATACTCATTATGTATAGAAACTGGGATTGTTAGTTTTATAGCATGGTAAAATCTAATAGATCTGTTCCTTGTTATTTATTTTCAAGATCTAAAATTGTATTAAGTATTAAATGTCACATATTTTTTAAAGATTTTGCAAAATTCTTAATTTTACATGAGGTTTTACCACTTTTTTATTAGAATTTCTTGCTTTGATTTGCACCTTTAGGTCGCGATTGGCAAATTTTAAAGTACTTATAATATGAAAACATTTGAAATTTCTGGAAGTAGGTACTTATATAAATGTAATAAACTGCAGATCGTTATTGAAATATTTTAACTTTAGTTCAGCTTTTTAAATTGTTATACTTGTTTCGCTATTTACCTGTATCAAATACTAATAAATCTTCATTAGTTCGTGCTGAGTCATCTTTGGTACTCTTATGAACACCTATAAAATATAACAATGTCACATTAAAAATCCAATACGAATATTCCATAATTTTTTTTATAAAATGAAAAAATCTTATCACGTACTTTTCAATAAAGGAAATGCGTTATGAAGAAGATAAGGCTTGCAGTTATTTTTTACTATGTTTTCCTCTGGAAAATGGGAATCACAAATACTTATCACAACATATAATAGGCTATAAATAATTTATAAAATATTTTTTACCTGTCTTCTTCTTTGGAAAACCGAAAAAAAGATCTTCCTTGCTTTGCAATTGTCCACACAACACAGCACTGCGGCATATTAAAATTGTTTCTGTATGCTATTAACTAAACAACTAATCAAATAACAAAAAACAAATTAAAAAATGTTTTAAAATTAATTCCAATATAAGATATTTATATCAAACTACTTAATACACAATTTAATAAACACTACAACGAAAACGTACGACTAGAGCCTATCACATCACAATCACAAAGTTATTTTGTAAATATTTTATTTTATAATATTTTTTTGTGTAAATTTAAACAAAGATAAATATGCAACGTATATCTAATTACATGTTTATAAATCTTGGACAATTTAATGTTAAGAATATAGCGGAAAACAAAGTTTTTGTTCAAATATCAAATTATTATTCATTAAATCAGGCAAACAAAGTACTTACAACTGGTATAATAATATTCTTGTGCATGCTGCAATACAACCGGTATAAATCAGAACCAAGCGCGTCTACCAACTGCCTCCAGAAAAGAGTGGCGACCGATAGACAATATTTCGGGTAGATTTCATAGTGGTTTTACTATTTTAAATATACTATGGTATAACCGAGAGTAGAACTACTTGTGTTTGATATTATGTTTCAATTTATAAAAATAAATATTACTGAATCATTAAACAAATCTATTTCAGCAAACTTATTAAATAGAATTTACCTATACGGACAAAGGAATATTAACGATCAGAGAGAAAAATTACACTAAGTAACTAAATTTGCATATCAATCATTTTTTATAACAAGATATTATATTATTCCTAGGTGTATAGCTATATTAAAAGGTATAAAAAATAAAATAGAAGTATGTATAGTATAATGTTATCATAACTATCTTAAGAATGTATCATTTAAATAAGTGAAACTATTACATGTTAAAGTAGACTGCTCTATTGTGGGAAAATACAATTTAATTAATTTATTTCATCATTGAAAAAAAAAATACAATATAACTATTTTAACAAAATTAATTTATTATAATTAAATATAATAAAATATGTGTTATTGCTTATTTTCTTTTATTTTAATTTGAATTAAATATACCTAAGTAGGTACCTACTATTGTTACCTAAGAAGTGTTCATATGCAGGTACATAGATCCCTGGTTAATTAAATACATTTATTTTGTCATCGGAAGTCATTATCGTCCCTATGCTTGTCACTTATTTACGCTGGTTTACGACTAACTTTACGACTGACTTATCATTTTAGGGAGTAGGTATTACTTAAGTATTTTTATTGTTTTTGTCAAGTTTTTAAATTTTATTGAACATATAAATTTGTTTACTAAATCGTTAAAAACGTTCCTATTTTGTTGCTACTTAAGTTGGTATGAATTTAAAATTTGGGGTCGTCTATTTACGTAACGGTTAAAATAATTTCGATTTTTTATAGTAAATGTGCATTCGTTTTTTAATACTATAATTTTAACTGGGTCATAGGTAGAGTTGCAAGAAATGTATCGATATATTATGTCTTTCATTATAGAGATGCAGATATATTCCATTCGATCTCTATTTC
The DNA here is from genome assembly GCA_911728435.2 of Apoderus coryli. Classification (NCBI taxonomy): domain Eukaryota; kingdom Metazoa; phylum Arthropoda; class Insecta; order Coleoptera; family Attelabidae; genus Apoderus; species Apoderus coryli. The sequence goes on from OU452199.1 coordinate 36,208,605, forward strand.
TTTATTAGGTTGAACTATTGTCTCGAGGATTGCAACTGAGTCTATTCCCGCTTGTAACTTAATAAATATATACCTGGGCTTTACAAAATAGATAGGTATACTTAATGTAGGTACCTAAATAAAATGTCAAATAGTTTCCCACAATTAGAAAGTATATAAAAACAATAAATACCGTTATAGATCTAAATAAGTAACTAAATAACATATTTTTCTGGTAATAATGGAGAATAATATTATGTTTTAGGTAAATACACAGAAAAAAATCGATTTGAAAGTTCCTAAACTATAAGTACACATCGGTTAGTACCAAACGCACAAAGAACAATCCCATTGATGGATAACACAAATGTCGAACGACAACATGACTAACTATTAACTCATTGAAGTTTAAAAACAATGCTTATTTTCATGAGATTAGACGTGCCGATAACACTAAAGAAATCTTCCTCATTCTAAAAGTGAAGAATGTGCACGTTAAATGAACAAGACGAGGATGAAAAAAAAATGAAAATAACGCCAGCTTTCTTGCATCAGGCAAATATTAATGCATATAATGTTAAGAGAGTAAAGGTTTTTGATTTGTATGAGCAGTCATACTTCGGCCCGGATATGCTTTAAGACAATAAGCGAAGCTAAAATAGAATTGTCGGTCTTATTGTTTGTTGAAAATGTTATTTTCACCAGAGATGGACTGGACTGTAATAATGAGTAACACACCGGAGATTAGCACATTATGGTTTTTAGTTTAGCACATGAAATTTCTTCAAAAAGTGTATTCAGCAAATCTAACCCTAATTAATTCTTAATACGCTGAAATGAATGAATAATCATTGACGATTTTTTTTTATTGAAATATTTTCTTTGGTTAATAGTCACTTCTATATTTGAAGGTCATATTTCGAATATTTTGTTAAAATCTGCTACTCTATTTAACTCATCAGTACCAAATTCCTTGAATTAAGTTCTGGGACCACCGCAGCAAATTACATGCTATTGATACAGATACCTAAAATTATCAGTCATCGATGTAAGTCCCAACCTGACCAGTGTATATGTTCGACTATAAAAAACGCTAACAAACACAGATTTGATTTTAAGTAATTCATTACCGCTGTCTCAGAACGTGACTAACTTAAAATGATGTATGTATACTTTACCTGCATTCTGCATTATGTCTGGTTTGGCTTATCGCATTTTGTCAATAATTAATAGCTGTTTGTATTAGAAGATCAATTAATTTTGTCAGTTATCTTAGTATGTCAGGTACCTATAGGATAGAGATTGAAATATTAGGTGAAAATTTTTTTTTTACTTAAGTACCTATATTAAAATATTTTCTGTCGTTCGGAGACTCTAATTAGCATTATCTATAATTTGAAGGTTATGTTCAAAAGCCGATACGATTTTATCTCGGATTTTATGGTGAAGCATTGCACAGTTCAACAAAGCTCACCCATAAATTTGGCCCCTTTGCAAAAATTAGATTAAAAATTCGGTGGCATTAATGTGAAAATTTAGGAGTTGTTACATGTATGCTCGAATATCTGGGTGGGTGTTTATCACTAATTAAGTAAACATCCGTCCCACGAAGCCTGTTTTGATTTTGGTCAAGATGAAGTTGCCGCTTCTCTTACAATCACTATTGACCGGTATTGGGAAATAATTGACAAACTTCTTAGTTCTTGAAGTCTTGAAAATTATATTAAAAAAATATGGGGTTTTAACAAGATGGGGTAACCGGTCAGACTGTACTCAGAATCATCTGTTTTTTGGCGAGTTTTACGGCTTTGCCTGTAGAAATATTTAAAGCACAATGCTACATAGTTTTAAGCCCGGGTTTCCAGGACGTTTAATCTCATGATTTGAAAACATCATCGGGCATTCAAAATCATCTGATTTTCGCGAGTTTTAGGGCTTTGCCTGTAGAAATATTTAAAGCACAATGCTACATAGTTTTAAGCCGGGGTTTCCAGGACGTTTAATCGCATGATTTGAAAACATCATCGGGCATTCAAAATCATCTGATTTTCGCGAGTTTTACGGCTTTGCCTGTAGAAGTATTTAAAGCGCAATGCTACATAGTTTTATCTCATGATTTGAAAACATCATCGGGCATTCAAAATCATATGAATTTCGCGAGTTTTACGGCTTTGTCTATAGAAATATTTAAAGCACAATGCTACATAGTTTTAAGCCCGGGGAACTACATTCTAGAAAGTAAAACCCTTCAAAAAAGCTCTTGAAAACCCCATTTAAAAATTCTATGCTTATAGTAAATCCGAGATTAAATCAGATCTCCGGTATTTCATTCGTTGTTAATTACTGTCATGTTGAACTTTAAAATTGCTATGTAGGTATCTTCTGCTGTTGGAAAAACTTCAATTAGAAGGTAAACATGCGTTTATATATAATTTCTTACATGCCAATTTTCAAGTGACTTGCAATAACAATAATTATACATCGTCACTCTAAAAATTCTACAAGATTTTTTACTTAGATTTTGTATTTTTTCCAAAAGTCACAAAGGTAAAATGATAAATAATGCTCGTTTTTGTGTGTATTATATCCATTCACATATTATAGGAAATGCCGTTTGCCTTATTATAAAATACATTGGTGTGTATATAGGTATATACACAATATATAATAAACGCATTTATTGCAGATGAAGAACAGGTTGTCATTTTGGTTGATAGTCAGTGCCGTAGCTTCTTTAAAAACATAAGGAATAGGCGTACGTATTATTCTAAAATCACCTGCCTTCACATGCTCATGTAAATAACGACTTTTGCTGGGTGCTAGCGTATATGATTGCCTTTCATTTGCTTACCTACCGAACAGATTTTAGTGAACGTATTTGAATTGAAACAGAAATTATATGTGAACCAGTTTAATCATTAATTTTTGTTAGAACTCACTTGACATCATTTTGTATTTATTTATTTATATTTTGTTATTCTTTTCCTTTCTAACATAATGAATTTGCAGGTCAAATATATGGTTAAAATATTATTACTGAAAGATATTCCCGTAAGTGCCGTTATGTGTTGAACAGTTGTCACTTATATGCAAGTGGCCCGGCTTAAGAGTGAAAGAAAATCACCGTAATCACTTGCATAAGTTCATATATTTACCATAATATAATGTCTTGATTGTTGTCATTTATTTAGAAAATATTTTTCGCTATAGGTAGGTATATTAAGTAGCTAATTTGTGTAAATGCTGTTGCAAAACCGTTACCGAGTAGCAGAGTCTTTAAGGTGATATTGTCTAGAGTTAAAAGAAATACTCATAACTCTTTTTATTGCTAACACTTTTCTTTAATATAATACGTAGATTTTTAATACTTAGATAATTAAAATTGTTCATTCCTTGCCCACTGTTTTGCTAATAATTTTATGGGTAAAGTACCTACATATTATGTTTTCTATTGTAAAGATTTCATTTATAATTGCTTATTCTCCCAGTGGCACAGCCAGAGAGCTTCACTATATTTAATTTTCTGTTTTGCTTTTGGGTTTCATTACTACAATATTTTATACTTAAGTAATACTTCTTAGAGGGAAAACGTTTAAATAAGTTGTAAAGGGTTATGTGTGGACTAGTGCCGTAAGGGCATCATCAGTTGTAGCGAATCTATTTGCTATAACTCTAAAACTGCAATTTGTTGTGTAAACGGCTTTGGCTATTTGTCTGTCCAATTCTTTTTTCTTATATTGTCCAGATAATTTCACTCTGGCTAGTTCCAGGCTGTGACTGACATTCACCATGAAAAGTGTCAAGATTAAGACCACTGCTGGTGCTGATATCATTAGTTTTACTTTTGCAGGTATCCCAATGACTTTTTAGTCTGTTGAATAGACCTTGCAATTCTTTACCACACTTTTTACATGATTTTTATCAATCCTGCTCATAGAGCGTTCTAATTTTAAAATTGTTTATACATATAAACTTAAATTTATAGGGATATGGATTAAAAATCAGTTTATCTGCCTCCATAATATCCTTTTTTGCTTTTCTTTTATACTGTAATTGTATAATTATTATAATACTTGTTCTTTGATGTTCTAATATAATGTAATTATTGTTATCTTTGCTTGTTTATTGTGTTGCAAATAAACTGGTTATTATTATTATTCTGAAACACCCTGTAAATGTGTCCGCGGATAGAGTTTGGAAGAGGAAAAACTTTTTTATTTGTCGATTTAGAAGAAAAAGTCATTCTTTATAAAAACGTCTACTTGTGTCGAAATTGCAATTTCAAATACCAAATTTACGATTAATATAAATAACATTTTTAATGATTTTGATTTTTTTGTTTTTTTTTTTAAATTTATGAAAATATTTTCAAAACCGTGATTTATTACACCAATTTTGCAAAAAACACTAATAAACTTTTTTCTCAAAGTGGTTAATTTCATAGCTGCTATTAAAATAATAAAATTAAAAAAACAAGAAAATCAAAATCATTAAAAATATTATTTTTGATATACCCTGTATAGTAATCGTAAATTTGGTATTTGAATTTGTAGTTTTGCCACAAGCAGACGTTTTTATAAAGAATGACTTTTTCTTCTAAATCTACAAATAAAAAAGTTTTTCTTCCAAACTCTCAAAAAACAAGGAAATCAAAATCATTAAAAATGTTATTTTTGATATACCCTGTATAGTAATCGTAAATTTGGTATTTGAATTTGTAGTTTTGACACAAGCAGACGATTTTATAAAGAATGACTTTTTCTTCTAAATCTACAAATAAAAAAGTTTTTCTTCTTCCAAACTCTCAAAAAAACAAGAAAATCAAAATCATTAAAAATATTATTTTTGATATAACCTGTGTAGTAATCGTAAATTTCGTACTCGAAGTTGTAGTTTTGACACAAGCAGACGTTTTTATAAAGAATGACTTTTTCTTCTAAATCTACAAATAAAAAAGTTTTTCCTCTTCCAAACTCTATCCGTGGGTTGTTTACAAAAACCAAAATTGCCAATGTTCGACTGTATTGAAAAAAACCTACAAATTAAAAGCTATTAAAGTGAGTTGTTGCTAAGACTAATTGAAATTTCATTTACCTATAGATCTAATAGATTGTGCTGTAAAATAACTTATTGTTTATACACTTTAGTGTTCATTTTCGAATTTAGCAACGGTTTTTCTTTTGCATTAACTTAATACCAAATTTTATAAAACATTATAATGTGACTAATAAGATTGGTACTAACATATTATATTACATCTCTTCTAATGGCTGAGCCACAAAAAAACAACTAATAACTTTACCACAGATTCTATCTAGTAAAGACCATTTAAGTGTTTAAATTTTTTCCTCTATAACATTTAATTCGGTATTAAATGAATTGCTTGAAAACCCGGCGGTATAATGGGAAAAGAAAACGTTGGCTTTTTTATTTCTCTTGTAATATATTTTTTCCGCTACTCGGTTGCGCTTGATGTACCTCCGGACTGTGATTTTACTACTTAGTGTTACTTCTTTGCTATGGTTTCCAACACGCAAGTCATTGGCGTACGAGGAATCAAATAGGGATATGAATCACAAATTTGCTTACTAAGAAAAAGATAAATATTACACAGTTCTCGCCAATCGTTAATGGTTTTCTGTCAAGACCTTGGCGGGTCCCTTCCTAAATCGCTCTACAGAAAGTTGTAACGATTTAAATGTTTTGCAATCGAACCAGCTCGATGTAGATACGCTAGTTGTAACATGGTAAATATTTGGAACTGTAAAACTTTGGAAATATGCACCAATCATATCTTTAGCATATCATGCACAATTTTGAATAATACTGCTCAATACTTTTTTGTATAATCAAACAACAAAATAGGTAAATGAATATTGTGTGAACATCCCTATCAGGCAACCTGCTGCCGAGACCATAAATTTTTACAGTTTAGTACTGTCACAATTTAATTATGGCAATGTTATATATATTCCTTGTTTAACTAAAATTGATGAGAACAGGATTCAGTTGATGCAGAATTCATGTACACGGCTTGTATGTGGAATTCGTAGGGGTGAAAGAGGCATTAGTGCTATGATTAAGGATATCGGCTGGTTAAGAATGAAACAACGTCGGATCTTTTATGCACTAATTTTGTTTAATAAAATCATTAGAAGAAAAAAGCCGGAATAATAATATGAAAGATTGAAGTTTCGGGGATCTGTGCATGATGTCTATATTCGTCATAAAACTGTTATTACGCCACCGCTCAACATCAATGTTTGAGCGGTCATATATTCAATAAAATAAAATACAACAAATTGTCTTCTGTTGATTTTATTTTATTAAATATATCTTAGTGGATACGACAGTGTTTCATTATCAAAAAGTAATCAAGAATGGATGATGGACTACTCCATACACCTATCTCCTCAATAACACTCACTCCACTTCAATATGGGCTACTTCTTTCGAACTAAATTATTTATTTGCCTAATATTCTTATCCATTTTTTGGTCTATATTATACCATGGATAATTTTATTTGGAAGTTTTCTCAGATTCCGAAATTCCGTTTGAATGTAGGCGAACATTTACTGGTTCCAAAGAATTCAATTCAACCAAGTTGTCACTGGCCACGAGACTTGGGTGGCATACGTTACGCCAGAATCCAAGCCATTCAACATTACCCACAAAAGTAAAGTTTAAGCAAACAATTACTGGGACGGGAAAGGTGTTTTGCTTGTAGAGTTTTTGCCTCAAGGTCAAACAATAAATGTGGTATCTTATATTGTAAAATTTACTACTGCTAACGATTTTATCGATTTTTGGTTACTTTTTAGCTATTTTAATATTGTCATAAAATATGCATGTAGGTACCTATTGTTTCTCGGGGTATTATAGGCTGTCACGTCGTCTTGTAGAATCTATTCTCAACGTCTTCAGAAGTTCTTTAAAACACTTGGCGTCATAATGGGATGCAGGTCAAGAAATATAGTTGTAAAAGCATACTCACTTAATACAACATATTACATTGTAATACAAAGAAACTGCACAGTTTTTTTATATAAAATCTCATGACAAAACGGTAAACTTTCAAACCACTCAAACAATCACTTAGCAAAACTCTTTTGTCAGGCGGATCATTTTAGTATACTTACAATAAAATAGAAAAAGTGGCCTAGCAAAAGCTTCCTTGTTATTATTATTATTATTACAATATTATATTGTCCACATTAAATTTAACAATACACCATTAAAGACCTTATAATAATATTCTTTCCAAATAGATGAGGGAAAAAGATAAGGAAAATAATATTTCACGAAATGCGTTTCGTTTCTCTTTGGCTTTTCTTCTTTGTCTGTAGATGCGTTTTTGTCGCATAACTGTCAAAGGTTAGTTAACTGTTGTATTAATATATTTCTTGCCTTTGTTTTGTTCTTTACTTCTTTCATCAAATGCCTTTATTTTTAGAACAATTATTGTTGTTGGAGTTAGGAATTTTTATATTAAAAAGATTATTTAACTGAATTGTTTATAATAATTGAGATCTAATAAAATAAATAAATAAAAAATAGGAAGTATATTCCGAGGTATCTACGTCTGGTATATTTGGAATACATAATTTTACATTTATGGAAAAATAAAAATAACGAAACTTCTTAGAACTAAAACGTTACATCGGAGAAATACGTTGAACATTTCCGCCAAAATTCATGGTGACATCTGTTTTTAAACATCGCTGTTTTAATACTAAACAGTACATATCCAATAGATACCTAAATGTATACCTAATTCTTAGACATAAGAAAACCCATGTTCTAATTTTTAATGTATGTTAATGAATGAATTGAATTAAATTCTCTACCGAACTAAATTACCGTATGATTAACTATTTGAGGTTTTAAATACTTCCTATTTAACCTTTAATTAAATATGATTACGACACACAACGCACACACACTAATGTATAATTAGTTAATTAATTGTATGCGCATATCGTATATTTATACATAAGTATAACCGCGAGGTGAGAAAAAATTTTATAACTGTCTTCTTATAAGTTTATGGTTTGCCTATACGTTCATGAAAATATAAACCGCTATTTTTATATATTATGGAATTTTGTTGACCCTAGGCTTACTATGTCCATGGAAAGGGTTTTATTTATTTATTTATTTAAGTATATTTCACCATGTCGTTATAATATATTATTTGTTGATGGGAGGCCCTTTAGCTGTTATCTAGACTAGACTAGACACAAAATATCTGATCAATTTATTGAATTGAAATTATATATAAGTTTGAGAACGTTATTTAATGGAATTCGAGATGTAATTAGTGCGTAAATTTTAGAATTTTAATCCTTATAATTTCTGACAGTGCTGTCTTTGTCGTCGAAAACCTGCAAAAAATGACCGCTATCTATGTGACTTAACTTAAAGCTACACCGAAGGTGCAGCCGCAGGTCTGTCTATATAGAAAATTTGTTTTTTGCTGCATCCAAACGGGTACTTTTCAAGGGGATTTAAGGCGGCGGCACTATTTTATTAATTCATTTAATTACATCTGCAAAAGTTCATTTTGTGTGCGACGCAGAGGGAGATATCAACTATTTCCCATAGGTTATTGAAAAATATATGATCACATCCATCCATCTGACGGCTCTCATGACACTGTCACTTTAGGCAAAGATTAATCTACACAATAGATAGTCAGCCCAATGCATTAAAATGAGAACATCTCTAAGTATGCCAGCCACTACGTGGCGTAGACTAGCGTGTAAAGCATAGAGCAGTATTGTCACAGCCAGAAACCGTTTTGTAGTTTATTAATATCAGAAACAAAACGCAACGTATAACAATTATTTACATCATTTGCAACAGTTATGCACCGACAATGCTGTATTGTCAGAGAGAGAGATTGATGAAATTCTGTATTAATCTGGAGGGGATACGTAGGGAGGGTAGAAAAAAAACAAGCGAATGTGGTGTGTGTCGTGCTGTTGCCGATTCGTCGGTAAAAGAAACACACAGGGTGATTTATTACAAGTACAGTATTGAAATAAAAGCCTTATTTCTATGAATTAAATTTAATATAATAATATTTAATCCATGTCATACATGTTTCAAGACTAGACCAGTCCCATGATCAGTGGCGAACAATCATTAAATGAAAAGCTTTTAGATAGAAACATACTTCTGGCTCCATTGTAATAATTTGTTGATGTATATAAAAAAATCTAAATATCTAAAAGCTAAAAGCTTTTGATTTAATTATTGCTCGCCACTGTTTATGGGACTGGTCTAGTCTTGAAACATGTTGTATGGCATGGATTAATGATTATTAGGTATATTAAATTTATTTCGTGGATATTAGACTTTTATACCAATACCGAAATCAAGTAGGTATTAATGTACATTATTCTTTGTCAAAATTATAACTCCACTTAAGAATTGACTAGATACTTTTTCAATTTATTACATATATTTTAAATATTTCACGTAGACAATGTGGCAAAGATGTAACAAGATTGTTGTAGATCTTATAATACCTATAATAAAAAAATTATCAGTGCTACCTATATTATATTAGGTATACATATTATGGTTGTTTTCATACCTACTGATTTTGTTTTGAAGAGAATTACCTAATATATTAAATTAAATTTAATCTTTGGCTGCGTAGTTATTTTTTTTGTGAATATTTTTTAACTTATTTTGTGTTTTTCTAATTTTAGACTAATTATATTATTTTGTGTTGTGTTTTTTTTTTATTTGAGAAACTTCCTAGTTAGTGACTAAATAATTTTTGTGTTTTGTGAAAATGGAAAGAAACAATTCGAAATTAAGTCGTAACCAATGTGCTTTTCGAAATTGTAACAACAGTTACAGAAACAATCGAGAGGTACATTTCTTTCGATTTCCTAAAGAAGAAGATCGATGCAGAAAATGGGTTATAAATTCAGGTATAAGTTCCACTTTATAGGTTTAGGTACTTAAATTTTACTTCTTTTTAATGTTTCTTCGGGTAAATAATAAGTTCGGTAGGAATAGGGCTTTGGGTATCAAACAAAAAAGATAGAAAATAGAAATTTGACATAGTTCTAAGCATTTACAAGTTTGTGACGTGTAGCGATTTTCGATGCCGCCCCCGGAGGTATACATGAGGGCGGCGCAATGCCGTTTTAAATATCTCGTTTCGCTTTCTTGGAAAATAAAAAATTATAACTGATAACTGACACTTAGTACTTAACCCATTAATCCCCAACGTTGCGTAAACGAAAAATTTTTTAAATTTTTTTTTCCAATGTGCCAGTAAAAAAAATACTTGTGTTGGCAATAGGATATAATCAGTTGTTACTTCTCGTCCGGCCATCGTCTATCAACTTTCTCTCACCGGGCATATTGCCTGCTCACACTAGATGTCTGCGTAAAATTAAATGTATCCGTTTGGTGGGTAGTTTTGATTACAATAAGTCGGTGCCAAGCCCAAGCTCGAAACAAAATAAATCTATATTTACCTACTACCTATTTGGCTTGGTACCGACTATTATGTGCATTGTTGTCTTTTGAATGATATTTGTATTTTGTTATTTTTCGTATTTTTTATTAGTTCTTTTGACAGCTCTGGTGTCATCAATACACCTGTATCCCGAATTGCACCAAATTGCGATGCTATTGAACAAGCATATAATCCTAAATATAATATTATTTTTGAACTTTGAATGTACATATGAAATTTGTATCTTAAAATTAGTCAAAGAATCACCCTTTAAAGTTTGTACAAGTACTTATGCAACACCCTGTATACATAGATACTTTGATTTGCAATTTGCAAATCTGTTAAACTAGGTAATGTTTTTTTTTTTTATTTACTTTCAAATATGGTGTTATGTAATTGTATTCAAATTAAATGTTTGGGGATGATATTTACGAGTTTTATTTTTTTATATAGAGAAACTGTTATTCAGTTTTTAAGGATCAATCTGAAGCAGACGATTGTACTTGTTAAAACATGAAAAAAGTTATTGTCGTGATACTTTTAACACCCTGTTGGTGGGTTTTTAAAGCTTTTTACGAAACGTGTTAACAATACAATCTACATAAATCGTTATTTTTTTAAAGTTTTATGATCATTGCACAAAAACCAATATTAGGGAGACTGTAAGTTTTTTTTCAATTCGGCGTTGCAGAATTTGAACCTAATTGTGATAATTGTGTTATTTTACTAGTATAGATATTTTTGAGTAAATTAATTCGGTTATAATCGATGAGTAGAATCTTTGGAGTAAAATACATTTCACAAAAACCCTGAACCATGTTTCTCAATAGATTTAAATTTTCATTAAAAACAGATTAAAAATTCTAATTTTTTACATCCTGCATTTCGAAACCGTATTTTTTTAAATAATTATTGTCATGCTGGAAATTTCAAACCTTATTTACTTCAGCAACTTGTAAAAAGCACAGCCTTTTTAATATTAACATTTCTTAAAATCGATAATACGCGATAACGATGACTTTCTATCAATATCACAGAAGGATACATTTATTACGTATATAATTTGTTAGATTTTACATCTCCGAATTGAAACACACGCAAAAAATGTGCATAAAAAAGTTAGGGTAGCATTTCACGCCTGTATGAGTCTGAGATTTATTTTTTCATAATGTTAACAAGTTGAATCTGCTGTTTGAGTTTGATCCTTAAAACTGAATCAGATAATAAGCGGAAGTCCTATCTATAACGCCAAATTTCGTTAATTTAAATATAACTTTTTGATGCATCCTTATATCCGAAATTTAAAATTAAATGACTAAAATAATATTATTTTAGTCATTTAAAATTATTGTCTAAAACATTTAATGAACCAGCCCTGTATATTTATACTATTATAGTAATTTCTTTTATTTTCGTCCATACACATTAATCTTTGCGTAGATAGGTGTACGTACACCATATAATTTTATATTAACCGACAAAAAACACTGCTGCACAGTAGTACATATATGATACCTATAATATAAAAACAAACTCCCACCTCGTAGGGGAAAGTATACTCGTCCTTGTCTAACATTGCCCATATGATTATTTTATTTCAACACAATACATATAACACCATCTACAATTTCCATAATTTCCATGGTTACATGTTTTTCTAATAGATGTAGCTCGTGTCGAGACAGTTTCAATTTTTGTTTTCTTTCCCATATACGCTGACTATCTATTGTGTAGATTAATCTTTGCTTTAGGTTATTATCGCTTTTTCAGTAATATTACTTCAAATACACAATGACAACTTCTAAATTGACTACAACTATTTGGAATAACCATTTTATAACCCTACAATATACAACATGCTGATAGAAATTCATCTTAAACATAAAAATAATGCCGAAAACTCTTAGGCTATTAATGTAAACAAAGAAAATAATACTAAACTATTTGACACAAGCAATTTGTCTGTCGTCAGAAAAAACATCTTACCAAAACCAAATTATGACGTGAACTAGAAGTGTCAACTAAACTAAAATAAGTGACACCAACGTTAGAGAAAAATACTACCAAATTATGACAAACCAACGAACCATAATAGAGAGATATGGTATCCTAAAAAATAACGTCCGTCGCTATTAACGGTAACGTTAATTTAACACCAACGATTTTCAAATAGAGAGATGTGGTAGTTCTAAAAATAACGACACCTATGATGATAATCATATTATAGGCAGCCATTTTTAGACTAGCAGATTTAAAATACCTATCTAATATATTTATTTATAGTAGGTAAGTATTTAGTATAACATTTTATAAGGTTATTGAATTTGACAAGTGGATTTATTATTTAAATTAAGTATTTATCAGATTATAACAACATTAATTAATAAGCAGCATGTACAGGGTGATGCAAAAAAAAACATTAATTAGCCGACATTTAACAAATTTTCTAGATTGCCATCGAATAAATTTTAAATGTTTAGAAATTTTTAGCAATGTTTCAATTTATCTTCAATATTTTTAGGAGGTATAAGTATAGATTTTTTAATTTTTTTTTTATAACCCTCAACGACTTTTGTCATAGATAAAACTACCACAAAACGACTGGGAAATCACGCAGTGATTTCTTGTTATTAGTTTATAATGTTTGAAAAGTAATAATATTAAAAATAAGTATACTTATATATAGAAATTGTCATTTTCTCAAGAATTATATCAGATTTCCTCTTTAATTGTTTATTATAATAACAATTTAAATCCAAAGTATTCAACAAAAGCGACAATATTACAGCATTATGTATGACACCAAACACTTTACTATATCTCATATTAGGTTTCGTACGGGTTGCATGGCCATCTCAAATTTCAATGGTAACAAATACGATGATGGATGATACCGTTCTCGTATTATGGGTCTGATATAATATGTGTACACTTGGGCATTTCAGGTGCGAAATTGTGTTTTTTTTTCTTTAATTCAGTAGGTATATTATGCCATTGCAATACAAGTTTAGAGTGTGCCTTGATACTATATCGATTTCTCCGTATTTTGAGGTTTTCCTCTTCCTCTTATACTTTTTTTTTACATGAAGGAATATCCTCTAGCATCACAAGGATTAGATAAATAATATGATGCTTAAAATGTTGTATGTTATGAGGTTATATCATTTGTGATACGATCACTTGTAGCATAACTCTTTTAGAGCATTCATCACTAACAAATTGCTCATTGCATTTTTAACCTCGATTTCACATGAATCTAAAATATGTCTCTGACTGACTAATTACTGTACAGAAAGTTGCATAAATATTTAGAAAAGTAATGATGATGTCCAGTGATGGGACCCAGTTTTGAACTCTTCTTTTGGAAAGGATCCCTTCGCATAGGTTTTATGACACCCAATCCAGCCTCTAGCTTATGGAACTCAGAAAAATTTACAGCAAAACCATGAGGCTGCTGTGAAATTAGGAACTTTGTTGGACAGTCATTTAAATAACCTAAAAAATAATTAACTCTTACTTATTAAATCCATCATTCAGTCACTACAAATCTATCCAAGGACTAAAACATTCCCCCTACAAGTTTGGTAATTTTTAATTATCTACGTTAAGTGGTCTTCCATCTATTAGATTCAAGAGACTTGAACAAAGCATTTTCAATCATATAATTAACCTATTATTCATGACATGGCTCTATTATGATGGATAAGTTTTGTAGCTAAATAAAAAAATATTGTTAAAATACCGATGTCAAGTTCTGAAACAGAAAAAAAAACATTTAAGTATGTTAATATGGTATACATCTTCATATATTAAAATAAAAAAAAAACACTGAGGTGGGTATGTCCGTACTTCTTTTCTCTGTGTGCGTCAAAACGTTTTTCTTCTTTTAGTATATTTAGATAAACAATCTTGGCTCACTTGTGAAGAAGTTTAAGTTTTGTCTTGAAGCATATAATATACACGAGGTCACTTTATATGCTTTTAATATTTATTTACCCGTTGTTTGGTCATACACACATCTATCAAGTCTTCTTTAAAAGCCTTTTATTAGTTTAACGTATGTGCTTTGCGTTGATTAGTTTTTTACTTATATAATTACAAATTAATGAAGCAAAGACATTTTATTTATTTTTCGACTTCAAGAGGAAATTTTGCGAAGCAAGGGGTTATTTCTTATTGAAAATGGTAGTTTGTCTTATAATAAACGTCAGATCATAAGCTTACTCTTACGGAGTTGCCGGACCGCAAAGATGTTGTGATATGTGATGATATTTTCGTTATTTTTATTGAGTCTAGTTTTTTAAATTTAGTTTGATTTGGCTCTGGTTTTTGTTTTAACTTTTAGCTATTCTATATTAAACAGTCAAAAATCTTGAAAAAATAATATTCAACATGTTCAAAAATATCCAATAAAAGATAGTACCGCCCTCGAAGCATCTGGTATATAAGTATAGGGTAGGTATGTTGAAGCAAAGATATTTTATTTATTTTTCCACTTCAAGAGAAAAGCAAGGGGTTATTTCTTATTGAAAATGGTAGTTTGTCTTATAATAACCGTCAGGTCATAAGCTTACTTTTACGGAGTTGCCGGACCGTAAATATGTTGTAATGTGATGACATTTTCATTATTTTTATTGCGTCTAGTTTTTTAATTTTAGTGTTTTTTCTGGTTGATTTGGCTCTGGTTTTTGTTTTAACTTTTAGCTATTCTATATAGAGTCAAAAATCTTGAAAAACTAATATTCAACCTGGTCAAAATTAACAAATAAAGGATCGTATCGCCCTCGAAGCATCTGGTATATAAGTATAGGGTATACTATGCTCATGTGGTATATTGGAGAAACAGGTAGAAAAGTCCAAACCCTTTTAAAGGAACATGAACAAATTCTTAAAATGTTACTCCTTAATATAGTACAATTTGAAAAAAATTGGTTAAAATTGTGTTCATCCCTTATATCACCTTTCGACCAAGACACTTATTCGAAGTTTCTTAACTTAGTGGTTATTAAACCAGCTTGAGAAAACATAACTACCTCGGCATCTTGGTAGTTGTGTATAATAACTGAAACCGAGACTTTACGAGCCCAAGACCGAGACTAAAGTTGCAAACCCCTAATTGTACCTAATTTCAGAATTGTAAAGATTTCTTTATTACCTACTGCTTTGCATAAACCAATTATTTTCATAGTTTTTTTTTTTTTTTTATTAAAGTGTTGCAGTTATCAAATAATGTCTTTCATATTTATACGCAGATGCTGAATAAAAATATATGTGCTTTAAATTTGTTATGATTTTAAAAGGGCATTGTCATTTGCTTCGTTATGGTCTTTGATTTCACTTAGAGAAAAAAAAATGTAATCGAAAAGTTCTAGTACAAGTCCCAGTTTGTTCATTAACCGCAAAACATATTTCCTTTGCCTGTTTTTTTTATATAATATCTATTAAATATATATTAACATTTTTCTATTAAGTTATGTGACCGAGACATTCTTTGCGGTTTGTTTTGTCAAGAATATTGTACTTTTTTTTTTTTAAAAGGGAGTTGCATTGTTGACAATGTGTTGAACATCAGTTATTAAATAAAATATAATCTCTATTAAAAAATTTCATTCAATATTTATATTATAAATAATAGCAATCAAAACATAACAAACGTACAACTGAAGTCACATGGCATTAATTGATATGCAAAAGGGGTTGATAACAATTTACAAAAGTTCTAAGCTCAGTCCCTAAAATTTAGAGCATTGGACCAAAAACCGCTCTACTTATAGTCATGCTTTTAACTAATTTCCAGACAAAAATATATTCTTATTATTTATTTAGAACTCAAAAAGTAGATTCCTGTATTTTAACTTGAAAGCAGTAGCCTTTAACTGTTTGAGGTCCTCGGGTATGTTATTGTATAATAGGTACATGATTTTGGTATGTAAATCATCTCTTGAATATAGGTTTTGTGAGACAGCTCGCGAAAACGTAAGTTCAACGTATGAAAATCAGTTCTATATTTAATTTTATTATTAGAGAGGTATGGAGGACGATGGTTATGTATTATGAAATAAAACATGTGAATGTAGCTTTCTTCGATCCTACATGCTCAGCCACATAGCGTCCCTCAATATGTGTGCAACAGGTTCAAATTTCTGAACCGTTTGAATTCTGTTTTTATTACAAAAATCCAGACACGGTATGTAAACTTATAGGTAATATCCCTTTCCAATATGTAAATGTTTATGAGACAAAAATCTTAATTTGTTTTTATATGAGGTAGAAGCTTTATTTGGTACTATAATTCCTATTAACTGGTGTTGTGGTAAAACACAAACAAATAAAAGTTATGTGTAGCCTGGCTTCCTTGTCGTATGATATAAAACTGTCTATTTTGTCAGATAAGTGTTATTTAGGTACTTTTAAAACGTTTTAATAGGTTATCTGTTTATTTTTTTATTCTTGTTCAGAATGTTGTATGAATGTATCTGGTAGGAAGAACTTGTATTTTTTTGTAGAAAATAAATTAGATTTGTATCACTGTGGTATGACATACAGGACGTTCAACAATAGTTATTCGATGCGGAATGAGATCTATGTTTATATTTTTCCACTTTTTTGTCGTCCCTTGTTGTTGTTTTGACTTTTTGAGCCACCTGCCTTAGTCAATGTTGTTATCTAATACTACTTTAATTATTAGGGTATTTATTTGAGCATATCATTGAGGTAATCGATATTTTTAATAACAATAAATACGCTAACCGAAAGATATGACAATTGCAAACAAAATATACCAATAAGAACAATTCAGGATGGTTTAGGTGCTTAACCCATTTGATCCCATTGTACTTGTTTGGGTACAGTTTATAAATTTCGTCGCTACTGACAGCTATAGCTTGAAATCTAAAAGAAACCCACATGACAGGCTTCTGTAATGTATAGGAAGTCCACTATTGCACTTTACGCGAAAGCGGGTGCTGTTATAAATTGACAGTCAGGTTATAATTTTGTCAATAAATGCGTACATGTCCTGGTTTTAGTTGTGCCGATATTTTGATTAGAAAGCTGTTATTATTCAGTGTTCTGAGATCATATACACATTCTAAGGTATGTATTCAAGGATATAATGAATATAAAAGTAGTATATTTTACTGCATTTAGTTGCAGTATAACATGCTAGGTTGATGTACTCATATGAGTACAGTGGGCACATAAGTGGTCAAATAATTATGGCGGTTTGTTGTTACAAATCGAATACTGTGATGGATGCTGATGACTATTCACTTACAACCCCTAAAGCTTTCTATGGGAAACCTCACACAAGACTTGGTACTGCTCTTGATGAAGTTGAAAGTTCCAGTCAGCAACATGCAGATATTGTTCTAATCCCGCCTGATGTGGACACTCAAACCGATGAAGAAGACATCGACGAAGATGATGTACAACATGATTTTCCTGGAGAAGTTGAGGTCCATTATGACAGTGAGGAAGATGATATTCCATTTTCTGAATTTGTGATTAGAGCAGCTCAGAGATCTTCAAATCCTCTAAAACAAACCAAAAATGAACACAGACAAAGAACCTGAACCAACAAGGACTGAAGATCTTATAAATCTAGAAATGTACAAATCCCATGGGTATAATGAGCATCTGAACAATCTAAAAGAATATGTAGATAATGAAATTCCAGTAGAAACATTTGAGAGACTCTTCGATGAGGAAATGTTTACGCATATTGCAGAGCAGTCGATGTTCTATGCTGCTCAAAACATGATCACGATTTTTCTGTAACTGAAGAAGAAATCAAAGTATTCTTAGGTATTCTAATGTTTAGTGGTTACCACAAGCTGCCGAGGGAGCGTTTGTTCTGGAGCTGAGATGAGGATTTAGCAATACCGTGTATATCTTAGGCTGTTTCGAAATCGCTATTATAAACTTAAAAAGTACCTGCATTTTTCCGAGAATTCGAACCTGGATAAAAACGATAAAATGTAGAAAGTTAGACCTCTAATGACCATGTTCAATAAAAACTTCCAACTGGGCACCTTTCCATCCTGATCTGTCTATAGATGAGGCAATCGTGAAGTACTTTGGTCACCATTCCGCAAAACAATTTATTAGGGGAAAACCAGTGCGGTTCGGTTACAATGAGTGGATGCTTTGCTTTGCTGGATATTGTAACAACTTTGACGTTTATTGCGGTGCAAAACGATCCAGCGGTTTAAGTAAGAGCCAAACTAAGTCCACATTACTCCTTTGATCAAAAGTTGTATTAGAACTTTTGGCATGTGTTGCTCAACCATCAGAGGGACATACCTATTGTTTGTCATTTGTACGTGGGACCTAAGCTTGGAAACTTTTTTTGTAACCGAGGCGTAGTTTCATTTCAAAAAATATAATTTCGTCGCATCCTAATCATGAGTATCATAGCTGTCACTTGTGCCCATTGTACTCATATGAGTACGCCTATTTTTTTCCTTTCATATTTGAAATATTTTGAAAATTATATTATTTCTGTGTCCTAGGAACACAACTCTTTAAATAAACATAATTTATATTGATTTTTTCACAAAAAAACTTCCATGGGCACAAATGGGGAGTTGAAAAGATTGGAGGTTATGGAAAAAATTGATATTTTTCAATCTAAGGCAGGTATACAAATTTTGAGAAATTACTTTTTTGCAGAAGATCATTGATTACAAAGGCGCATAGAAATAAAATTAAAAAACTTTTCTAGGTAAGTTACACACATTCAAAATTGCTATAAAAATCATGGACTTTTTTAACACCCTGTATAAAAAATAATTTGACAGATGAAAATGTCTTTCACAAAAAGGCAATCTGTCAGCATGTAAAAGCCGGAGGTCGATATTTGGTCTGTTTCCAAAAATATCGAGTTTGAAATGTAGGCGAAATTTTCCTTGTTCGACAGCAATAATTGTCCAGCACTTCATTAAACAAATAAAATAATCCTTTCGGATTGATAATTAAAGCCACTGCAGTTTCGTCAAGCAGTTTGTTTAAAGGCAGCTGTTATACTCAGTTAACCTCAGTAGTGCGTAATCAGTTTTATTAAAATCACAATTGTACGATTGGTAGAAAGCGATCAAAACCCGGTCGAGAAGTGTGTGAAGATTTACCTCGATCCACACGACCATCGACAGCCGAAAAGAACATTATAAAAGTGAAACAAGTCTTGTTCGGAAATCGCCATTCTGGCTTAAGATAGATGTCACAAGAGGAAAACATCTCGCACCAGTTAATTCGTATGATTTTTCCAAAAGAGCTTAGTTTTTTTCATAAAGGCGAGCAAAAATGGTACCGTAAACAGGTATCGTTGGACATGCTCGATCGTGGTAATTCCGATCTTACCACCATGGAAAGCTCCGAGCTTGACATGCAAAAAAGTCAACAGGCATCGGATGGCAAACAAAAGACGAGCTAAAACCGAAAAAACCCCGTGAAAAGGAAGGGAATTGAAGTTCATCTCTGAAAACGATTATAAGAAATGATTTGATAATTGATACATGATGTGTTTTGTATCAAATGAAGCTGACAAAATAAATATGGATGAACAATTGAATATTTTGTGTTTTATTTAAAAATTCGGGTACTTTTTTGATATAATGTACTTCATATTCTAAAAGATATATTATAGACTCTGAAATGGATGAGGTAATTTCTTTTTACTGCTAATAATAATAAAACTCATAACATTATGATTATTTTACTATAGATAAACAGAGATCTCGAGTTCCCATGAGGCTAAACTATGTACAGTGTACAGTTATGATAAAATATAAAATGTGTTATTAAGTAAATGCGGGTATAGGCACCTAATAATTGGATAAATATTAAATGTTAGACACTTACTTTATGGTATTAAGATATCCATATCTTTTAAGGTTATACAAAAAATTATTTAATAGTTTTCTGTGTAGGTTCTTGGTCGTATTATTATAATTAAATTATTATTTATATCACATTGTGGTAGGTATTATACTTCTCGGTTTCTTGTGAAATATTTTATGATTAATGTGTTAATTTCATCTGAAACCTTGATGAACTATATAGGTAGGCCTTTGTTTTATTGAAATTTGTACTTCCTTATAGTTTCACAACCGCGAAACTTATAGATTTAAATGAACACCAAACGAATTTACTAAAAGATGAAATAAAAAATAGTGTGAAGGAAGTTAGTGACAAGCTTGAAAAAGCTGTTGTGGAAATAAATACCTTAAAAAAGAAAAACCTTGTTTTGGAAAGAAGATCTAGGAAAAATAACATTGTCATATTTGGTTTAGAGTGTGGAAGTGATAATCTAATTCAAGCTACATTAGAGAAACTTAATTCCCTTCTAAAAGTATCATTAACAGAATTGGACATCAATAATATATATGTTATTAAGGGTACAAATCAGTATACTCCAATCATTGTTGAGTTTGTCTCCTTTCTGAAAAAATTAGACTTATTTAAGAAAGTAGGCAATTTAAAAGGCACAGGGATTACCATTGCTAACGACCTTTGCTACGAAGATCGAGAACAAAGAAAAGTTTTATTGTTTCATCAGAAGAAAGCACGAGCTCAGAACCTTAATGCAAAAATTAAGGGAGATAAACTAATTGTGGACAATGTCAGTTATTCTGTTGAACAGCTGGAAACTTTAGAGCGGGAATCAGAAACTGATACGGAACAGGAGATTTATCAAGAAGTAGAAAACCTACCACCTACACAACAAGATTTGGATACGGTGGATATTGGTAAAGGAAAGAAGAGGCGCAGAATTAATTATAGCCCTAAGGGGAATTCAGAAACCACTGGTGCAAGTAACTCTGGTATGGCAACTCGACGTCAAACAAAGACTTCTTAATGGTGGTATCTATTGTATATATCTGTTTGTGTTTGTTATTAATTTGTACATATTTTTCTACAACAATCTTTAATTAATTCATTATTAAAAAATAAATCATTATGAACCAGTATATTAGAGACTTTCAAACAAACGAAGCAAATTGTACCATTATCGATAGCAGTAAAAATTTTTTTGAACATATTTTAAGTGAGGAGGGTCTGAAGTTTAAAATCTTTCTTTGTAATATAAGAAGTCTGAATAAGAATTTTAATGAAATGTTAGTTACTATCGGTGATTTTGGTGACGGTTATTTCGATATACTGGTATTTAGTGAGACTTGGAGTTTGGAGCTTCCTAGTTTGTTTGAAATTCCTGGATATCTGATGATATACAATTATGGTGACATGAATCAAAATGATGGAGTGGTGGTTTATATAAAAAATATTTACAAACCTTTCTGTACTTCCGATATAGTAAATCTAGGCACTATCAAAATGATTTCATTGAAAATGCAAATTAAAAAGCAGAATATTTTAATAAGTGCAATATATAGATCACCATCAGTTTGTCCACATGAATTCAATCTAAACTTGAAAAATTATTTGGAGACCCAAAAATGTAATAAGGAAGACTTATATTTTTTCATAGGAGATATTAATATAAATATCAAATCGGACAAGGATTTTTGTCAGGAATATCTGAATAATTTGAATGAGTTTGGTTATACATCTTTAATTAATTCATACACTAGGGAAAAAAACGGTTCAAAAAGCTGCATAGACCATATTTTTGGGAAAAATGTTGATTCTGATTACCAGTCTTTTATCTATAAGTGTGATGTTACTGACCATTACCCCATTTTTGTTCTTTTTGATGTTGAACCTTTAGCAGATGTACCTAAAATAAAAAATATTAAAAAAATAAATTTAAAAAAGTTTGAAAATATAATTAAAACTGAAAGCTGGAATGAAATTTATAATATGGAAAATTTAGATCTTGCAACTCACATGGTTATTGAAAAAGTCCAGAATGCTATGGAGGCTGCAACGGATGTTTTGTTATTACACAAGAATAATGTAAAAAAGAGACAGCCGTGGATTACCCTAGGGTTGTTGAGCTCAGTTAATACTAGGCGGAAGTTGTTTCAGAAATATCAAAATAATCCGCATAATCCTCTTATTGAACGTCAATATAAAACTTATAAAAATAAATTAAAAAAACTAATTGATGAAACTAAAAATAACTATTTCAAAACAGAACTTAAAAGAAATATGTCTGATACAAAAGCTCTTTGGAATGTCATTAATAATTATACAAACAAAAAAAATAAAAATATAGAAATTAATTCAATAAAGAGCGGAGATAACGTAGCCACTGATAAGAAGGAAATAAGTAATATCTTTAATTCTTATTTTGCCACTGTAGGAGAGAACTTAGCTAGTAATATTTCTAAACCAAAATCATCTGTAATTTGTAAAAATATTATAGATAAATCAATTTTTTTTAATCCCACAGATGAAGTCGAGGTTGGAAATGTTATTCAAGAATTAAAATTACATAAAGCACCAGGTTTGGACTTGATAACTTCTGAAGTTTTGAAGGCAATCAACATTTACGTGAAAAAGCCCATTGCTTATATAATTAATAAAATTCTCCATGTAGGCTACTTTCCAACTTGCTTGAAAACAGGGCTCGTTAAACCTCTTTTCAAATCTGGTGATCATTCTTTAGTTTCAAATTATAGACCCATAACTATTGTATCGAGTATTTCCAAAGTAGTTGAAAAGATAATTAAAAAAAGAATCGTTAGTTTTTTAGATAAATATAAACTATTATCAGATAAGCAATTTGGTTTTAGAGATGGTCTTTCTACAGAGGATGCGATCATATATCTTACTAATAACATATATTCTAATTTGGATAAAAATAAGGCTGAAATCTGTGTATTCTTGGACTTAGCCAAAGCCTTTGATACTGTCGACCACAAAATTTTAATAGATTTGCTTGAGGACATTGGATTTCGGGGGGTGGCTCTTACTTTATTTCGTTCTTACTTGGAAGATCGCGTTCAGTATGTCCAGATTGATGACCACATAAGCGACGCAAAACCTGTAAAGTATGGTGTACCTCAAGGTACGGTACTCGGACCAATTTTGTTCTCTATATACATGAATGGCCTTTTGTCCTTGAAAAGTAGCGGATATATATCATCATTTGCTGATGATACAGTTATACTTTATTGCGCACCACCTTGGGCCGAGGTTAAACTTAAGGCTGAGTGTGATCTGGAGAATATAAAAGGATGGTTTGATGAAATGTCATTAACGATTAATATAGATAAAACTAAATACTTACCAATTAGTTGCAATAGATCGAATACACCAAGATATAAAGAAATTAGTATTACTGTGGATGGTAATAACATGGTCATATGCGAAGTACACCAAATTAAATACCTGGGGTTACAGATAGATCGATTTTTAAAATGGGATGTACACATTCAATATGTAGTAAGTAAATTACGTGTCATTTTATTTAAATTCCGCCAACTAGCAAAATTTTTAGACATACCCAGTTTGCGAATTTTATATTTTGCATTAGTGCAATCGCACTTGCGGTATGGAATCGCAGGTTGGGGTGGTGCTTATAATCATCATATTAATCGATTGGCCGTGCTACAAAAAAGATTTATTAAAATAATATATAATAGAGAATTCACATATCCAAGCAACCTTTTATATTCGGAAAGTAGTTTTTTTGATTTAAGGCAGTTATATGTACTGAGAATATCGATATTTCAATATGGGAAACAGAATAGTTTAGAGAAGATATCTCACAGTCACGACACAAGACATAAACATACGGCAGGAATTAAAATGGTGAAAACTTTAAAATCAATGACACAAAGATCATTTTTGTTCCTAGCGCCGAGAATATACGCTAGTATTCCCTTGGAAATAAGGCATACTACCAGAATTAGATTATTCAAAATAAAATTAAAAAAATGGCTTCAACTTACTCCAAGAAAAACTATACATAAGTTAATAGATTTTTAAAATAGAAATTATGTTTTTATGCACCAAAATCATAATAGTACTTTTTTTTTGTTTTTGGCTTTATCTGTTTATATTGATTGAGTTCACCTTTATTATTATTATAAATTTAGTATTTACATCAAATTTATTTTTTATTTACTAGGGTCATTTAATTTTTGTTACTTTTGAGTACTTTTATCTTTATGTTGGTATATTTATATTTTTGTGTTTCCAAATATTCATCTTATAGGGAGATTGTGACCACAGATCGTTGAAAAATTATTGTGACTTAGATTGTAAGATGCCCACGCACTAGTCCTTGGACTTCAGTGGGTTGTCATATATTCATTGTTTAAATTTTGTTTGGGAAATAAAATTATTATTATTATTATTATTATTACAACTAATCCATCTGGTGTACCTCCGTAGCTTTAAGATTTCGATTGATTATTTAAACCTAAGAAATACACTTTCGCACCAGTAAAATTTGGCACAAGTGCAAAGTTAATTTTCTCAGAAACTGCTGAATCGATTTGGACACTTTTGTTTTTTAAATTGTAGCTGAAATCTTTAGGAATGACTCTGTGAAACAACTTTTCATTGAGATCCAAGTTGAAGGCATATACAGGGTGTTTTAAAAGAAACCAGTTTGATACCTAATTTTTGTCGGATCCTATGGCAATTTCCATCTGCACCAATAGATGTCTATCTAAATCAAAATATAGCCCCATCGTTTTTGAGCATTTTGTTTTTTTATTCACGTTTTTATCGCAATTATTAAATTAAATACAGGTTTAATGGCAGATATGTCAGTATTATTTGCATTTATTCTGTAACTTCTTTGCATTTGGTGTTATCATTGTAAAATATGGAGCCCTAAACAAAAAATTTTACTCGAGATGAATGTGTGATGGTGATCCAGGAAGGAATGGGCTACCGAGCTGTAGGTAGAAGACTGGGTGTTTCTCATTCGACAATATTGCGCATATTTCGACGTTTTGAAGAAACCAATGACGACAAGGAAACGCTCGGAGAGCAATGGCTATCCATGACCGATTTTTACAACTACGGTTACAATTAAATACTGCTTACAATATCTATGTAACTGTGTCAACTGTGAGGCGAACTGTAGGCAGACGTCTAGCAGAAAGGAATTTAAGGTTCAGAATTCCAGCAAGATGATTAATTGCAGGCCATATCCGAGCTAGACATTTTACCAGGGACCATGTAAACTAGACTGTTGAAGATTGGGAGCGAGTTATGAGACAAGGTTTTGTCCCTACAGCAATGACCGAGGAGTAAGGGTAATTCGACGACCAAATGAACGTTACTCGCCGAAGCGAGTTATTCAATTATTCTGTGAATCTCGTTAATTGCTAGTACAGACATCGTGTCTGCGTTGAGGACCTTTGAATAGTGCAAGGTACATCACGAAAGTTTTGTCAGAGCATGGTATATTAGGGATAACTTTGTACTAATGCAAGACAACGCCAGACCACACACTGCGAGAATAATGCGAGATTATTTAAATCAGGTGCATGTTCAGGCTCTGGATTGGCCTCCACGCAGTCCAGAGCTCAATCCTATAGAACATATATCCGTCTTTGGAATATGTAGAAAAGTTTGTTCGAGAAATATGGGTTAATATTGATCAAGAGCAAATAAGACCAGACGTTCAAGGTATGGGTAAGATTTCAGCTACAATTAAAAAAATGTCCAAATCGATTCAGCAGTTTGCGAGAAAATTAACTTTGAAATTGTGCCAAATTTTAGTAGTGCATTAATTTAGATGCGAGGAGTATAAAAAATACTTAAAACTGATACACATTGCCACCTAGAGTAACTCGTCATCTGAAGTAGATACGATTGTCAGCAAAAAGCTTTTGAGGGGGAATTTCAAAACCACTGTTGGTTGATTTTGTGTTGTACCCTTCAACCCCAGCCTTCCCAGCATTTTAATTTTAAATGTCACCCTCGTCTTGTGGCATACTTCTCATTTTAAGTAGCTTAAAACGTTCTAGTCTAGTAGTAGACAAAAAATCAGAAAATTATTGTATGAAATCCTCAAAATGAGCGCCATTATTTTCGAAACAATAATTCAGCCTATTTACAAATTTTTGCCAGACTTTTCGTAGTGTTGCCCGAGATATCTTTCTGGAGGCTCGAGTTATTCTAGTTTTGAGGTCATCAATTTATTCAGTAGCTTTCAATCTGGAGATCTTGGCGGCCACTCTTGAGCACTTTTCCTTCCATTTCCGACGAAACTTTTTTCTCCAGCCATTGCGTAAAACGAAGAGCCCTTGGTAGTGAATTACCGTCATTGTCGAGGATCAGTTTTAACCTTATTTGAATTAAACTTATCTAGCGTTTGACGACTTTTATCTCAACTAATATAATTCTGGTTAATTTTTGTATAAACAGAACCTTAAAACCTAATCGATATCAACCAAAAATCAATCACTGATTAGTTGTTTGATTTCTGGTTTCCTGCCAAAGGCCAATAATAGGGATTTGCAGCCTAGTAAAACCTGATTTTAATTTGTTATTCATTGCATTTTTCAGTGTACGCATGGGTCCGGCTTCTTCGAACTGCAAGTACTGGAAATGGCGAATCCGCGCGGCGAACTCTCCACCGGTGAGTGTTGTGGCGGTGGCACAAGGAACCCTGTTTCGAACCGATGCAGCGCAGCATGTAATACCTTCTTCAGGTTGTGTCTGAAGGAGTACCAAAGCAATGTGACTAGTACTGGATCATGTTCATTTGGTAACACTTCCGGTCAAGTGTTGGGCAGGGATACGTTTACGTTGTCGGATCCGGATAGAGGCAAATTGGTGTTGCCTTTTACATTCAGATGGACGGTGAGTAAAATTATTTTACTGTATATACTGACTGTAATTATATATTATTATCGCACTGGCCAAAACCAACTGGCCAACTCTCCAATCTTGACTTAGAACTGGTTTTGCTGTTAGCTAAAATTAATTTCAGTAAGGAATCATATTTCCTGTTATTTCCTGAACGAAATAATAAACCTAGTTTTTCTAATCGTTGATTTTTGCTGCACGTTGGATCTTGGTGAGGTTGGGACTTTGGACGAGAGGCATTAGCTCTAAACTGATACTGTGTGGGTATATGGCTAATTTATACGACTTGAGAATTAATTCTAATGCACTTAATCCACGCCTAATATGTATTTATTGTAATTAAATTAATCACGATTATAACCGTCTATAGAGACTTACTTTGCTAAAAAAGAACTCAAGGTATTAAAGTAAAGTGTATCTTCTTTTTTCTTTTGAGATCTCTGTTATTACGTGTGTATATCTCTACATATTCTTGTTTTCTTTTACATATAAGTGTATACTAGGTATAGGTATATATCTGAGGAGTAGATATAAGCTCCTTTCGATTCAACCAGTCTTCTATCTATCTCACTTTTTCTGGGGTCGTATAGGCCAAATCTCGCATTATGACCTTGTGTGTAAGGTCATCTGGCCTGCAGCGGTGGTCCAAATATTAATAAAAAATCTTTTTATTGATCGCAAGAAGAGACCGTAAATAATGATGAAAGTTTGCTTTTGTCTTGTTTCTTTTGGGTTGAAGGGTCGATAATACAATACAAACAATGAAAGTTTCGAAGTGAGTTATTTTCATTATGTTCAATTGTAGCATCCGTTGCTTAAATACTACGTAGGTATTTAAAGAAAATCCAATAAATGAGGCCTTGTGATTTAGAAATCGTAAGAAAATAATATCAGTTCGGTGTTTTTTTTCGTGTAGAAATTTTCTTGTAAACCATAGAGTAATCATAGCGATCGATTAGAGTGTATATTTCTAAAGATGCTAGTCCAATATATCGCTGATTTATATGCTGTTGACCAAAACTGTTTGGCCTCTTGTTTTCTTTTGTTTCGTCTTCTTATTGAGCTGATTGTTGTTTATGAATAGTGATAATCTTAGTTATGTTATGCTCCTGCGTATGGGATAAAAATTCGACTTCTGCTTTTGTTTCTACTTTTTCTAAGTAATTTGTGATAATTTAGGGCTAACGTCGATGTGTCGATGTGAACGTCAACCTAAAGAGATCTTTTATGAATGACTAATCTAGAGTTCGCCTAGTTGCCCCAAACTTTTCATGAAGTTCTGGATTTATCGTTGGGGCAATTCCCTTGCTTCGTCGGGTGTTAAATTCACCCTTCTGCCGTGCAATCGCAGACTACGTGTTCAGTGATCTCTGTTGCATCCTTGCGAAAACGACAACTGTCTTCCTCAATCAAGTCCATCTTTTTGAGGTGGTACCTCACCTGATATTATTGTCCTATGAAAAGGCCTGTAATATAATCTGCATTAGAGCGTTTGTATCGAGTTCGATAAGTTTATTAGCCTCATGCTGGACCCTGAGTCAAGCGAATTGAGTAAAATAATTTTATGAGCGATTCAAGAGTAGGAAATCCTATTTGTAATGATGTAAAATTAAATCACGCGTCATGTTTCGTTTACGATTTGCCACTTCAGGTAAAAATGTTCGAAGAAAACCTCTCTCGCACCAATGCACCAATATTATCAAATTTTTCGAAAAGCTATTAATAATTGGGTAAATTTGATTATGAGCGTTTCAAGACTAGGAATACGCCTTCTATTACCAAGTACAATGGTCTGTACACAATTTACTATTACAAGTAAGCAGTGAGCGATTCAAGAGTAGGAAATCCTATTTGTAATGATGTAAAATTAAATCACGTACCATGTTTCGTTTACGATTTACTACTTCAAGTAAAAATGTTGAAAGCAAACCTTTCTGGAACCAATGCACGTGAATATTTTCCCATTTTTTGAAAAATTAATAATAATTGGGTAAATTTCATTATGAGCGTTTCAAGACTAGGAAATACTTACGCCTTCTATTGATGAAAAAAATTTCTAAATGTTTCGTATACAATTTACGGGTACAGGTAAGCATCTTCAAATCAAGTGCAAGACATCTTAATATTTTCCCAATTTTTGGAAAAACTATTAATAATTGAGTATGCGTTGGGATTTTTTGTGGTTTGTGAAATATTTGGGATTTAAGGAGTTCTTACTTCTTATTCGGCCATCGTTGTAAACTTTGCTTCTTACTAACCACCATTGTTTTTGGGGTAAATATATTTTTTTATTTTACAAATTCCAAAGATTTGGTCATTGGAGATTGTTTCCGGAAGATGCTAACTGATGCTGGTGTTTAGGTGAAATGGTAAAACGTGTCTTCAAATATTATTCTAATTTTAACAAGAAAAGACAGTGATTAACTCATTTTAGATTGATACAATAGTAAAAGTAGATATTTGAAAATGTGTAACATAAACATTTGGGAATGTAATTTGTAGTTATTGACTTGTAAAAGTAATAGACCCAGATCTGCTGTGTGACGAAGCCTTGTATAAAAACCTTGCAGATAGTGGTCCAATTATTTTTAAAACGACATTAAAAAACAACTTCGGTTCAGAGGAAATATCAACGGTAAAAAGCTTGTCATTACAAAATATATAAACTGAAAACATATTCCCAGACTCATAAAATACACATAAATATTTCTTTATAACAACAATAACTCTTATAAATAAATATATGTAATTTTGCAAACAAAAACACAAAACTGAAGATATCTCAACATATTATATAGGTATAATATGTATGTGCAAGCATACGATCCCATAAAACCAACTTTCTTAATACTCTTCTGGCATTATATGTGGAGTATACTACTTATTATACCGTCCAAATGCCATTATCATCAAGTGGGTATTTCGATTATTGCCTATTGTGAGTCACATTATGCCTGGGAGAGTTATGGTCAATTAATTACCTTTTCAATTCTGCCGTATCATACTAACTGTTTCTTAGTATATTTGGATTTTTTATGGCACTAAATGTCTTAATAAAGCTCTATTTACTAGGCAACTCTCTCTCTCTAGGTGCCATCTCCGCGACGAAGATTGGCGATCATCATGGCAATTCTTATTTTGGATGCAGCTGCTCTAAAAAGCTCTATCGAGGAACATCCAAACCACTCTCAAGTTTTTCAACCAGGATACCCTTCTTCTACCCACGCTTCTTGTACCTTGGATCCTTCCCTGTTTATCAATTGAAGTAAGGCGTATCTTGGTCCACGAGTCACATGGCCGAGATACTGCAGTTTTCTGCTTTTAATTGTTATTAACAACTCTCTTTCTATGTTTAGTCGCTCAAGTATTTCTAAGTTAATTATCCGATCGACACATGACATCTTCAGTACTCTTCTGTACACTCACATTTCAAAAGCTTCTAGTCTTTTGGTTATTTCTGCGTTCAGAGTCCATGCCTCGACGCCATAAAGCAGAGTGGCAAAAACATAACATCTAACTAGTCTCAGTCTCAGTTTTAGGCTTAGACCTCTATTCCACAAAACTCTTTTCATGCTATTGAAATTGGACCTTGCTATTTCTATGCGTGCTTTTATTTCTTTCGTGTAGTCGTTATTACAAGTAACTGTTGTTCCAAGATAAGTATACTTCTCTACCTGTTCGATGGGTTCACCTTTGACGATTATCTGTTCGTTGTTAGTCTGGGCTTTCTTTGTTATTTTCATGAACTTTGTTTTGTTTACGTTGAGTGTAAGGCCGTATTCTTCGCTATATCGAACAAGTTTGTCCATGATTCTTTGTAGATCTTCCAGGTTTTCCGTTAAAATTACGGTATCATCAGCGTATCTTAGAACAACTATAGGCACTCCATTTACTTTTATTCCTGCACTGTCATTTTCCATTTCCCTTTTAAGAATCTCTTCAGAGTAGGCATTAAACAAAATAGGTGACAGAACACAACCTTGACGTACACCTCTCTTTATTGAGATGGTGCCAGAATTTTGTTGATCTACTTTGACGAAGGCATTTTGGTTGTAATAGAGATTTGAGATGATTTGCAGGTCTTGGTGGTCTAGGTTTTTACATTGTAATATTTTCATCAACTGGTCGTGGCGGACCCTGTCAATCGCCTTATTATAGTCGATGAAGCAGGCATATACGTCCTGATTAACATCTAGGCATCGCTGCACTATTACGTTGAATGCGAATAGTGCTTCTCTTGTACCTAATCCTTTGCGAAAGCCAAACTGACTGTCACTTATATCCAGATCGAGTTTCTGGTGGATGCGGTTGAGTATAATTTTTAACAGTAGTTTCAAAGTGTGGGACATGAAGCTTATGGTACGGTGGTCACTGCACTCTTTTGCACCCGATTTTTTCGATAAACATATGAAGACTGATGAGAGCCATTCCTTTGGTAGTTTTCCAGACTCATAGACGCTGTTCAAGAGTCTCACCACGACATCCATATCTTGATCACTTATGATCTTAAGAATGTCGATAGGAATTCCGTCGGGGCCAGGAGATTTACCGTTGCTCATGTTGTTTAGTGCGTGGGTGACTTCGTCCTTCGTGATTTCGGTATCTGTGTCTTCCAGTCCTACCCTAGCTACGGATGTGATATTTCTCACATCGTCGAAAAGGTCTTTTATATATTCCTGCCATCTCTTCAGTTTGTCTTCTGTGTTTGATAGTGTTTTCCCATTTTTATCTAAGAGAATTGTAGTAATCTTTCCTTTTCTGAGACCTGCCAATTCTTTTATCTTCTTATGTAGGTTATACAAGTCAAATCTGCGTTGTAGCTCTTCTATTTCCTTGCATTTTTCTACATAGAAACGTTCTTTTGCTACCCTTATTTTTGTTCTTATATTTTTCTGGGTTTCCCTATATTTTGTTTCGTTGTTCTTGTATTTCCTTCGTTGGTCCATCAGAAATAAAATTTCCTGAGTAATCCATTCTTTATTTATCATTTTAGAAGGTGCTAGTAACTCTTGGCAGGTTTTGAGGGATTCCCATTGATTGTCAATGTCTTCGGATTCAAGGTTAACTTTCGCAAGGTTGGAATGTATTGTTTGTTGGACACCTTCTTTAATGGTCTCCTCTTTAAGTTTCTTCGTGTCTAACCTTGCAGTGCCACGCGGCTTTCTAGTTCGCTTAAGATTTACTTGGACGCAGGAAATTAGCGGATTATGGTCTGACCCAACACTAGGCAACTAGATTTGTTTAAATATTTTATTTGTTGATAAGGATATTGATATGATTCAAGAAAATAAGACTTAGACTGTTCCTCCGCCGAGAGCTTAGACAGTTTAACCCTTTGGGGCGTACAATTAATTATGTTTTTTTTTTAACTTTTATAAACTAAGTGCCTACTATTATTGGTTCATTGGAATCTAAGGTGTGGAAATAGACCAGACTCTTTATTTAGCTTGTCGAAAAAATAACATAATCGTTTGTACCTGAATCGTTAGATAACGTTACTACTTGATCTACTACAGTCTTTACTTATTGTATCATTTTCTGGAGGTCCAATTTTCGATTACTTTTTCCAACATTTGTGGCGGTATATAGGCAATAACGCGGCGAATGTTGTCCTCTAAGTGGTCAATCGTTTTGGGCTTATCGGCGTAGACTAACGACTTCACATATCCCCACAGAAAATAATCTAGCGGCGTTAAATAGCACGATCTTGGAGGCCTATTCACGGGTCCGAAACGTGAAACTATGCGGTTACCAAACGTTTCCTTCAATAAATCAATTGTGGCATGGAGGTGATCGTGTGGCTTCAATTGTTGCAGGAGTTGGATTTTGTAAATCCAGATCTTTCGGCAAAATCTTCCATAAAGTGGATGTACACATATCCAATTCCTATGCACATGGCGGATGGACTGATTCGGGACTTCCTCTACGCTACGCTCTACAGAAGCAATGACTTCTTCAGTACGCACTGGACGACGTCTCTGTCGTTGCGTATTGTCACACCCGGTATATTGTAATAAAAATATTGCATCCGGTCAAACTAACTATTTTACGCTGATTTAATAATTTATAAAAGTTCATCAAAGTTTATACAAGTTCATGACTCTAGCATTGGTATTGTACCTAATAGACAAATTGCAAGTTCAACAAAAAACGGTACGACCGACGCTAAGAATAGACAATTGCATTGGTCGATATTCGGAAGAGTGGAGAAAATCAAAGGTTATAAATTTTTACGCAACAGGAAAAAACGGGGTCTTCTCTCGAACCTTGGCGGAGTGAACGTCGAGTCTTACTAGCGACAAAAAGCACTAATCCCCCCGTTGGGTAGTGTCATCAGTCCAACTGTGTCGGCAATGAAGATAATTGTAATGTAAGTACGAACTTTTGATTATTATAATTGTTGATTTTTAAACTTGTCCTTTTTTATTAAATTGATTTTTGTACATTTTTTAAATAATTAAATAAATAATAGTAATATTCATCTGACTTTCCTTTTAATTTTAATATAGTTTTCTAAATCAAATAACTATTAACTGAGAGACCCCGCTCAAATACAGACCGTCACTCGTTTACGAGGGAGAATCAATAAGATCCTCTTTCGTGAGCGTGATGTAAGTGGGCGATTCTGGAGTAGCTAAACAAGCCAAGCGAGTAACTTAATAAAACTCAATCCTTACTTTCTCAGTCTTATTGCAACATGATGAAGTCACCATTCCTATTAAATTCATATTCTTATACATTCTAATACTATTTGTGACAGTATTATCATTTAGTGTAAACGTGCTGCGAAATCTTTCCATAGTTAATCGAATTAATTGCTCTGATCGACGATTATGTTGAACGTAAAATGGACGTAGTGCGTGACACGTATTTCGAACAGAACCATGAATTTGCACAAATTGGAAGCATTCTTCAGGCGTCAGTCTATTCATGTTTAAATGCCAAACCAAACTAAACATAAATCACTTGACAGCTGACAAAATGGCCGCCAGTGAAAAAAGTGTTGCCAACTTAAAGTTCTATACAAAAAACACCCTTTATATTCAAGTTCGAATATGTGAAAATAAAAAGAAAAAACGGTTCCTTTAAAAGTGACGAACTTATCAAACCACCCTCGTATCTATAAGTTAACACATTTGGACAGTTACTGACAACTAAAACACATATTTAAGCTTGAAATTTCTGATCGTCATTCGATTTTATTGTTTCTATTACACACTCGTCTTTTCAATTCAGTCCAATTTTTTTGTATCTGTTTTCCATCACGTCGGTTTACACGTCCTAATCCATTGTTTTCGATAATAACAAAATAATTTCAGTCTGCTGCTGCTGCTGCTTGATAAAGAATAATATGAAAACCTAAAGTCCTTCACAAGATGACGTGACAGTTTATCTTTTATTACTATTATTTTTTACGTTTAACCCTATATCTTTGTCTTTGTCTTGCGTATTTGAACAAAAGCACGGAAAGGCGCTTGTGTATATCCAGCCGTTTTCACGGCGGAACATGTGAAAGAAATGAGAAAGAAGACGAAGCAGGTAATTCAGATTAGGTCTGCTTTTAGTTAGTGAAGAATTTAAAGGGTCTCGTCACTCGTTTATTTTGTTCATTAACAACTTCGACGGTATGGTTGTTTTTTTATTACTTTTTTCAATCTCCAGAAGAAAAAGATACAAAATCAGTGGTAGCGGATTGATAATTCCTTTGGCGTCAATCGTGGTTTATCCATAGCTCGGCTCAACTTAATCATCTGTTAATCAAGAGTTCGAGTAACGGATTAACCGAGGATATTATTTTATAACTAGTTCGGTCGCGCCTGATAGCCTCAGATAGCGATGACTGAGAGTTTCACTGAAGGCCACTCTGGAATAATTCTTATACGAGGGTTGCATTTTATATGTCGGGATTTGGCAACCCTGGTGTTGCAATCTGGCAACTGACAGCTCTATCGTAAAGTTGGACATTTTTGAGGTTATACGTACTCAGAACGTTTTGATATACGAGCGCTATTTGTGTTGTTTACAGTAACTTAAAAGATTCATCTCGGCCCAAAAATGGAATTAAATCGTGAAGATTTTGGTGCGATTATTTTTTACAACTTTCAACGTGTATTTACTCAGCAACAGTGCATGGATGAACTTAATTCAATTTTTGGCGATGAAGCTCCATCAAAGACCAGTGTTTATCGATGATATGGTGAATTCAATCGTGGTCGTTGTTCACTCTAAGACGAATTTCGTGAAGGTCGTCCAAAATCAGTTGTTGTTCCGAAAACCATTGATGCTGTGCGCGAACTGATATTGCAAGATCGTCATGTGACCTATCAAGAGATTGAGACAACCTTACGCATTAGTGGGACCAGCATACATTCAATATTGCATAAACATTTGACTGTCAAAAAAATTTGTTCGCGTTGGATCCCACACAATTTGGCAATCATTCAAAAAAAAGCTCGTGTCGATTGGTCGAAAGAAATGCTCAAAAAAATACGAGGTGCTTCGAAAGACGTCTATGACATCGTGACAGGTGACGAATAGTGGATATATACATATGAGCCCGAAAGTAAACAGCAGTCCTAGTGAAACTTTGTAAACGCTATTTTATTCTCCTCAAAAAGTAACAATGAGAAAGTGCTTTTCATTTTTTTATATCTGTAAAAATAACGTCAGAAATAAATAAAAACGAAAATTGAAAAAAATAGTTTCTTCAAAAATTCTTGGAAATGGCTTAAGTTATTTTACTTTTGAAAACACCATTTAAAAGGTGTTTAAATTGTACAACTTTTCTCTAATTTAACCGACATTGTAACTCCTACCGTTTCCAATGTTATCCCATTCGTATCTTGGACACCTTGTATAAACCTATTCCATGCAATACAAGTAAGTCCCTATATCTGCGATCTCTGAAATGAATTTTTTTAGCCGAGTTAATGAATTTTCTAAAGATAGTGGTGTGACCAAAAGAATTCTAACGGCACTCGTACGCTATTTGCAAAATTTTGTTGCATATACCATAAATCATTCATCATAATTCACTCGTTAACGAATATGAATTCTTCTAAGTCAGGGAGATGGCTATACAGAGCGATCCTAGAGCCGATTTCTTTTTAAAATCGCGATTTTTATCACCTCTGGTTTCGATCGACATTGCATGTGCAATAAATAGTCAAACAATATGATTTTGTTTTTGATCATTTTTGGTGTTTCCACTGCTTCGCTACGCTTCTGTAATTCTCCAACAGTCACTTATTCTTCTTTACATTAAATTGAACTGTGTAATATACGGCTTTTCCGTTTTGTTTTGTAATTAAAGCGGTTTCTGGCAGCGTTTAATTGTCGACAAACTCCACTTAAACACTGTTGTTATATCACAAATTGAACGTTTAAATTGTGGAAATGTTTAATTACGGAGATTTTTTGGTGTAATCAAGGCCTTTTTTCGCCCTATTCGTTATTATTGGCTACCGCATTTCTTTATATAAAGAATGCTGCCTTTTTTGTTGTTCATTGAAAACTTTTAATTCGACTGTGTATCTGATTATTTTCGGCTGCTTATTTATTATTATTGTTGTTGTTGGAAAGTTCTTTTAATTGTTGTTGCATTTGTGGGAAATAAATTTATTGTTTTGCGAGAAGATAATTTAGGTAACGGTGAATTAAATTTTTAACGTAGTTTTGAGTACAATTACAGACAATAAATTTTACTCGAAAAGTCGATTTCCGACAGGAAAGTTATTTGGGCAAAAGCTGTTGTTCGTTGGTTGGTACCATAAACACTCCGGAAAAATAGCAGCAGTATCACTTTAATTGGAATTCAGGTGATTTTATATAATGCAATAATTTCTTTCTTATAATTTTTAGTTTATTATTACTTTTATTATAGTCTGCCAAAACTTCCTGATGACCTATGTTTGTTATAAAATGGAACAAAAGTTACTCTACTACTTTTCGCTTACTACTAATAATACTTTAGCTTACTACTTGTATTTTCTCATTATATATTTGATGGACATTATTACATGAATTTTTGAATGAAATTCGTATTAAAACACCATCTCTTTCTACTCCATTACAAGCTGACGAATCCAACCAAATCGTGGGAAAGAAACGCGCCAAGCTCATTGCGTATGCTCGCAATGCCTTGCGATTGTGACTGACTTGCATTTCATTTCAAGTTATTTGTTTAGTTGTAGAGAGTGCTTTGTCACATTGTTTTTAATAAAATATTTCTTTACTACATTTGAGCATACATTCAAATAAGGCTGGATGGTACAATAAATTCATAGAGGAATTCTATTTATGGAAAACTTTTACCTAGTCTATTCAAATTGGCCTAGATAGAAAATACGAGGTGTTCCACGACAGTAACATTGTATCTATTGATTTTTTAAATCCATTTTTCATGTAACGCTAGCTAAAGTAGTCTTTTTTCTGAATTTTGAACTAAGGAAGTATTAATCTTACAAATTATTTGATTGACAAGTTGATTGTTTGTTTTTATTTTAATTTTTTTACGCATATTGTTTGTCATGTCATTTAAATATTGTTCTGTGTTCTCTATATGTATTGTAGGTTTTGTTTAATCGTTTATTGAATTGTAATCAAAACTTGTATTGTGTGTAATGACGACCCTATCCAATCATATGCTTGGCTTGAGGTGTAAGTGAATAAATTAATATAAATAAGATACTCTTTTTTGGAACTTCAAAAAAAAAAATATGCCTTGATTATTTGATAGATTTTCGACTGAAATCTAATGACTAGAGAGAAGAATTTTGGATACCTCTTAGTACGTCCAAAATTAAGCAACATATACATACTCTCATGGTTGCCCAATATCCCATTGAACACGTGCATCAGCAACTATATCAGAACTGGTTTTTATTTTCTTTCACCAAACCAAACGTTTCCTGCGTACCATTTAAACGTAGACATCAGAAATTCATTTTCTAATGCCGCATGTTGTCGGGCAAAACTATTATAAGCAACGGTTAATAGCGGCTGGTTGATATAACAAATATTTTATTAATTATTATGTCCATCGAGAATCTATACACTTCGTCGTTTTTCTGTGAAACCACTTTTGACGGCCGTACCGAAATTGTTTACCGTTTATAATGTGGTATAGGTACTCATTTTCAATTATTCATTTCTTGTATCTGTTAATATTACGTTTATTTGGTCGATGGTGTATCAAATTTACTTTGGAAAACGTTAGACCATGTGTAAGTACACATTGGTTTGATTCTTGATAATATGTTCATTATGGCTTTTTTAGCTACGGTGGTAGTTGGACCCTTCCAATAAATGGACGACCGCTCACTTGCAGTGAAAATCCAAGATTCGTTAAATTTAATCACCATTTTCGGTTCTGTGAATCTTATGCATCATTTTCATTCATTCTCTGCCAATTTTTAAGCTGCACCAATCCGCATCACTGGCTTTATCTAAAAATTATACAAATTAAAAGATGAAGAATTACTTTGAGTCAGCACTTTTTGTTGATAATATATAGAGATAAAGATGATTGTTCTTAAACTCATTTTCTTTTTTCAATTTTACTATAAATGTTGGTGTTTTGAATCTGTCAGGCTGATGATGGAGTGAAAAGGTTTCGAAACATATCCCTTTTTTTAATAATTTTTGGAAAATAAAGAGACGAATGTAGTTTTAATGGGAAAAACTAATCCAACGCTTTTTATTTTTAGTCAGCGGCAAAAAAAAAAACGGGACATAATTTTTTATAACAGTTTTGATGTGGCATAACTTTTTTATTTTTGATTCCATTTCATGATTTTTTTCACTGGACGATAGATCGAATCATTAGGATTGCGCTGCACCTTTTCCTGATGAAATTTTGGTTGCTTGAATGTTTATATACAAGGGTAAGTCAAAATGATGTTTTTGTCGGAAGTTTGAAACATCCTGTGGGACAAACATGCAAAACATCCTTCTTGCAATATAATAATTTACGATAAACCTGGATGTGTTCCGCATTTTGTATGTTAAAACATCTGGCTATCTCGTTTCTTGCACGGGATAAGCATTTTTGTTTGTTTCTATGCAAGCTTGTGGTTGGATAGAATAGCGCAAGCTAGATCCCGCCACCGTTTTAGGTATTTATTATTTGCAAATTGTATTTTTAGCTCTCCATATCATATTATGTAATATATAGTATATGGAGACTATTAGTTTCATGAATTTTTTAATTTTACCGGAAATACTTGTTTTTGGTAATTTTATACATAAATAAGTAGTTTTAAAAAAATGTCTGTCTGTCTGTATCCACGAAAACGCAAAAACCACTGAACAGATTTTAACCAAATTTGGTATAAAAATACTATGGGACATGGCAAGGAGCTGACTAGGTTTTGGGAAACATTCAGCGTAGGCAAGGGGTTTAAGAGAGGGTTCAAAAATTAAATTCATAGTCCTTGAACTTATCCGAAATACTGCATAATTTTTTACGCATTTAATTGAATATAACCTAAAATATTGAACATAAAATATTAGACCACATTGGCGTTGGAAAATAGTGTAAAATGGGTTAAAAATATTTAAAAAAACGTATTATTAAACATAGCAGAAATATTGACTAGTTATTTATAGCTTTGATAGAATATAACCTATAAAATGTGTTATAAATCACTTGTTTTAATAGGCGTTCGTAAATAGTGTAAAAGGGGTCAAAATAAAAAAAATGTATACTTCCTAAACTTATTCGAAATACGGAATAATTTTTCATAGTTGTGATAGAATATAACCTAAAAAATGTTACATAAATGAACTGGTTCGCACAGACGTTCGAAAATAGTGTAAAAACGGTCAAAAACGAAAAAAAAAATTCTCAAATATAACAGAAAAATTGGCTAATTATATATATAGCTTTGATATAAGATAACTATACCACATGCAGCATAACAATTTTGTTTACATAGGCGTTCGTAAATAGTAGAAAAGGAGGCAAAATAAATTTTATAATAAAACTAAAAAGAAATCAACTATTTTGCGCACAAGAACTTAACGTAGAAGATCTGAAATATAAAATATATACGTATAAATAGTGCCTCCAAAGAGAATAAAAAGGAACAAAACCCGATACTTAAAAAAATATAGCTCAATATCTTAAATATGGAGAGCTATTCGTGCATCGAGGGAACAGTTTATTTGGAATAAAATACGATATTATTATTATTATAAAAGTTTAGGTTCCGGTTTTTCTTGTCG
This sequence comes from Apoderus coryli, assembly GCA_911728435.2. Taxonomy (NCBI): domain Eukaryota; kingdom Metazoa; phylum Arthropoda; class Insecta; order Coleoptera; family Attelabidae; genus Apoderus; species Apoderus coryli. The sequence continues at coordinate 36,249,036 of OU452199.1, forward strand.
TTTATGCCAATTAAAATTAATTTCAAAACAATCTCACATGTCCAAATGTGATTCTGTAAACGCTTTATATGGCTTAGTTATCATATAATCTGCAGAGTAAACCCGATTCAAGTCAGGTACTTTTAAATACTCCCTATACGCTAATAGATTTACCATATATTTCCCAAACATAAACCATTCTAGTTGCTGCTCCCATTAGCAGGTATTGAATCGCAACATACCGACTTTATATTATATTAAATTACACTTTTGCTAAATCTGAAAGGTGTAATGGTAACAATTTGCCGGTAATGGAATTCATTATTGCAGTATTTGACCACAAATTGTAGATAATAGAAGTGGGAAATGATGTTAAGACGCATGAAATGTCTTGCGGTTGAAACGAAAATAATAGTTATAATCAATATTCAAATATGCGTATGGATAAAGTGAAATAACGTTTTAGATTTCCTTGAAGTAATATAGTATGTGTCTACCGATTTCGGTATCAATTTTAGATTAGTTCCTTGTGATTATGTGTATGTGTTCAGAAATCACTCCTGATTTCATATTTAGCATCGGGACTACGAGTAACGTTCAATAAATATAACGGGGTGGGCAAATATGAGATTATGAAGAAAATTGGCTAAAAAACACTTTTCTTGTTGACAATTTCAGTTTAATTGACTGAATTGTTTGGCCGGCTGTGTGGCTTCGGGAGCCGTCTTGCTGAAACCCAAGGTCACAAAAAATCGGTTATCCTGGTTTGTTAGGGCAGAGAATTCACGGTGACGGCGTTTCCTTGCTCATTTTAGAAGAAATACGGGCCGATGATGCCGCCTAACCACAAACAGCGCCACACGGTTACTTTCTTTGGATGTAATGGTTTTTCGAGGACTATTTGTGGATTTTGTGAGCCCCACATGCGACAATTTTGTTGGAAAAGGCGTTGTTTTTGTTTAGTTTTTCAGACAGCCCATTCACAAACGTTCGATGCTAACAATGGTCGACCGGCTTTAATTCTTGAACGAGTTGAACTTTATACGCGTGAAGATGAAGATCTTTATGGGAAATGTTGCGCAAAGTGCCTCTGGTGACGCCCAATTGTTGCGAACATCGACGAGTTGATGTTCCAGGATCATTCTCAACACTTTGTTGAACAGCGGCTATGTTTCCATCACTACGGCCACTACGAGCGTACTGTATTAGTCTATTGTCAGCAACAGTACTGTGACCCTCGAATTTAGCGATTAAATTACGTCTCAGAAGGAGCCTAATTACGAGGGAAAACTGCTCGAATTTTACGAAGTGACACAAAATTTTCACCATTTTGATAGTAAATTTTCACAATTAAAATTCTTTGTTCAAGAGTGTAGCGTTCCATGGTTAAAATTTCCTAACTTTTTACTAAATAAACGTCAAAGGATGACTCAATTCTTGACATTTCATCATTTGACAGGCAATTTACTTCCTAACCTCAAATTTACCCACCCGTTAGTAAGACTAGCCGATAACCAAAACATTGCACTGCCATCTTGAAATGGGAAAACTTGTCGGTAGCTGTGGCTCTAGATTGACGTTCCGGAACTCGCCAAACATGTACCCGACGATCGTCCGGCACTAACTAAACCAACTCTAGTGTCTGCGGTACCAATTCAAGCGAGCAACCTTGTCATTGGTAAGTTTCTAAACTTCAGTTGAATTTGATGCGTCTCTTGCCTGATGTCATCGGCTGTAACGCTCGGGTTTCTACGAGCTTATTGACCAATACATCAGTTCTGATTGGAGGTTATAATGCGATGGCGACTTTCTCTTGCACGCTTTCCCGGTCCCGGTCTTTGAGAATGTCCCATTTCAATAAATGTCACTATACCACCGATTGAAATCCCGCCATTCTTACCACCGTCAAAGAGTCCAAACAAATTACTTTATTTTATTCACTAACATTTTATTCGGTAACTTACTAAAAAATAAAAAACTTTTTTTATTAAGCTCAATAAGCACTGATTTAGTTAGACCGCGTGTAAACATGCACACATCGACTGGTTCTCAACGTTGCCAAATTATAGGTAGACAAATTACACTACTGACTAAACAGTAATTTTTAGAAGACTTGAAAGCATTTCAACAAATAATTTTGCAGTGTTCTTTGTTGTTTTTTCGCGATAGTGTAGAGCAAAAATATAAACATAAAATTCTAAATTAAGAAATATGGGGTAACGCAGTATAAAAGTTGATGAGTGTATTATTAGGTAGGTATACGATTAATGTTGAAGATTAGTAAAGTAATTTCCGTAAAAGCACATACAATAAACAAAAGTCGTCAACAAAAGTATTATGTTACAAAAATCGAGTGGTCATATATATGAGGGAGAAATTGTATAGGCATAGATATAAATATCTGTGTCCGTTTTACCAAACAATAAACAAATCATTGATCAATTCTTCTATATAAGTAGTATTTGTCTAAAAGAGTAGAGGCAGTATATGTTTATATACCCATCTTCCATATTATTCGTTCTTCGTTCAGTTGTGAATCAATCGGATATGTCGCGTTATCAGGTACTCCTCACGTGACGGAATGTCGTGGTCAATTCCATGAAAAAGACGGCACTTACGATACGAGTTATAGTGAAAGAAATTTCCTTCTATTTATTAAAACAAATAATATACTAAAGGAGGAGTTTCAATAATACAAATTATGGGTAACAAAAATATTTAATTTGGAATTGTAAGGCCTGAGGAAGGCAACAGTTTTGCTTTGCCGAAATGTTGCAATAAGAAGGCGAGGCCCGGAGCTTGGCGTGATTTCAGAAAATTACGAGTGTCCCACATTTTTTTTTCCATTTCAGGGATGATTGGAACGTAAACATTACTGTCTTTAGCATCTTCCTCATTATCACGTAAATCCATGTTTAAGGTCTATAATTTGCTCATCGGTCAACATTTCCCTTGCTACAATGCCATGATCAATGCTCACGTATTCGTTAACACAAAATAATCACAAAATATTATTTTAATTTGTTCTCTCTTTGGTAAATTTTGCATATTTTTATCGGATTCATACTCGTGATGAGATTCTGGTTCTTGCTCATGTTTTTCTATAACCATTGGTTAAGTGAAAGATCATCATCCAAGTCATATTCACCTTGTTTTCTTAAAAATCCCCCATGGTTAAAGCAGTTAGCTATGGTTTCTCGGCCAGCTTTTTGCTAAGCCAAATGAATTAAATGTGCGTCTAAATGGTCTACTGAAAAACATGTATTTTTGTAAGTTGCGTCCAACATTTTCATAATAAGAATTTTCCTGTAATAACATTTTAGGGAATGTATTACTCCTTGATCCGTAGGCTGAAGCTTCGAACTTGTGTTTGGTGGCATAAAAATCAACTTGATTCGGTCTAATTCAACATCGGCATATGCTGGACAATTGTCAACAAGAAGTAAAATTTGTATGTTTCCCATTTTCCATTTTTCATCGCATTGGTTTAACTCAGATTTAAAAATCTCCAATGTAATCCAAGCTTTCCTACCAAATTATCTCATACTTTTGTTTTAGTGTAAAAGCTTTACGTTTTTGCTTTTCCATTTTATAGCGCTTCATTTATGTAACTTCACAAAAGCAAAGCAGCGATCGTAAATGAATAAATTACTATAACTGTACTCAACCAACAAAGTCGGGAAAGTCCCATGATCGCCGGCCGTCCGACCGGTGAATCCCCGTTACCAGTCGTCTGCAAATCGAGACAAGTTCGTTTTAAAAGAAAAATACATATTCTAGATTTGTAAAAAGAGGTTCGCTATATCCGGAAGTTCGCTATAAACGGACTCGTTATAACCGGTAAAAAGTATGGGTGTTTATGGATGATTTTTCATATAAGGGAAAATGGTTCCTATTAACCGGAAGTTCGTTATAAACGGGTTCGTTATAAGCGGACTTCACTGTATGCACTTAAGTATCTACGTACGTTGTAATCATTGTCAGAAATGTATGTAATTTATTTATCTTAAGAAATTATAAAGTTATTAATGACTATTTAAAAAGGGGCTTCTTTTTTAATAAAATCAACCCAAACTTGTTAATGAGCTTAAAGCCCAATACATCTGCTTTTCAATACTCACAAATTATTTGTTCAAATATGATTTAATCCAAAGAAATAATCCATTTTTGTGAGAGGAGTAATTAATGAGGAATTTTGTAAAGTAAATAAATTAACTGCTTGTTAGGTAAAGCATCCTGAATCAAATGTTTTTGAAATGCGTAAATGATTTTCAGCATAAAAAGACCTTTAAAATGAGGTATCTCTGGACCCCCGTTCCAGCTGTTATTATGACATTTACAGCTGTCATCGATATGTTGAAATAATCTGTTTCTGTTGGATTTTGCAAAGTCGTTCTGAAGTAATAGGAGGACCACCTAAACTACTTAAACTACCATTTCTCATATTTTAAAATTGTCTCCCACGTTATGCAAGTACGTATCCATCATTTACCTTAATATTCGGGTTCTTATAGTTTTTGAATGTCAAAGCATGAAGAAATATACTCACACCTAATTGCGCATCTTCACAAACATATGATTACTTTAAATGTCTATTAGATACTGGTGTTACCTACATTCCTGCACCATTATATCAATGCTTGTACTTATGTTATACGAACTAACTGTCGTTGGTCACGATATCGACGCTTAAATGACTGGAAGGCAGAAAATTTAAAACGCATTTGTCACTACCATTGATTAAGTGTTGTTTCGTGTTGTCAAAATATTACTTAAAGCTATAAATGATACTTTTTGTCGACATATATTGAACGTATAAATTTTATTATTATATGTATTAAGAAAACTTCCCGGTAATTTATTTATTTATGGCTTGAATTGCATTGACTTACTTATGTGTTGGAACGCTATTCAGGAATTTGTTTTATGTAATATTATTATGTTTATATTAATATTTTGACATACATATGGATTTTAATGATGTTGAGATTCCTAAGCACAAAACACCTTATTATTGGTTTGTGTAGATCTTCAAGGGAATGTCAAGGATGAACAATAACGTTAAAATGAGGGTTCTGAAATTTATGTTTTGAGTAATTATTCAGTGTTTCCTAATATTATTAACTTCTCTTATTTCTTAGTATAATGTATCTAAAGTTATCTACTAAACCGGTGGTGAAATTTTACTACTCTTAATCCTCTGATGAAGACGCTGTGGTTTACTAATTTAACAGTTATGTGAAAAACTAAGTCCTGATTTGCTATAATAGGGATTGTAAAAAAAAATAAATACTATAACAAGTCTGTGGGACAGTGGGCGGTAAGTGTGACTCAATACATATAGGGTAAAGGTGTACCTTCGGGAGTATGCAGTGTGCGTTCTGTGTTAAAAATTAGTACAAAACTGGCGATTCGTGTACTGTTCTTCGTCGTTTAGTTCGGATTGCATGACCTAAATCAGTGCCCCGGAGAAAGTGTGATTAGATCGTATAGCTCAAAAAATTTGAGGCTACTGGTTTGACACTGAACCAGAAACCTGCGGAACGTGCAAGGTCAACAAACTCAGATGAAACAATTCAAGAAACCAGAACTGTCCTAGTGTATCAGCGCTGTATCACGAACATCTTTGCATCGCACTTTGAAAAAAGTTCTAAAACTGCTTCCGTATAAAATCCAACTGGTGCAAGATGTGAAGCCAAATAATCTCAATCTACGCCGTGTTTTTGTTGGAGCGATTTCGGAGGTTCAACAATATTCTACCCATTTGCACTTAAATGGGCACGCCAATAAACAGAATTGCTGTTTCTGGACTTCAGCCAACCCACGATTGCCCAGTTGCCAGCGAAAAGTCAGTAATTTGAGGTTTAGATTATGTTAATTTTAGAAAACATATTTCGCAGTTCGTTATTGCTATTTAAATACGTATTTGTTTCGTCCTATTTTTTTGCTTATTTTTTATTTAAACTTTCTGGCCCACCTACAAAGAACAACAAATTACTGTAGCAGTAGCTCCTAGCTCTTAGAACCTAAATTTCCAGAGTTCGATAAACTAATGGATGTCCATTTAGCACCATGTGGTACGATCCTATAAGGCATATCCCTATTGCGCTAAATAACATCAATACTGGTTCTACATATACGTAGAAATATGTTCAAAATACCACTATGAACATACACTGCCTTACATGATCTTGTGGTGTTCATTTTCACCATTTACATAATATGCCATAATTCATATATTGCAAACATTTTTCAGTGTTGTTTGTGTGTCCGCCTAGCATCTTTGCGTGTCGTTACCAGCCAGTGCCCAGTAGATATGTACAACATGCTCAGCACAACTTAGCTCCATTAGTTATTTTACACCCTTTTGTGTTGGGGCGCTACTATATGTTGTGTTCATATTATACGTATACATTTCTGTTTTTACCTCGTTGAGGTACATGTTCCAGAGTTGTACTCATGCATTAATATCGTTGTCACAGTTGTTTTATTGCAGGTTTTTACGAGTATTTAATGTCAATGGTTTAATAAAACTCGAGTAATAAATATAATAAAATTTGTGCTTCTGGAAAGAATTAAAAAAAGAACTTTCCGAAATGTATTCTTTGGGTATAGTAAGTTCTCATAAATACAATTAAAACACTTTTTACTGAAAGTGTTTTATTTTCAGTCGTCATGATTGTAATTTTTTAAATGCAACGTTTCGGCCATTGATTTTCGCCTTCTTGAAACATCTGAAAGTTTTTCCAAAATCACATAATGTAGGTACATATCAATTTTTTTTAAAGGTATGACTACAGGGCAATGAATTATATTTTGACACCCAGCTAGAGCCGTTATTATAGCCTTATATTTTATATGGAACACTCTATATATTATTAAAAAAAAATGATAGATATTTTTGTTCTGATATCAAAGAAGTATAGTTTATTGACATTAGCTTCAGCTGTTCTTAAGATTTTTTTATTCTAATAATAACTGGAAGGTAATAGACAACTTTTTTATTTAAAGCTTTTTTCCAACTTTCATAGATTAGGCTGTAGATGGGGTGCAAAATATCAACACCCTGTACCTACCTATTACTTAAAATTTTGAAGTTTTGTTTATAAATAAAATTTAGATTTTATATAGGACAAAATTAATAATATATTTGTTTACCAATAAAGCGTTTATTTTATTTTTTGCTCTAAATTTGATGTGGCTTGGACCACGGATCAATTTCTATGGATAGACTTAAAGACAATCTTATAATATATGATATAAAAAAATGAAAAGCACTTCCTCATTATTACATTTTGAGGAGAATAAAATAGCGTTTACAAATTTTCACTACGGCGTTTTGTTTTTGAAAAACCATCATCAACTGGGTTTTTTTAAATACGGCCCTTGTTTTTTATTTTTATTAATTTAAAGCCAATTTCAATTCAGCAATAGGTGGTATATCACTCGTAATGGTTTAAACAAGTTTTCAGTGTTTTTAACTGTTATTTAAAATTATTCAAGAAAAATCGCCATAGTTTGGCACTTATTTTGCGTAAAACATTCATCTGAGAAAGGCATTTTTTTAATAACTTAAAAAAGCACAAAAATTACAACTAAATTTAAAAAAACGCGGACAGAATATAATGTACTGTGAGACAGAAATAAATTGTCAAATAATAATAAATAATTGTGAGTAACGACGAAAGAATGTTTTTGGAAAACCTACTACTTTACATTCAGTCAGTTAAGTGCCAAACTATGCCGATTTTTCTTGAATAATTTTAAATAACAGCTAAAAACACTGAAAAAGTTTTTAAACCATTACCACGTATTTTTTAATTGAAAATGGCTTTAAATTTAACAAAAAAAAATCCAGGGCCGTATTGAAAAAAAAAAACAATTTGATGTTTTTTCAAAAACCAAACGTCGTAGTTAAAATTTGTTAACGCTATATTTTTCTCCTCAAAAAGTGACAATGAGAAAGTGCTGTTCATTTTTTTATATCTGTAAAATTAATGTCAAATATAAATAAAAACTAAAATCGCAATAAATCGTTTTTTGAAAAATTCTCGAAAACGGCTACAGTTAGTTTACTTTTGAAAACGCCATTTAAAAGGTGTTTAAATTGTACAACTAATTTAACCAACATTGTAACTCCTACCGTTTCCAAGATTCCAATGCTACCCCATTGTTATCTTGGACACAGTGTATATCAAACAGAAAATGACAAAAAATCCAAACATTACTTGTCTTATTAATTCCTAATACCTTTCCAAATTTTTTGGTTAATTTTTTAAAAAAAAATTCAGTAGCAACAATTTTTGATTTAGAATATAAAATCTCTAAAATTTAATTAAAATCTGAGAGCAGAAATGTGTATTCAATTACTAGGTAGGTTGCCAAGCACATCGAAATTTCGGATTAAAAATTGCATTCTCATATTGATGATCAGTTTTATAGAAACAACAAAAGGTATTCCACACTATATTTTTTTACATAAGCCAGTTTTCCTTCTAGGGAATCAAGTTCAGTTTCATTATTAGCTAAAGAGAACTGACCTTTGAGAGTTCTCCCCGGATCGGGAATTGAAACTAGGCTTCTGAGGCTAAGAGTCTGAAAATTCACTTTGACATAATATTTAGAACTTTGCAAACTTCTTTGAGATATTTTTCGATATTTGTAAGGTTTCCCTAAGTCATCAGGAAAACTTTAGCATTTAAATTTCATTTGTCTAGAATTTTTAGAAAGAAGAGGAAACAGACGTATGGCTGTTTCTGAAAAGCAAAGGAAACACATGACAAAATTATATATGTATACCTACCTACCTATACTTTTATCATTGATGTACCAGTCCCATATTTCCAAATTTCGTTATCAAATGCACAAATTTAGCTTGAAATTGTACGCATTTCACTACAGAGTGGAGTGTAGAATGCAAAACAAAAAACAGATATATTGTTGCATTCGTCAAAACACCGTCAACTCAATTTGTTGTTGTCCAGTATCAAGCTGTGTCAATATGACTATGAATTTGCCGTTTTATAATACACAACACTTAATCATTCGCTCAGAAGTCAATTTCATCTGTTTTTTTCTGATAAATTGTCATGTACTTGGTAGGTATATGCCGTTTATATAAGTTGATTGGAAATATTGATTATTTTAAATGCATTGTTAAAAAGATAAATTGTTTCTTCAATAGTATAAAAATATAAGACTAGATTTGGCCAAAAATTTAAATTTAAAACTGTCTTCTGTGCGCACGAAACTTATTAATTAAATGCTGACAATGTGTGGGAATTGCTTCATATTTCCGAAAATTTTCTTTGGAACATTATCTTATTTGTAGTTTTTTTTAATGGTATGCTGTTCTTAGCAAATTAACCAGGGAAAAAATGGTATCTGTCATACCAACAACTAACTATTTCATATAAAAGAAAACAAACAAAAACTTTCGAAGTCAACTCCAAAAATTCTTTAATTATGTACAAGGAAACTAGGTTCGGTTTAACAAGCCATCATCAGTCCTACAATAAAGATAAAAACGAACGCATAAGAGAAACAAAACGTAAAATGGACAACAAATTTATAAGTAAGTTCATAAACGTACCATTTGACAAAAACATCTGTGTACAGAAAACATATCAAACTCTAAAGAATAATACACCAAAAACAACTAACAAACACGAAAATATCATGTGTTAAGTAAATAGAATTAAAATTCATCTAAGCTTAGATACCAAATATATCAAAAGGGAAAAAAAATCGAAGAACGTTTATCCTTTTTCTGTAAGTACAGTATGTCCAAAAAGAATTGAACTGAAATGTGTCAACAGTTGCTTGTGATTCATTAGTTTTGGTGATAATCAGAATTCGGAAAATGCAAAATTAGGTACTTACACTAATCATGGCAGAATCAAGTGGGAAGCTAAGAATCGAAATCTTAATGATTGTGGACAACGGTGACAGAAAACGGAGTTAAAATGTTTGCAAACTTTTTCAGGAAGTGTATATCTTTAAATTATATAAAAAAATTTACACAACTGTAGCCTCAGGAGGATGGCATTAAAAATTTATACTGTCTTGTTAGCCGCATCCGTGGACATACTGTATATAGAATTCCAGGACGGTAATTCCAACTACGCTATTTCAAGGAATAGGAGTTTTGTTGTTAACCGTTGTTTTATAAAATTCCCAATAAATGAACCTCACTTTGTTTATGGAATTGAGTTGGACTTAGGAATCCGAATAATTGTAGATAATTTTTTGTGCACAACAATCTAGGTGAATATGATTGCTATTACACCACCCAACAAATTTATTTCCAATCCATACCATATACACTTGTTTCCTCTTGTTGGTTGGGACATAATTTTTAATTTTTCAAACCACAAGCGCAGTGGGCATGCAAGGCACCGACTATATGGAGATGATAGTAGTACATGGGCGACTGCGACCAGTACGCGCGTTTAGTTTAATAAATTACGTACAACACGAACAGGAATTTTGTATGTTGGTTTGTATGTAATAAATTAGGCACTTTTAGCAGTTTAGCATACCTGCAATGGACTTTTTTTCATGTATATACCTTTATATGTGTATGCGAAATGCATGAAATTAATTGTAGACAAGTTGTATGTGTGAGGTGATGGGAATTTATCATTTGTAAATTTGTGCAAGGAAGTGTGGATCTAAGTATTTATGTAAATTCAATTATACTCGAAAAACACCCAGGATACGAGTATTAACTGAACTAATTTATTATAGTCATCAATGAAACCATACATGTTTAGGAGCTACAAGCATCATCATCAGTAGTGATTGCATTGTGAAATTAGTAAATTAAACTTTTAGCGCAATAAAGGTAGAAATGTCATGTGAATTTTACTTTTTCCTTATTATAAATAATTTCCCCTTGTCGCTCGTTGAAAACTAACCGGTAAGCGAAGTTGCGAAGTTCTAGCCCAACCCAAAATTGCATCTTTCATTTCTTATTTGAATTTAATTAGCAAAATGTTGTTTTTAATCTGCAATATTTTGATATATTATTTGTAACGTCTATTCAAATCTATATTAACTGATATTTTGATTGGCGTTGCAACTATATAACTATTCATGTCACTCATAAAGCTTGTTATTTCTGTGTGGCGAATGCGATATTAATAATAGCTCACGGCTTGATGGATGATGTCTAATAAGCTTGTGATTGAAGTCTTTGGTTTATATTTAAGCTGTCATTGTCCTTGACAGTGTACTTATAATAAAAATAATTAATAAAATAGTTAGTTTAGTTTACAATGTACAGATAGGCTACAATTTCAATAATAATAAAAATCGCAATCTTACGATTACGAAGACTTCACGTAGAGCAACAGATATACTTACTTTTTAAAATTGCCGTTATATGCTGACGCACAGAACCAAAGGTAAAATAGGCATATTCGAATGCCAAATGTGTCATCTTGTGTCATTGAAAAACCATTTTGCCACAATTAGTTCAAGTGAACAGTATTAAAATAAGAATAAGTATATATTAGGAGTTTTTTTAGATATAATACCAGATCACGAAAATCAAAAAGAACGACAAGGAGAGGCAATGCGAAAACTTAGAGCTGCTAAAAATGATCCTATAAATCTGAGGAAGAAAAACAAAAGGACCGTAATCGATATCATAGAAGCAAACAAGATGGAAAGATTAGAACAATCAAATAAATGACAGAGAGACAAAAGAGACAGTAAAGGAAAGATTGGAGATAACGGAGCAAAACGTATTACGAAAAAAAAGGCGCACCAAATTGTGGAAAATTTGAACAGACGAAATCAAGGAATAAAGAGAAAAGAGGAAAAAGAATAAATACAGAATGAGGCTTAAAAGATTTCATCGCACTCCAAAGAAAAATTCACCACGAGGAAACGTTAACAATCTAATTATGGAAGAAACAAATAAAATTTCTCCAAGAGTGAAGAAGAAGCTAATTTTTTTAATTATGAGAGTATCAGGAAAAAAACAAAAACGGAAATTCTGGAATTAAATCTCATGAGATATTACAAAAAAATATGTCTCAATGGTATCTCAAGAAAATCACTTCTTCCTTTATTAAAAATCAACATATAAAGTTTTATAAGAGAATGGAGTCTTATTCATACATAAAGAAAACAGTTGTAGCATTTCTTGAAAAAGAGTGCGTACCGTAGTTTATGAGAAATGGTGCACAAAAAGGTATAAAGTAGTCATCAAAAGAGCAGAAAAGAATTGTATGAAGAGAGTGATAGAAAAGAAATTAAGTACAAAGGTCGAAGTTTTAGGACTTCTGTAAGAATCGGGCAAACCTTTTTCTTGCATGTTAGGAATATTAAGTTAAAGGCAATACAAAATGTGAAAGAAAATTTTATAGAATCTGTAGGCGCGTAGATTTTGATAAGAAAGCACACACATCTTTTTTCTTTTGTAATAACTTTACTTTCATGAAAAAATTGACGATTTGCTATTTTATAAATTTTTCCCTTTAAATGAGCCTCAACACCATAGTCACCGTGTTTAGACTCCATAATGAAGCAATTAATATTATAGGAAAATATATCAAGTCTATTTTCACTTTAAGCAACATCAGACAGACTTACACTTCAAAGATCTTGGCGTATGCACCTAATGCAAAGTTCCCGCCCAGCTTTCATACATCAAATCAACATCCTGCTCCACTATATTTTTTCTTCTGTATTCGTGATCTGAAACAACAAAACCTCCTACTCATTAATTTTGCAAAACTCCCGTAAGGTCGCATTTTTCCAGTTAATTCTCGTAGAAATACATAATGTGAAAATAACTAGCAAATATTTAAATTCCTTGTTCTTCACTTACCACAAATAAATGACAAAAAATGTTGTTTGCATTTTTTTTTACAAAATTCCAACCAGAAAAATGCACATTGAATAGAATCCGAGGCAGAATGCTGTTGGTTGTATATTAGATGTTTTTTTATTTCTCTGCTTTCTAGTATAATATTGATTGTCCCCGTGGAAACAGCAGATGATGCAAAAAACAAAACTAAAGTACACAAGAAATACAAATGACTCCAGATATGTGGTCTTAGTCGAGGTAACATTTTAAACTAAACGATGTTTGAGACAAAGCTTTTTGTATCAGTGTAGGATTAAGCATATAAAATGTGGAAAATACTGCCTGGATGGAATAATTGTATATACTGTACTTCAAGTCAAATGACTATTAACAAAACACATTTTAAGAAAAAATACGTTGAGAAGCTATAATAATAATAAAAGAATTTATTGGCATAATGTGAGTACACAAAAAAATATATATAAATACGAGGGTTGCCTTTTATATTTCGGGATTTGGCAACCCTGGTGTTGCAATCTGGCAACTGACAGCTCTATCGTAAAGTTGGACATTTTTGAGGTTATACGTACTCGGAACGTTTTGACATACGAGCGCTATTTGTGTTGTTTACAATAACTTAAAAGATTCATCTCGGCCCAAAAATGGAATTAAATTGTGAACATTTTCGTGCGATTATTTTTTACCACTTTCGACGTGGATTAACTCAGCAACAGTGCATAGATGAACTTAATTCAATTTTTGGCGATGAAACTCCATCAAGGACCGGTGTTTATCGATAGTATGGTGAATGCAATCGTGATCGTAGTTCACTCCAAGACGAATTTCGTGAAGGTCGTCCAAAATCAGTTGTTGTTCCGAAAACTATTGATGCTGTGCGCGACCTGATATTCCAAGATCGTCATGTGACCTATCAGATTGAGACAACCTTCGGCATTAATGGGACCAGCATACATTCAATATTGCATTAACATTTGACTGTCAAAAAAATTTGTTCGCTTTGGATCCCACACAATTTGTCAATCGCTCAAAAATGGCTCGTGTCGATTGGGCGAAAGGAATGCTCGAAAAATACGATCGCGGTGCTTCGAAACACGTCTATGACATCGTGACAGGTGATGAATCGTGGATTTACGCGTATGAGCCCGTAAGTAAACAGCAGTCGACTGTATGGGTGTTTCAAGATGAGCCAAATCCAACAAAAGTAGTTCGCGCACGAAGCACTTCCAAGCAAATGGTCGCCTGTTTTTTCCAAAAAACTGGACATGTCGCAACCGTACCAGTAGAACAACGCAGAACAGTCAATTCTGAGTGATACACAACCATTTGTTTGCCAGTTGTCTTCCAAGAAATCAAGAAAACCAACCGCCGAAAACGGATCCCTCTTCACCACGACAATGCGACACATCGGATCAAACAACTGCATTTTTGAGCACCCAAAACATCGATTTGATGAGTCATCCGCCGTATAGTCCTGACTTGGCACCGAATGACTTCTTTTTATTCCCGTACGTAAAAAACAAACTGAGAGGTCAACGTTTTTCGACACCTGAAGAAGCGGTTGCTGCATTCAGAATGCATGTTTTGGAGATACCTCAATCAGAGTGGCAAACCCTCGTAAAGCTGATACAATCTTATTTTAAAAGATACAAACCGATTTTAAGAAGATACAATCTTATGTTCAAAATGATACAAGCCTATTTAAAAAAGAAATGCCAAAAGGTTCAAGCAAAGCAAAGCCGCTTTTCAGCAGGGACCTAGGATACCTAATATACACATAAAAAATTACTAAAAAATATTTAAAAAAAAAACAAAGATAAAAGTATTCAATAATAATAAACTACGAAAACAATAATCAAAACAATTAGACTGTAGTTATATAATAACTGCTTCCTAAGCTCAAATAATCACGATCACATAGCATTCTATCATTTTTTATTCATACCAAAAGTTAGCTAGAATCGGATCATTATACGCTACCCTGCACTTTTTGTACAACGAAAAGTGAATTGAAGCCAACGCAATACGTACTAACACTACTTGCAACCAACCAATCATTTCTGTCAATCTATATATGTCATCAACGGAGTTTTCAAAGATCTATTGTAAATATATTTGAAACCTGAAGGTGTTTTGACATAATACTTACGGATTCACGATGAATTTCATGTCATAGGTCCTTTCCTTCTCTGATATGGTTCATGTAATTTAAGTGAGAAGCAGCCTAATCTCTATAAAAATGTGCATCTTGTCCCCAAAAACCCTAATCTCTCCTGTCGCATAAACGATGTGCCCCTGAGAAGAGAGAGAGGAATCCTCGGAAGAATCTGCTTAGTAGCTAATTCACACCTCGGGAAACTGCCGAACAAACTCAAATTGATATTTAAAACAGTGAGAGTTTAAAGTCGGAGTAAACGAGTTGATTTTGAAGTCTTTAACTTGGCTAAGACAATATATATGATGTCCCATCAAAAGAATACGGAAACTTGTGACGAGATTTCCAAGGAGCCTCAGGGATTTGTGTTATAAAATGCTTCATGATGGGAGAATATATTGTGTTCCACCAGTTGCTCTTCTTCTTTCTCTTTCAGATTATTAGAAGAATTTGTAGGAATCATAGACACACGATGGCAAAACAGACCGAACCTAGTGCCACAAATTTTGTCACAAAACTAACACACCCAATCTTTTGGACTTCTCCTTCGTTGGAATACGCCTGTGCGTGAAATATGCGGTTGAGGCCTTCAAAAACCATGTTTTAGAGCTATCATCTTCTGACGGGAAAAAGTGTTTTGAAGGGTGGTTTCATCGCATGCAAAAGGGGAATATTTTTGATATAATTAATTCGTTTGTTCTTTCTATTCTCAATACATAAATAACAACCCTCTATATTTTCTAAGCTTAGAGATGGCATAATTTTAGGCGCAAAATATTCAGAAGCCGATCCTGCATAGTACTATTCGTAAAGTGCGTGTTACACTATACGATACAGAGCGATTTAGTAGTGTCGTTAGAGCTCTATGTACATATCGCTTTACAATCTGAGTCGGAAGTTGAATCCGGTTTGGGAATAAATTAGTATTTTGGATTTTAATCTTATATTTATACAAGTTAGTTTTTATATAAAATAAAACCGTTCCTATTATATTATATAAATACATTACATAGGTGGTTATGTACCCTTTTCATTAGACCAGTTACCATTTATGGACTCTTAGTAACGCATCTTCGTAATACGGAAACTGCGTATACGATGTTATTTATTATGTCCCTTTCATATACCTAGATGCGATTTTAGTTGCTCTTGTTACATAATACGTCATTATTTTCTAAATGGGACTCGGTATGTTTTGTATGGGAATTTATTGGAGCGATAGTTTAGTGAATAGAAGAATCTGGATTATATTAACCGCAATAAATTTTGTGCATTATTACTCTATTGAATTCACATTATCTTCCGATTTACTTTGATCTTAAGGCTGTTTGATCTGGATTCAAATACAAAGGTATAGGAAATGGCTAATTATGCACCTATTTTTTAATCGTTGTGAAAAATTATTTTTAAGAATATAAAAAACACTTAATTCTATAGGACTAAAACAAATTACTATTAACACTTCTTTTGTTTAACTCCCTAACAGGGAGTTCATCGTTTGCCGTTAAGTTTGGTGCATGAACAGTTCAGTATGCTTGATGTACAGCAGCGAGTCTGTCCGGAAAGGCTTCACATGTGGCCTGAAGGTTTTTTTTTGGTCCTTTCTTGGCGAAGACCAACATTTTAATGTGTTGACCGTCTCGTATCTTTTAGTTGATACTTGGGCCTCTAAAAAGAACCATATGAAAATGTGCATGTGTTTAAGACGATTTGGTACCCAGCGGACCCTATGAAATAGTGGATATGGGCCTGGATCAGTCCGACCCTTTTTAAGCATGATGTCGGAGGCAGTCAAGGCAATCAAGAGTCAACTTATCGTGAGAATAGTTTTTATGGCTCCTTTTCAATTGAAACGTTTGCAGCAAAGTAATATAATCTTTCGTAGCGTTAAAATCTCTTGACCGTCAGTCCATGAGCCACACGTTGTGACTTTCTCCGTTGAGTCGAATAAAGCCATAAGCAGATAAGAGCTAATTCGAAGGGTTATCTGCTACTTGAAACTCTGAGATATTTTGCCAAAATAATTTAGTCGTAGAAAACGTTTAATGGGCGATATTTCTGTGTTTATTTTGTAACAGCTTTTAGAGAAATTATATATATAAAACAGAGAAAGATAGACATATAATTAGCTGCACAGTCGGTGGAAAATGTAATTTATGGCACAGTTGAAACTTTAAAGTTAGAACGATACAGCTTTTGATCTTCAGTTTTAGAGTTGTTTCGGAAATCTTAAAATATAATTTAACTATCTCAATTTCCGCAATAAATTTCACGCAAACATCTAACGCATCAGCAACTTTTTCTGTGTTAAAAGTACAGCTTATTGGGTATATCAAGTCAGACATAGAGAACGATATTATAATATGCCGTAAAATAGTCTTTTTCAGGATGCAGACGATTAAATGTTACCGTAGAAACAGATATTTATCGGACAGAGATGAATATCATGCGTTGTAAATTGCACACTGTTGCAACTTATTTGTGATTTGTTAACTGCCAGGTATCGAGGTACCTACTTGTTATAGCGTTGTATAAATCGTAAATCATGTCGCGATTTCCTTAAGGAAAATTAAAGTAGACAGGCGCTATTTTAACTTGTTCTTATGCTATCTTATTTTACATTGTTACACGTTTAGTTTGTTTTAGTTTCGCACGAGATTCAGTCAAATTAAATGGCTACTCATGCATAATAAAATATTGCTTTAAATGGTTTTTGTTATATTCTGGAAATACAAGAAACAGGACTAAATACATTTTTGTCGGACCTAACTGAGTCCTTCAGGAATTTAAACTCTTTCTCTGTGTAGTTAATTATTAGTCTGTCTCATAAAGTTGAAAAGAACAGATGACTATGATTGATTCCGGGGTTGAGATTATTAAAATCAATTGATTAAAATCAGATTTTAATTAGTATGATTAAAAAAAATTAATATTAATTTAAAAAGGAGTTTTAAAATTTGAACAAAAAATAAAACCCAGACGCATTTTTATATGGACCACCAATATAGCTGATTATTTAAAGAATCAAAAAAACTATCGACAGATTTATTACGTTGTACCTCTACTGAGACATTAACTTCACATTTTTTTTTTGCATGTTGGTAACATTGACATTGGCTTTTGTTATCCTTCAACGTCAATATCAACATTTTTATTATTTGACAATTAACTGAGAAGTTAAGTACTAACTGAGCACCAGTTGACCCTATCACATCAGTTCAACTAAACAAAGAATTGAGGCTAAGCTGTGCTAATTTAGAAGACTGTGCCTCGCATCATTAACTACTCTTTGGTTTTCAAGAATTGGTTTTCAAGAAGAATGTTCTAGGCTGTTGCAGCTGATAACTTCGGAAAATATCAGCAATTTTCACTGACTTTTTCTTTTTAAAAATTCTAGACACAGTGAACTGAGAAACTAACCTCACAATGCTTCTTAGCATTGCTAATTTTCGCCGGTTTTGTTTTATAGAAAATGCGAGTGAGGTGAACGGTAGGTGATCGGTATTAATAGCATATAGTTACCGTAAAATTACCGACCTTACTTTAGTGTAGAATCATTTTAAGTAAGTTTTATCCACTTTTAAACAAATGTTTATAATTATACAAAGAATTCATTTACAAAATGCCACTCGTCATAGTTGTCATTTTGAATAATTTTGTTCGATTTTTGCATCGTTGTCAGATTTAGTTTATGCTAGTTTAAAATATGAAATACTAATTTAATTAATTAATTCCTTGTGATATAAAGTAACAAGACTTTCTGTTATGTTGGAAATTTGTTTCACACTACCATGCTTTTACCAGACGGGCTGTTTCGTTGATCCACAACTCATCAGTGGCAGGCAGTGTGACCCAAATTTCCAACATTTACGAAGAACTTTTACTAGCACGAGAGATGTATGACAAAGAGATGTTCTTGGCCTGCTCACACGAGATGTCGCCAAAAACATCTCTTTGTTAATTTAATTAATTTATCGGCGAGAATATTTTCGTAAAAGTAAATTGAAACTAAAACTTGGATAATTTAAGTTTTTGGTTAATTAGGTATTGGTGATTGATTGATTGATTTCAGTATTACGCGAATAAAGAGTAAATAATATTTCAAATAAAGTGTGGCATCCGCGATTTTCGTAATTTTTCTTGGTTGTTGCCCGATTTTGATTGAATTGAATGAAATATAAATAATATGAAATTTTTTCAACAACCAAATGTTAACTTGGTGAAATTAATTTTTTGTTTAATTAAGCATCTGCGCATGTGTTGGGTGTAAATATATTTCGGATTAATTACGGTATTGCGCGAATAATGAGTACGTGGTGGATGATGGCGATAATTTCAAAAAAAGTCTAGCAGCAGATCATTGTAAGTTATTTAAGCGAGTAGATCCCATA
Source organism: Apoderus coryli (assembly GCA_911728435.2). Lineage (NCBI taxonomy): Eukaryota > Metazoa > Arthropoda > Insecta > Coleoptera > Attelabidae > Apoderus > Apoderus coryli. The sequence goes on from OU452199.1 coordinate 36,268,399, forward strand.
AGAGAAGCACAAGAATCATTTTTCTTTTCTAATGACTTTATTGACGATTTGGGAACTATTTTAAAAATGTTTCCCTTCAAAGAAGCCTTATCAAAAGTAAACGTTGCATTGCGTCCGACACTGTTTCTTAGTAGTTTTACCTACGGATGTATTTTGTTCCAATGACAAAGAAAAAACTAATGTATGATAACCAAAGTATCAGTTGGTCTACAAAAAAATCATCTGACCACATAAACGTTATACCATTTAGATGCCAAGTTAAGATCAAGCATTAACTACATAACAAATCTCAGAAAGATACCAACAAATAAGACGAGCTCATTAGATAGTTTTAATATGGTAAGCCACGATGTTAAAAATGCGATTCCATTCGTCCAGCGCAACCAAAGCATTACAATCTTTGCATAACATTTGTTTTATAGACTGAAACATTAATTAACAATGTTAAATAACTAAAAGGAGGTTTGTATTCGGGTTATTTTTTTATTTTAATTTGGACCACGCTCTCTATGTATAGGTACCTGTCCATCCATTAAGCGTGGAAATGGAATTTGATGTATGGGGAATGTGCGTTAAAGAAACAGGGTCGGTTAGAATGCGGTATCAAATAAATTTATATCTATACGAAAGTTTCATTCGAAAGTTAACAATACTTCATTAAATGTGGATGGAATTAGCTTATAGAAGATCTTTTTTAAAAATTTCCTCAATAGATTCTTTGATTTCTTCTGGTGACTGAAACCTTTGAGTACACGGTCGTCGCGACTAACTTTTTTAAGACATGACTACACGGAAAAAAGAAAGTATTTAATGTAAAGCCAACAGCATTAATTTAAGAGCCTCTTGACTTTGATATGATTCTAAGAAATAATTTTTTACATTGAGACATTCAGTTCTTTGGAAATTTGCTCTTACTCCTAAGTATTATTACTTCATTCTGAATTAAAATATTGTTTCAAATGAGATCATAACTCTCACAAATATAAATCACAAATCTTTAGATTTGAAGATCCACTGCCATAAAATGATGTTTTATTGTTTTTGTACCATGCCCTTTAAGCTTTTAGATATAATACAGGTAACGTCAAATTAAGGAATCCATGTTCTTAAATTAAAATACTTCAACATCTAAACAAGGAGTCTATACTCTTACGACAAGATACCCTGATTTCTCAATAAGGAATCCATGCTCTTAGAATAAGGTATTCTAACGTCTAAATAAGGATCAGGTAACGTCGAATTATGGAATCCATGTTCGTAATTTAAAAAACTTGAACATCTAAACAAGGAGTCTATGTTCTTAGGACAAGAAACCCGGATTTCTCAATAAGGAATCCATGCTCTTAGAATAAGGTATTCTAACGTCTAAATAAGGATTTCATGCTCACAAAGTAAGAATCTCATCACTTAACAAGAAAGATATGTGACCTCTGAGCAAATCTTTTAAACTCTTCCTTACAATTCATATGATTTCTACGTGAAACATAAATATATTCAAATAAATCTACAAATATTTTAATGCAAGTAATTATTTTTCAATCAAAGGTTAAGGGTGTATTTCATAAGAAACTATATACCATTTATTTTCTAGCTATAAGCTCCATAATCTAAAACCATGGTGTTATATTTTTAAAGCCTCTAATATTCATATTAATCATATTTGACTCACTTTTTTAAAGTTAGATTCAGCTGATTTGGCCTAAACTTACGTAATGTACCGGTTAATCCATTATGGGTACTTTATTTTTGGTTTCTTAGTTATTATTAAAAAACTCAAACGCATAAAAACTAATCAAAACCGTATCACCCGGACCAGCTTTCATGTGATACAATACAACTTTGTCACTTTACTCCAAAACATCTGACTCTAAATACAATAAAGGTAATACAGCATGAAGATTAAAAATATGTATATATCATGGTTTTAAATTGTGGAGTGAGTTTATAGCCAGATATTAAATGATATAAGTTTCATATAAAAAGTATTTTTAACCTGCGATCAAAAAATATTTTGCAATAAAATCGTTGTAACTGTTTTTCGATATACTATACAAATACATAAAAATAACCAAATAATGCGATCTGTATTAAAAATAATGTTATTTTCAGTTTTGCTGCTGATTTACATTAAATTATACATTTCATACGCCTGTATTATATGTATCAACCATCAATACTGCAAGTGATTAGAAGGATTATAAATAAAAATCAGAATTCAGTTATTGTCTTTTATTTGAAAAAAATATTCACTTTTCTATAAAACAAATACCTAACATAAATTAATCCCAAAAATTTTATTCGAGCGATACAAAATGCCCATTCTCTATGATATGTATAATCTTAGGAATCTCATTTTTAAACTCATTAACGGAATACACTTTCTTTCTCTCAGATTTATTAATTTCGTATGCTCTATAATGAGTATTAAATATTGAAGAATACCATAAGGTGCAGCAAAAGTAAACATCTTTGTAGTCTTCCTTATTTACGAGGATGTCCTCAATTTGACAAAAAATCGGCATATCATCGTTATATTCCAGTAATATAATTAGGGTCAGTTCATACCTAATACTGTTGATTTCATAAAACTTAGTGCTGAAATACTGATCTAAATCAATTTGTAAATAATTTGGAATAAACCGTTTTTTTTCAACATAATTTTGTAAACCTACTTCAATAGTATCAGTAAAACCTTCACTTGCAAAGAATTTCGAGCAAACGGAAAACTGGTTTTTTAAGGCTAATGTATATGGGATATTTTTGCGACATCTAACATTTTGTGCAATATTTTTAAATTCAGCGTGCTTTGCTTCGAATCTCATGCATGATATTAACATTGGAGGGCCAACATTTAAAGCCACACGAGCATAGTGTAGTAAAAAATGAAACTTAGGTTTGAGGGTAGAATTGCTTAATTTTAGAAATAACTGATGATGTTCTTCTACTAGACTTTTTAGATAATCTAAGGTTTTAGACTGAATGTGCAAAGATGTTAAAATCTCAGTAATATCATAGAGGGTAAGGTATAATTTCCAAATTTCATCATTACTAGGAACCAAGTCCCCAACAATGAATCTAAAATGTCGGACTAAACATAGCATCTCTGAAGCAGAGAGGATAATACAATCTTTTTGTAATTGTTCAATAGAAAATCCAGGAGGTATATTTTTTTCATTAGTATTATAAGCGGCATATTTAATTCGGAAATTTAAAGTATCTAAATCGAAGTATTTTTTGGAAATCAGTTGGTTGATAATTAGGGACATATCATATCTATGAACTCCTTCAAACAAGTCATGCATAATGTCGCAACTTATATTCTTGTAAACATGAAAACTGTTTATGTTATTCCATACGCATTCCTCTTTTAAACCAATTTTTTCCTGAAGATCAAGAGTATAAGAATCAACATTGCGTATTTTTTCTTGATTTTCTTGAACACCAATCTTCATTTCATCTTTTGAGCACGTACAAATGCGACAGTAATGTTTTGCATTAAAGCTTTCAAAAAAACCCAGTATTGAATTCAATCCAAGATTGTCTCCTATAATTGATGTTAATATAAATCTAACGTTGATATTTTTGTTATTTATTTGCACGGTTATACCATGTTCTTGTAAAAAATTTAATTCATTTATCAATTTATGGAAAATTTTATGATTTCCAAATGAAGATCTATCACCAGAATAAAAAATTAGTGCTAAAAATATGTTTTCTAATTTAGATGCATAAGCAGGTGGGATGGTAGAAAGAGTATAATAGACAGCTCCAATTTTATAGGCTCCTGCATGTGATCCTAAAGGATTAAGAATTTCAAAATCATCAAAATATATAACAATAGGGAAAACAATTTGACATTCTAAATTTATATTTAATTTTTTCCAAAGAGTACCATTTACAACATTTAGCAAGTCATCATTATGTACAGCAGCTATTTTTTTTTGGTAAGTTAAAATAGAATCAAAAACTCCTGGTTGTTCCAAAAATAATGTAAGTGTTTTTGAAATTGGTATAAAATAACATAAATTATTTTTTAGGTTCATAGTTACTTTGTTCTCTTTTAGTTTATTAACATGTGTAATGCCCAATATTTGACTCACTGGAGTGATAAATTTATTACAATTTTCAAAAAAACGAATCCGTTTAAATTCGGTATTCATGCTTTTAAAAGGATCTCGAATTATTTTAAACATGTTTTCAATACTTTCATTTAAAGATTTATTATCAGATACCTGAAAACTTGTTAAACATATTTCATACAAAGGATCTAATAGACCAGTAGAAGTAAACTCAGAAACTAAATCAATAATAATTTGAATTGTAGATCTATTCATAGACTTAATAGTATAAAGCTTAGCCACAAAAGTATGCACTTTTTGATTCAATAATTCCTTAAAAATTCTTATTTTATTTTTACTATCATCCTCTTCTATATCCGTCTGATTAATTACAGGAAACTTTTGTGTATCAAAATTTTTAGATTCTTTGCTTATATTCTGATTGCAAGATGCATTATTAGTTTCTACTTGTTCGTCGAGCTTTTGACTTTTTTCAGCTAAACAGTGTTTGGAGTTTACGTGTTTTCTAAAACTTGATTTTTTATTGTAACGTCTATAGCAACCAGAGAATGGACAAACAAAATTATTCGACAATGCATGAGAAAATTCTATGTGAATAATATACTTATTTAATGTAGCAAAATTTTTGGGACAAATTATACACTTCATGTTTTTAATCGCAGGAGGAACCTATGATATCTATGATACTGGGTATTTTTTTATCATGTAGAGTAGATATTTTATAAATTCCTCGTTGAATAATTAAATAAATATGTTCACTTTCGGGAGGATACTTTATATTTAATACATGAAATAGCTTAAATAATATGTCTAAAGCTTTCTCACAGTTGTCGAATTGATACCGGATCTCGTCTACGATGATAAAGACCTGTGCAACCTCAAACAAGGACGGTCCAATAAACAGCAAATAGGGTTGCACTGTTCTTCCTTTTTCTTTAGCTATGTTTTGTTTAGAGACAATTGCTTTCTGAACATCCCTTGCTTCCTATAAAATTAAACATGTGATTAACATATATTTGACTTAGGTAATAGTTTAAGTTTCTAACTTTAATATGAAGAAACATTCCTTCGATGCTTTCCAATGTTGAAAATTTCCATAATGATGTTCCCAGTTTAATTTTCCCAGTAGGTGGAGCTATGTGGTTAAGCAGGAATAGCTCCACTGGCAATAAGTCGCCTAAAAAGATTTATAATTTTATAAAAACAGGAAAGTTTTATTAAAAAATATTTTTTTTTATCATGGTGTCTTGAGATGAGGTTCCAAATGAAAACAACATACACATTCGTTGAAATGTAATGAACGAAAACGTAATTTGATACTAAATTATAATAACCTTTTTATTTCCACTTTTTTTTGTTTCCTTATGGAACCTTAACTCAGGAAATGAAATAGTTACAATTCAATATACAGATACTAGTGAAATATAGGTTACCTTCTTTGTCTTTAATGTTCTCTAATAATTCTATTGCATACGGATCACGAACTGAGTTCCCTCGTTTCTCGAAAATTTCTTTGAAAAATGTTTTATGATGGAGGAAAAAATTCAAAGCATTTGCTGGATATAATTTCTCGAAATCCAAGTTAACCTAAAACGTATCCAATGAATGTAAATGTAGTATCCCTTGCACCGAAAGTAAAGTAAAAATGTGACTTCTTTGTTGATAATTATTGCCACATTAATTAACGAAAAAGTAGAAAATCTATTAGCTTATTTGGGAAAATTATTTTGCTCTATGAATTTGGTTGTTTCAGCATAAATGTTTTTTGCAAATATAAAGTATAAAAATATTCAGACATGCAAATCTGCACAAAATACCCTGATCTCAAATAGACTAAGCTAGAGCTGGAAGATGATTTACAATAGCATAGGTTTAAATAATCTTTCTATGTTGAACAACCAGTCCAGTTCAAAGAGACGTTCAATGACAGGAAATTAATGTATAATTCCACAAAATTACTGTTACTTGGAAACCACCCATAAATGTTTCCAACGATCAGCGCTCATCGCCAGTGACAGTAACAACATGAACTCGACATTATACAAAAGTTACACATAAAATATGCTTGTTTTAAGTTTAACGAATTGATATTTTGGTTGTAATTTTATTGATATATGACAATTCAATATATAACAATTGACATAAAATAACCATATTTGATGTGTAACTACTATATTTATGATGGTTGAGCTGATGTTGCTACTGATTATGAGTTCGAATCATGTTTGATTGGCCCGCAATAAACGAAAGTGCTTTGTGGAGTTATACTTTAATTTAAATTTACTAATATTATTAACTATTAAATCAAAAATCATACAAGAATATCTGCTCGCAAATCTTTCAGAATTGGCCACTCCTCGTAAAACTCGGTTGCTGTACTATAAACACATTCTTTTCTCATAATATACGTGTTTTGCCATTTCTCGATAACAGAGCTCCAAGGTTCCACATTTGTTTTTAACCAGAGCCAATCTTCCTTGTTTCCTTCGCCAATACAGGGGTCTACGCAATAAAAAAAAAACCGAATTGTTGAAATATCCCAAGAAAACATAGTACTAATTACCTAATTTAGTTTCTAAAATTAAGTGTATTGTTTTTTGCAGACCAAGAATGTTCCTTTAACTCCGAAAAAATATGTTTTAAATTGAGTTTTTATCGTTATAAAACTGTGCATTGCATTTCTTACCTTCTAATTTCGATACTTTTTTCCTGTTAGTTTCTGAAAATGTAATGGCATTTCTTTTCTTTGTGTCCCCCGACAAAAACCTTATATTTCTAACTCTGTTAGGTAATTTTCCTTTGGCCTTCTGAGAGCGACCAGTTGCACTATCCATTTTCAAAACTGCCGGTATATAATAAGTCCCAATAAATTCATTTGGGAACAAATTAATTATCTTTGATGCGATTTTATTATAATCTGCGTGTTTGAATGGACTAAAAATATATTCGCACATGAAGCTATGGATATACATGGCGAGTCTAGCAAGGCGCGTCGGTTTACTGTATCAAAACTGAACAAATTTGATATTTATTTTAACGAGATACACATCAAAGTTTTTTTTCTATTTAAGGGGGTATTTGATAGTCCCTGAAAAATAAATTGGAATTGGTAGAATATGTCATATACTTATCTCTTTCGGTTTTCACAAAAATCATCAATTTGTGAAAATTTATATACCCATCCTTGGTAAAAAATTCCATTTCCGTGTATAGCAAATTTTAAGAAAAACTATTTATGCTAGTGATAACTAGCTTTCATCTTAACTTATTGAAGCAAACAATCTTCTTTTAAGTAATACAGGGTGTTCACTAATAGTAACGAAAATTTCTAGCCATAAAAATGGGTGTAACTTCACTTTCTCAAATAGAACACCCTGTAAATTTTGCTTTGAGAAAATACAGATTTTAATTTGGCTTGAATTTTGTTAAGGGTTGTCAATACGCAAATTCCTTAATTTTCGCTGAAAATTCGTTGTTCTGTTACTCAAACTTGATTTTTTGTTATTAAATCAAAAACCTAGCTCGCATCAAAAATATTAGTCAGATGGTGTTAATTATTTTAATAAACAAAACACAGTTAAATTCGGATTATACAAAATACAATAACATGCAGAAAAAAGTGAAAATGTACCAAAGCAAAAAGAGTCCAGTATTTTGGTTGGTGGTTGGTAGATATTTAATAAGTTTTTATTGGTGTTTTGGTTAATTTTGGCAAATCTGAGTTAAACGGTGTGTTATTTATTAAAATAATTATCATCATTTGACACGACATTATTAATGTCAACCTGCTTTTTTTTGAGGATAAATATAAAAAAATCGCGTCTAAAAACGTATTTTCAGCAAAAAAGTACTGCCAACTCTTAATAAGTCATCCAGAATTAAAATCTGCATCGTTTCCAAGCAAAATGTATAGGGTGTTCCATTTTAGAAAATTACGTTACACTCATTTAACTGACGACAAATTTTGGTTACGAATATTGAACACCCTTTATAAATTCATCTCCAAACTACAAAATTTTCTTCAGATTTACTATACACCAAAATGTTAATTTTTTACAAACTAAATTTTCACAAATTGATTTTCGAAAAAAACCGTATGAGATAAGCATAATACATTTTACACCACATCCCATTAGTTCTTAAAGGACTATCAGAATATCCTCTCTATGTTCTATTGAAAAAACATAACTTTGACATGTATCTCTTTTTTGGGCCACCCTGTAGATTTTCGTTGATCTGCAGAATGTGACCGTGTTAGTTCTAGATACAACCCCATTGCTGGGAAAATCAAATTTGATACAGTAAACTAACGCGTCTTGATAGACTCAGTCTGTATAAAGTACGGCCAATGTTTGGTTTGAATCGGGACTGACTGGCTGGCAATTCCATTAATGCCCCGGTTTCGGAAATGAGCCTTCACGTTATTGGCAGGGTAGTCACGTAAGTTCCCAGACTAACGCATTAACCGTAAAATATTACATAGAGCGTAATTTATTTCAAACATTTTGACGCAAGCTATAGGTATTTATGTAGGTCATTAAAATAGCATCAAAATATATTACCTATTAACAATGGACGTATAAATATGCTTAACAATTATATCAACCATTCTGTTCTGATGAGTGTTGTTAAGCCTTCTATGAATTTCATAGTGTTTTAAAATACTTTTGCCCAACGGGGATGTGTTTAAGAGCGTCTTTAATTCAAAATCTTGAAAGTTTTCGGATAATATCGCCAAATCGAAACTTACGTCGTTCAACTGTATCAGATTACTTTGCGTGTCTTGGAAGACGTCTTGCACAACAGAAGATATCGAAGAGTCTGTTTCTGACGGGTTCTGCGTAAAACAATTTTATAAAATACACGAGAATATACTAATTTAAGGATAATAACATTTTACACGTACTTCATGTTCGATCCATGCTTTTATTTTCTCTTCGAACTCTAGCCTTAAACCTATTTGAGGGATCAGTTCTCTTATCAGTTCATGCCTGCCGTACAAAGCCTTCAAATTATCTATATTAATTTGGTTTTCTAAAAAATAATGGAAACACTTTTTAGTTTGCAGATTAAGCTTTTAGATATACACGGAAATTATTCCCGATTTTTATTTAGGACATTTGAGCCATGAAAGTATTGGTATCACCGCACAAATCACTCTATTTTGTAAAAAAAACTTACAAATTTGGCAACAGGATAAAAAACATTGAATATGCGTTCCACTCTAATAAACTTAATTAATCTAGCTACTCTATTATTATTATAATTAAAATATCAATTTAAAAATCTTTATACCCTGTATATAATTGACATGTTTCACGAAACTGGCGTAAACGTTTTACTCTGGTACTTTTATGATACTCAAAAGTATTAAATATTATGTCAGATATTTCATAAAATATCCTGGACATTAGATTCTATTATTATAGAAATAAGTTAGGTACTATATAAAAGTTAAAAAGCAGTTTCAATTATTACATAAAATATGGAGTGTGCTAGATATTTCAAATAACTAATGTTGAGTCGCCCTGTACTTATGGTGCACCCGGTATCTATAATTCAGACTATTTTTGAAATGTTTTAATCTGGACTTTTTTTAGTATTTTTGTTAGATTTCTCAATAACCAGTTCATTACACAGATTTGCCCTAGTATCTACAACAAAATAGGTAGCTTTATTTTTTCTATGTATGACAGCAAGGTACATATTACGATTTAGAGAAACACAAGTAATAAAATAAATATAAAAAAGTTGCATTTGGGAAGCAAAAAAGCATAAAATCTTGTATGATGTGCGTACATAAATGGAGCTTTATTGGTCTCGTTACTATGGCAGATAAACGCTCAAAAAAGCTCTACGTCAATATTAATTAATATTACATATTATAATAAATGTTTAATTATGTAGATACGTACCTTCTAGCTTAGGAATTAACTCTTGCAATCCCCATGTTTTTAATAACAACTGAATATCCATGATATCTTCCAGCAGTTCCAATCAATAAATTAATAACTTGCAACTAACAGACACTATAATACTTTGTACCTACCCTAATTTAAAATCTGTTCGATGTGTATTGATCTGCCGCATGCCGCGACTTGCAAAACGGTTTGGCGCTATATTCTGTTATGAATACCATTAGGGGTGTCGCGACGTTGTCACATATTAACAGAAATAGAAAATGGGAAGAAAAATATAGGTATTTGTTTCATTGAACGTTTTTATTAAATATAGTATAGTATTATGTATATTATCTTCTAGGTCTTATTAGCTTATGTTTTAAAACCAACACATATTATGTGACAGTTACCTGATATTGATAACTAAGTACATAATATAATTTAAATGATTAGTCATATTAATTCTGCACTATCACTCATTAAACTTTCTTTTTACAAAGCTAGGTACTACATTATGACATTTTACTGCGAGCAAAAACACTATCGAAAATTATTTCTAAGCAGCCTTAAAATAATACCTCATAATGAATTTTCATGTTTTAGTTCAGTTTTCACTAAAACGAAATGTTTTTGTCATTCACTATGAGGTATTATTTTAAGGCTGCTTAGAATTTTTAGAATCAAGCAATAATTAACGGAGAAAAACTTAGTTTTAATGTGAATATTTTAATTTCATTTCTTTTGTACAACACCAAATCAAGAAACTGACGACACGAGTTAAGTGAAAAACAACCTTACACGTATGAAGAAAAAGCTGTGTAAGTACAAACATATTGCAATTAACAAAAAACAACTATATAAAAGAATAAATTGTTTAGAAAAGATATGGCAATACTGCAAACCAACTGATAGATTCAAGAGCACCAATCTCTTGAATTATGGAATTCTAGTGCAAGGTGGTTTTAAATTAAAAGAATCGACTTATTGTATTAAATCCATCTATTATCTTAGAATAAAAGCATCAAACTGTTGATGTAAATCAATTGTGTTTTAAATAAAGAGTTTTTAGTACATGACTTAAGGAATCGAAATATTTCATTTAAAATTTTGACTAGCTTTATATTAAAACTTATAATTGAATGAATTGAAGCCACATAGACTTTTTGGAAAGCTTTATTCCCTTATTTTAAAAATCCGACAGTGTCTTGTGAGAAATCTATCTTTCTTTCACGCTGATGTCATATGATTTTGTTAATAATACACAAAACATTAATGTAAATAAATTTTCAAAGTAATGATAATTTTAATTAGATATCCTGATGTGTTTTGCATCAAGACTATTTCTTTATCTAGAGTTAATAGTATTTTAATTGTAGATATTATTTTTAAAGTCATAGATTACTTTAATTTAAGACAAAAATTTTATCCGTGTACAAATGATTTTTGTCATATTTCCGCGATGAATTAAATTATATTTAAAATATTTTCGTTACGCTTATATCTAACTTTTAAACTAATGAAAATAAATATAGGAGACTTTATATTGGAAAGCTCATAATAAGCCCGCCAAAAATAGAGAGAAATATAGTGGGTGCCCAATTTGAAAAACATAAGTTTTGCTTATATCTCCGAAATCGTTTTCATCATAAAAATCTAACTACGCCATTGGATTATATGCAAAAATCTCTCAGGGTCAGTTTTTATTTTCCCGCTAACTAAGGATAATAATTATTAAAAATCCGAGAAACTATCCGTTTAGGTCGTTGGTAATTATGTCTTTCAACAGTCTCAACAATTGTTTTCATTGTGGCATACTTTCTACATATTCACTTTTAATTTTACCTAGCTAAGGAACGGAACATTCAAGTTTTCAGCCGTTTTCCTTTGCCTTTAAAATTTTAAGGTTTTCAATTCATAAAACTAATCCGAAATACTGCATAATTGTTTACGCATTTAATTGAATATAACCTAAAATATTGAACCTAAACAATTAAACCACATTGACATTCGAAAATGTGTAAAATGGGGTAAAAAGGTTAGAAAAAAACGTATTTCTGAAACATAGCAAAAATATTGACTAGTTATTTATAGCTTTGATAGAATATAACCTATAAAATATGTTATAAATAACTGGTTTATAAGTAGTCGTTCGTAAATAGTGTAAAAGGGGTCAAAATAAAAAATATATACTTCCTAAACTTATTCGAAATACGGAATAATTTTTCATAGTTGTGATAGAATATAACCTGAAAAATGTTACATAAATGAACTGGTTCACACAGGCGTTCGAAAATAGGGTAAAAAGGGTCAAAAACGAAATATAAATATGTACGTATGCCTCCAAAGAGAAGAAAAAGGAACAAAACCCGATACTTATAAATTTTAGATAAATGACAAAACGGTCATAAAATTATTACTTTTCCACTTAAACAGTTTATTTGTTTCTGTTTTGTTGGTGAGTTTTAAGTTGTTTTAGTTTATAATTATTTATGTTGCAATGTTTTTTAAAAAAACAATTGTTTTTGATATTTTGTTCTTTCCAAACTCATTACCTTGTTTGATTTCAAGTGTCGATAACTCGGTAGCGAGTGATAGAAAGTTCTTCATAAAGTTAGGTTCAAATTCTCCAAACAATTCAAAAATTATGTCAAATATAGGGTGTTACATTTAAAAAATCACAAGTTTGATCAACTGCGCTTTGTTGGGCCAGCCAGTATATTTGAAAAAAAACTTACAAGTTTTGTATGAAACTTTTTTTCATATCATTTACCGTTCATGATATATTGAGGGCTTTCCATACTTTGTGCTAACCCTGTATAATCATTCTATGGCAGTATATGCAACCGCTCTAGCAGTTTTATGGATGGGTGTTAGATCCTCGAGACCTAACATATTGTGAACATCAGTGTTTTTTTTTTTGCCAAGGAGGAAAAATCTCGATGGACAACCAGGGAGTTGCTTACCACATCCCTGGGTAGTGTGGTAAACTTTCACTCCACTACAACTTTCCCTCTCTTGTTCTTTGACTCGGAAACCATCCCTTTTCAATGCGAAAAACAATTCTTTTATATACATATATTATGTGCATTAGGCAATTGAGTTCTTTTAGCTTGTAAGAGACAGGATCATCATCATTGATTTATTATGCCAAAAATAAACTTGATGCAAGAGTTCTGAACTTGCTGGATTTTTACTCTGCAAGGGCGGGTTCTGTGAGAATTTGATTATTGGTGATAATGAAATTTACAAACATACTACTAACAGTTTTATTGTCAAGACGAGTCCTGCTATATGATCAAATAAATGAATACTTAGAAACAGTATTTACGATCCTTTAAGTTCATATATATACAGACATGGACTCTGACTATGAAATCACTATTTATGACTTGCAGTTAAACTATGACTAGTGGAGTTTTCTAAACGTATTTCACAATACAGTAAATTTGAAATGGGTAAATGTAAAGAATATGTATGTAAAGCGTACGCCATACGTCCCTGTGTGATGCTGAATTCATCCAATGCATCGCTATTGAAATCGTGTTATTGTAAAATTGATCGTGATCTGCATTTACTTGACTTATTTATTTGCGATGGCATAGCACAGAAAGAAAAGAGAGGTTTTTGCCTAGTACGAATGGACAGCTAACATCAAGCCATCCTTTATGCTATGTGGTGGTATCTTGAGTATTCAATGGTTAAGATTCTCTGCAATACTCGGATGTACTTGTGTATTGTGTATATGCGTGTGAACCCTATTTTCTTATATTATACGTAGACATTATTATTAGCAATAACAAATTACCGAGAACGGTGTAATTTACTAGGATTTGGAATTGAGAATTGGCATTCCTCTATTTTTAGGGTCGAATCTTAATAATAATAATAATAAAGGTCTTTACTTATGGGTGAGATTCAGTTCTCTTGCATCTTGATGGAAACGAGAGTCTGTTCAGCTAACCCAATCTTGACCAAAACTTTTTCTTTATTAAATTTTTTCTTTTTTTAAGCTTGTAGTAAAATTAAACATAAATTTCTTGATACATCAAGTCAAATACAAATTTCTAAATTATTTTGTTTTTATTTCTTTTTTTGCCTTATACTGCTCAGTCAAACTGTTAAACGTGATCGTTATAAATCGCAATATTTTGCATTTACACATATTTTATTAAAATCAATTAATTTAATGCGCACACGTGCAAAAATATAAATAAAACACCATCATGAATGGACCACGATATAGCCTGTGTAAATGCCACTTTCGTTTTCGTTGTTTTATTTGTATTTTACACTTAAAGATGTTAGGTGTAATATAAACAGTGCTCGTAAACACATATGTAATGCGTGGGAGCAAAAATCCGAGAAATTAAAATATGTAAAAAAAAAAGAAACAGCACACAAGATGTGTGTTTTTGAAACAGGTTCAAACTTGTACATTTTTATGAAGAGATGAGTGGCTATAAACTATATATTATATCGGTGCATACCATGAAATGATTGCGATTTTCTAACTTTGCGAAACCACTTTTAAGTTTGCCATGGCCGAATTGAGAGAAACTGATTGCTTATGTTGTTGATTAATATTGAGGATTTTAAGTTTGATCAGAGACATGTCTCAATTTTTCATGAAAAATTAATCAAATATCACAACCATAGATTGGAAATGACTAGAAACGTTAATAAAGGTGATATAGAGTAGGTTATTTCAAATTACAAATGAACGTCCGGCCCTACTTTTAAAATAGGTTTTTATTGAGACATGTGTAACTAGACCAAGAACGACAAGCCACCTTATAAGCGGTTTCAAATTAGGCTAAATTGACCAAACCGAGAGTATCATCAAGCCCAATTCTGTGAAAATACTGATGCGATGATATCCAGGATGCTGTTTGTACTGATCTCAGACTTGGCCACGTTTCTCCAAAGACATTCTCGTCAGCCAGAAATGTTGTTGCACTCACAATGCAAATTCTTAAGCGTTTCACTCTCATGTTCTTTTATGATTGCCAGACTTATTTAGTGCAGGTTGTGTTATCATCATTATTTTTGGAGGAAGAAGGTCAAACTGTCATTGTCTTTAAGTTTTAAAACATGGAAATATTTTCGTATAAACTTGGTCATTCTGTCGGTCTTCCGAGCTAGAAAATCTAGTTTAATATCCTGTTGATAGTTTTGTGCTTGACGATTTCGAATCTTAATTCAGACGTGCTTGTATCCTTAACGTTAAGCCCCAATTTCATAATTTTTTCTTGAGGGCAGGACCTCAAAGTTTTTCATAATTATCGCCGACGCCACGCCCGCCGGCCGCATGGTTTTCTTGTTCATTACCTTGTGTATACGCGCCTTAAACAGGCAAAGCGCTAAAATGTACGATTGTCGCACGAACCGTAACTCAGCAGAACCCATGTAACATGTGTCTGCCCGTGTGCTTTTTTTATCGTTAATCAACGAAACTACGTTTTGTCTTGTTTATTAACATTTATTTTTGCTACAAACATACTAAACACACACACGGTTTAGACTTTTATTGCCTTTTTGCCTTTGTGTAAATATATATGCTTGATTTTATTATTATTGTCATCTTTTTGTTTTAAAATTAACGGCTATTTCGAGGTGGAACTGCTGTCAAATTAATCGTCTATAATCGGTGATTTATTTTTTCTGCCAGAAACGAAGAGTTATTTAGTTTAAATGTTTGATTTTCTAAATTTAGAGAATTGAGCATGTTGCTTAAAATAGCAAGTGTAACAGATTTATGGCGGACGTTATTTTAATATATATCCCTAAAATATGCCTATATTACACCGAAGATAATATAGAAAACCTCATTAAACTATTAGAAAACTTTTTTTTAAGAATTTGCCTGTCTTCATCTTGCTGCTTTTGAAATGTTATTTTAATATTTTCCTTAGCATTGCTAGAAAATTATTAATTTACTACTTTATTTTCTCTAACCTAAAGCAGTATACATTGGAGCGGTTTTAGTATTATACAAGCGGCCAATACGGGCGGGAGATGCACACGTTCAAGCACCTGTCGGTGCGATCATGGTAGTCAAGTACCTTTCTGCGGAATATTTAATTGAGAAATACAGGGCAATTCATTTTTATATCGCAGTCATTGTTCAATAAGATGCTCAGGAGGAGTTTCATCCCAGCCTAAATTCAATTTCCAGATATGTTGAGTCATGTGTTTAGCGAAAAATGTTAGCGGACTCAGAAAACCCAAGGGGTCATAGACTCTAGCCAACTCGGACAAAAGCGTTCTTTTAGTCGAAACACGGTTCAGAGGTGCTACCACATAGGAGAAAATATCCTGTGAAGGGTTGCATTTCAACCTCAATATGCTAACATTCGAGGAATTCAAATCAAAAGATAGAGGAGCTTGTTGACAATTTTCAGGAGCACTTCCCTCCTTCCAAGAGATTGCGGATTTCCCTTTGCAAGGCCCCACCACTCTGCAAAGAATTGCTGCCGGTAATATCGTCAACGTATGTATCATTAAGTAATGCTTGAGCAGCTAAAGGAAAATTCTTACGCTGGTTGAATGTCTATCATGACAAGATTCCAATTATACAAGAAAACAAACAGAAACAAGCGGCAGTCTTCTTTTTTTTGTTTGGTAACTTGCTACATTAAGCATTCGGCCAGTCCAATATAGTTCAACCTTAAAAATATGAGAGAAATTGAGGTCGAATCGAATATATCGATACATTTCTTGCATATCTATTAATGAAAGAAAGTTGACATTTTGAGCATCCGCGTCAAATTAAATATATCAGTTATGTCTGCAATTTTGTTTACAATAACATTCGTTAGGTCAAATACTAATATTTTATGATTTTGTATACATTTAGCACAATTGTTTGACTACTTGGTAAACTAACTAAATACGATAACCGTATATTCATAACATGACAGTACATAATTGATGAAATATCTGGTAAAAAGAATTTAATAAACATGTCAGGTAACAATATGTGCAGACAGGCTACAATTTAAACAATAAAAAAAAAGTTACATGCCCAGCTTTGAACTCGCAACCTTACGATTACGAAGACTTAACGTTAACACATAGACCAACCAACAGGTATACTATGGTTGTTATTTTAAAGTTGTCTTTTAAATGCTGACGGTCAAATAGACATATTCGACGTGTAAATATATTGTGTCGTGTGTGGGTTTGTTGAGGAAAATGTGCTGGAATATGTTTGTGGTGAAATTTTCAAAAATAGTCTGGCAGCATGCAGAGCATAATATGTTGGACCTAACAAGTTAGTATGTTGTTTAGGCGAGTAGATTTTCAGAAGAAAATCACACACATCTTTTTTCTTTTCTAATAACTTTACTTTCATGAAAAAATTGACGATTTACAAACTATTTTAAAAATGTTTCCTTTCAAAGGAGCCTCAACAAAATTAATTTGTTGCACTGCGCTGCTATTTAAATGTATATGAAAACACATGGCATATTTTACAATTGTTTTGATTTTGAGATTTATCTTATTTAAAAATACGGTCACGGTACCCGTCCAAGTACTATCCGCGCTCGCTAATGCTGTACTAGCCTAATCAAATCTCAACAGATGAAATCCAGCCGATGGGATGACTTTAGATTGTAAATTTTAATATATTACATAATTTTTTTAATTTATTTTTTTCATCAAAAGGTTAAGTGTCCGATCTCCGGAATATGAAGAAATTTCGTAATTGACACCTGCTTCAACGAGTTTCTTCTTTAGACATGTAACTTTAAATAAATACTCACGTTATTTATTAAAAATATTATGAAAACAGGAAAATTTATTTATATTCAGTACCTCTACCTATATAATTTTGCATGCACTACCTATATGAAACCAACAATATATTATTTTAAAAAAAGTGACAGTTAAAATAATACCCATAATAATAATAACAATATAATTAGTTAATTTATAATGAATAAATCTCTTATAAAAAATATACCTGCTTTACTCCGTTAAATAATACATAAGTATATGTCTAATTATTTAAATAAACAACCGCAAATTGTGTATATCCGCAGATAATTTGAGGTGACTTTAGCAATGATTATATTGGTTATATGGCTTTTCGACAAAATTCATTACCATACCTATACGTGAACGATTTATTAATTTGATGGATCGGACAAAATGCCCATATAAATGAACCATAATAAAGACATAAAAATGTTGGTAATATGGATTTTTTTAACTGGTAACGTCTTATAAATACCTATCTACGATAACATGTGACTTATTTTAAGTAAAATTTTAATTTACATAATATATGTATATTTTTGAAGAACACACTTAATTGTGTTTCCGTGTTCCCTATTGACGTACTAATTTATAAAAAACGATATTCTATTTATAATACAAAGATTCTTCTGAACCCCACTGCCTTAAAAATACATAATATTATTTCTTAGGTATTTGAAATCAAAACAGCAAAATAAAAAAAAATATTCAGTTCTTATAATTTAAAATTTAATTTTTAATTGCCGATAGTTAATTTGTATTGTTATGTATTACGTAATTATAATTATTTTTGTTTTGCTTTGCCTCTATTTATTTATTTGACTATGTACCTGTACAATCGTATAGTTGTTTATAACAATCTTGTCTACAAATTATTATATTAATATTTTGACAAATCTATATAAGTATATATTTAATTTAAAAATAGTTGAATTGATAATATTTCGAGGACGCAATTATTATATTTATACAACTTTTATATGTTTCGTCCCTTCGGAATTTTATATACAATACTCCATATAGAATAATATATAGAACAATTATATTCCAATTATATTTAAGGTCTTGTCCAATTTGTAGACATTGAAACCACACTGGTGGAATCTTACCAGCTTTTCAAAATCTTACAATTAAACATGAAGAGAAAAGAAAAATACAAACAAACACAAGTTAAAATAATACACAAATTTAATGTTTAAAATTTATTTTTATTTTTATTATGCTTAATTTTTAAAAAACAACTTTCCACAAAATGACATTGTATAAACGTTTAAATTGAAAATCAATGTGAAAATACCCTACTTTAAGTTCATATGAAGTTTAACCCCCTCATCTAACCGCATTATATAAGGTTCCTTAGCCACTGATGATGGACGTTGTAGTCCGAAACATGTCTGGCAAATTATAAACGGTTTCAACGTGTATATAAAGATTTTTTGTGGAGTAGACGTCTTTTATTCAAACAATAACATTCACTCCTCGATTGATGGATTACTTCAGAAAATTAATTAATTGTTCATTTTTGTTTCAGGTAAGTGTTCAATAATCATTGTTATTTTCGAGGACTAAAACTAAACAATAATGTAAGTACAACATTTTAAAATTTAAAAAAGTAATCCATAGGTTGCAGTGGATATCAATAAAGAGATCAAAACTCCTCTGCCTTCACAACAATGTGTTATTATTTTTAATAAGGCTGATGATGGAGTTGAGATTCCGAAACATGGGCCTGTATTTAAAAACAAGTTGTTTTAATAAATTGGTGGAGAAAACGTGTTTTTTCATTGTAATTTCTACCTTTTATATGTTGTGACAGATTTGGTTGGTATCGTGTTAAGACACGTTCTACGTTAATTTAGCACATTTACGTGTTACTGCTCGAGTTCGACGCCAAGGATTTATAAAACTGGCGCTGGGCGACCAAACACAACATTTGAATATCCATTATAAATTGTCAATTCTTGAAGAGTCAAATATTGTTTTCCATATTGATTTTCCGAATTTTTCTAACTGATTTTGAATACTGATTTGTTTGCTTCCAAATTTATACGAACGTTTCAAAAGAAACTTCATATATGAACAGTTTTTTGGACTCTGGATATGTCCGTCGTTCGCTTGGTTTTTAGGAATTCTATCGCCATGGAGTGCGTATCGAAATTAAATTTAAATGATGCTCAAAGTGTTCCTCTTATTCGGAAATGCATAAAAAAGTTTAAGGAGGCCCAAGGTCATCAAGAATTAACGAATCCGTAGCGAGTATGCAGTGTACCGAATTGATTGAAATTAAGCCAAATTAAATAATGAACGATTTAATACAAGTACATATTTAAATCCACACGTAATATCTGACCTTTCTACATTATTTTATCTGAAGACCCAGCAACAGGAAAGTAAAAGTGCTTTAACTCAAAAGCAGCAAATGTGGAGATACTGCTTTTTTACGGCAGTATTGTACTGCTGTAAAAGAATCAACATAACGATTTGAAAAATATTGTATTGAACTAAAAGTCTAGGAAAAAAACTTTATTGAACAATCCTTGGGTCGAACCTAGAAGTACCTATACTTATCAAGTTTATTAAAAAACAAATTATGTTTCTATAATGAAAAATTTCAATAAAACAAACGAATACCATGCTATACACAAAACATTAATCGTTAAAAATCCAATTACACAGTAGTAATTATAATAACCATACTGCATGTTATAGCAAAAATAAAAACAGTGTGTAGTATGTAGTTAATTACAAGCATTTTACATTGGACGCTATGCTTAAACCAGTTTTTTTTTGTTTTACTTAAGTATAATATGGTCTGCTGCTTGAGCATAACCATACTGTTCCCAATTTTTATTGAAACCTTATTTTAAAATAAATCGCCAAGATATTAAGTACCGATTATACACTCTTCTTTTTCATTTCGGACTATGTTGCACCCGGTCAAATGATGTAAAGATGTATGGAAACAGAGTCGATTATTTGGTAATTTTGTACGAAAAAATCTGATTCGTACTCGAATCTTATTTAGTATTATTTGATGGACAACCTCTTATTTTTAAAAAGCTGCTTATTTTGTCTTACACCCATATCTTGTTGCGTTTAATGCTGTTTAATCATTCCCAAACGCAAAGGTAGAAGAGATGGCTAATTATGCACTTAGTTTTTAATTGTGTTGAAAAATTCTTCTTGAGCATATAAAGAACTCTTTATCAAATGATTCTATAGGAATAAAAACAGTTTCTTTGTTGTCATTAAGAAATATATAGGACAGTAACTACACTACAAATATATGTTTGCGAACAATCTTTCAATGTAGTGATAGACTGGAGGTGGAGCTATAATAAACAGCCTTGAGACATATTAGACTTTGGAAATCATGGTGCAAGGTGAAGCGAATAAGACATATGGTTTACTTCTCTAGAGCCATCTGAGCTACAACGCAGAATAAGTCTGCTCGTTCATTTGATTGAGCAGAACCCATGGCTTGTTATTCCAGAATTCGGATCGATTTTTTTTCTTATTCTTTCATGGAGTCCAGCAAAAATCTCAATTTAGTCATTTTGATTAATATTTTCAGTGAGTGTTGAACTTTATTTGGCTGTCATTGTCTGGATCCTTATAATAAATCATTATAATAAAATAATAAAAATCTTGGCACCTTGTTCATAAATAAAACCCAAAATTCTAATTTTCATATAATTTCCATGAGAATCTATAATTAAGTAGTAGTTTTTTAAATCGAACATACCAAGAGGACAAACAGTGGTTATACTTCATTTATTTTTTGAATATAGTTTCAACATAAGACCCATAGCTTCAATTTGGTCAGCATACCAGCAACTTTCGGTTCGATTTTCATCTCTATATGTTACAATTTACATAATTTTACATTAGTTGACCTTCAAGCGAAGAAAGTTGATTTCGATAGCCTGTATAATAGCTAAAACACATTTAATTTAGAAGTTAGGCTTCGCAACCGATATCAAAATAAATATGTACATTTCAGGCCAGTCCAATCCTGGAGAAAAGTCAAGATAACCATTGAAATTGAGTGTTGGGCGTTATGGGTGCCTTCTTGTACCATATTATTTTGGTTAATCGATTCGTTATTTCGTAGGTGATCGCAAATAAAAAAAAATGAAATTATGTGCGCAACTTTAAATTGGATTATTAAGATTTACTTGTGGGAATTTTCGTTAATACAATATTTTATGGTTAATTATCGATATATTAATTTTGATAAGATCAAGTAGATATATTTTGTAAAATGTTATGAGCACAATCGAATTTCAGTTAGCGGATCTTTATGTGCACGACGCTGTAGTGGTCCAATAACTAAAATTTTGGCTGAAAACGGGATACAATTCCCAGATAATTAAGAAGCATATTCCGAATATATATTTAACAGCGGATATGGTCAATATCCTGCCAATTTAAAGGACATGAATTGTTTTAACGTAGAAAAAATGTGTCATTCAATGGAAAGTAGCAATTAAAATTCGTCTGTCGTTTTATATTCGGCATTTTAGAAATGGAAAACAATCGCAACATCATTGTAGGCAGAAATATCTTATATTGCCATTTTTTATGTGTGTGGGATAGTGTTTATTTTGACACATCATAATAGGTTAGTTTGATTTTACGTCTTACTACGCCGTATTATAATAGATTTATTCAAATAAAATATTTTCTATATCGCTGCTGTGTTCAGATTCTCGTTCGTATTATAATATAACCCGACATGTCATAAGAAATTTATGGAAAGCTTTAAAAACCCCTCAGGTGTTTTTTTAAGGGGCCTCGCCATTCCCAACAGGTAAAACGCTTTTAAAAATATTGTTGCCGTAATATATTATTTCCAAAACTTATAGATCTTATGACATTTTGTGGAAAAATATGCAACTAAATAGAAATAACTTTGGAATTATCAACCATAAGCTCCATTTTTATTTATTTGTTTGAAATTTGCTCATTTCTTTGTTTTATTAATTTGATTTTAATTTTTTTCCTCACTTTTTCTATAGGCAACTGGGCACTTCAGTCATCATTCATCTAATTCTGTAAAACAAGTTTTGCCGCTCATCCTACTCCAGGCATTCGAAATTTTTGTATAGGCCCTGATGATGATTCTAATGACAGCTGCTAGTGTACACTGTGTCCTATTTTAGTTGAGACTGCTGGGTATGTCAACTGTTAATAAAGATAGAGACTTGCGGCTTTCGTGACCCTGTGCCCCTGTTATTTTGTGTACATCACTGAATTCGGCGTAAAAATATTTATCAAAAACAGGTTTCACATTTTTAGTATATTACATAGGATGTGATAATACATATATAACACTGCAAAACAAGAACATTTTCTTTTTCACCCTGTATCTCAAAAACAAAAGAAGCTAAGAATTATCTCTTTCTCGCATTAAAAGTTTTACAAAAAAGGGGCACAGGGTGGCGAAAACCGGAAGTCTCTATCTTTATTAACAGCTGACATACCCTGCAGTCACAACCAAAATAGGACACAGTGTACAATCCTGTTAAGCACCTCAAATTAGATCTGCTTATGCCCAAAATGTGCCAAACCTGCCCAAAAGACATTGAGTATTTATTTGGCAATGTTAAGTCCGAGCAATTCTCTTTCAAGCCCCTCTCCAGCCGGAGGGTCAACAATCCAGAACACAATCAGATCATTCTTTATTCCAATACTGGAAGGCTATTTCAACAGTTGCCCACTGCCCTTGACGTGAATCTTGATAACAGATAGTATATCAACCAAAAACGTAGTGTAACTATTGCATAGTCTTCCGAGTATACTCTACGATTGGCATATAGGTAGTTCAGGAGCTGTAAATCCTCTTGTTGAAACAAGTACAAATTCCAAAAGCTCATTCGAACTAACTCTTTGCACTCACTTAAATTACGATAAATTGTAGTTACTAATTATGAACACCCTGTAGAACTAAAAAGAAGATTCTTTCTATCAGTATGTCAATATGAAGGCTAGTTTTCAGCCTAAACAGTTTATGTTGAAATTTAATTACACCGAAATATTAGGCGTCTAAATGTTCACAAAGTAATACAGTAAATCGACGCATGTTGCTAGACTCACCCGGTATACGTCAATTTTTTAAACGTTTGTTTTTCGGCATTAAAAAGTTAAAGAAAACGTTAGTGTATATTGTGCAATGAACATGAAATGACTACGACTGTTTTACTATACAGGATTGCTTTAGAATAAATTAATCATAATGTTTAGGACAATATTTGTTTTTCGAAACTTACCTATACTCGCCCTGTTGGCGTAAGCCTAAATGCGATGAGTTAAAAGTATTAAATTGACTAGGTGGTGTTAAACTATATATTCACTATAACTGTTTTTCATTATATAAATAATAGCTTTCAAACCTTCGAAATTAACTAAATAATTTAAACTGTCTATTTAGTTTATATTTTCGGCCTTGCTATGGTGATTTTTCATAACCGACGCTACTTTTGTTATTACCAGGAAATTCACGCGTGCAATTTTAAATATTATAAATGAAAAACAGCATTACATGTGCTACATGTTCAAATTATGATTGACCATATAATAAAGGCATTTAAAGATAGTCGTAGAAAAGAAATATTTAGATTTCCTAAATATGTTTGTAGTAAAGGATTTCCTTAGAAATACCTGATCTAAAGATAGTCGTCCCCTTTTTTGCTTCATGCAGTGCGATATAATTAGCGTTTTATATCTTCTCACGATTGCCATTAGGTGAAAATAAGGCAATATTTACTTATAAACATTAATTGGACGTGTATTAAGCAAATTTTTTACAGCGCGTAAGCAATCACACACTTATACTGTACTTATAGAAAAGAAATAACCATCTGGTATGTTCTGAACAGGTTCTTCTCGTGCAATTTCCATTTGTTTGATGATGTTCATAATGTATGTGCGAAATAAAAGTATTTAAATGTAATTAATGCAGCGTTGCGTCGCTCATTTTATCATCTGGACTAACTTAGAAATTGCATAGCTCAACAAGTTAGATTAGGCTTTATGAGCCCATCTCTTCTAGAGTGTTTGACTCATCTTCCGTTGCATGTGCTTTCTCCTTGTTGTGGTCGTCTCTGTGTCACTAAATTATAGTTTTATAAATCAATTACCGTTTTTCTTTCTAGTTGGAGTGTTCTCCCTGATTTAATCAAGGTCATAATTGGACACAAGGTCTTCTGGTATATGCCACTGCATCGTAGTCGGCTACTTTTCTAACGAGAGTGGTCTCGTGGGTTTCGGCCACTGCAGACCTTCTGGGCCCTGTTCGTCATTCCGTCCCTAAGGGCAGTGAGGTTCAGGTCCCTTCTGATCTGTGCGTTTGACACAAACATTGGAGCCCCCACTGCTGTCCTGCAGACTTTGTTGCCGTTGATTCCAACCGTTTTAGGTAGGTTGTAGCGGCGTATCCCCACGTCGGGCTGGCGCAGTTTAAGGCTTTGATCATGTGGAGCTTGGTCTGCAAGGACAGTTTGCTCCTTCTACATACCATCGGATAGAGCTTCGACAATATGCCTTTGGCATTCGCGATGCTCTTTTCGATATGTGGTCTCCATGTCATGCTTCTGTCCACAGTTACTCCTAAGTATTTTGCAGTATCTTGCCATTCTACGTCGACGCCTTCTATGTCGATCTGATAGTGGGGACTAATTCTTATCCTCCTGATGAGTATTGTTCTGGACTGCGACTGCTATTGCTATCAATGCTGTATCGTCCACGTAGAGTGCTGCGTTCTGGGTGTGTCGCTGCTGTAGATGGCGAACAAATGGCGTGAGGAGAGATCCCGCTTCCAGTGTATATTGTTAATTAGGCCAATCTTGTTGGAATATTCTATGCTGAAACCAGTGTTAAAGAAAATATTAAATTTGGTAAATTTCCAAAAGATATTGCTTTTTGAAGAGGAATTCGGTGGGTTACGAGCCTAAAAAGTCTAAGGTTTTGTCCAGAGAAGAAATCGATCAATTTTCGGCCACGGCTAGTGATGTTAAAATAAATTCTTATTTCATTTTCATTTTGTCATTGGCCTGTGTGGAAGAGCAGAATTGCACTCTTTACGAGTGCAAGACATCATCTTTTAGTTACTCTTGCTGATAAAGGACCAATATCAAACGAGCGTTTCTCGTAGTGGTCGAATGGAATCTTGTCAATCCAGTTGAGTTGTATAGAACATATGCTTGTCTTCGGCCAAACATTGTATGAAATGATTATGTGTTCATCTCTTATCTTTCATTTTATTGTAGCAGAATTTTTAAAATTGCCGAATAAAAACGAATATACAGGTGATTGTTTCCAAGCATTATTTGCGTTAAAAAGAACAAGGAAGGTAAATTATGTAATGCAATATGTCAACATAATCAGTTAACCAAAAAGAATTTATTCCAATTTGGTCGCAACATGAGGAAGCACTATTGTTTTGCGAATGTTGCATTTTAGCACTGTTTTGCTGCAGTGTGATAGAGAAGACCAAGGAACCCTCAGTTTCCAAATTCTACTAAGCTTGTTTTGTTGATGGATAAAAGCCCGTTTAATAGATAATATCATAATATTATCATTTAAATGAAATCTTATGTTTCAAGTACAACTAGGAATCATCCGTCCTCTAAAGAAATTTGTCAAGGTAAGGGCACTTATTTAGAATTGATGTCATAGTTACAAGGGTTTGCATTAACATAAATCTTGTCTTCAGCGAACAAAACCAAGGAATCCTCATTTAGAGGAGTATATTTATTCTGGATGAATCACGTCCACAACTATTGAACATGCCAATGGGCTTTTGCAGAAAATCTCTCATATAAGCAAACCATTAACAAAGGGTCATGGATAACATGTAGGTGGAGATTTTTGGGAATCGTTTTATTAGAAGAACAACACGTCAATTTAACAAACTTTACTATATTTTATCTTATACTATATTATTTACTGCTTTGTCTAATTAATAAATGAGTCAGGCATAAACTGGATTAGATAAGCCAGATATATGGGGGCTAAGAAGTTCAGAGGTTAATCAGGACCAAAATAGTTTATTGACATTCGTTCTAATTTCCAGTGTAGCATGTAGAGAAGTTTATTTTTACTCTTTCTTTCATCAATTTACACAAATAAATATTCAGTAAAATCTAGTACAATAATTACTACTAAAATAACCTAATAAAAGTACTGAGTCCACAACTGAAGCAGGAGATTTCGAATTATTCACATCTTTGTTGGTATTGTGCTTTTCTAGTACCCAGTAATACGCATGTTTTTCTAATATATTGCTATAAACTCTCCTAAACAACCGAATTGTGGTTCATAACTTAACCAAAGAGGTCGAAGTTCAGTTCTTTAACCTACTTCCGACTCATCTCTATGTTTTATAGGCACATAATATATTTATAGTCGTAAATACGAGCCGGTATATTTGAATGTTCCGTTAGTTTCGATTGTAAATATATTTAACAAAAAGTAAATGATATGTGAAATGTTTGCACATGAACAAGTGCGTTTTTATGTTTGTTTATTTTAATGATCACTTTGGGCGAGATTTTTGAACGGGTATATTTTGTTAATGATAAAAATAGTAATCAAACTGGTGGTCAGTTGTGCTTTGCAACATGAAAAATTGTACCCAAACTCAAATCTCGATATTTTCGGAAACGAGCGAGATATCGAGTTGTGGTATTCAGGAGCCTCTTGAACAACTCTTTAAGAACACTTGCAGGGGTGGACCGGTATATTTCTTTTATTTATCCAGTTATACAGGGTGAGCAAAGGAAGGCATGTTTTTGAGCAAAGTTTTGGGCTATGTCAGATTCTCAATTTTTGAGGTTGGAAATTTTTCTATGCATATTTTTGATTTTTGGATTATCCTAAAAAAAGCAATTTCTCAAATTTTACGAAAGTGGGCTATAACTCAAATTATCGAATTTTTAAAAAGTGTTGCATATATCCCTCAAAAACCGAGTTGTTCGGGTTTTTCTCGTATTTTTTCTCATACTGTCGGATTGGCGTCCGAGAAAAGATTGAAGTACTCATTGAACGTTATTGCCTCCAGTGGCGTGCAGTGAAAATTTGCTGCTTTGACATTATAATTTAAACAGAATTTATAAATTATATTATGCAATTAAACAGCAATGAGCAAATCAAGTTACTACTCTTAATATAGGGGTGTATTCAAGTGGCGTCACATCAAAAGCAACACTGATATTCATTTTTTATCTGGAATTTTTTATCTTTCTGTTTTAAATTTTCAAACAATATCAATATTACCTAAAATTAAAGCTACGTTGAAAAATAACAACACAAAACAGATCTAGCACTTAATAGTGGGAGAACTCCAGTCCCTATTAATAAAGCAACTGTGATGGCTCTATTTCTTGATATACAGGGTGTCCCGAAATGAACTTAAAATAATTTATGGGGACATTCTACAGGTGAAAATAAGATTTATTTTTTTATATGAACATATATCGAAAAATGCTTCGTTTTTCAGATACAGGGTGTTAGTTGTAAATTCCTGAGGATGGGTTTTTAGTAATATTTCCGAAACGCGTCTCGATATCAAAATGACATGTGGCACAATCACGTATCTTTGTAGGCAAGGGAGAAGATATTTTGTCAACCCTTAATACGCATTTCCACCCTGTTTCTTGTATTATCGTAGCCGTATAATAATATTAAAGACGTTGCATAGAAATTTCCAAAGTCATTTATCTTGCAAACGGCTTCTTCTAGCGTTATGAAACAAGTGAGCATTTTTATGTACAAAAGAGCCAAATTTATTATTCTTTTTAAAAAAAGTAAAAAAAAACGCACGAAAAAAAAGTTGGGACAAAATATGTTCTGATCACCCCCCAGCAATTTTTCATTTCACGCCACTGGAGGCAAGAATGTTCAATGAGTGCTGCAAATCTTTTCTCAGGCGCAAGAAATCCCACTTTATGCCCATTCTCAAGAGCTCTTTTTTAGGGATACATGACACTTTTTAATTACGAATTTGAGAACATTGCTGTTTTTAGGATAGTCCAAATTTCAAAAAGATGCATAGAAACATTGCCATCATCTTTAAAAATTGAGAATCAATCTGACATATCCTCAAACTTTGCTAAATAAACATCTCGTCCTTTCCTCACCGTGAATAGTCCCGCAAAATATCGATATTTGAGTTTGGGTACAATTTTTTATATGTTAAGAAGCTCAACAAAAAAAAAAGGTTGTTCTGGTATATTAATGGGATTGTCTTTTAAGATATACCAATTTTTCTTACTTACAAACTAATATGGTCAGTGTAATAATAAGATAGTGCCTTCAAAAATATCAGATAACAATTCTCACGTATTTCTCATTGCATTTCTGCATGTCCGTTCATCGTGTGCAGACAGGCTGATGTGACGTACTTACCTAACTGACAATTGACCGAGATCGAGGATAGGATAGACAAATTACAACTTTGCTGGACTTATTCAGTCGATATATCTTTTATAGACAGCTCGCATTAGTCTAGAGTACCAGATTACTTCACTTAAGTTTCCTACACAGGAAAAGAGTTTTTTAAAGTCGGGAATTTGAATTTGCGCTATATTTATTATGCTTACTAACTTCTTTTCTTAATAATAAGTAAGTACAGATATAATGGATTTTCAAAAATTCACGCAACATTTGAATTTGGTGTCTTTTGCCAAGGAAACAAAAAATCTACATAAACAAGTTAATTATGAATGAACTCTGATTTTCTGCCGTATAAAACTCTGTTTCTCAGCGGAGTTCAATAGACTATTCCTGGTTTACTGATTGCTCAAAGACAAACACAGGTACAGATGCCGCAGTTTATGGAAGCAGATGCAAGACAAAAATTTCACAATTACTGGGTTCCCACGCTACTCTATTCCAGAAGATCTGGCTATTTCTGTACTCAGGAACTCCAGCAGGAGCACTGTGCGCCAAGGTCTAAAAAAATCTACTCTGAGAGCCAAACAGTCATAAAGGTCCTATGCTCATCAAGAACATTGTGGAATTGTCAAAACAGGCTCTTCAATATTGGGAGAAACAATAATCTGACTCTGGTCTGGATCCCTGGCCACTCTGGTCTGACAGGGAATGGAATGGCCGACCCCCTGGCAAGAATACGGGCTTTATCGGACCAGAACCCGCAACTGGCATATCGCTTAGCACTGCTTAATACATATTTTTCGAATTTCCTGGGAATGAGGTTCATATGAAACTAGTTTTTTGAAATAATATTGATTTCATGTCATATCCTTCGTACAACGTTTCGACAACATTACGTTGTCTTCTTCAGGCAACAGAATCTTCTTTTTTTATAATTTCTTACAACATCTTTTCATTTTGATCAAGACATTAATAAGTACCAGAAAATTCAGATCATTTCTGTTTAGTATTCTTAATACATACTTAATACCGACAAAAGTTCAGAACTTTTGGCAAAATTATCCAGATTTAATAGAATCGAAGGAGTTCATTAACCAATCGAAATCAAGGGCGTTATTAGGTAAGAGTAGATCTGATCTTCCTCGCCTGGTTGGCCTATACACTGGTCATTGTCGTTTATATCATCATCATGTAACTAGGTTGGGTCTCTTGGACGGTTCCGAGTGCCGATTGTGCCTGGACTATAATGAGATGGCTAGTAAGTACTATGTTCTTGTCCAGCAGTAGCTAGAACTAGAATATTTGGTTTACTGCACCAAATATTCTAGTGATCGCACTGGAGGGTGCGGTACAGACCAACTCATTTTGGTGCTCAATGTTGGCCGGCCAGATCATGCGATGTAACACCGAAAAACGTTTTTATTTTGGTTTTGGAAAGTCTAATGTTCAGGTATGAGAAAAAGCCCACGCCCATCCACGCTTTGAATGAAGGATTTGATGACTTAATCAACAAAATTCAGCCATAACTATGCAACTTAGTCATCGATCGAATTTCTATACTGTATACTTCATGAGTTAATAAGAGTTACATTTTTTAATTAAAAACCTTAATGTTTTCCTGACCAAATTATGTCGAAACTATGAAATTCACATCAGCGCACTCGTAACACTGGGCACTGAAGAAATAGTAGTAAGTAATTAATGATTCAAATTAGTTAATCTTCAATAAATTCATGTCATATACCAAATTTTTGAACAAAAATAAGAGGCAAGAAAAAATAATATATGTTCATGTCTAAGTAATAATTTCTTTTGGAGTCTTGACTGTTATTTAAACATTTTTAAAATGAAACCTACCAATGAACAAACGTATTCACGAACCAACATCTGCTCTGTATAGAGTCCGGTCAACAGGTCAGCTGTTTAGGATCACATTTAAAGAAGTAATAATGAGCAATGCCATTAAAAGGAATTATACTAATTAATGTAATTTCGTATTGAAACGAAACGAACGTTTGTTAAACCATTTTAAATTGTGACAAATTGTCTTTATAGCAACTGTGTGTGTAAATATATTTATTATTCAGGTTAAGGTGCTCGCATTTTCACATTAAGGTACACTAAGTGAATTTTGTTATTCACTTTTTGTAGAATAAAAAAAAATACCTATTATTATGTAACGAAATTATTAAACTGAATAAATTTTAACACAGTTTTTTTATATGCTGTTGCATATTGAACATTTTTCTGTAATGAAAAATTTGTAGTTTGCAATTTCATTTATTTTATGGATAGGAATCCATCCACGTACAGCTGAATCTGCAGTGAAGAAATTTTTCGAGTTTGATGAGAGGTTGTTTTGTTAAAAAGATTCAATTGGTGTTTGTCTGCTGATGAATGCAGACTAAAACATACTTTTTGTTATTATTTTGCCGAAATTTTTGTAATAATGATGGAAAAGTATTTGCTCGCAATACTTCTTGATGAAGAAGAGGAGGAAGATGAAAGTTGTGGTCGTCAAAATAAAAGTGAAGACCAGCTTACAAAGTAACAATGGAAAGGAGACTATTGTGAAATGAAGACAAATTTTGGAAATACTTTCGGCTGTCCAAAGATCTATTGCAATTGAATCGGTCATTTCAAAAACAGCCCATTCTCCTAATTTTACAGCAGAGTTAACAAAACTAAATAACTAAAAAATGTATATTAGTGATGATATTACCAAGGCATCCTACAACAGGCTTCAAAAGCCAGTTAGGCCAGAAGAAACACAAAAACTCTGAATGTAATGCAAAACCCTTTTAGAAGTAAAGTTTTTGTTTTTTGCCTTGTACAATGTTCTCGTACGAGGTCAACCAAAGTTTCGTCTTCCTCAGGAGAAAACTTGCTTCCCATTTTAACATGTATTTATTAATATCCGCTTTTTTGGCACTAATCTCCGTGAGTTCAGTTGAACGACTGCGTTGAAATCAAATCAAGTTTGCTGTCGCCCCACATGTCGACGAACAAATTTTTCTGTCTGTCGTGAGTTAACTTGAGCAGTTTCTAACAAACCGTATATGCCATGGACATATCTACGTACTCCTCTAAGGCAGACAACGACAAGGCACAGACTTAAAACAGACAAACTAAAAACATTCAGTCACATATCATGAAGACATGAAAACGTCACATTAAAATCATTTATGTAGTTAATCAGGTTTGTCAGCAGTATTAATTTGGTTATCATGTCATCGTTATCAAAGGACGAAAATGTGCTTTGGTAACTGTGAAACTTTCTAATGCATCGACCAGCAAATATTTGAAAACCATAAAAATTACAACGAAAAAGCCTTATCTGAATCCCAATAAAAAATATATCATACTTTTGTGGATTTATTTGGATCGTTTGATTGTTCTATGATTTCCTCACGAGTCCGGGAGTCTGTGTCAATGCGGCAAATTTCGACGACAGTTGCCAGACTTTTTTGAAACGACTTCATTTTCTATCACAGCCATTGCATTTCTTTGCTCCAGTCTTAAAAATAAGTAAGTTAGGGGTTCTATAATCAATATGGTAAATTTCGGCGACAGCCATAGAATTTCTTCTTCTTGTCGCAATCCTCATCTCATCAAGTCTGTTTTGGAAGCTTACTTCTTCTTGCGTGGCAAGTTCTATATTTTTCGATGAGTACTCCTCGTCAGAGCTATATAGTTTTCACTGCGTTGACTCGCAGATTTCGCCCATACTTTATGGTTTGTTCTTTCCGATTCTTTCCACGTTTCTTTCTATCTTTAGTCTTCTAGTGAGCATATTCCAGTCTGGGAAAATTGGATTTATTAGGCTTTGTGGTGATAAAGCACGTCCTGTGAGAATTTTGCAGTACTGTTTCTTCTATCTGCTAAATGTTGAAGCAACAATTAAAAACTGTAAAGTAAAGGGGAGTTTAAAATTGACTATGACTGTATACTACTACATGTTTAATATGATAATCCACATTCACACGGTTTATGATTAACTGACTTTACCACGGTCACTGGATGCGTGGGAGTGAATTAATGTATTGCCTGTATCTAAATGCCAAACTGGTGTCTACATAATCGATAATAGAGACAATGATTGATACAATACTACTAGTATTTTCTTGACAAATATCTTTTTTTTTTTTAAGTCATGTAAAGGACAAAAAATAGGAATTTGGTGGATTACGGATTATGTATTTTATTTTTTATCTGCAGATAAAAATACCAGTCTGAAGAGTTATTATAATTGTTTCTGTTATTTACCATGCAAACGGTAGGAAACATTTGCGTATTTTATTGTAAATACCATCAGGATTTGATATATCTAATCGCTTCTGTTTATTAATTAGTGCGCTATAAAATTTGCTTCAACAAATTTTATAGTTTTGTTACGGATGCAGGATCTACTTTATTGAGACTTAAAAGGGCACACCTTTGATTTTTCTTGAACGTTTGTTAATCATGCATTCTAATGAATGAACGAATGCAATATTTTTATTATTATTAGCGTAACTTTTCTATACCTAATAACATTTTCTACACATTGAAAAATATCACGTCTTCCTATAAATTTCAAAATCGAATCGCATAGTGTATTATATTATATACACACAGATATTATTGCTTTTTGCGGTAAAAAATAGCAATTTTATACGGTCTCAATAGGTTTATTTATAACGTATTCATTCTCTCCATTGCACGATTTTTTTATTGCTTTACTTTGTCTTAAATAATTACTGTTTTCAGCTTTCTAGATTTAACACAATCATGAGAAAATAATCACAGAAATTGTAGCAATTGAAAATTGATTCATTTCAGAAAAAAGATTAACGACTATTTTATCATTTCCTATGTCATTGTATTAAAATATAGCTTCTTTTTTTAATAAATATTAAAGTTTTTGATTCACCGATGAAATTGTTCATGCCTTTTTTGAGGAACCAACGTGGTATAGTCTTTCTAATCTTAGTTTAAAATTATATAAAAAACCACACCTCGATATCCCTTGGTAATTTCAATACCGACCGCAGCCGCTCCAACACGGCGATATATAAACCTACGCTGTAAAAGACTGTTTTTGTTCTTAGAAATTTAGATAGATGGACACGTCCCAAGTAACAAAATATAGTTCTAGGAAGGTTGTATATTGGTTCTAGAACCACTTTATGGATTTTGTTTACATATGCCATTAGGTATAAAACAACCTCCTCTAGCCGGCTACACAAACTCCTGGTGACCAAAAGGGCCCACGCTACAGAACCTCCTGCTAACCTAAAAGTTGTCGACATTTCAGAACCTTAAGGTTAAATATTGAATATTTGTGCAGCTATAATATAACCTTCATATATCCTTACTAGCCAATATATAACTGAATTATAACCTATGAATCACGGGTTTAAAGTTCTAATTTAGCCACTAAAAGGTTCTAACTAGCTCCTTGCGAATTATTAACTACAACCTATTAGTAAATAGTTGATCTGCGGAAAGCAGTCTTAAAACTATTAAGTAAAATATATTATAGACTGCTTCTAATTTTTGGATTAGTTGGTTAATATACGGTATTATTTCTAGTATTTAAATAACTCTTTGCCAGGTAATATTGTAATGGTAAATTATGATAATTATTTATCATTCAATATACGTGATATAAAACTGCATGAAATAGCGGATACACATTGCTGATTTTAATACACCTTCGATTTTACTGTCAAAATATTATAGAAAAGTAGCATAAAATTCACGGGCTATCGATATTATTAGTATAAATATTTTTTTTAGTTATATTTAAAATACAAGGGAAATATTTTGTTTTTAAAAGTAGTCGAAATTCTAATATACGGAAACCTATGAATATAAAATTATGAAAAAATGTGTTTCCCGAACCTAAAACTACGCAGACTTACATATATTTCCAAAAATATTTTGTTATTTAACTATGTCATAAGCTTAAAATGGCCGATAGGAAACAAATGCTTATAAGCTTTTGAAATAACCAAAATATAACCTAAGTTGCTTGAAAGTCTGAAAATATGCTAAAATATAACCTTAAGATCAAATTCGTAACCTAAATAATGCTAAATAGCACTTTTCAGAACTAATAATTGCCTTTATACAACTCAAGATTAAAAGTGGCACCATCGCAACTTTCTAACGACCTGTCTAGTATTTTTTTGGATGTGTAGTTGTGATCACGTGCCAGCTTTTATTCATGTTTATTATACAGTGTGTCTTTTAATTGAAACGGTAAGTACAAAGTAATAATCGCTGATAAGCTGAAAATGTTCTTAGATTTCTTGTTCTAATAAGATGACATTAGGGATTGGTTTGTGCCAAATAAATGCAAATTGAACGCTAATAATATCTAATAAAATATTAATTTTTATAGTTCGTTTTTAGTTTTTACTAAACGGGATTTTTCTTGTATTGGGGTTTCAGGAATGTTAAACGTATTTTTAAAATGTTCAAACAACAAAAAATCAAACTTTTGTATTTCATAAATACGTACAATAAAAATTTGATAATCCTGTGCATTCAATTTCTATGCGCGAGTTTAATAAACCTGCTCATTAGCAATTCGTTGAAAGTTCTGTCGCACCTTTCTTTTAAAATTTCCACTACGAACTAGCTTTTCGTGAGACATTCTGTATAGATTCAGGAGACGTTGATGTTACCTTCTGTCTAGTCGAAAACGAGACTAAAAGATAATTTTAGTGACCAAATAGATTTTAAATAAGGGAAGTAGTATTGAGTTATGCCAGAAAGCTTATTTAGTAACCTATAACGCATCGCTTCAACTAAATAGTCTTTAATCAGTTTTAAAATGGGCTACATGGTTATGGAAAAGTTGTTTAAATGACTTAAAGGCACAAAAAATGCGAAGTTATAATTAGGTTCTAAACTAGCAGGAAAAAAAACTTATAAGTCTTATTTCGGCATTGAAGTAACTAAAAAATGCCTTATTTATAACCATTTCAAAACCTTAAGGTTTTAGAACTACTAGGTCCTAAAACTCCTCATATATATAGTTGATTTAACGTTTTTCAAACATGTTTCAAGCTATATGTATGATTTCATAGTTCTAAGACCAACAAGCACAATATATTACCTATGTATAGTTTTTAAGGTTAAGGAAAAGGTACACATTACCCATTTATAACCTTAAGGCAATTTTAAAGTCTACCTCCTTAAATAAATGTTACTTGGGGTACCTAGTCCGTGTTCGAACAGTAAGGAACATACCTTTATAATAATTAATACTATTGTTAATACTTGTTATGCATATAAATAGGTACATTTATGATAATATGCTTCTGATATTATAAACTAACAACAAATTTTACTCACTTAGTCAGTGACATTTTCTATAGAACGTAAAAAATTTATATTGTGTGTATTCGTCACTTCATTATTTTCAGACCTTAACTGATGATAAATATTTAAATGAAGACGCTGGCTTTGCACATGTAAATCTTGATGCTTAAACTCCCAACGTGTTCCGCTTGTGTCGTATACCGGCCGTGTCTGATACAGTGACTGCAAAAAGTTTCATCCACTTGAGGTTTTATTAAAAATTATGTAATTTGATAGATCTTCTTTCATTTTATTAATCTAAGAAAAACTATTGAACAGATTCTTCTTCTTACGACGCCGTCTCCCTACGAAAGTTGGCGATCCAAATGGCTATTGTCGCACGAGAAACCGCAGCTCTGGAAATTTCTATAGTCGTCTGTTCGAGCCATCTGCGCAAGTCTCTCAACCATGAATTCTGTCTACGGCCGACCCACCGTTTTCCTTCGATCTTCCCCTCTATTATCAGGCGGAGAATCTCATATCGCTCGCCTCTCATGATATGTCCCAGGTATTGCAGCTTTCTCTCCTTGATTGTCGTGAGTTCTTTATGTTTACCCATTTGCTGTAGAACCTCTATATTTGTCTTATGTTCCGTCCAGGATACTCGCAGCATTCGCCTATAGGCGTACATTTCGAACGCATCGATTCTCTTTTCTGTGGTCCCATCCATGGTCCAACTCTCGCATCCGTACAAAAGAACAGGAAAGATGTGACAGCGAAGTATTCTGGTCCGTAGTTCCAGGCTCAGGTTTCGGTTTGCCAGAAGTGTCCTCATACTGTTCAGAGTTTTCCGCGCTTGTTCAATTCTTGATCTGATTATGGTTACAATATTCTGCCACCGTGTTTTACAGTCGGACACAAATTTTCTTGTTTAAATTCCACATTAAGTCTTCGCCATACCATATGATGTCCATCCGATTATATTTAGATTAATCTGAGAAAATTACACGTTTCAAAAATTATTTGTTTCATTCATATATATTTATTTGCAAACTCTAATCCATTTTATTTTCGATTAATCATTAACCCAATACTTTTTGCAGTCACTGTAGTTATTTTTATTATTGTCGGTATCCTTCCAGTCGCATAAGATATGTTGGACTATAAGGCGGTTCTGACAATGGGTGCACATTGGCGGTTCTTCTTTTATCAGTAGATGTTGATGCGTTGCTTTGGTGTGCCCAATTCGTAGTCGCCTGCTGATGACCAAATCTTTTCTATTTAATGCTGTAAATTTTTGAGACTGTAGGCCTGGTTCGAATTGCGAGAGCGCAGTTAGCGATGTGGACCACTGCAGCTGCCATTTTTTGAGTGCTCTAGCTTTGAAGTAGTTCTTTAAGTCACTGGCGCATTGGATATTGGTTATTGGTATATTACTTGAGAAGCAGGCATCTTTGGCACATATTTATCTACGGACAGTCCATTATTACAGCGTACATACAATATACAGGGTGTTTCAACAAAAACGCGGCAATATTTATGGGTGTAATTTCTCAGGTCATTTTATAAAAAAGGGTTTCCATAAATATACGTCCGGAAACGCATTTTTTCCAAGGTATAAGGTATTAACGTTTTTTTTGTAACTAACAGCAGCGTTGTTGCTAAAAATTGGGAGCTTATATGGTCCTAACTATAGATCAAAATCAAATGCAGTTAAGGGGGAAACTTAATTAAAATTATTGTTAAAAAAAAAATTACGCCACTGACTATAATTTAATTTCGATATTGACTTGAGATAAAGCCCTGTAACTCGGAAACTAAGAGGACTGTGGCCATTTTTTCGTTTCACAAAAAAGTTCAGATTCGCGAAAACCGCAAGGTTCTATCTTTAAAAATAACCGAGATTCGGCGTAAGAACAGCCAAAATGGGACTCCCTGTAAA
Organism: Apoderus coryli; assembly: GCA_911728435.2. Taxonomy (NCBI): domain Eukaryota; kingdom Metazoa; phylum Arthropoda; class Insecta; order Coleoptera; family Attelabidae; genus Apoderus; species Apoderus coryli. Next base: position 36,306,771 of record OU452199.1, read on the forward strand.
TATGGAAGAACGACTAGAGCAACTGAGGATTGATATTTCCCGCTGAAGTATGATGGAATTTACTTAAAACGAGTTTGCAATCACCCACATTCGTTGTAACTGATTATGTAAATAAATTACTTGCGCAGGCATCAGTAATCTTTATCACTAGAAAATCTAATCTCTTCCTAATCTAGTACCGAATACTCAACCTAATTTCCGTGCGAAACAAACAGAAAATTCGTGCACATCCAATTTATTACCTAACAACAAAAATATACAATGCGATACATGGGGTTTTATCACGTCTTTAATAGAAAAAATGCTTTAATGATCAATATAACATCCAGAATGTTTAGGGTTATGCAACGGCTGATGCCAGTGTAGTTCAGCAAATTTATACAGGTAAACTTTAGGTTTACTGTTCTACATGCCAATCAACTAATTTAAACAAACCGATCATTTAAACGAACATGGCGTTTAATTAAGCATATACTTTGGCGACCCAGTGTACAACGTTGTTCCTTGGATGCATAAGAGAGTTCCTACAATAACAATAAGGCGATAGAGTAAACACTAACCTATTCATCTATTTTGTGTAAAATGAATAAAACTCTTGGGTTTTCAAGTGTTACACTGACCTAGAAGTTATGTAAACTAATGTTCCGGAATATTCTCCAAATCGAACCAGTGCATATTGGCTAAACCCTTATAATTTTACCACTGAAGATGTTAACGCTACTCTACTAGGACGGATGTCATGGCTCTTTCAAGGTCAGTAAGGACGAATACCTTGTCGTTTTCACTGAATTGAGTTGTTCTACCAGAGGTTTGAGGTCCGTGGAGGATGCCCAGTGACTCCCAAATGAAGTAGATAATTCCTAATCGGGACTCAAAGATTTTCTGTTCATTTTAATGAGAGTCATTTATTGGTATTTGGCTTAGACAATAAGGTAAAACTGAGAAAACCTTCGTATGGCCTACCATCGAACTATCAAAGTTAAACCATGGTCTCCTATTGAAAAGCGGAAGCTAATTTTCTTTTTTAAAATATACGAAATGACATTGAAGTATTAATAATTGTATTTCGGAAATATTTTGTATGTTGTGAGTTTGATAGATGCCGGATATGTGGCTTGCGAGAGGCCGGACTTTCATATCCTCATATTGCTACCAGAAGGGCAGATACTGTAGTGGCATGGCATCAAGACGGTCGAAGAAGAAGAGCAGGGGTACGGCAGGCAATCGGAGCACAACAGATGGCCAACACCGCCGTTTAAGGTTGTTAGCTCTAAGACATCGACTCTCTAGCGCCTGCGCAATAGCTGATCAATGGTTTGCAGAATATGGAAGACCTATTGTAATGCGCGCTTGATGTTGGCGAGTACGTAGTTTCGATCCTAGTTTTTTCGACCTCATTGGGTTCTACCTTTGACGCGAGAACATCGAACCAATCGGCTTCAATAGGGTAGAGAACGGCTAGCGTGGAACCAAAAATGGAACCACGTAGTATTTAGCGATGAATCGCGATTCTGTGTGGCCATGCATGATCGTCGAGCACGTGGAGAACGTCGTGATCCTCAATTTTTTTGTTGAAAGGCATGTTCATCGCACTGTTGCGATTATGGTGTGCGTCAGAGGCAATATGACCACATACCGATACATCCATGAAATAGTGGAATCTCATCTACCTTAGGACACTGCAAAACACAATTCTTCATTAAGATATAGCGCGGACGCATGTAGCAAGAAGAACTTTGCACTATTTCGAACGAACCGAAATTAATCTTCCCCAATGGCCCCCAAGATCTCCGGATTTGTCGCCTATTGAACATGTGTGGGAAACTATCGGACGGAGACTTAGGACTTTACCACAACCTCCTCAAACAGTAGAAGCCATTAAGCATGAAGTGGCGGTGGCCTGGACGAATTACCCCAAGACGATATTCTCTGCCTAGACGAGTTAATGAATCTTTAAGACATCAAGGCACTTCAACATATTATATGATAGATTTTTTTTTATTAAGTGTAGAACCTGTTACCAAAATGACTTGAACTTTTGCTTATTGTAACCTTTTGAATGTTTGTACGCTGTCATTTAGTATACATTTTGTCTCATCTTGAAGAAAAGATTGCGTAATACGGTAGAGCTAATGTAGGAATCCGGTAATGCCGCTACATTACCAATCCATGTCTCGTCGTTAATTCCGCAAGTAAAAACAGTTAATTATCGCTAATTAGCTGTGTAAGATAGTGTATCTAACTAGAAAAGGGTTTTCTCCTATACATAGAAAAGTATATAATTCAAATAAATCCATTAATAATAAATCTTGAGAATAAATCGGCTAACCCAAGCCTGGCAACCTCGTGGTTTCGTCTACTGTTAGGTATAAGTACTATAACGAATATTATCGATTGCCATATAAAGAAAATGGTAATGCATGTCGATAACGATTGAGGCTTTCTGACCTGATTTCCGGAATGTAATCAACATTAATTTTTCCTGTATCGGGCGGTATAAGTAGGTATGACGTACAAATAGATTTACTAGATGCCTTTACTCATGCTGGAATTGTAATTTGTTATTGATCTAGGCATTGTAGATATAAATCATAATTAACATACCGGAAAACGCATTCTGTAATGGATAAAAATAATTTAATGCAACATGATACATGGTATTTTGATGTTATTTATGACAACTCTATATTATAATACAGGGTAACCATTTGCAATCCCAACAAGTTGACTTTGGCTTCTGTTTTGAGTCGACGTTCTGCCAAGTTCTGTAGCTTTTAGTAGCTACTACTTTACTAACAAAAAATTGACAGAATCCAAATCATATCTATGTTATGAAACGCTCGCCAAAAAACACCTTGGATTTTTTTTTGTTTTTCGCATTGGTTACTTAGTTGTTTATTATAAAATATTGGAGTTAAACCACCTTTTATCAAAGTTCTTTGCTGCGTCCATGACTTTATCGCAGCCATCTTGCATTACAAGCTGTCGGCGTTGTCATACGCCTAATTAACTATTGAGCATTTTTTGTATTATACACTATCAATCAAAACTTTATATATCTGATTGTAAGCATTATAAGACTTTCTATATAATATCTATCTATACTTTGCCTCTGTGGCTTTTATAAAAATTATTTGTATAATATACAGTTACCACATCGTAGTGTAGGTATATTATGAAGATGATAAAAAGGAAAAATGTAAACGAGTTGTGACAGCACGGTCTTTTTATCTGTAAGCATGTTTTGTTGGATTTATTTAGTTCTGATGAGTAAACGATTTTATATGCTGTAAGATTGCTAAACTATTTGCATTTTTACAAACATAATATTCTTACATATCGATTATATCGATATTGTAAATAAAACACAACATACTGTTCTAAATTCCGCTAAAGGGAGTATTGGCGGATCTATGTGTTGGCAAGTTTGCATTATGGGGTCAGTGACCTTACAGGCAGTCGATATAGTGAATTGTTGTTCACTTGGCATATTACCAATAGAAACTAGATGTCGCCAAATACCTACTTTTACCACCGAATAATAATTATAGATAAGAAGGGTCAGTAGACGCTAAAAACGGCATCGACTCGTCGCAATCCCAGCCACATTTCTGGCCCGCTACTATATATACTATACGATATTATCTATAACTATAAGTGCGGCGAATTGCTTTTAAGACAGAGATAACAAACGTGCCGACACGAGGTGAAGTAACTGGATTTGCTTTTACATTAATATGGTTTGTATAGATAACATCCACCAGAGGAGCTGCTCACTTTGTGGTGCAGGTGGACGTAATATTGTACAGTACTTGCTGCTTACTTGTAAACGACTGATTAAGGTACAAAATAACTTGACCAGATGACCTCGCCCTTCAGTGTCAACTGCTAAAAACTTAAACTCCCATTAACCTTTCAAGTGACGTCTAAACTAATGTGGAACTTAAAGATCTGGGATAGCGATAGTGTTGAATTTTATATTTTATTATTATTATTATTTATATTTACGTAGTTGGAACCTCTAACCCTTATTAGAAGATAAAGTAATTTAATAAAGGGTTTTTAGCGTCATTGATAGAATGCGCTTCGCATGTGGAAGGTCTGGGTTCGAATCCTAGCTCTGGCAAACTTATTTTGTCTAATTTTTGAATACAGTAATTAGTTTGTTCCGTTAGTTTATTAGAAATAATACAATTATAACAATAATAATTATTAAAATTCTGTTTCGTTACGCAGGTATATTAAATCTTTTCGGGAAAGTTTTGGGGCGACAAAACCGATTTTTTTAATATTTTTACAACTAAAGACTGTAAGTAGGTATAGAATATCTAAAAACAGATTAATCACAATAATAAACAGAAAACAAGTTCGTCTACAAAACAAGTTTCCTTTTATTAATAAAAAAAATTTTAAAACACTGATTTAATAATAATCTGAACTCATTAAAAAGGTGAATTTACATAATAGATAGGTAATATTATAAAATTCATTAAGGCGGTTTCCCATATTATTATACTCAAAAAGGTCACGATTACTTTTTTGCCGACTCCTTAATAATACCATATTTGAAATCTAATTATTTTAATTCCCCCTGATCCTATTGTAATTTATACAGTAACGTGAACTGTTTGTGTACCACGAAAGTGCAGCATGTCTAAGAGAGAGATTGATTGATGCATTGATTTTTGTATGAGAAATTGTATTTGTATTTATATGAAACAAATATTGCAAAACACAAGCGTATTTAAATACACATTAGTAATGTTTGTATATGTAGATATATGGTTTGTAGGAAAGTGCGCTTGCTGATTTAAATTTCAAATACAAGTGCATACCTGCATTATTTAAACGTTAAAACAAATATCGATTTGTTCCATACATACAAAGAAGCTGATGGGATATGTGGAGTTGTCAAATTGCTTAGTACGTCGACTTATAGAACTAAATGCTAATACGAAAGAATAAACTGATTTATTTAACATCAAATGAAATCGAAACTCGTGTCGACGCAGTCGTACCTTGTGTAAATTTATTTGGGACCGGAGATAAAAAATAAATTTGGAAAGCCTGATGAAGATGCAAATAATGGCACCGAAACGTCGTAGTGTGTGTTTTGAGAACCTAAAACTCGAAGAAATAAAAAATTCTTAAATATAAATAAGAAGGTTCAAGAATAAGAAAAGAAAAAAAATATTTTTAGGTGCATAATTTTCGAGAGAGAAAGAGAGAGATTCATGCATTTTAATTAATTTCAGCTAAGCGGGAATTTTAAACTGAATATATATTAAAATACGTCAGGGATGAACTATTTTAAGGAGAAAAAGACTTCCATCTTATTTGCTTTGTATTCAGAATTAGAGCAATGCTTGCCCTGCTTCAACATCATTATCACACCATTACCAGATTTCCAAATTATTTGTTATAAGGTTGTTTGATCAGTGAAAAGGCAGGCAAATGACTTAAAAAATTCACTAATTGTCACTGTCTTTATTTATTTTTTAATGACAATATTATATTTAATGACAAAATGAAGGTTAATTCTATGCTTTTATAAAAGTAGAATTTCGAACCTTAATACCTCTTTCATCTAGGTGATTTTCTCTTATGTTAGACATTATTTGACAGTATTTTGTTTTAGTCCTATATTCATTTGATAATGTCTTTATGTGCTTTATATAATTATAGCAATATCAAAAACAGTGCGGAAAAGCAACTTTACAGCACTGAGTGCGGGAAAGTATTGGTAGCTTCACAAACGTCCTTAGTTGAACAACTGTTTGTAACTGTGTCTTCCCCACAGGGATATGCATTGTAAAAGACATGTGTTTGGCGACATCTAGTGCTTAATTGGTTATGTCCTATATCAACACTTCGTATATGTCTTTCGAATACATACTTTACATTTATATTTCGAAGATACCTTTTTATTTAGCGTAACAAAAAATCACTTCTGTAGTTACGTAGTCTAAAAGTCACTACCCATTTAAATCAAAAACTCGATTTATTAGTTGAGCTTTCTTCCCAAAAAATGAGACAAAAATAAACCAACGACTGGTACACACAACATCAATCTTAACACATAATTGGTACAATTAAAAAAGTTTGGTGTGGTCATACATATTTCATTTGGGACAGTTTTATTACAGATACTTTGTTTGCATAAAGGTATATGACGGCTTTTAATTCTCCTGTTATGTGTGTTTTCTCTTTAAGCGCTTGTCTTTTCTTTCCTTTGGTTGCATAACTGCTGGTGACATTTTTATGATGTCGATTAATTTTAAAATAACTTTCGACCAAAAAATAACGGAGAGGTAACGAAAAAAAGCTTTAGAATAACACAAAGGAAAAATTAGGAACTGAATTTTAATAAATAATGGGATTGTACATCAAGGCACCAGTGTTGCCAGATCTAAGGCTTGGAAATTATCTTTGAAAAGCCTCAAACTCTTTTTAAACGGTAAGATAATTACTAGATTTTGACTTTGCAACGCGGATCGCTAGACGATAACCAAGCAAACATAGAAATTCTTCAATATTGGGGTTGAACTAACTAATAAATTAACAAGCAGGTATGTAAGGTGTCTCTATCACACAAGCGAATCAGCTGGTCGACACAGAAAAGGAAAAACACACTTTAACACCGGTTAAAAAAATGAATCAGTGAATTTATTGTTTAGTAAAAAAATCCTTTAAAACGAAACTAAAAGTCAATTATAATAAAATTAATTGGGCATATACCGAAGAATATTGCCTAAATCGGAATACCAAACAAGCTTAAAAGCTGACTTTTAATTTCTTGATTATAATCAGATAGAAGTGATAAACATATAAAACTTATTGGAATTTGAAGTAAATTGTGTTGTTTTTACCTAATAAAAATGTCTTATTTCACAAAATGTAAAGATTTTTTATCGTATTTAATATGTCCAATTTTAAATATATAAAAATATTTTTATTAGTTAATCGGGTTTGTTATGGACGAATATATTAATAAATAGTATGGGCCTTGTTTGGTCATTTGAACGCACTGTTAATTAAGTGATTAAAAATATGTATTAATTCTTATAGAAGAATTTATAAGTTATTTATTGTATTTTCGCCTTTTATGTGAACGTTTTTATAAGGAATTTTTTAAAATACCTCAAGATAGATACAAGTCAGTATAACATAAAAAGAATTGCTAAGCAGTCTAATCAACTTCATGTTTTGCTTGCTGACCTGGGCCAAGTACAGCACAATTGTACTTAAAATATTCAAGTACAAGTACATTCTAAATGTACTTAGAGTACCGAAAATCTAAGTACTTGATTCAGAAGTACTTATTATTTTAGGTACATATGTACTTATGAAAGATAAATTTTAAGTACATCACAAGTACATTACTACATAAGGTCCGTAGAGTTGTAGACACTAGAGAGAAAAAGTCAAAATATTGCAATGTAGCTATTGTATATTCTATGGCACTTAAATATGTGGTTGTCGACAGCAGGCTGCAAGTATTTCTTTATGTAAAACTCCAGTAGTACTTTTTTCTACGAGAAAATGTCGTATGGTCACTTGAGATCTTTTTATTTTATCATCTTGTTCCAGTTGAATATTCATATTGAACGTTTTCTTTAGCTTTTTATTTTCGTTATATAATAAATAGTTACCGTACGCATCGTGTGACCCCTGTTTAAATGTTTTAGAAAATTTGTTCTTATAGAAAATGATCGTTTTATTGTCGTCCATTTGAGTTATTGTAAAAAACTTTCCATCTAAAATTATTGGCATATTTGAAAATTGCTCTCCAGTGTCACTGCCTGTAGAACTTGTAGAAGCAACATTGATATCTATGCGAAATTCCTTTATCTGTCTTTTCCTCTTAGGAGGAACGTATTCTGGATCTTCAGCAGTGGAGAAACGGTCATGTTCCTCACTAGCACAAGTACTTACATCAATCATATTTGTATTCTTAAAACCACAACAGAAATAGAATATAGCGTATTCTTCAAGTACATTTTAAGTACATTTCAAGTACATCAAAATAATAATTACAAGTACAGGTACTTAAGTACACAAAACAAAATGTATTTATAAGTACATGTACTTAAGTACAATTTTAAGTACTGCCCAGGTCTGAATATAATTTTACGCATATATATGTTAATAAAATTATACAAGTCTTTTTATGTAGATGAGTTTATTTATGTTCAAAATCTCCACCTACCTCAATACTTTTGTAACCGAAGCTTTCACAAACTTAAAAGCTTGAACCCAGTCATCTTTTGGATTGCTCTCAAAGAAGTGGTGAATTTATTAATATACCTCGTGAAACCTCTAATTATTATTACGATATTATAAATAATTTCCATTATTTGTTATAGTTTTCATGCTTTTTAATATTCACACACTGTATACTACAGCTTTTTAAAAATAAAACACGTCAACAAAATTTTTCCGTCACTGTCAAATTGATTACTCGCGTGTAAATATTCACGTATTACAAGGTCACTTAAATCTGAGTGAGTTTCTATCGAGGGCCTTCCCATATACCATTTCAAGGTTCTTCTTTTTGAATGGGTCCCCGGAGCTGGGAGTCGAACCCAAAACCTACCACATGTGAAGCGCAGGCTCTATCAATGACGCCAAAAACCCTTTATCAAATTTATTAAAGTCTAATAAGAGTTATAGGTTCCAATTATCTAACTGGAAAAATTTTAAACGCAATTATGGGGCCAAATATACAAAGTAACCTATCGCTGTAAATCAGATAAAAATTGCTTTAAAATGATGTATCACTCGACCCCTACTGCTATTTGAACATATCATAGGGCTGAAGCGAGTTCAACCAAAAACTAATGGGTTCATTCTAGGACTCCCCCAAACTCGTACACCAAAATTTAGCGCAATTGGTTAAAGCTTTTAGGCGCTATCGTGGAAGAATACATACAGACAGACAGCCTTCCATCTGGAAATGGTCTTAATCGTCTCAAGGAACTTCAAAATGGTTATATCCGTCTTTGTGTCAAATTTTTTTTAGCGCGCTCACAAAAGTCATGAAACTAATAGCCTCCACATACATATTTATGATATGGAGAGCTAAAAATAGGTTCCCTATTTATACCTCTACAATGTTTTACCGTTTACAAGAGCCCAATGATGGCCCTTTAATGGGAATCACTATACTACATAGATGAAATCAGTACGTATTGGAAATAATTCTAACAACATCACAATGTTGACCTGTTCACTAAACCAGCAAAATTCGCATTATGCGTTTTTAGAGAAATTTGCCATTCAATTTCCTGTACTTTATTAACTAATATCATAATAGTGTATATCCGGCGCCATCGTCCTTTCTATATCTGGGATAAATCTTTTTTAATTACATTATAGCTACCTATATTATGATAGTGAAGCAATAAAATTTACATTGTTATGATTGTTTATTCCATTCATTTTAATTAAAATTAAACATAAACTTCCTTATTATTTCCTTTTGCTTAAACACGTAAACACGCATATTATTATCATTTAAATAGATCTCAGAAATTTCCTTTAATAATGGGAACTGACCCATAGCTTTCTATGTACCTATTCTTGTAGGCATATGGAACTTGTATGCTTATTTATACAGTAATTAGAAAACAAAATATCCAATTATGGTGTTTGTATTGTAAAATGTGAGAAACTTGTAACACGCGATTTAAATACTGTCTTTATTTATATTGTCGATATCTATTTTTTTATGCAATTTGACTATAAACTGGCCCTGAAAGCAGGGTCAAGATAGTTCAAACTTGGTGCTAAATCCGAAGTATTATACCACTTTATATTTTAAAACCAAAGACCAAAGTGCTTATTTATAAAGACAGGTGTTTCTGCGAGGTCTCAGTTAGTGGTAGTATTTAGCAGAACGAGCCGCCACTGGCCACGAGTAACAATTCTAATTCTAAATAACTTTAACAGAGCGGAAAATTATTTTTGGTTTAAAAATATTCTATAAAATCGAACATACATTAAAAATAAATTATGTTATTGATTTATTTTATTTTTTTTTTAAATTCCACTTTCTATCATTCGATACCAAAAAAGGTAATTTCGATTTTCCATTGCAGGGTCATCTAACTCGCACACTTAGATATTATACGCTACTGATTTATTGATATTCTAATAAACAAGTCGCAAACTAGAGCAACGCTTTAATAAATAACCATTGAAAACGAGTTTTTAACACGGTATAATGAAAGTAAAATTAAATTAAATAACATTAAATAGTCTATTTGAAAGACACAAATACACATATTTATTTTGAAAAAGTGTTAGATACGAAACAGAAACTGAGAGTTTTCATACAACAGGTGTAGAGCTGTTGGTTTTAAAAATCATCGTGTATAAGAGCTGCATCACCTGCTCCTGATAGTAAAATATTTAATTTTTTTGTTTTTGTTGCTTAGTTCCACTGTTTCAAAAAATTTGGGTCATTTTCAAAGTGTCTGTACGAACATTGCCGCAAGGAGTGTTTGCCTGCTCATTTTGTTTTGTAAAATTTGCCTTGTGCATTATTATTTGTCAGCGGTGCCATGGAAGTTAAAGGATTCTCGCTATATAGCTGACGGTCATTCTGTTTTATTGTGTTGTGTGCAGTGGCGGCCCGTGAGCCCTGAGGGTTGTGAGTCAGTACAAAGATTTTTATAAAAAAAAAATATTGATTACCAATTACCAATATTATAATATTATGTATATTATTTACTGATTATTTGAGAACTATCAATAACGGAAGCTATATTTTGTTTTTTCATGATAAGTAATTTACATTTACATCCAATATGTGCAGCACTTTTGTCGTGAATAAACAGACTACGAGCTAAATTTTGTATATCAGAATACCCATTTTTAGACTAGAGTATTATTAGATACTGAAAACATGACACAAGGTCAACAAAATAATTCCGCGCTCCCAGCTAACCAATCAAACTTTTTGTACATTATTAAAACCCCTAGTTTTTCCCGCGGTGCCAATATTTACTTAAATCTGGAATAGGCCTCGCTAATTCTTGAACTAGCACAAAAAAAATGCTTCACTTTAAGAATCTTTACACGAAAGATTACTAAATACCTATTTATTTATTGTATTTATTGCCTGTCCCTAGTGTCCCTTAATTTATTACGATTATTATAAAGAAAAACCAGAAAGAAATAATGATAATTTACAAAATAGGTAGGTACTACCTATAATAATATAATCAAAACATAAGAAAGCAAAAGAAAACAGAAAGATGAATTGAACAAAGATAATGTATGATCAATAGCAATAGGTCAAAGCGAGAGAACACAAGTAGTAAATGAAGGGGTATGTAGACAGACGTGGATGTTTTGTTTCTGTCACTCAATTTGCTGTATATCTAAAAACGCATGAAGAGGCACTGCTTCACTTTCCATCTTTGTTTCACACATTAATGTATTGCTGTAGTAAAACCCACTATGCTAGACAGAATTGTGCAACTCCAATTGATATTAATGTGTTTCAAAGAAATACTTTGAAAATAAAATACGTACATGATGCCTGAGATGAATGAATATGCAGTTTATAAATTATCAATTCAACTCACATAAATTAGTAAACATAAATTCTTAGATTAAAAAAACTTTGTATACAACACATAAAAATGTGAGCAGTTAACTGTTAGCTGATCAGTTTCGGTGTAATAAGAAAATGGGAGACTAATATTAATCAATGTGGTAGTAGATAACAATAATTAAAAGTGGCAACTCGCCGTGCATAGGGACTAGAGGCACTGCCTCTGACTTAAAATTATTAAATTACGGCCGGTATGGATGTTTTTATTGACGTTGGCCTACTCTCGTTCTGCGTAATATGTTATAGCTGGTTAAGTGAAGACGCTTTGCTTTTTGCATTTATTTCTGTAATAAAGTTATTATTCACAACCAGACCAATGGTTATGTTTTTTCTCTTGTATTTAGATGGACCAATCAATAGAAAAAGCGCTACACCCAAACTATTTCTACAATGTAGGTAAAACGGCGTCGGTCGCATGTTGCAAGAACGAAGAAGTATTATACATAATAGATAAACAAAAAAAGGGTACTTAAGATTCAATGACAGTATAACTTCAATCGATCGATTTAATACTTGGAAAAAACTAACAAGACAAACAAAACAAGGCAATGTATATGCGCATCTATTAGAAAGTCCTGTGTAGAATTAAATAATATATTAAATGGGTAAAACATAGATGTAAGTAGTAGATTTTGACCTCGTCGGAATATTTATAACAATGCTTGATCTTGTTTGATTGGGTTGTTTTTGCTTTATTGACAAACACTTACGGTGTCATTGAATAAAGCCCACACAGAATACAAAAGAACTAAACTCAATATATTTTCTTGCAATAATCTTATGATAAAATTATTAGCTAGGAATTCCTTTTGAGGGTTTTATTATATTTCCCTACAAGTAATAACCATTTTACATCAGTGTTAATAAGTTTTTAAACAGTTATTCCAATAAAATCGTCTATAGATGCACGTTCATAGTAAGTCAATAACATGCTGAGTTCAGTAGATATGTTTAATAATGTGACTGAGGATTCTTACATGAATTATTTAACCATAAATCATGTGAATTTAATCACCATTTACATGAGGACTAACAGAGAAATGAAGATGAAGAAGAAGAAACAGAAGATATCGCATTCATGCAGGTGTAAAAGGCATACATTAAAATCAACAAATAATGTGTATTCATATGGATCTGTACATTAAATAAATAAATTGAGGAAATATGTTTGAGCTGGGCCTATAAATTTAAATACGTGCAGATATCTGAGTGTGGTTGCATGCGTACTAAAGGTCGAGATTAAATGTGGTTTTAATAGTGGAAAATTGTAATTTGCTGCAAGATAATGGAATAGCAAATATTTACAGTTTCATAAAATCATCATTCTTCAACAGTGGAGTCGAGTGGGGTACTGTGAGTGATGACTAACATAAATTTTAAAAAGGCAATCATTTACTTACTATACCTTTTCAAGTTCAAATTGGCGCTAATCAGAATCAAAAGCAAATTGGCACTTATAACATACAATTAGTGAAAACAATAATTATTTAAAGATACACAATAAATCACAATAATTAAATTTTTGAAACCATTAACGAATTTTAAATAACAAATTTTATTAAAAAATTATATCTTGCATATCCAATGCAGCAGGAATATATGTGCAATAAATTTCTTACAATTAGCAACAGTTACCTTGCCAATATTGCCGAACGAACGATGTTCTCTAATTTCTGCATTCGATATTCGGTTTGAGTCAGACGATCCCGGTCAGCACCAGCCAAGATGTTATTTAGTTCTTCAGCCATGTCTGCTTTTACTCCTGCCTAATACAGACCATGCTTGTTCAAAGGTATTGAACATAGGGCTGTACGGACTTAGTCGTAAAAATGTGTGATTGTGAAATTCGTCCTCTGCAAAAACTTCTTCAATACTGGAGTGGCATGGAGCATTATCAACAACTCACGCAACTCCAGTTTCGTAAATGTTTTGCGCTCTTCTTAAGCACTGCCTCACAAATTCGTTTGCTTCCGGCTTCTTGAAAGAACCCCTTCAGTTCGGAATAAATTAAACCCATAGTTCCATGCATCCTATTAGGTGAATGTTCGATCCTCTACAACCTGCAGATATACTTGTGCAACGACTTCTTTTATTGAACAGCCCTGCGTCCTTGATATGAACAAATTAAACTTCGTTTCGTCCACATACATAGGTACACAGAAAAAAATCTTACTGTAATACCAATATTAGCGATATGTTTGATTGCCTCTATTTTGGTTTAATGACAGTAATACTTAATTCATTAGATTACAACTCGGCCAACATTAAATATATACTTAATCCGACATTCCAGATATTATTGAAATTCAATTTCATATATGTTAGGCACAAAACAGATATATTTTTTCTTTCAATGATTACAGTATAATTGGCAACTAATATTGCAATTGTATTATTTCAAATATTGTTTTATTACGATAAGCAAGAAAAAGCATTGGAAGAATATTATTTCTCTACTCGGATTATTACATATATATCATTGAATTAACAAAACCAAATTTTACTCGCTATCATATTCTACTATTTAAATAAACTAAATAATATTAAGTGAATACTTCTTATTGTTGGGACAACCTTAACTTATTATTGGGCCGGGCTAAATTCATCGATATATCGAAACACAAAACGTCGAGTATCCAACATTTTCCACTCATGCATGTATCGAATTTAAGTATATAAATTAAATAAAAACTGGATTTTCGTACTACCTACCCCACTTCGTAAATATTAGTTTTTGACTTAAAAAAAAAATTGCTTTCATACGCCGATATCATAATAAAACGAATTCAAAACCATTGATATAAAAACGTAGATTTCGGGCTGATGTATCGGGAAATTTCGGAACTCCCTAGTCACTAGCAAAGCTTAAAACAATAGGTTATGTTACATTTATATATTCTATTTGTGTGCCGGTAGCGCGTGTCTATATAGTTAAGTTCTATAATCTGCAATAATATATTATCGAAGACTTCTTAAACACCTCAGAATTGGACAAACTAATTCCAATATTCTCCGGTAAGTTTTACTCCTATTCATAAGTTTTTTGCTATAAATTATTTTGTGTAAGCTTTTTGAACAATACTATTAAAGATCGGTCTAGCCAACAAATGATTTAAGAGGTACCTATAATGCATAATAAAAACGTTTTGACAAAACTATTCAGGGTGTTCAATTCAAAAGTTATGAATATTAACCTTTTTATTTCACATTAACCAGTATAGCATGGCAGCATGGAATACATTTTTGCAACCTCAGATAACCTCAAAATTCAAAATATCCTGTTTTAACACGATGTAGGTATACAATATACAAAGTACCGAGTGGGAGTGGGACACTATGCAGATATGGTAAAAAAGCACAAATACGATATTTGGTTTAATATTTTGTTAGTCGTACATGTTCAATGTTCATGTATTAGAATGACATACATAGTTTAATGTATTGTTTATTTTTTGTACTGTGATTATAGAGTAATATTTTTTTTATTACAATACAATGTATTATAGAATTAATAAAACTGTTTTTGAATAAAAACTTTCTTTTATTTCATACAATTATTTAACGTGATAGTTTTATTAAATTAAGTAATTCATTTCTCTCCAGGATTATATATAAAATTGATTTAAAATGACAAAACAATTATTTCAATACCAAAATATATTCTGTCTATAATTTCTGTATTCCCCTTAAAAAGCGATAAATGTTCTATCAACAATAGTGACACTTAGTCCAATCAATACTTTTTATTTAATTTCAATATATTCTTATAATTGAGGCATTTGATTGGAAGTCAATTAATTCTTATACTTAAAGCAATAAAGTCATATATTTCGCAATTAATCATATAACTATGATTGAAAGAAATGTAGCTTTGATTGTGGAATACGGAATATATGCTATCATTGATTGAATGTGCATATGGTTCATGATATGATAGATTTTTCTCTGTGTATATTTTATGCCTGAATATCTAACAAGTTTTTCGCGTAATTTCATCTACTTTGTTTTACCTCAAAACTATTTGCGTTTTCGGGTTCTCTAGGCACGGCCTTCAAAGTACACATAAGTCCATTCAGATGCCGTCGAATGCATTCCTTAAAAATGTTGTTAAAAATTTACTAGTGCCAGTTTGATTTTGTTTATGGTCAATTTGAAATTAATGTTGTCAATTTGATTTTGACTAATGTCATTTTCACATTGGATTTCACATTTGGGGAATCCGTCAGAAGAAGTTTTTAAAACTTGATGTAATAACGACGGGATATACAAGACAGGACTCCAGTGACCAATATTATCATCAATAAAACCTAAAGCACAAATTATTTCTTTTCACCATTTATGCATATGACACATAAGGGTAGATTTATGAGGACTCCTAGCAGTTAATTTCAATCATTCTATTCAGAATTCTTCTATATCTTATTATCGTTAAACAAATGTTCAGTTTTTTAATCTTGATGTGCTTTAATTCTTTTCTTAAACCTTCGGAATTAATCGCCGCCATTCTTTGCTCTAAATTAATTAGAACTGATCCTTCAGCAGTTGTGCTCTAATCATTTATACCTAAGATGTGATACGTTTAAGATGTCAATTACGAAACGAAAGGATTTCTCGAGTCACAGTGCGAGCATTCCTTTTGCAAAAACCGTCCTTTTTTACTTCTCGTGCAGTTTTTTTTTTCTCATTTCATTTTTCAATCGGATGGTCACTAATTAGGAGTTATGCAGAAACGGTATATACAGGTGCTATTCGAGCATCGACTGTCGAAAAAATACTTATAGATTTTGGCGGTTTCTCTCTTTTATTTATGTTATGTAGAATAAAAATATATTATATAGAAGAAATAAAGAAAAACAATCGCAACGATGGAAATAAAAGAGTTAGATTACGATCAGTGAAGATATTTTAATTAAAAGTTGAAGAGTAAAAGGAAAGAAAAATGGTTTGCGTGGTCGTCCGTCTTTTTCGCTCTGCAGGCTCAGCGTGCCCGAACGAGAAGAGAGAAAATTTTTGGCAGTAGAAGATAGCTATTTGCACCATAAAATGCATTGGATTAAAAATAATATTTATATAAGCCAAATGCGAATTAAGAAGAAATGAATCAAATCTTTTTACCAGGGGTTCATCATAAGGTTTCCGTTCCACATCTCTAAGTAACCAGAAATAGTTGAAACCCATATCGTGATTGAACCGCTCTTCCAAAGCATACAACTCTTCGTCAGATAAAGGTATGTCGTTAGAGTTAAGAACAATAAGC
The DNA here is from genome assembly GCA_911728435.2 of Apoderus coryli. Classification (NCBI taxonomy): domain Eukaryota; kingdom Metazoa; phylum Arthropoda; class Insecta; order Coleoptera; family Attelabidae; genus Apoderus; species Apoderus coryli. The sequence goes on from OU452199.1 coordinate 36,323,651, forward strand.
AAATTAAGCAGCAGTTTATAAAATGCAACTACGGTTTTGTCTCTAAATCTCTGACTGAATTAGAGGCATGTAATTTGCCATTAACAGAAAGCACGCAATTCGGAAGAGACTCTCAGTCAGCTTTCAGAAATGTCCAGGGTAAAATTGGAAAAGAAATATTTGAGATAAAAAAAATTGACTTTATTAAGAATATTGCTATGGGTGAAATATAAATAGGTATCAGCCATAGACCCTCGGTAAGATTAGTTTCATCAATTACACTGACTATTTGAAAACGATTTTACTGTATCTGTTCAAAGCAGTTCCATAATAGGTACGGTATTCAATTGAGCAGATTTGTAAAACTGTATGGAAACACGGCAATTTTCTACCTTTACTTTTAGCTAAAACGTCTCTTTATTGTGCCAATTTCATGTTTTCTTATCACATCATGTTGAACTTTGAACTTCATTTCACTGCAGACTTTCTACGCACGCTTGGACCTACGCACATCTTATTTATCGAGACATTTACCTGGAAGCCAGTCTTCAGATGACCTTGTTACATTCCCACATATCCTTCACACAAAAGCACAAAAAATAGTTCACAAAAGCATCAAAAAATAATTTTCTGGTGCAAGCGATGTACACCGGTTATTTTGCACCACCCGCCGAAACTCCTTCGTAGTTTCCCATCCAATTAAAGACCGAAATTTTGGTTTATTGTCCAGACCAGATTTTATCCAATTCACCTTGCATAGTCGAACGTTCAGCAAAGCGATTTTTGTTGGTCGTCGCAATGCGTTTTATGTTTTATAACAGCAAGTATCTTACACATCTATATTGTTAATATTTTTTAATAAATAGTTCTCGTTACAATTATTACGAAAACTATGGCCACACCTGCACGTTATGAAAAATGTTACACTAATATTATTATTTATGAATTATATAAATAATGTAAAAGAGTAATTACTGAGCGCATTCTATTCTATCTGGTGTCATACGGAATTTTTCTAATTGTTTTAAATATAAAATGTAATTATTATTGTGCTAAAGAGAATAATGTATGTATTTGTTGTGACCTTGATTTTGTGTGGTATGTGCTGTTTTTGATACCCATAAAAGACAACAATTAATCGTACTCATTTCCAATACCGTATGCCTATTTATGGCTATTGAGATGTACAACAATTGTATTGAAGTTTATGCAATAAATAAATTTCATACAATAAATGCCAATATCGTCAGCTTTTTTAATGTGTTTACCTATTAATTATACTTTTGTTTAGTTTACTTCGTTTCTAGTCCGATCAATTACGCATTGTCTATTAATTTTTTAATTGTTCAAGGAACACCACTGCTTTTATTTGGCCTTGATTTCGCTGAAACTGTAGAGAAAAGTTTCAATTGTCAAAGTTGCTCAGTGTCTATTTTTATGGTTCACCCATAGATTTTATTGTCGATTTTTTCTCCGAAACATTGACCATAACTGTTTTTGAGCTACGAACTTTTTTCAAAATCAAGTGTTGCATTCATTTTCTTCGAAAATTTGGTTATTTCATTATTACAATTTTGGTTTCACCTGTAGAGGGTGAATAACTCGGTTACTATTACATCTACGGTAATCAACATAAAATGAATCGATCCCTTATTTCAAGAGCTTTATTTTTACTTCATGTGGGGTTTTTGATAGACCGCAAGGTTTTAGAGTTGTCTATCAAAATTTGATTGAAAAACATGCACTTTTTAGATGATAAAAAGCAACATTTTCAATTGCAAATAACTCGGAAAATATTAATTTATGAAAAAAATGTTATAGAGCATTTTTTGCTTAGAATTTTTTAAATCGCCCCAAAGGAAGATTTAGTGGCGTTTAATCTGCAGTTTGTGATGGCCACTGAATTGTTCCGTGTTTACCAATCATATGTTATATTTTTGGGGCTCCATCTTGTTGCCAAATTAAATTTTGAACTACTAAATACCGTTCATCAGTGCATGAAATCAATTGAGACCTGAGACTTAAGTACGGTGTTGCCATTTTAAGTAAGATCCAAGTATACGATTGGGCCGAAGGGTGAGTAATATTATGGAAAGCGTTCGTTCTATTACGATAATCGAGATTTCATCAGTGGTGAATATAGTGCGGAAAGTGTTTATTTCATTGTATCGGAACAACATGTTCTATGCCGAATATTAAACAATATAAGGGGACATATCTCAAAGCATTTTATTGATTGACATTCGACGTGACCGATAGTGTTTGGCAAGTCCTTAAGCTCCCGAAAGTGAATTAAAGTGGTAACCTGTATGTACTGGCAATTTTTTCAAACACTCAAAATTAGAACAATCTGCCCTTCCTCGAGAAGTAAAAGGAATAGTAGAAAACCGTAGCCAAATTAATCAAATTATCCTTGTAAAATTTTTAATTGTCCCCATGTGACTACCATGTGTTTGGTCCATTGAAAGGGACATTGGGAGAGTAACAATTTCAAGACAACCTAATTGGCTAAATAATGTTGATTCCAGCCTGTAATATTCGTCCTATATTGTTAGAAATGATTGTTTATTGCACACATACACCGCATATAGCGCGATCAGCACCTGATACTAATAAACATAAAGATGCCAATACATAAAAACGTCTAAAAACGCTAAGCGAAGGTTAATGTTACACATCAATATTATATTAAGTCTATGAATCAAAATCGTGGCTAATTTCGAAATTTTTAATCAGCAAACTCTGCAGGAGCGAAATCAAATTGGCCGTCGTGGACTGGTTTGCCTCTCATAGGTTGATGCATTCCGTATTGGAGGCAGACTTATATCTCAACCGTGCATTATTAGAATGAATGCGGTGAACGGCAACAACAAATGCTTATTTATTTTTACCAATTAATTAGGTACTTGGAAATCATTTGTTGTTTGCTAATATTAAATTAATAATTTGTATCCTAAGACATTTATTAGTATCTGTATAGGATTACAATGCAACATCTTGGGTTGACTCTTCTAGCCTTTATTTGCAAAAATTATACTTTTACTGTACGTCAAATACGTATAAACGATTCATTTTTATCACGTTAGTTTAGAGAAACTAACGTTGAATGAATGAATAAAAGTTTGATGATAGAGCTTTATTAAAGAACCAGTAACATTTAACCGCTTTTAAAATTAACATGTCTTTTTTTTTTTATTGCTTACCGTATAATTTGCGAGTTGCTCTTTACTGCAAATTGTGTGTATACATGTTTAAAAAGTAACAAAGCAAAAAACTTTTGTATTTTACTCTCGACATGTTGGCTATATATATTTTTTAAACAAGTAAAATGCCTCTGTAATTACACACTATCTAGTTTAAAATTCCTACACAAGAAATAAAACCCCACCCCATAAACCCATTTATTTTATAGGGAAACCGCAACTGCTGAACACTAATTTTGCACTTACACTTCTAGAGTTTTTTATTTATTATTGTAACCCCACTAGGGTAGCTTAACTTGCCAGAATTATCAATTATTGTAGACGTCAGTTAATACGTTCTAAATTTATTAAATGAATTATTAATGTGTGGATTTTAATTATTTTATTATTATTAGTATACTAGCATTATTTACTATAGTAGTATAAAACTGATTTGGGGTTTATTTATATAGAACACCAACTTTCCAACGAAGCTTTTCATACACGATATACAACTTTTTTAATTCTATTCCTAGCGATTTTAAATCACTGTCTCCGTCCACTTTAAAAAACATGTTATCTTTCATAGGATTTTGTCACAGCAAACCTTACCTATCTCTTGCTAATGACCATTATTGGTTTACCATTTTCTTTCTCAGTTAGTAGTTAGCAAAACACAGTCCCCCAAGCTGGTCCCTTCTCTTTTACTCCTAATATGATCTGTTGCGGTATACAAGACAATAGTGTAATTTGGTTTTTGTTAATATTTTCTTCAAGGGTTGGATATATACCTAACTCTACTGGTATTTTGAATTTTTTTTTATATAAAATTTGATTAAGTTTTAATTTTAACGGGGTTGAGTGGTAGAGCACACTTCGTGTGAACTTCCCTCGTTTTTGACATTATTTTTAAGACGGAACCTTCTTTTTTTTTTTTTTTTAATTTGTTAAAAAATATACGTTCGACTTTGTGACAAGCATTTCCTACTATTATTATCACCCTTTATGCGCTTTATTTCATTCACAAATGAAGAGCTTGGCGGCAAAAGGTAACAAGCCACATGTCGCAATTTTAAATAGTGATGTTGCTTATTGCCGTTTGTGCAAAATATTCAATATAATATTTTAATCGTAAAAGGAAATTTACAAACTACGACAAAACACCTATTATCTAATTACGAAAGATTAAACAAAGATCACTTTATTTCATTAAGAACAACAGTCAAAGATAGTTTTCTCATTTTTATGAGAAGCGTGGCTTGTTACCTTTTTCCGCCAAGCGCTTCAAATGACAGTCCTCTTTGTACTTAAATTTCACATTACATAAACAACAATAATAGCTATTAAAAGAATTTTCGATAAAATAAAGATAATTTAACGCGCCGGTAGCACAGGACCTCGCACGCTGACAGCATCAAATCAGATTTCAATAAAAAAAAACATTAACCAGACTCCCAACAGTGCATACCCTAAAGATGACTTTATTAATGGTACAAACCTTATTTTCTTTATAAATAAAATAGTGCATAATATCATAATATGAATTCGACACCATTTTTTGATAAGTGATTGAAAGCACTTGTGCCTGTTGCTGGAAAAAGCAAAATTTGTGGAAATTCGATTGTCGAGATGATTTTGAATATGGCACACCAGTTGCTAAGGCCATACCATTGCACCTTGAATCGCATATCATTGGAAAAAGATGAAAACGTTGTGTTGAACATTTGGAATATAATTATTCGACTATTTATTGGTAGCCGCACCAAGGAACATAACTGTATGAAGATTTGGTCAAAATACTCAGCCTTCATGTTATAGGGCCTTACTCTCTTTAAGATATGTTCATGGGGTACATTCTTGTATTTAATTTGTATTAGGACGTTTCACATGTTTCATTGGGATTTACTATCACCAACCTTAAGTTCGGGTTATTGGAATCAGGTGCTGCCTGTTTAGTGATGCACGGTCCGAATATTACCATCAGAATTTCCAGTTATATTACATAATATTACCTCTACCATCCGGTAACGTTACATTGTTACTGTAATATTTCCGAAAAATTTCGTTAATTTTCTGTTTCAACATGCTGCAACACGTCTAGTTATAGCTGTTGGTGTACCTATTCTTTGGCCTATCTAAGAATTGTGTGATTAAGTTTTAAAAGTTTTTTTCAGTTTGTGATATGTTGTGATAAAAACACAAGTTACCTTTTTTAATTATTAATCAAGAGTTAATATTTATCTTTATGTTTACTACTGCATATCAAAATAATATATTATGTTCTTATTTCTAATAAACATAACCTGCATACTTAACTTATTTTTTTTTATTATAAAATTTGTATTAGGCATAAAACTATACAGTTTCAGATTTCAGTTTATTTTGTGTTTTATTGACCATTTAGAGCCATATAATTGAGGCAATTATTGTTTAATTTGTTAAAGCTTCTTTGCATATTGTGAAACCAGCTTTTTCTAAGTTGTTCAGCAATATTACCTAAAATTACGTAATATTACGTAATATTTCCAATGTTCTTACCAAAAAATAAATTACCGGTAATTTTGCATCACTATGCCTGTTGCCAAACGATTATTTCCTGGGTATTCTATCATAGCACTATCTAGACTGCAGTTTGATTGTAACTCTTTCTATACACAAATAAAATGATAATAAAAGTAATTTTTTCTTTTACATTTCAAGGTCCTACTAGTCGGTGTATAGGTTGTTCTGTAATACAATTAAAAAATAACAACAAACATGGTCAGGTTTTATTATTGTTGTTATATGTAATAAGTTTTGCTGATCTCCAGTGAAATGTTGTGAAATTTTTTAATTGTTACAAATTGCGTTGGCGATTATATTGACGTTCAGATTTATAATGATTTATTACTGGTTCATTGCCGTGTACACCTAATGTAATATTAATAGGAATAATTAATATGTCAGCTGAGTGAAATTTGCAAAAAAAAATGCAACCATGTACGATTACTTATATATGTAATTTCCTATTAATAAATTACTTCAATAATACTGCTTGTAGGTGTCAGATCAATGATTTGTTTATTGATCTTTGCATAACTTGAATGCAAATTTTATTATCTACACTGTAATAAATAAATTGTAAATTGCTATGTAGGGAAATTTGCGAGTTTATTCGGAATATAATTTACCAAAACAATGGACTACCTTTTTAGACATCAACTAAACAAGAACGTTAATTGCTTTAATGATTTTTTATATACAATATACACTTACACCGGTTATAATTGATTGTTTTAATAACAACACATGCAATTATTTCGCTCAATATTATAAAAATACCTCATCATACCTGAAGTATTTTCTTTTTAATTACGCGGCAAAAATAATTAAATCATTAATGGTTCATTATAAATCAAATTATTTGTACAAAGATATATAATTTGAATGTATGTAATTTTACAAATTAAATACGAAGTGATTTTAGTTTTTAAGTTGAGAAATACTTCACTACATCTTACAAAAGAGCTAGTTAAATTGGTAACATAATTTTTATTCATCAATCTTATATTTTAAATTAATCAAAAGTAGTACAAATCTTCACTTTTAATACTTCATTCATATTTCTAAAAAGTTAGGTGTAGATAAAGTTTCTTCTCGGTTTTTATCGGAATTAGGTGAAACCGGTCAAATATAACTTTCAGGTATAAATATAAGGGTGTTAAGTCTTTACAAAATTGATTAACTGTGGTGAAATGGAACATTTCCAATTATATATAATGACACACCCGTATTTTTTGTTTAATAATGGTAGGTTAGGAGAGGGTGTGGTTATTTAAGGGTTGTTTGTTTTTACATCGGAATTTATAGCTACCTATAATTTACGATAAGCAAAGGTGGAGGGTATTGGTATACGGAGAAATAAGGAAATCGGTGATTATTTAATCATTAGATATATTTTATTATTGAGTTATTTATCCATCTATCAAACGTTATATTTATGCATTTAAAAAACTCATTGGTAAATACCTTAATAGGTTTGGCGCACAGAAATCTTATATTATATAGAGCTGTCCATAATGCGCATGATCACCAGTAACTTATTTTTCAACAGGACCGGCTTTGATTAAATGTAATATTACTGTTATAGGTATATTTAAAATTAAATTTTACCATTTGGTAACATTCAAATAAAAAAATGGAATAAAGGAATTTAAGAAATAAAAAATTACATTAAATATCTAAATACTTTATTGTCTAACAGGTACAACCCAATAATAATAAATCTAAGCAGAAACGAGAAATAAGTAAAAATTCTAATACTGGAAAATATCTTAAGGACTTGAGCATTCTAATTATTTATTTTATTATTATATAATATTTGTTTGTTTATACAACCACCTTAGGCGTGTTACCTCTCTACAGCCTTCAAAGAAGGGGTGCAAGAAACAGTGACTTCACAAATATTTTCCGTGTCCATGTAAACCACTTCCATATCATCCGTACTACTCGCAATAGTATTTTCTGACAAAACATGGTTGGTAGAACTTTTATTCTCAGCAATTTCATGGAGGATTCTATAATTAAGTATATTCCAGTTTAACAACAGAATTCAAACGAACTTTGTATACCTACACAACGTAGGAAATATATTCTTGACATACATATCATGCATTTTTGACAGACTGCTTTTAAGTAAACAGTGTCTTGATATCAAATGATTAAGAATTTAACTTCCACTCTCATTTACATAATCTCTTCTTTTCAACAAAAGTTTGGGAACTGCATCGGGTACGAGGGTGATCCTCTTGCCGTCTTCTCTACAAATGATATCTTCTGCAGCGAAATGCTTACTGCATATGACATTCCCATCACATACATTTTCTGTACTAGGATCCCAATGCCCGCATCCAAACATCATGTCTTTTTTTTGTCAAGCTAAAAATGAGTATCATGTCAATGGTATCATATTGACTCAAACTGAGACTGTTAGAAACCCGAAACAATAACTTACTGAAAATATTTAATACCAGGAATCAGACCTTCATTTTTACACCACAACACTATACACCTCATTGTTTGTTAAATAAACGAACTAAAACCAAAATAACAAATATTAAAAACAATTTTAATCACAAATAGGTATATCTATCAACAATTAAAATATACCACGAATAAAACCATAACTCAATTATAAAACCTATCTGAATTGTTGGGAAGCAAACTCTGACAGATATTCCCACTACGAGAAACGTCATTTGCGAAAACAGACGCTGTTGCGAAATCTCCTAAATTTAATAAGATTTGGAAAAAAATGTTTCGTTCATATTGCTGAAAACTAAACAGTATGCAATTTTACCGATAACATTTAATTATTTGATTTTGTCAAGCAGTTTCGTATGACGCAACATATGGATTTATTTATAAAACAGATATGTCGCATAAATTCTGTAAGCCGAACGACAAAATAGTTTTAAATATGGCAGCTCTGTACTGAAAATAAGTTACTGAGGAGCATGCGTAGTTCGTGAAAACTCTGCATACCCGTTACACTTTTTAGTATTCGGCTTGATTGAATTAGCATTCTAGAGTACATATATAATATAAGATTTCTATGGTTTGGCGTCACACAAGTATCGTTTATTTGGATATATTGATTATTTTGTTCAAAATGGATATCACATTAAAAAAATCACTTAAAGAGGTCTTAAATGCAATTGTTTCGTTGTAGAGGAGTTACAAAGTTTTTCCAATTAGCAATTCGTTGTGTTGCATCCACGTTTACCTATTATAAACACAATTTTTATATAAATTTCATTACATATTATATTCTTTAAAATTCAATTAGATCAATCAATAATCTCATTAGTAAGGTGTCCTAATCCCATAGGTCGTATTAAAATATGTATCTCCCTATCGGCAACTTCAGAGAAAGTAATACAAACTGGTGTTAATATATTTATTTCTTGACCAGTTCACAAATCCAATTAGATTATATGGATATAAGAATCCTGGCGCGACGACCTGATATAATTTTTGAATACTACTCAACATTTTTTTATTAGTATAGATATAAACCGCGATATCTTTTAAATATCATAATTTTTAAACGGATTATAGTGTTGTCATGATGAAGGGGTTCAGAATAATCTTGACAGCTACTGATAAATTTTTATATAGGCGGAATATAATTAAGTAAAACTTGAAAGCGTAAATTTATTTTCGATAGGACTTATTATTTATTATCATGTTATAATGTACCTTTTAATTATATACGAGTATATTGAAGATAGCAGTTATTTGACTATTTTGTTTTAACAGCTAAAAATGTGTAGGGGGTTCGGGAGAAATATTGTTTTAGCTGAAACAACTTTTATATATATATATATAAATAAAAATTTCCGCAGAAACTTTTTGTGGAGGTTTGGGAAGGTTTCCAAATACTAAATAAATAAATACATATACAGATGGCTATGTTAAGAACTAAATATATTTTCTTCAAGTTGTAACGGAGCTTATTTTCGTGATGTACGTTTATATAACATCAAGTCAAGTCTATTATAATTTCCTAACTGTAACGTCAACTTTAATAACACTACCAGCGATTTTTTTTCCTTCAAATTTGTATTGCACAGCAGCCATCTGAAAGCATAGCCAATTCATCATTGAAAAGATATCATCTCAATCATTGTACGTTATAATGAAAGAAAAAAAGTCAAGTTCTATTCATATTCAAAATTGATTAAATTTTACCATCCTATTTAACCACATTATCAACATAACAAAAAGATGATGCTTTTATGTCGGCACATTGGACGATTGTCTTCTTTTCAAAATAATAATAAAAACGTGACAAAACACACCTTATTCTTGCTCTTGAATAATCATTTAGCATGAAAACGATATTGATTAAAAGTCAGTCAAGTGTGTCAATTCGAGCAGATAAAGTGCTATTGTAATTTGTTAAAAGCCGCTTAGTATTATTTAAATGAGGCGCCTTTTATGATGATTATTATATATGATAGATAGCCGATCAATAACGCTTAATAGGTAATTGGACAAAAAGTGTATTGACATGGAATTGTGGCGTATACAACCTAATTAGGACTGGCGAAGTCTTCAAGTTGTTATGAATAGTAGTTGTTCTAAAAACAACATTTTCTATATAAGCTAACAACAAAGGCGTCCCTTCATATAGCTTTATAAATCATAAAATTTAGAATTCCTTTTATGCAAACGATAATTTATACTTTCTGTTTTGCCAGAGGTCGTTTCTTTGTCACTTAATACAAAGTAGCTGGGATCTGTTTTTTTCCGAAAAAAAACTGGCCATGTACCTTTAGAAGAACATGAGAACGTCAATTCTGTTTGGTATTCATTAGTTCACTTCCACCTCTTATAAAGACTCAACTGTATAATTTCCCATTACAACAAAGGCATTGAAGTTTATTGGAAACTTGAATTATTGAATTCAGATATAAAGATTTTACGACGCTCAGTAGTAATAACCCTAGGGTCTTGATAATACCGAGATAATTTTGTCATAGAGAATGCCGAAAGCGTGTTGCTTGATATTTGCTATTATCCTTGAGCAACTCGCTTGAAGGATTCTCTATGACAAAATTTTGAGTATTTATCAAGGCCCGAGGAGTATTCAATAAGATAATTTTTTACTTTGTAGATATCAAAAATTTGATTGTCAATCTGACGTTTAATAATTTTCAATACAAAATGTATTAGTTTTAATCAAACAAATATTATTCATTTTTATTTAAAACTACAGTTGTGAAAAGTACAATTGGTAAATGTTAAACTGGAAGAAGAGTTTGCTGAAGTTGACGGATTGTTAATTTCCACTGTTGAAGAAATTCCTCGCATGGTGTTGATTATTTCACCATGGCGTTCTTGGTTAATATTCAAGTACGGTTTAATTGAATTAGAGCTGCTATGTCCTGTTATTTTTATTAATTGCTGTTCAGGAATTCCTTTATTTGCCAAATGGCTCACTGCAGTTGATCTGTTCGAATGATTGGATATCTTTTTACACTTAGTGTCCAAACCAATAGCGCGGATGATTTGGTCCACATATTAATTGTGTTCTTGCCTACCGGTATATTGTCAAACCATGTGTCACTTTCGGATTTCCAGAAACGATTTGGTCTCAAGAATAAGCGACTGGAAGTAATGTTTTTCCCCCTTTTGGACAATAATTTATGGAATAACCGAACAGGGCATGCACTTTCGTTTGCAATATTTGGAACAAGCCACTTACTATTTGTACAACTTTTCGATCCTCCTTGGCATGTTTTACTGAATATTGGATTGTATTCAATTCTGTGGTTGGCGTTCCATCATTCTTCTTCTCAATCGTGAAATAATCTATAAGGCAATCAGCTGGTTCACCACCTCGCCAAGCTAACTCAACAGCTACAATATGGCAAAAAAAAATTTTGTAAACCTTCTGGTGTACATTCATCCCATAATCCAATGATTCTAGCCAAATCACTTGAAGTCAAATTTGATTAACTGCATTTTCGTTTGTTTGGATCCTGCTGTAATTTTTTACGTTTTGCATTTCGTGCATCTCGCGCATTTTTGAATATCACACTGGTAAACGGGTCGAATATAATTTTGAAGTCATAGAAGTATTTTTCCTGGAGTAGCCTACTCGTAGTATTCCAAATTGTTTTTACAGTTGCTTCTTTATATTCAGTTCCGTCAGCTTTTCGCATATTTACCGCATAATCTTTCAACATATTAGCCAAATTATGCAAACTCGTTTCAGCATTCAGTTCGTATTCTCTGGTCGCACAAACCTCGAGAAATATTTTCCATACATATTTTTTTGATTTGATTGTATTTTGTGGTATATTATTAGATATAATATAATTAATTGCATCGTTAGATGCAATGCCAAATCTTCGCGACATTTTTAAACCAGTTGTCAGTTTGACGTTTAATTAATTTTTAACACCAAACTGTATATAATTATCGCTGTGATCCAGAGGTGATTGGATGAAATTTGACACATGACTTAAAATTAAGTAATTTGATTGGTTACTATATTTAGTAAAAAATTATCATGAGAATCCACTTGAACCTAATCAAACAAAAGAGACCATGGTTCATAATTCCAATCAGAATAATGTGATTCACTGTGTGTATCAATATTACTTATTAATTACGAATCGAACACTATTTTATGGATTTTGTGTGGCCTAAATCCATTTTATATTATGCATATTTTATATAAATTAACCAGATTTTAACAAAACTAAAACAACAAAGTAGCTTACAACTGAAAAACAGAATATATTGATTCCTGCCAAGAGATATAACGATTACGATCGGGAACTAAACTGAATTTAATTGCAAAAACTTGTTTAATAAATTCAAGATTCGATCGGTTCTAACCTAATTTCGTCACAATTTTATGACTGCTTCTCACGCAAGGAAATTTTACATAAATATCCTTTGGTTCAGGTGACAGCAGGTTGTTGTAATTGAATTTAATTGAAATTACTGGGATAATTATTAATATTATTGCGTAATTTATTAGGTATACTAGTTGTTGGCAAAAAGTTTAGAATCAGATACAAACCATATGTAGGAAAATTGAGGCAAGTTTCTCTACTTAGGGTCATGACGTTTTTTGGGTGTTTCGAGTAACCGTAATTTCTTTGGTTATTAGATCGTTTTCATGTAAAATTTCTTTAGAAGAAGATGACAGTATAATAAGTCTAATGACGTGGAAGCCTTAAACAACTTGGGAAGTGTTTCATAAAGACAATGCATTACCACACTATATACAATCATCGAAGGGAATAATTCCTCGTTTCAAGATTTATGTTTTCTGCCATAGCTACTGGCTAACACTGGTACAGTGCATGCCCCAGACCAAGGAACAATAATAAATCACTGCTCTGCACATATCCAGATATCCTGCAATTTCCTATTCAAATAGTTCCTTGTTTTACCGCATTCATTTTCCTCAGTTTTAGCGATTTGAGTGCGGAATTAGTTGTTTCAGTTTTCGCTTAGGTTTTCGTTTGGTTAAAGAACTTCTCATCAAAAAATAAAGCCAAGTCTCTGCTGATCCATCCAACGATATACATGTTGAACTTTTGAATTAAAGTCACCGCATTCGGTTACAAAATCTCTACAGATGGTCAATTCAGCAATTTTGATACATTGGGAATCAACGTAGTTTCCAATCTTTATATTATTTATTCAATTTGCAGCCGACGCATTGCTTTCCTTAGTCATTTTCTTGTATACTTACGTTATATTATGTAAAGACATAATCAATAATGGCAAATAACAAATCATGTTGGAGGCAAATACTACATCTCGCATAATATGCTGTCCCAGTTCGACAGCTATGAAATATATTTGCAGCGTATTTCGATTGATTGCCCTATCAAATGTAATACAAGAAATAAATTAAATCTTGATAAAACACAAGATGGCTGACTTAATATTTATGAATTTGTCGATAATTAAAATCTATCAATCATTCTTTGATAATAAATGCACTGCATATTTGCAACTAATTCAGTTTAATCTAATTTGGGTGTTTTCCCTTGGTTCGTCCACGTATATAGATTTTGTATTTATTGAAGATCGATTTGTATATGTACGTCGCCGTCGAGATGCATAAAGGATCATCAAGGCAAGTAGCTTGAGATTTTTCTAAAATACTTGGTTGGACTTGAAAACTGAAGCTGCTCAAAATTCGCTATTTGACTTGTCTTGACAAGTAAAATCCGGCTACACACGCTGTAGAACATCTATACCGAGGATATTTTAGAATGTTGGAAACGACACGAAAGTATTTTTCCAAACCTTTTCACTGTGGCCAAAGACTTTTTGTCAACACCTGCATCTTCTCAGCTCCTGTTGAGGGGAAGTTTTCCAGAGCTGCTTTAACGCTTATCAAGACCAGAACCCGACTAGGCGATAACTTTGTTAGAAGCCTTAAATCGTGGATGGCAAATAAAGAAATTAAAGACTTAATTTAGATGCTTATAGTGTTACTGTTTCAAATTGTGTTTTGATACCTTTAAAATATCAGAGTTTTCACATTTTGTTTCTATTTTTTTTTTCACGAAAAGTACTTAAGAATTTGAATAAAAAGTTTTTTTTTTTAACAAAACCATTGGGCAAGTACTGTGTCCAAGATAAGAATGGGATAGTATTGGATTCTTAGAAACGGTAGAAGTTACAATTTCGGTTAAATTGGAGAAAAGTTGTACAATTTAAACACCTTTTAAATGGTTTTTCAAAAGTAAGGTAATTTTAGCCGTTTTCCAAAATTTTTGAAAAAACGATATTTTGTGATATTAGTTTTTATTTATTTCTGATATTATTTTTACCGATATAAAAAAATGAAAAGCACTTCCTCATTGTTACTTTTTGAGGAGAAAAAGATAGCGTTTACAAATCTTCACTACGACGTTTCGTGTTTGAAAAACCATCATCAACTTAGTTTTTTGAAATAAGGCCCTAGATTTTTTATTGTTATTTAAAGCCATTTTCAATTCAAAAATATGTGGTATTGGTTTAAACCAGTTTTCAGTGTTTTTACCGATTATTTAAAATTATTTTAAGCCAAATCGCCCTAGTTTGGCACTTATTTTGCGTAAAACATTCACCTGAGGAAGGCATTTTTTTTAACAACTTCAAATTTGTAAACGCTATCTTTTTCTCCTCAAAAAGTGACTGCTTTTAATTTTTTTATATCTGTAAAAATAATGTCAGAAATAAATAAAAACTAAAATCGCAAAACATCGTTTTTACAAAAATTCTCGAAAACGGCTAAAGTTAGTTCACTTTTGAAAACACCATTTAAAAGTGGTTTAAATTGTACAACTTTTCTCTAATTTAACCGACATTGTAAGTCCTACCGTTACCAAGATCCCAATGCTATCCCATTCTTATATAGGACACACTGTATAACTACTAGACTTGACTTGAATTTCAACCAAAACTACTTGACTTGTATTTGACTTGATATCAAGTCAACTGAAAAGTAGTTTGAAAATGAAGCCTAGCCGTGAATCTCTAATTGCTGTGTCAAATTTGATCTGTTAGAAATCTGTTTTTCATGAGCTACAAAAACTTTCCAATTAAATATTTGCGACAATTATTTACACATTCCAAAAGTGACAAGCCATTTCGCAACAATTACCAGTTGTTATAATACCACACAAACAAAATCGAAACTTGAAATGCGCTTTAAAACCAACAAAAACGGAGAATCGGTTCTCATGAATCAAGTACCTTCATAATATATAAACAATATAAAACATTCAATTATTGTTCTTGCTGTACATGATATAAAAGAACACATCATTAAACAAGCGAAGAACACTGCAAGACGCCATCGCCAGTGAATATTTCATTTCGAGTGTACACCCAAAAACTCAATGTAAAAGTACTTATACTTTTATTATACTTTCGATCATCTTGTGGTTTTTGTCTTCGTCTTCTTTTTGTTATCGATGTATTAAAGAGTATTTGGAATGCAGTTTGGCCTAAGTGCCTGAACTGCTTGTAGTATTAAGACCGACACTTTGATGCTCCTACGTAGTTTAGGTTTTGTTGAACAAAATTAGCTTTCCAAAATTTGTTTGTAAATTACTTTAATATATGTTCTTAGTTGGACCTTTGATCCAAAGTATGAATGAAGAGGAAACGTAAACATGTTTAGGATTGAAAAAAAAACAGTGCTCACCTCTGCTCTAAAAGCAGGATTCCACTCGTTTATTGGATGGATTCGATTTATTCCGGTGACTGACACCTTTGACCACAAAGTTTCTTGGTAAAGAAATCTATCGGACCGTACAGGGAGTCATCGAATTGGCTTATACCAATCTACAGTCGTAGTTCTTTGATCTTGGAGAGGAACGATTGCATCATGACGAAATGTCGCTACCATCTGGATATACAGCTCAATTTTGTCGGCTTTTATTAATATTGGAACTCCCAAACGTTTTTAGAATTTTCGGTGTTTGAGCTATTCGTAAGATGTCTTCTTTCGATAAACTGAAGCGGTATCCTTTGGGAAAAGTATTTTTTACACACAAAATTCCTCATTCAAAATTTTGGATTTGACTTCTTTGAAATACGTAATGTTTCCTCAATCTCGCGATATTTCACAGGTGGATCTTCCTTGATGAGGGTGCTCACAGCAGCGACGTTTTTGGTGCACCTACGAGAAATTGTCACAAAGAAGAAGAATGCACAAAGGAATCTTCTAGGATATCCTCCACAAATCTCAGATCTAGATAGTGCTCAACTAATAAGACAATCCTAGTATAATCTAAATTCAAAATTCAGAATTGTCCTTATGAAAAAATCATCCAACTGAATTTTCTTTATTGTGATATGCAGCAACTTTTCAATGGTCCTTATTTATCATCTAACTATCATCCATAATGTACATTATTCGTGTACTACATTATTTATTTTGGTATCTGTCCTCTGTTACACCAATAGCCTATTTATCATACATGTTCTTATGCAGATGAAACGTGCCTCAAAGCGTTTTCATCTATAATTCAACAACAATCGGCAACACCGCCACTACGGCATATACCCTATATTAACAAGATACAACCACCTGACGGGCGGCTATCGCCATGCCTATAAACATAGTTGCCAGCGTTTAATTGGCACTAAGACCTTAGCACCTACCAAAAGAATCTTGCCAAACAGCACAAGAAGCACGGTTCACCACATTAAACAGCCACAAGCCGCCACTGTCTATTGGTGAATTGTCTTGATTATAGGCTATTGAGACTCAACTAACTCGATTACAGCAAATAATCATTTCTAGAATCTTGTAACCAGCGAATTATTCTGGATGGTAATTGCAAAAACCTGGACGAAGAAATATGTGCTAAGCTTCCTCGAACCTCCTCCTGCGAACAAGCTAAAATGAGATTTTTTAAGAAGTTGATATCAACGGTGCAAAAACTGGAAGATTTTCGTGTAACCCAGTCTTTATAAAACAACACAGGATGAGGATAAGAAATGTGCTCAATTCACACCCAAACATTCGTCTATATTTAAAGCTACAAGAAAAATGTCGAAACTCAAGTAAAGATCGACTATTTTTAACAGTAAATCCATTTGGCATCAATCAAGTGGGAAATGGTACAAGAACAGCCAAACCAAACAAGATTTCTAATCCTCGGACCTATAGTCGTGACAAGGCGGACTTGGACTTGAGCACTACTTGAGACAAGATATGCTTACTATAGACAAGTCTTGAGCAATGCTTGGGGCATGACAGTTGTCAGTTTTTTTTGCGTATTGTCATTATTGACTATTATTATTGCTTTATCTTAGATTGCATTGTCATTCATTGCCAAAATAACTAGAATTGTCACTAAAAAAAGCTTTGCTTCGTCGAGAATGCACGAAGTTTGCACTATAGTATAGAGTGAATCTCAAGTATTGAGTATTGCTGAGCTATAAGATCGCTAAGAAATTTAAGATTGAAATCAGACTGTAGGTAGGTACGGGCATAAGTTAATCAAAACTCAAGCAATACAAGTCGGTGCAAGTTGTCTAAACTAACATAAAGTGGAAGAAACTGTGATTAAACTTAAATCTTTTTCCAGTTATATCCAAATGGACGAAGAACATCATAAAAACATTAAAAAAAATCGTCAGCTAAAACTGTAGTTAATAATCCCAGTAATAAAATTATAGTTTAATTTAGAAGTAAATTTTGTTGTCTTTTGTTTAAGTTGTTAAAATTTTTGTGTTTTCATTCATGAAATAATATTTTTTTAGTTATCGATAATTTTAAAGCTTTTCATCAGCTTTTTAATGTTTCTTGCAGTAATAATAGTATGACTGCGTCACGAAGAACATTTAATTTTTATTTGGTAGTTTTATTTATTTATTACAAAGAAAACGTAATATTTTTATGAAATACATTCCTACTAAATAAAACACAAATAACAGCAAAATACATAACACAACACAAGCAAGCATGGCGATCCATTCCATTGATATAAAAGTCTGTGAAAGAACCAGTTCGTGTACAGAATGAAGAACATTTTTAATGTACCGACTTAATTTCGAATTATATTATTGAGATTGGTTTCTGTATATCGGTACACACATATCATATTATGAAATTTAAAAATATTTTTATTTGGTCAGTGTTAATATTGAGCGTTTTTTTTCTTTCTTCGAATTTATACGTCAGGTTTTACCTATACTGGGTCGTTCACTGTTGAGGCAGCGGGTCATTAAACGATTTCAGATACACAAATATGTTTAGAATCATTAATTATAAATTAATAGATAACTAATAGGTTCTATTTATGCTAATACGTGGTTTAAAACTATTTTAGTAAATTTCTTTTGAATCATTTATTTTTTAATTATTGCTTAACACAAGCATATTGGAGGACTGCGACATTAGTCTTCCGGCAATTTACATCCTATCCTAAAGGTATGAATATTGGTTATACCAATTGGTAATATTAATAAGCATTTATTCCCAACAGGTCAAACCCACTTACAGGAAAATCAAAAATACAATTTCGAATTAATTGAAAAACAAACATCAAATCAAGAGGAAAAAACCAAAAAAAAAAATAACCAAATAACTACGTTACAAAACAACACAATAAATGCAAACAATAAAAAAAATTGATTAAATATTTCGGAATGTCAAAAATTAACACTCTCTGTCCAAGTACCTATACTTTCAATTCCTCAAACAAATAAACAACAGTCTAACTATTAACATTAAATACTACTAAACTAAATGTTCAATATTAAAAGAAAATAATCACTATCCATTAAGTAAACTATTAGTAATCGCGGTCAAAGTTGAGTCATGAATGTCAAAATCACGACAACACCGATTGAAAATATCACACATATAGTAAACAGGACTTTGTAACAAAATATTAGTCCTGGCTGGGCCCACAGTGAACGGCACGAGATGTCGAGCACCGAGTCGCGGAATATGGAATCTAATACATCCCAATAGATATGGGCAATCAACGGCGCAGTGCAATAATTTGTATAAAAACTTGACTGCGTGAATGTTTCTTCTGGTCAAGAGAGAAGCTTCATTAGAACGCAAGAGCAAAGACGCATGATCTACTCCCCGTGGAGGATAAACATTGTCGGCTTTATATAGGCTAGGTATTTAAGGAAACGGCGCTGAACAGACTCTAAGGATCTAATATCAGTACTATATATTGGGTTCCATATAATTGCGGCAAATTCCAGTGTAGATCTAACAAAAGCATAAAACAAAAGCTTAACCGTGAAAACATCGTTGAATTGCCGACAATTCCTAATAATAAAACCCAACATCCTATTTGCGCTTAATACTACACTGACGGTCTGCTGGATAAATGTAAATTCACTGCCGAAGACAACACCCAAATCTTTAATTTCGCTGAGCCTTTCCAAGGACTCATTGTTCAATTGATAATCAAAATTCGATACGTTCTTTAGTCTGGAATAGCTAACGATCTTGCATTTAGATACATTAAGTTCTAAACGATTGTCCATGCACCAGGTACACAGAGTGTTCAAATTACTCTGCAGATGATCGCAGTCATTCAGTGAAATAAGGGGCTGGAAGATCTTAAGATCGTCAGCATAAGCAAGTCTACCACACGTAAAAGACTCAATTAGGTCATTAATGAAAATATTGAACAACAAAGGACCGAGATTGGAGCCCTGTGGATCCCCCGAGCTGGAAGGAAAAACAAAAGACTTAAAGCCTTCATATTCTAATTATAAAGGTAATAGCCAAGAGATGTTAAAGTTTGAACTCTGTCTCCACAATTGGAATGCGGTTATTATTTAGAATTTTAGACCACTTCAAAGGTGTGATTGGCAATGTTCAGCCGCAATCGAAACGATCAAACTAAAATCAGATTATGTGGAAAAAAGTATTTGCTAATAAAATTTTTAAATTATTGTGAATTGATTTTTCATGATGTTAAAAGGAATAATTAGATTCGAATCAACACCAAGTTGATTATGTTTTGAAACGAAACAGAAACTGAAACAGTATTGTAGTGCTATTTGTGTTCACCCGATACACGAAATTTTGTGTGTTCATCATTCTTGACTGATTCATCCCTATATATGTAGAGATTCTGAATTACTATTAATTACTGCATACTCATCAGTCATTAATTGTGTATTAGAATCCTCCCCCACATCCGAAATCCGAACACACATTATTGAGACTATTATATCCAGTGTATGTGAGTAAAAATAAAAAGAATTAGGTCAGCGTATCTAAATCATGTATAATACTACACATCAAGTCAGTGCAGCTAGGCGAGCGGACGTATACAAAAGATCGATTAGAGACTTAACCACAATACAGTTGCAGAGTAACCACAGACTCCCGGTTCCCATCGCATCGTTGAGGGCACTCCTCTTTTATTTCGACTTATTATTTATGCAGCAGTAACGTACGGGGGCATTTTGTTACTTTGATTTACAAAGGTATATTTTTTTTTTCATAAATTGCATTGGTATTACAATAAAAAAATAATATACTTATACATATTTATCACATACGAGGGTTGCCATTTATATTTCGGGATTAGAGAACAAAAACAAAAATTAATCGTCGAAAATCACTTTATTGTTTTTCAAAATATTCCTCATGAAGATCTATACACTTTTGCATGCGTTTGAACCAATTGTCGAAGCACTTTTGCCACTCTGATTGAGGTATCTCCAAAACATGCACTCTGAATGCAGCAACCGCTTCTTCAGGTGTCGAAAAACCTTGACCTCTCAGTTTGTTTTTTACGTACGGGAATAAAAAGAAGTCATTCGGCACCAAGTCAGGACTATACGGCGGATAACTCATCAAATCGATGTTTTGGGTGCTCAAAAATGCAGTTGTGTGAGAGCTCGCATTGTCGTGGTAAAGAGTGATCCGTATTATTATTTCATGGAAGACAACTGGCAAACAAATGATTGTGTACCACTCAGAATTGACTGTTCTGCGTTGTTCTAGTGGTACGGTTGCAACATGTTCAGTTGTTCCGTAAAAACAGGCGACCATTTGCTTGGAAGTGCTTCGTGCGCGAACAACTTTTGTTGGATTTGACTCATCTTGAAATACCCATACAGTCGACTGCTGTTTACTTTCGGACTCATACGCGTAAATCCACGATTCATCACCTGTCACGATGTCATAGATGTGTTTCGAAGCACCGCGATCGTATTTTTTGAGCATTTCTTTCGACCAATCGACACGAGCCTTTTTTTGAGCGATTGACCAATTGTGTGGAATCCAACGCAAACAAATTTTTTTGACAGTCAAATGTGTATGCAATATTGAATGTATGCTGGTCCCACTAATGCCTAAGGTTGTCTGAATCTCTTGATAGGTCACATGACGATCTTGCAATATCAGTTCGCGTACAGCATCAATAATTTTCGGAACAACAACTGATTTTGGACGACCTTCACGAAATTCGTCTTGGAGTGAACTACGACCACGATTGAATTCACGATACCATCGATAAACACTGGTCCTTGATACAGCTTCATCGCCAAAAATTTAATTAAGTTCATCCATGCACTGTTGCTGAGTTAATCCACGTCGAAAGTTGTAAAAAATAGTCGCACGAAAATATTCACGATTTAATTCCATTTTTGAGCCGAGATTAATTAAGTTACTGTAAACAACACAAATAGCGCTCGTATGTCAAAACGTTCTGAGTACGTATAACCTCAAAAATGTCCAACTTTACGATAGAGCTGTCAGTTGCCAGATTGCAACACCAGGGTTGCCAAATCTGGAAATATAAAAGGCAACTCTCGTAGTACGTACACCTATCTCTGGTCGTTTTTTTAACGTTTACAGTAATTTGAGGAATTAAACTACTGTCGTATCCACTAAAATCTTTATAAACATGATTTTTTCGGCTTTATCTAAGGCCATCTTCAGTATAATCCCTAGTAGCTAAACTTCAGTTAATCTTACGATCTAAAAATAATTTTCATTTAGGTTTTTTTTAGTTATTATATGTGGGTATATCACTTGGGTTGACTATTTTTAGTTCTTTCCTTAGTATGAAAAAAAAACCTTTTTTGATCAAAATTTACTAAAATTATAACTATAAAGACTCATTTTTCAATGTATCTTATTTCCTTCAATTTGAATATTTTAGTAATTGTTTTTATCATTCTTATTTGGAGATTATCACCGACGCTTGGTTGTTTTACACGATTTTGATTACAAAATGGGGATTCCTCAATATAAGTAGTATGAATTAAGATACAAGTCCATTTGATTAATGTGAAGTTAGTTGTGAACTTCGTAATATTGATTATGATTAGGGGAAAAGTTCATAGGCATTTTCTATGTGTTTTGGAATGAGTTTAGAGGAGTCCTAGGATGAACCCATTAGTTTTTGGTTGAAACCGCTTTAGACTTTTTTTTGATTTTTTATTTTTATGTGAGTTCGTATATATCGTTATATATGGTTTGAGTTTGTTGGATATTAAAGCTCGTGTTGGATGTTCGCAGCTAAGACACACTTTTAAGGGTGTGTTGTCAAATTCTCAAAAAATTTCGAGACACCTGGATTGTTCTTAATATTTATGGTCTTAGATACGCTACTTTAACCATGTGCTGATTTTTTTTATTTATTCGACATTCTCGACGGAACAGATAGTAAAGTTGGCAGTGTGGCAGGATCTCTAAAGCTTAAAGGACACTCAAAACCTGTAGGTTAGGTACAAAATCAAGTGTTGTCTGAAAATATAGACGCTATTTGTTGTGTGCTGAATTTTGGGTTCTTGCCAGACCGTATGCAAAAATATGTTGAGAATTTTCTGCGTGCCATGGTAAAGTAACTATTTTTCGACTAGTTCTTATTGCCTTCCATATTTCCTAGTTTATTTGAGCATTAAGTAATGGTTCGAACAGTTGTATCAAAGTTATATTTTCGCTAGTCACCATGATCATAGTGAAACATATTATGTAATACAAATAACGGATAATATCGAAAGCAAATTGCAGAAACGATTTAAATAATCCCCACGAATCTAAATCCAAATTTCAATAGGTAATTTAGACAAACATAATATGCTTGATCAATGACAAAACAAATCGTTGTCATTTGAGAATCCATTTATCTTTACCGCTCTATATTCATTACTTCATTTTAGTTTAGGGGACAAACTGTTTTCTATTTTAATAAGGGGTCAAACGATGATATTCACATGGGTTTAGTGATATTAAAAGGATGGATCGTTTAGATACTAATATGCACATAATAAAGTGATTTTTGTAGAAAAAAAGTGACTAAAGCGATTTTAAAGTAGTTATTTTTACCTCTGCCCCTAAAGGGTATTTTAAAGATACACCACCTAATTGCTCGTTTTTGTAATATAAAAATTCTGTCGATCTCCGCGCAATTCTCGAATAAATTAAAGCATAATAGACCGGAAGTAGCGACTCATTCATGATACCTTTAAGAGAGTGCAATACAAATAAGTTTCGATTCAGCCTATCACAAAGGCTCTCAATGTGCCCCGCCCAGCTTAGCGAGTGTTCTCAAAGTTTATATAAAAATGCCGGGTCCTATGTCTACTGAAATTTAGAACTACTGGCTTGTTCTAATTGATAATTACGGTTTCTCCGATACCAGACCTGACACTCGTTAAGTGTCACCATGATTTTATGTTTGAGCGTCTCCAGATACTTATTATATTTTCCTTACAGAATTCCAATAAATATAAACACATGATGGAATATTATATTCTTATACGATTTCGGGTACTTTTGATCATATTGATTTAAAATTCATGAGACCTCCACGCTGTTCTGTATAGGTATTTACTTACGACAGGTGCCGAACAAGGAGAATCGAATATAATCACTTTGCACATATACTAATATGTTCCTAATAGCAACAATTTTGGTACAGTTTTAACAAATTCTTTATAAAGGTAAAGCCCATAGTTCACACTTCAGAATGAACAACACGTAAAAATTAAATAACGAGAATATTGTTTATAATTTATTGAAAAATTCATTTAACTGTTTTTAAAAATGAATCAGTCGTATGCTGTTAAAGCTCAAAGCTCCGGGTCTTCCGGTATAGACATTCTATAGTGATTTTACTTGCTCATGACCGTAACTTCTAGTCATTTAAATATTCCATGCAATTTCAGTTTCTTTGTGACATACTGTGCTTCTGTATATATTTCTTACTATTCCATTTAAATAAATCGGCAAACTAAATGGTGAAATAGCATAAAACACATCACATTTGAGTGATAGATATCTGAAGCGTTTGTCTCATTTATATGCAATGTGAACTCCGTTGACTCACGTTTGTGTTTCAATCACAATTTTAGGACGATCATGGAATATATTAAAGTTACATTTATGTAGTTTACAAATTTTTGTTGGTTTTATTTCAAATCTTTTATGTAAATATACATTATAACAGTCCGTTAGTAAAGTGTATTTCCGTGGATTATCCTATGCAACATTTCATCTAAATAATCGTAATTTCAAATATAAAACATACATTCGGTACTATACTACTATACAAGGGTCATTTTTTACGTAGGTACATGACGTGCGTTCAAGATGAACCACTCTGCGCCGCCATTGTCGTTTGTGTGCTCACACTGCCTTGTTTTCACCATCTCAATAAGTTTTGAAACGCAAATGAAGTTCGTCCGACTGAAATTCACCGCTTGTTGAAGTTTATATGGTGAAGGTGTAATGAATGATGCGTAAATGGCTTTTTAATCAAGGAAGAACAAACGTCCATGATGAAGAACGATGTGGGCGGCCTATACTGTAGTGAATGAAGATTTGAGACAAAAAGTTCGGCAATACAGATGTTTCATTAAGGAGCTTTATCAGATATTCCCCAAGTCAGCAATTCATTAAATTGTTATTGACAAAGTTCCCTACAAAAAAAATATGTGCGACACCAAATAAGGCGTTTGGCACTTGCTTTGTCAACTTTGGAGTGCTGTGAGGTAATGAGTTCTTGAGTCACACTGTGACCGGTGATGAAACTATCGAGATTAAACTAAACATCAAACCAGTGAGTTTCACCGTTCAAACTCCCTGAAAAGAGCAAGAGAATTCAAGCAAGGAAGTTCAATACAAAAAATCAATGCCACAGTTTTTTGGGACCGGAAAGGCACTCTTCTGATAGAGTTTTTTCCAACATGAACGCCAGTAAATGCTGAGAGACATTGTGAACCTTTGTTAAGATTTCACCGACGGGGAGTACTCTCTACCGGCGTCGATGATGAATGAATTACTGAATTAAAGCGGAAGTTGCCAAGGGGTATAGAAGAAATATAATACCTACACATAATGCTCACTGAAAAACATCTCAAATTCGTTGGGGTCATATCTTTCTTTCTGACGTTTAAAATCAGATCTAAAAGTAATTTTGTAAAGATATGGTGAAATTTGCAGTGTAATTATATTTGGAACAGTGTCTTACTTATTCTGTCGAATTTTCGTATGCCATACAAGTAACCTCAAACAACAGTTCTGCACTTTTGGTATCCTGAACCAGACCCTGTAACCCAGATGTGGTCCTTAGTCACAAGAATTAAATTGTATGAAAACAAGTGTAGTTTAAAATTAAGTGAATGTCGATTGATAACAAGCTTAAGCTTTGAATAACCTTTTTGAAGTAAGTTGATGATCCATGAATCTAAAATGTTCATCAATTAAAATTCTGAAATATTTTGCTTTGCATTTAATGGACTATTGCCAATTTTAATCGGAAAATGCATTCTCAATAGACAGCCAAAATGAATAACACTGGACTTTTCATGATTTATCAAAAGGCAACTCTTTTGATCTACGATTGAGTGCTCTTGTTTAAACCATCTCTCAACACACAACAAGAACGAAAAAGGGAAAGAATTTGTTTAACAGCCGTACTTATCAGTTGTCTTGCGTGTTAACGCAGTTGCTGAAAAAGTAATTTGAGAGAAAATTTGCACCGAGATAATAATTGTATATCAAGATAACGTTACCCAGTTGAAGTTAATGTAAATTTATTTGGTACTTATATCAGAAGAAATTTGCTTGCTTGAAGATACCAAGCCAACCCAGTCACACAAGTTACGTGTTAAACGTGCATATATGTATCGTATATATAAGTGTCATTAACTAGTTTTATACGTTTTGGAAACGGATACGAGTAATAATAATAATTATTGCTAGTTAGCTAAATATTAAACTTATATGCTTAACTAATAGGTAAATGAATGTTTTATGGATTGGTATTCAATAAATGCGTGAAGTTTTACAATCAATATAACTGACTAATTGAAATTAAATACAACGTTGTAAAATTTTCAAATAGTGAATTAAAATAATTACATTCGGAGACATCGGCGTGTAATATGTTTGTTAAAGTATCATAAATAGTTCGATATGAGTCTAAAAGAGCGCGTCAAAGCCCAAGCAATGTTCAGTTCATGTTGTTTGTAGGCGAGACGCAGTGAGAAGACAGCGGTCCCATTTTTTGAACGAGCGTTCTTCAACACTATACTGCACCACCGCAACATTGTATAACAGTTTTTGGAAAAGACGACATTACCCAACTTCGTCAAGCTCGGTGAAACTTTCAGCTGTTCTCAAGGTTAAAATTCCTCTGAAGCAAATGAGGCGAGTGCCCTGAAGGCCATTCTACAAACGGACTTTCAGAACTGCCTCAGGATGTGGAAGATTACTGTACAGTCAAATAGGGATTGCTTCAAAGAATGCCTCGTAAATCAAAATATTGGATTGTAATAATTATTATACCTATAGGTTGGTGGTAGGTATAAAATTCAAATGTATGATATCGAAGAGCTTCAAAATAACGGTGTTTCTTGAAGTCTCCTGTTCAATTTGCGGTTGGGGCCAATCTTCTTGGAATGAGTCTTGGTTTTTAATCGTCAAAGCGGGAATGGTCATTGTGTTTTACTACCTTGAGATTCTTGGTCAACTACGTGAAACAATGAGAGAAAACAAACTGAAATGTGAAAGGGCAAGTCATGGATTCTCTATTATTCGACACTGTCTGACACATTATTGTGTCGTTTCCAAAGTTGCAGAGAAAATAGATAGTCGCAACCAATATATCACCGATTTTGTCAGCTGTCAAGTGATTTATGTTTAGTTTGGTTTGGCATTTCAACATGAATAGAATGGTTTTCTTCGAAATACGTATCGCGCACTACGTCCATGCAACATAATCGTCCATCAGTGCAATTAATTACAAAATCCAACTCATGCAACGATCACCTAGCAAGGTGTAGATTCGGTGAATGGGCCAAACAAGATTTAAGTTGATCCCGATTTTCATAAGCGAATTTTGTTTAGTGATGAAGCTCACTTTTGTTTGAAAGGATACGTCAATAAACAAAACCGCCGTGTTTGGAGTGGTGGTAATCCTCAAGTGTATGTTGAGACACCGTTACATCCAGAAAATCTAACTATTTGGTGTGCTTTATGGGCTGGTAGAATCATTGGTACGTACTTCTTTAATATCGATGCTGGACAGAATGTTACACTCAATGGTGACCGCTATAGAGCCATGAGGAGATATGGTTTCAACAAGACGGCGCAACATGTCACGCACAGCGTGCCACAATTGATTTATTGAAGAAAACGTTTGGTAACCGCAAAGTTTCCCGTTTCGGACCCGTGAATTGGCCTGCAAGATCGTGCGATTTAACGCCGCTAGATTATTTTCTGTGGGGATTTGGGAAGTCGCTAGTCTACGCCGATAAACTCGAAACGATTGATCACTTACAGGATAACATTCGCCGCGTTATTTCCGATATACAAATGTTGGAAAATGTCATCGAAACTTGGACATCCAGATTAGAATATGTCCGAGCCAGCCGTGGCGGTCATATGCCAGAAGTCATATTGAAGTTATAATGCCTGAAGATTATATTTCGAATAAAGTAAATTTCATAAATGAAAAATAATTTAATGGCAAAGCGGACTAAAATGCTGGTTTTACCTAAACAAGGAATTTTGTTTAATTTAGCAGGGATCCAGTCTAATTCAATGGAACCAGACCGAGGCATGGGTCGACAGATACTGACGAATTTCTTTCGCTCTTGTTATGAGCTCGTCAGAGTACCATAGTCGTTGCCCATCTACAAATATCGGCGTGCATTTAAGCACAATAGGATACACAACAGTAGACACATGTAAACACGTATCATCTACATGTACATAGTAATGCATATCCTATACCATGCAGAGGCCGAACAAACTCAATGTATAGGTAAAACCAGTCGTATAAATAGAAATAAATATAAATAAAAACAAAATAGTATGAACACAAAACGCTAGCAGGAGACCATTTTATCCTTCTGCCAGTATCTCCCAAATATTTGGGGTTCAGCAATGCTCGGACGGTGGTTGGTCTCCAAGCGTTCTGTCGTCGATGTTTAATGCCAAATAATGAAAAATTAAAAGGATTTCATGTCCGTAAATATAATAAATTAAAAATAATTTAATGGCAAAGCGGACGCTTTGCTAAATTATTCATCTTTGGTTTATTCCATTTCAAAGTTTAGTCCATTTCAAAGTTCTATGCCTCTATAAAACACACCCATTGTTTGTTTTTCTTCTTTCCAATAGGCCAATATTTGTGAAATACAATTTCTAAACCCTTGTAAGTATTTAGTGTTTGAATTGATCTATCAAAATAAGGAAGTCATCTCAGATATCTGCAGCGATATCAAAAGTTATCTACTGAATCTGTATTGTATATCGTACATTGTCTGCCTTACAGCTATTCCGTTTTTAAACATGGCAATTGTGGCACAATTATCGGACGTGTATTGTGTTAAAAACGATGCTCATTATGCCTAATTTATTTATCCTGGTCTATTATTTACTATTGTAAAGAGAGTTTAAATTGCCAAAGCGTTGACTGGATAAATTTCAAAATCAATAAGTAAAATGTTTATGATCGCTTCCAAGTACGGTGTTCCTTATTTATATCCACATTAACACCACACTTGTATTCAAAGCGCGAACTAGAAACATTGTACATACTATTATTATACGTACAATAATAGTTTTCATATAATGAATTGGTAATTTGCGCGAAAAAACGCGACATAACTGACGCGCCAATACAAAAGGTGAACGATACGTTTATGACAAAACAAGATCCATCATTAGACAAGTATAGATGCTTGAAAAACCGTCCACATTTTAGGAAATTTATGATTAAACACATAAACAACACAACATTACCAGTGTAATTATGCAAAAAGTAGTACCTAGCCGTGTAATTATCTCTCTTCGAGGTGTGGCCTTAACAATTTCTGCGTTCTGTAAAATTCCGATAACTCTACACCAGAGATGGATTCTATTATAGAAAATTTGGTCAGATATTTAAACTGGTTTATTGATCTTCAGTATAGAAAGATATATTTCTCATAGTTAAGTACATTTATACAACATACATATTCATTATTGGGTAAATGTTTTTCTTTAGGTGAAGATACCGTAATATATATTAAAATATTTGTGTTTAACAAATAATTAATCAAAATGTTTATGTATTGAATAAAGATTGCTTTCCGCGATTGATAATTCCGTGAATTTTAAAGGACTCCTTTTAGCTGGATACATTTAGTACAATGTCTTTCTCATGTTTTTATTTCTTCTAAATTATGAGATTCCTGAAGGTCTTCGAAATAAGCGCGAAGAAAAAACTGTTGTTTCATCAGGACAATCCACATGTGCATATATTTGTAGTTACCATAGCAAAAAGTTATCAATTGGGCTACGAACGAAAGTATACGAAGCTCATTCACCATATTCTCCAGATTTAGCTGCCTTCGGCTACTTCCTCTTTCAGAAGCTGAAGAAATGGCCGGGTGGTAGGAGATTCTGGTCGACTGAAGAGGTCATCGTTGAAACAAATGGCTTTGAGGAATCTAGTGATGAAATAAAATTATTTATTGCTATATGCTATATAGTTTAACCTTCTTTCACCATTTTGTGGATGTTTGTGTTGTAGAAAAAGTCCTACGATACAGCCTAGAAATATTTGTGATTTTTTTCAATTTTTTGTTTCTCAGCAAGCTTTGTATTTTTTTAGCTTATATTAGCTTGTCGCCTTCAGCAAACATGATCTTCATGTTTTTTTA
This sequence comes from Apoderus coryli, assembly GCA_911728435.2. NCBI lineage: Eukaryota > Metazoa > Arthropoda > Insecta > Coleoptera > Attelabidae > Apoderus > Apoderus coryli. The sequence continues at coordinate 36,353,983 of OU452199.1, forward strand.
TATAGGGTAAAGAAAGGTATGTTCGTGATAGAATTATGAAAATTTGTCAGCAAGTTATCTTTTGCTTTAGATGGATGACATCTCGGATAGTAGTAAGTGTATGTTCCTACTAGATGATGCAATCTGTCGCGTTTCTATATCACGAATATTCCAGGCATTAGAAAACTTTGTTTACATGTGGTGTTTATTACGTTGTGATTTTTGGCGGGTTTTGCAACTGGGAAGCGATCTACAGGAATAATTGAAAGCTGAGATAATGAAATTTACATTAATCTATAGTATTTTAGATGAGGAACCTTCCTGTACACAATAATTAACAAATTTTGACTTAATTTTACCGTAATTGCTTATTCCGTGGAGCTTGTTTGTTACAATATTTTTCATGCGTTGAAGACATTAAAAATATAAGGGTTATTCAATGTTAAATATCTTTTTTTGTGTGCAGTAAAATTGTTCCATATTTTTAGATAATGTTATGTTTATAATAGACTACAAACCTAAACTAAAGGTAAGGTTATTGCACATTAAATTGTAAGAAAAAAAAATGGAGCACAGTGGATACAATGTTACTACTGTTTGGTACGATAACACCTAAAATGTCAAGCATCTGACGAAGAAATTGTTTTAATGTGCAATTGATGCACTGGAAATACCAGTGGTGACTCAGAATAAGATGTTATGCGTTAATGATACAATGTAACTGTTAATAAAATCTTACCTACCAATTTTTAGCATTAATTGTAGTATCACGAATAAACCTACCCCATATCACGAAATTACATATCCTAGTCACGAAAGTACCTTTCCTTGACTAGGACAGTTTTCTCATAAAAAAATACATACATCTCAAGAATAACTATTGGGTGTTAGTCCCTCACAATTGTAGCAACAACGCATGTTATTTCCATTACTCTCCAACGAAAAAAAGGAAAATCATCACGAATATACCTTACTTTACCCTAATATGTTTGATGCTAAGCAATGTAAAATTGACAACCACAATGGATCAGCTCTTAGTGTTGTTCAAATTTGCAGAGGCGCAGCAAACGTGCCACGGAATTGTCAAGCCACCTTCGTACTTACATTTAGACCGTTGCAAATTTTGATCCCTATCTGAATTCCAATACAGGGGCTTTCAAAACACCTTGCCAATATTGATTTATTTAAAAAATATCTTTCTTTCGTTTTGGAACATGCTCAATTAAAAAATATGATGGGAGCAGTGTTAGCACCATGATTTTTTTTTCTGCAGTTATGTTAAACAGGAAAATTAATTCATTATTTAGACCAATTTAATTAAGACTTGAATTAGCTTTATTATAAATACTCCTAATATTATTAAAAACGATTCTGCATTTGTAAATATAAAAACGTGATTAAAATGCAGGGTTTCATTTAAAAATGCGTAGATCGTAAAAGAAACGAGATAGCCAGATGCTTTAACAAACAGAATGCTTGGAACACATCCAGCTTTATCGTAAATCATGTTGCAACGAGGATGTTCTGCAAGTTTGTCCCACAGGAAGTTTTAAACCATCGTTTTGACGGATTATTTCAGAAAATATCATTTTGACTTACCCTGGTATATAAACATTCAAACAACCAACATGTCATCACGACAAAGTGCAGCACAATCCTAATGAATCGGTATATCTTCCGGTGAAAAAAATCTTGAAATAGAATAAAAAAGTTATGTTAGGTCCCTTTTTTTTGTCGGTAAGTATATTTTTAGACCTAACTAAATAATAACTTTTAAAATTATTGAATAATGCCAGTTGGATGTTTTTGTAAATATTGCAATTGAAAATGTTAAAAGCGAGGATGACAGTTTTCCATATATACAATTCTTAAATTGAACGCAAACAGTAATGATATGGTTCAAATATTATTGTGGATATATTTTATAGACCGCCTTACCGAGTAAACTCTATAAATTGCTTGCGGAACATTATAAATTAATAATAACCATTCATCTCTCTCTCGAAATCATATCGAAAATAATAGATACACATGTAACAGATAATAGCGTCTAAACAAGGCACCTGTAGACTACATAAGTGACACTTGTATAGCGAAGTAGATTCTCATAGATTAGTCGCAATAAATTGTATAAACTCATGTAACTGTATGTAGGATATGTGTTATATCGCGCTTATTATTAACGATATACATTCACTTTAATAATAAAGTAATCGGTATCTTTCACACGGTGTATCTGTATTTGGTAGAAACTTTGCCTTTGCCCGTCATTTTGTGCACGCAAGGACTTTTTTTTTCACTACTGTTTCACACATCGTGTGTCCCAAATGTTAACTGTCATAAACAGTATGATTACAGCGTTTAGTTTCGTTAAATTAAATGTGGGGCTCACTTCAAATTAAATATACAAGGTGTTTCAGAAGAAAAAAGCTTTAATGATACGATATAAATGTTTGTAAATAAATTGTTGTTCTAAACATAGGTAGTTTTGAGGTAATTGGGGGGTACAAAACGATGTTTTTTGAATGTTTCTACCTTGAAAACATGCAGCTAAAATTGTAATATTAATGTACCACGTTTCATAGAAGTGCGATGATTAGATCCCGAGTTATTATCGAGAAAAATGTTTTTAAAAATCAAACTTTCACACCCTGTATATCGGACATGGAGCCCTAAAATAGAAAATGGTATAAGAAAAGTGCAATTCATTTTGCTCAAAAAATTCTTCTGTGGTTAATGGATTGACCCATTTTTTTGGGACATCCTGTATAATAATTAGTGAATGTATTTATTTTTTTATATTAAAAAAATCAGTTATACCCATGATTTTGATGTTTTTTACCTATAATTCAATATAGATGAAAAATAATTTAATGGCAAAGCGGACTAAAAAGCATCTCCCAAATATTTGGGAGATGCTGGCAGAAGGATAAAATGGTCTCCTGCTAGCGTTTTGTGTTCATACTATTTTTATTTATTTCTATTTATACGACTGGTTTTACCTATACATTGAGTTTGTTCGGCCTCTGCATGGTATAGGATATGCATTACTATGTACATGTAGTTGATACGTGTTTACATGTGTCTACTGTTGTGTATCCTATTGTGCTTAAATGCAGGCTGATATTTGTAGATGGGCAACGACTATGATACTCTGACGAGCTCATAACAAGAGCGAAACGAATTCGTCAGTATCTGTCGACCCATGCCTCGGTCTGGTTCTATTGAATTAGACTGGGGCCCTGCTAAATTAAACAAAATTCCTTGTGTAGGTAAAGCCAGCTTTTTAGTCCGCTTTGCCATTAAATTATTTTTCATTTATTATATTTACGGACATGAAATCCTTTTAATTATTCAATATAGAGTTGCTTATCGTCTCACCGTTACGGTGAAGTTGACGTTGTAAATTAAGTATACAAGTGGCCTCAATACAGAACTTTGCAGACTCAATAATGCAAGCGAGTCCTTTTACGTATGTGAAATGAAAATTAATCTCCACGAAATAATGTTTACTAATCGTTCTATGCGTCAGTAACAAAACCAAACATGTTTCGAAGCCTCAGGCTTCATCATCAGTGGTTATTGATAATATTCGGAAAAGCCAAATTGCAATGTGTAAATTTATTTAAGTATTGGCAGATAACATGCGGGGATATGTTAAAGTCTAAAAAACAAGGAAGCATCGTTGTGTTATAAGATATCAATTTTGGATTCTTAAGTTTTTATTGAAGTTTTAAAACTTACACATTTGCAAAAATTTTAAAAAATCTTCGAAAGGAGTACAAAAATTATCATGAATTTCAACTCTCATATATTTTAAATTAGTTATTTTATTTTTATAAAAATATCATATCTAAGCTCTGCAATCAGTTTTTAGTTTTGTTGCTCACATATTTATAAGCAAAACATCAACTTCTTCTTCAAGATATTCAAATTTGCATTTTACATAAATTAATCTGCTTTAGCACACATTAACGACTTTTAGTTTAAATCAAAATAATAAGCAATTCCACAAAATCAATTAATTTTTACGCCTTTTTTGTATATCCATACAGGTTACGCAAGAAGGAATTTTCAGTAGGATATATAAATATAGTTAAATTAAAATAACAAATAGGATATCATATTGTGATTGATAATGTGAATTTCACTCATTTTACATTTTAGAGGAACTAATAAACAAAAAGCAGTCATTTCATAAGAAAACATCAATTGCTGAAGTACAGTTGATTAGCACTTAATCTGCATTTTACACTAATTATTATTAGATCGATACATTATTTTTGTGTGAATCCAAACTTCTATTTATTTTAATGTTTCATTACTTCCTGTATAATGTTCCCATACAAAACCATCCGTTTTTTCCCATTAATAATTAAGATATCACATCATCAGGAGCCAGAAGTCTGTTAATGTATTCAAACCTGTAACGGCGTAACTAAATTAATATTAATTATGTCATTTAAAACTTAATTGTTCGTGAAATGATACAAACACGCTCAATTAGTTTTTAGTTCAATGATTTCGATGGTTTCTACTTACTTGGTATTTAATTTTTTATAAACTTGTGTAGAGTAAAAATGAAATATTTAAATAATCCGAACCGACATTGATTCTATGCAATGTTGAAAATAGTAGGTAGGTATTTAAAGGTCAGGAAAGTACAGGTGTGGTCGATCGATTTTAGTGCTATCTGCTATCCTATTTTGTTTTTTATTCGAGGACTTGTAATTGCTTTACTACTATAGGTTGTTTGAACAGATTTTTTTTTTTAATTTTCGACGATACTAAAATTTGAAAGCAAAAACATACGAGTACCTAATTTGGGTACGTTATTTCACAATTAGTTCAATGGTTATATGATTTTTTACAAATTCCTTAATTTTCGAGGTAGTAAGAAACGCAAATAAATTTGTATATTTATTTCAGTTAATTTTTTTCCAACTTATTTTACAGTTAGATTATTCGTTTTAAAGAAAATTTCAATAAAAAGTCCAGACAGTTGATGACCATTTGAATAATTTCACTAGTTGTAGCCAAGTCACGCAATAAATTAACGAAAAAGCTTGAAATTCACGGGTCTATTAGAGTCCCTAATTCTTGCAGATATTTGGAGCTATATTGCCTCATTTGTAATAGGTAAACTCTAGATGCTACGCCTCTGACTTATATACGACAATGTTAATGTATTCCAGTATAACAAAACGCTAATCCAGCATAATAAATAAATAAACTACTTAAGATATTGACCATCCAATAATTACTGAAATGTGCCATAAATAAATATATTAGCAGATATAACGGTAACAATTTCTTCTTCTGGTTTTTGTATATGGTTTAATTTTTGCACCGTCTCGTATCTTACGAGTTTTATGCAATCTCATTTATTTATATATGTCGTTAAGTGTATTCGCTGGTTTTATTTGCTTATTTATTCTTTTAACACCATTATACCTAATCATTTTATTTGTAAACGTATATCCATAGCTTACTATTTCTTTTTTTAATCCTTATAAAATGCGATAGTGCTGTCTTTGTCTATAAAATCTGTAAAAAAGGCCGAATTTAAATCCAACATAACTAAAGTTACGCCGTAACAAGTAACCACAGTGCAGTCTACATGGCAATTTTATTTTCGAAACTTTTAAATAGGCTACTTTTCAACTATTTTATTAATTAATTTAATTACATCTACAAAAGTTAATTTTGTGTGCGACGCAGAGGGAGATATGAAGTATTTCTTGAACTGTTATTACTTATTGACATTTGATCACATCCATCCATACATCTAAATTTACTACAACTATATGGAATAACCATTTTATAACACTACAATATACAACATGTTGATAGAAATTAATCTTAAACATGAAAATAATGCCGAAAACTTTTAGACTATTAATGTAAACAAAAAAAAATAATCATAAACTATTTGACACAAGCAATTTGTCTGTCGTGTTAGTAAAAACATATTACCAAAACCAAATTATGCAACTATATTTAAATTTGTCGATTTTTTTTTGAAACCCATTTTCATGATTATATTCTTAGCAAAACATATGGGACAAGCAATTTCCTATATTTTTAGTCACAATCGTATGTAAGAATAACGTACGCATTCGTAAATTCTCTTGAAAAAGTATTAATCTTTAAAAATAGCACACATACTACGTTCCTTTTATAAATATCACTATTCCAAATGTCATATAAACTGTGACAGCTACCGCACACAAAAGGTAACTGTCAAACAAATTATTAGTAAAATAAGTGACACCAACATTAGAAGAAAATATTTCCAAATTATGACAAACCAACGAATTTCAAAATAGAGAGATATGGTAGAATCATAACTGCAACCAACGAATTTCAAATTAGAGAGATATGGTAGAATAATACCTGCAACCAACGAATCTAAAATAAAATAACGTCCACCACTATTAACGTTAACGTTATTTTAACATCTGGCTAAACCAACGACTTTCAAAAGAAAGTCAATTTTTAGCATAAACTTAAATTTATATACGGGGTGAGTCAAAAATGAACATTTGATCTACGGTAGACGTAATAGATAGAAAAAATTTCAGTTTTTTTTAGTTTTTTAGATTGGTTTATGAAATTATTGCACAGAGTGGTTAAAAAATGTTTCAAAAAAATTTTAATTTGAAGTTTTTTGTATATTTTTTTTAAGTTTCACAGTATTTTTAGGTAGAATGAGCTCATAAAATTTGTATACAGGGTCTATGTGTCCCATTTAAAATTTCACCAGTTAGGTAGTTGGAACCTATATTATTTAAATTAAAATACTATATTTGTTATCAGGTTTCTGTGGCGTCATTGGTAGGGCGTTCGCTTCGCATGCAAAAAGTTACGGGTTCGAATCGCAGCTCTGGCAATAATTTTTTTGAATTTATTTTTTTAAATTTTATTTTGTTTAAATTTTTTTTTCTGAAATTTTTTTTTCAAATTTTTTTTTTAACATTTTTTTTTAATTTTTTTTTAAATTCATATCATATTACAGAAATTATTTTAAGTGTAAACTAAGAAATATTTATAAACAGCCTCAGACTTCATTTATCACAGAAAAATTTAAAAAGTCTATATTCATCAAGATCGAATCCACAAAAAAAATAAAAGGGTGCTCTTGAGGCACAAATATCTCTCCATACTGAAATTTACATTTTGACCTTCTTTTTATACCCTTCGCCTACGACCTATGAGTTTCAAGTTTATCTTGGATAAAGCCAAATTCTATACAGTAATTTAATTTCTTTTTTTTTTCAGTTGTGTTATAATTAATTAATTAAAACTGTAATTTTTGCATATTTTATTTATTGTATTATTGAAAATTACTTCACCTGCAGTAAAATGACTTTAATATAGGCACTTATTTTTAAATAATTAGACATGACCAATGTGCGAAGATATTGACAATTAAATTTATGAATATAAAAATCATATCTGTTTAAAGAACAATCCTTAAGTTCACTAAATCTTACCTTACTACCATAAAATCTGATCAACTCTTTTGTGCCAAATTCCTTTCACTTAACCATATTTCATCGTTCCTGCCATTTACAAAAGAAGTCATTCATCTTACCATTCCATTTATAAGCTAATTCATGACTTCAATATCCTCACATCAGCTCAACTAATGTGTGTGGTAAATCGAATGCGGCAATTGTCTTTATATGGTTTAAAAAATCTCAAGATTTTTTAACAACCAAATATTGATCGTTAAAAAAATAGACAACCTATTACAAAAGCGTCTTTATTTTGAATGCGATAAAATTATTTAAACATATATGTGTTCCAGTTGAAAAAATTGAGTGTCAACTGTTTAGTAGCTTAATTTTCAATATAATTTTTCGTCCACCCTGTATAAAGAAATTACCAAATATGTTGCAGATTTGTCAAAAAATTACGTTTCTCTATAAGAAGAGCAAGAAAAATGCCTTGATAAATGGCCTTCTGTTGAAAAAAAAATGTGTTATTGGTGGGCCGCAAAACTTCAATTTATGGCAAATCTTCTAATAAATAAAAAACCGCTGAACTTATCTATATGACACAGATGACATCTAGAATTTCATGTAGAATCCGAAATTTAACAATATGTTCCGTTTAAAATAAGCAAGTTGACACCAAGTCGTCTGCCCCCGTGAAATAATAACTCTCCATCCCTGTATATAAAAATTTTATTAAAAAATAATTTGTATTGGCTGGTGGTTTCTACACTTTACCAGGTCATCATAAAAAAATCAACAACATTGCAGTGGACACTGCATACCAATTTTTACCACAAATATATAATATACAGTCATTATTATTTCAAAATGAAAAAGCCAGTTTCAACACATAAATTATTCTTATTATTTTTCGAATCCCTGCACTAAATATCTCACGGTACAGAAATTCCACACGGTCCGATAAAAATGCGCATTTTATCTGAATATACAGCGTTGTTCAAAACCATTGGCAACTAGTCGTGTCGTGCTTAATAGAAGATTTAGGAGGTTAATTCATGTGAAATTTACCAGATCAAACTTTATGTTGTTTAACATTATTTACTATTTGATAATTAAATTTCTTAAATACAGTAATTTTTTTATTAACCTCTGAACGCTAATGGGGTCTAAATAGGAAATCACCATATCTTTGATGCTGAAATTGACTACCCCTCAACATAAGATTTACATTTGCGACGTTGTCAACTTCATAGGGCAATTGTCACCACATAAGTCTCACAAATTCGTTAATAATGTTATTCTTGTAGAATATAGAAGATAAGATTTGGATATTGTACTTTTGAAAGACCCTATAGCTCGCGTATCCTTGGCTATTAAGCAATATATTTTGTTTTATTTGACCAAGTATAACCTATTTTAGTAGCGTATATAACATGTCTGTAAACCTAACCTAAATAAACTATCGTTGAGGATAATTAAGCGTTATATAGTAAGAACTTAAGTGGTTATACAGTGTATAATTTTATTTTTTGTTCCTTTTGTTACATTTGTCTACTATAAAGTAATTTATAGATCAGTATAGTATGTATTACATATATTCGAGTCTTTAAGTATCGTTTGGAATCTCATTACAAATGAGCCAGATTACATCTTATTATGGTTGTTATTATAAGAAAAATATTGAATATTTTATTGCACACAGATGTTCAAATTATTGTTTGTGTTGTCACGTAGTGTGTGAAACAAAAAATCGCCGCAGTAAATAAGCGCAGGAACTGTCTTCTTCAATAATTTATTTTAATACATAATTCCAATTATAATTTCTGGCCTATCATTGAGTTCCTATTCACCTCAAACAACTGTATTTTCCTAAGAATATAATTGTATAAATATTTTGTACATAATTTTGGCTAATTTATAATTTTCTTTTTTAGGTAAGTCAACAATTTTTGAACTACTACAGTAAGATTGTGATGGCAAAAGGGACACATTATATAGAGTAAGTAAAGTATCTTTATAAGATACGAATTAAATTTTTTCAAAGTTGTTACTAACCACATTTTTAAATCTAATAATTTTAAGGATATTTATTATTGGTTTCTATATATTTCCTAAGATCAGCCTTGACTCTTTGCAACTCGGGCGATGGAAAAGCAGAATGCAAAGAGGTTTTGAGCGTTTCTAGGCGACATACCGTTTTGCTCTCGGCGTCAATACTGACGTTATTTCAAATGACACACGTTTTATTTCATGATATTATTTCGACCTCTTTCTTAAGACAGTTTAACGTCATTTTTAAAACTGATAATAATTATTATTGAACAGCATCGATTGCTTTGTCTGCCGTAAAAGTTCAAATGGACGAAACAAGATGGATAATTTAATTATGATTATGATGTGGTGAACTCGAAATGAGGTTTGTGAAATGTTTATGAACAAATAATACCTTGATATAAGGATATCTCGGTCTACGGTAAGCAGAATTGAAAGGAAGTTTAGACAAGTAGGCCTCCTTCAATATTCTCACAAACTGAAAGCGTATAACTCAAATAATAATAAGGAAACGCCATAGTTCAATAAAGTTATAAACAAATATAAGTTTTGATGAATTTTACACAACTCATATATTACATTTCCTGCATGAATAGAGTACTGGTAATACACAAAATACTAGTCAAGGAATTACATCTATATTATGATGTAGGTACCTCTAGAAAACCGTAATAGGCAAACATAATACACCGTTAAAATTGCAATAATAATAACGAGCATCGTCAAAATATGTTCGTGATTTTACATAATATTGTTGTGCCCATAATTTTGTGTAACGGTGGATTTTGGAAATAATTATTGGCTTCATGAATTTATTAAAATATTTGCCTATAGAGATTCTAATGTGGAGCATGTGTTCCACGCACAATATCAAACTGATTGCTTTTTATTTTAGAATATTTAAAAAATTACCGTATTTTTCTCTCTCTTGAGATGGGACTCACAAACACAATATGGATTAAACTAAATGTTAAATGTCAAAAACCGTGTATTTTAATGAAAACAACGTTTCGGCAACGTAAAACGCACTTCTTCAGGTTATAATACAAATCGTGTAAATAGTTTAGTTTTACGCTGCCCAAACGTTGTTTTGATTAAAAAAATGGTTTTTCACATTAAATAATATTTAGTTATATAGGTAATATATGTTTTGTTTATTTGAAAAATTAAGACTCAAGAAAAACAGAAGAAAAATAAGTCAGAAAGTATATGAGGCAAAATAACCTAGCTATATCAATTACCTATTCAATCCAAAGAGGATCCGATCCTGCTCCCGATCTGACAAAAAAATTTGGCATTTCCCTTTTGATATCTACTTCTTACAAATCTCAATCCCATTTGGATTGAAAATAGAGTGGAAGCTTTTTTAGTCGAAAGAAAATCAAAAATCAATAAAAAAAGATAGAGAGTTGTTTTACATTTTATAAAATCCGAAACACCATATTCGATACAATGGATGGACAGGATTTACCCCATTGAACAGATCTAAACAATCTTTGCAAGGGTTTGTCGAGAAATGCAACTTCAGCATTTTAGTCTATACACAATTCATCAGAGATGTTCGGGCCAACTCCTCGGCTTTCTGTGTTTAAATCTCAACAACTTCTATTCAAACGGTCTGCTAACCACTAGATGTCGCTATATTTGTTCGTAGAAACATAATCAGCTTATTTCAATAATAGAAAATCATCAATATTTTTGTGGATATTTTTGGAACAAACTCCTATCTATATTTGAACCGTTCCTTGCTTTACAAGATATAATTCTGTACGTAAAAAGTAGGTTAAACAATAAGTTCTCACACGTTTCCGTACACCTTATTTATTATTTTTCTACCTGGTAGTTTGCAACACATAAATCACCACTTCATTCGAAAAATAGTAATTTGCATTCTGACCAACATGGCTGACTTTGTAAATTTATATAGAAAACAAGTTGCTCTATGTACAAATACAAATTATCTTTACAATGAGTTTACACTTCCATTCAAGTCACGCCTAGAAGTTGCTTACCTAGAAATCATTGGCGTCTGCTTCAGATTTATTTTGTGAAAATTCAACAAAAATATTTCGAAAGAACAAAAAATCTTTAAGAAATATATCTTAGCGCTAGATTACAGAATATAATATAATTAAACCATTACCCTAAACGATTACAACAAAATTTGGTTTAAGTTTGCATTTGCATACTTTTATTAGACTTTAAGTGCATGTGTAAAACTTCTAATCTTCATGTCTTCTTTCGTAGTTGAGGCACTTAATGGTGGTAGAGCTGGTGATCTAAATCTGTGGCTGTGACACTTCCCCTACCAGAAAATTTACTATTGAAATATTCACTAAGACATGTCTAACTGTAAGCACTTTATTTCCCTATCGTATATCGAGAGATAAATCATTTGGACATTTACCAAAAATGATGTTTTAAAATGCGCAAAATCCTATTAGTCAACTAATATTAATAAATGGCGATTATTACACCCTGTAGCTCATAACTTAAGAGGTTTAGGACATAGGTTTTTTGAACTGTTCTTCTTAACATCACACCCTTAAGGATCAGCATCTTATTATGAAACGCCCTGTATAATATTAATGTTCTTTGATAGAATTCTAGAACATGTTGTTTTTAATAACACATAGGTATACTCATAAGTAGATACATTTATAATAATATGCTTCTGATATTATAAACTAACAACAAATTTTACTCACTTAGTCAGTCAATTTTATAATATGTGTATTCGTCACTTCATTATTTGCAGACCTTAACTGATGATAAATATTTAAAAGAAGACGCTGGGTTTGCACATGTAAATATTGATGCTTAAACTCCCAACGTGTTCCGCTCGTGTCGTATACTGTATACTGGCCGTGTCTGATGCAGTGACTGCCAAAAGTTTCATCCACTTGAGGTTTTATTAAAAATTATTATTCAATTTGATAGATGTTCTTTGATTTTATAAATCTAAGATAAACTATTGAACACATTTTCTTGTGTAAATTCCACATTAAGTCTTCGCCATGCCATATGATGTCGATCCGATTATATTTAGATTAATCTGAGAAAATAACACGTTGCTAAAAATTATTTGTTTCATTCAAATATTTATTTGCAAACTCTTTTTTTTTTTCGATTAATCATTAACCCAATACTTTTTCCAGTCACTGTAGTTATTTTTATTACTGTCGGTATCCTTTGGCAGGCATGATTTATTATACGTCCTATATACTAGTGAGAAATGCTGCATTCGATGCCGTTTTATAATATAAAAAGGCATGGGAACGCATAGCCCCGGTAGAAGCATTAAATTTATATATTTTAAATTAACTTTGGTTAAACTATATCGCAATATTAGCCAAAAAGCAAAATAGACGAAAAATAGATGATTTGTATCAAAAAAGATCCTAATAGCATTAATGATAGAACAGAAATAACTTATAAAAATTATATAATCATAAATTCGTACATTTTAAAAATTATCCGACATTATTAACTGTTATTTTGACATTCAATTCATTCATATTCATATAGAAATACTATGTGTGTGTGTAATTTTTTACACTAACTAAATAAAATAGTGACAGCACTGTGGCATAAAGAACAGTAAACCAACTACTAACGTGGTTAGAACACAAAGACTAAAGAGAGGGTTGATGCAGTGTGGTAAAAAATCGCTTACACTGAATGATTTTTACACCCGTTATGTAATATCATCAATTCTTACACTGGAAAAACATTGTTGATAGTAATCACCACATGAAAAGAATGGGTACATGCTGAGTGTTAAAAATTACTTTCGCTATTGGCACCACAACTATCTCAACTTTCTTGATGTGGGAACTTGTAACCACCTTAACTCCAAAAATTAAAACAACTTTTATTGATTTTTGTAAAGTAGTCAAATACTTGTACAGACTCGACATCTCTAACTGCTAAGTTAGATATTATAGTTTCAACGTTAAACACGTTTTATACTCTGATGTATAGTGATTAATTTCAAACAACATGTAACAAGTAAAAACCAACTACCGATCTGTATCTTTAACTATAATAGCATCATCGTTAGATCATTATTGCTTTCTTGCATGTTAGCTCTCAACTTTTATTATACAATATAACAAAAACTAAAGAAGTAAAAAAAATAAATGAACTCTCTTCATGTCTGTGGTGTATAGTGGTTTGAGAGTCTAGATTTTCGTTGAAATCGATTAAATTCTCTCATAAAGTAGCTCCTAATGATACAGAACCTCACGAAACAGGCCGAAGTACCAGAGCATTAATTGCTTAATCTATCAGATAACAGAACACATATATAAAAGTATATATAGCCTGTCGGGGTTGCTCTGCACACAGTTCACTATGATTAAACGGACTGTAGCAGGGTGGCCACGAATTTTTATTATAAGTACAAAATAAAATTAAAATCTTTAATTCAAATTTATAGATAATTTATATCGTACATAAATAACGTCGTAACAATCCAAAGAGAATTATTAAAATTCGTTTATGCAGATGGAAGCTAAAATATTGATGATCATTTATATGATCATATTCTTTACGAGTTAATTGATTATTGTTTTTTATATAATTAATTAGGTCCCACAGTATTATAGTGTTTCTCAAGTTACATAGTTTAAAATGATATAAAAAACCACAACTCGATATCCCTTTGTAATGTCAATACCGACTGCAGCCGTCCATAGGCGCACCCTTTTACGATATTTTAAAAATCCTTTATGTATTAACCATTCTATGTTCATTTGTATAAAAGTGTACTGTATTTTTCCTTGCCGCTCCAACACGGCAACATATGAACCTACGCTGAAAAGAACTGTTTGTTTTTAGAAGTTTAGACATACATGCACACGTACCTAGTCCGTGTTCGAACAGCAAGGAACATATCTTTATAATAATTAATACTATTGTTAATACTTGTTATGCATATACGTAGATACATTTATAATAATATGCTTCTGATATTATAAACTAACAACAAATTTTACTCAATTAGTCAGGGAAATTTTCTATAGAACGTAAAATTTTTATAATATGTGTATTCGTCACTTCATTATTTTCAGACCTTAACTGATGGTAAATATTATTATAAAGAAGACGCTGGCTTTGCACTTGTAAATCTTGATGCTTAAACTCTCAACATGTTCCGCTCGTGTCGTATACTAGCCGTGTCTGATACAGTGACTTCAAAAAGTTTCATCCACTTGAGGTTTTATTGAAAATTATTATCTAATTTGATAGATCTGCTTTCATTTTATTAATCTAAGAAAAACTATTGAACAGATCATGGTTACAATATTCTGCCACGGTGTTTTACTGTCGGACACAAATTTTCTTGTTTAAATTCCACATTAAGTCTCGCCATACCATATGATGTCCATCCGATTAAATTTAGATCAATCTGAGAAAATAACACGTTGTCAAAAATTATTTGTTTCATTCATATATTTATTTGCAAACTCTAATCCTTTTTTTCCCTTGATCAAAAACCCAATACTTTTTCCAGTCACTGTAGTTATTTTTATTACTGTCGGTATCCTTTGGCAGGCATGATTTATATACGAAGGAGAAATGTATCAAAAAACGCTGCATTCGATGCCTTTTTATAATGTAAAGAGGCATGCGAACGAATAGCCCCGGTAGAATCGTTAAATTTATATATTTTACATTGACTTTGGATACACTATACCTATATTTTATCTAAAATCGACGATACCTTTATACTTTAGTTTGGTGTGGTTATGTTATGCCCTGAAAATTGGCAAAATTGACCTAAATATATGCATGTAAAACACTATGTTTGTCGACATAATATATTCGTTTATTATAATATGACCAGATGGGCCATAAAGCTTGCAACGGAAAAAGTTGTTTTATGCTTATTCCCACCCAATTCGTACCTAAGAATCGCAATAAAATGCAAAAACCCCACTGCATTAGCCCCAGCTGTAAATTCGTTTGTCAAAATATATTTTCCTCCTGCTATATTACGTCTTTTCCTCTCTCTAAGGACACAGTTTAATAAAGTTACTTCACCTCGTGTCGGAACGTTTGATCTCTCTGTCTTAAAATCAATTCGCCGCCCATATAGTTATAGTATCTTATAGTATATATAGATATAGTATATATAGTAGCGGGCCAGAATGTGGCTGGGATTGCGACGAGTCTATGCCGTTTTTAGCGTCTACTGACCCTTCTTATCTATAGTTATTATTCGATGCTAAGGGCGGGTTGTATAATCCATAATTCACTCGGGTTTTGCTAAACCCGATTTTTCCAATGATTTCTTTTTTCCTAAATTTCCTTGGATTTCTCGGGTGTAAATACAAATTAACCAAATCAAAGAAATCTTCATAATTCTCAAATCCTCTAATACCGGTTCCATATTATAATAATTACCAAAACTGGCAAACAATAAGGTAAACAAGTTCCACCTACAATATTATAGAATAATCTAAGAGTTTTTTCGGCGAGCAAAAATACTTTTTAGACAAAGTATTTACTATTTTTGATGGTTAGCGTTAGCGCAATGTTAGGTTAGAACAAACCAAAATCATACTTAAACCAGCTTAAACGGTCGTTATTGGGCGTTTGGTAAGGGAAGGATTTTAAACTCTGCTTTAGATTAAACTTGTTTTAAACAGTCTGTATTTAGACTAAAACTGAGATTTATTCGTAAGTAAGCTTTATACCACCCGCCCTAATAGGCGGTATAAATTAGACAGAAGTTTACGCACGAAAATATTTCTATTTTAATTTGTCTAAATAGTAAAATCACGTTTTATGGCCGATGTGGTCAAATTATAGTAAACGGACTTTAGTTACGTTAGTAACATGCCGAGTGAACAGAAAATATATCGCATGTGCACAATTATTATCAACTAAGACAGGGATACCACAAAAGATAGAGGCTTTGGCTGTCAACTACTCGCCGATCACCACTGATGATGACGAAATGGTTGTCTGGTGAGAATATTAGACGTTCCCAAAGAAGTTGTCTGGTTCTAGCATTATTTGTGAGAACATACAAAGTGTAATAAAAAAACTGCAATTTTTAGTACATTTCTATATTTCAAGTACAATACGCGAAAACAAAAAAGTGAAGACTAACATTGATAAGTCAGAAGTACCAAAAAACACTAAGCAAGAGAGAGGAATTTTTTTTTCTAAGTTGTCTCAAGTCCAAGAACTCATTTAGTTCCGTCCTCAACATCCTGAGCTCGAATGCATGTCACCGACAACACTCACGTGTTGTCAACAAACAAATGCACAAAGGAAATCCTGCAGTGAGTTTATAGAAGACCGAGCCTTGAGGAACACCGAAGTTAATGTTAGAGTAATATTAAAAATTACTTTGTTCCGCTTCAACAAAACACTTTTTTAAATCTCGACTGTAAGTATCCTCAGAGATAATTAAAACTGACATTGAGGATGCAGCATGGTCGAGATTTAAAAAGTGTTTTTGGCGAAGTGGTAAAACGTGTTTTTCAATATTTTTTTATCAATTTTTCTTAAACAAGTCACATTCCTATTTCATTATATCTTAGAGAAATTGAAGTAACTCAGGAACTTCCTACATATATACACCTGAACATATTGTCGACAGTTATAATTATTGTTGTTCCGTTTATAACATGATTTTATTTTAATTAAGCCGATGTTTTCAACAAGCGCGTACGCCAATTAAATTATTCCGCTTGCTTGTACGTATCTCTTTTAATTTGACTTGTAGTTTTGTACTAGTATATACAGTTTTCTAGAGAATATTAATGTGTAATTTTTTAATATTTAAATACATATTTTTTTATATTAATATTTAATTTGTTTAATTTATTCATTTCTAGTTGTATGGCAAGTTAACTGTTTCTTCGACGATTCTAGTCAAAGTTTTTTGCAAATTTACTGAATTTTCAATTAGTTCCGTCAAAACGTTTTGTTTGCGGTTATATGGCACAGGAAAAGCTTCACTTCCACGGTTGTGAGGCCCGCCAAGGAATGAGTTTTAGCCAATAAAACATAATCTGCTCCACAAAATAATTATATATGCGTTCAATTAAACGAACATTTCTTGTCAGACATGTTTCGAGACATGAGGGTCTCATCATCAGTCACATTTAAATAGAATCATGTTTTGGTTGTGTACAAGGAATATGAAGATCTATATATTCTATAAACAGATCAGAGACATGATACATAGATTTGCTTCTTGCCATTTTGTGAAAAAATTGGAAGTCAAAATTGTGACATAAAACATTAAAAATCCAAAGTGTTAAAACTTCAGATTAACATTGTTGGCACAAAAAGTAACTGCATAAATGTTTTAATTTTCTTCTTATATGTCATACTAATTAATAGTTAATTAGATATGTGTTAAGCCTCCTTCTTAAGTCTAAGAAGTACAATACGGAATAATTCAAGTCATAACTTCACTTTCTTCTAGACTTTTGTGAACGCCACGCTTACACAGTTAATTTTTGTGCCAACAATGTTAATATCTTAAGCATTATCACATAATTTGTTTTTGATTTTTAATTTTTTAAGTTACAATTTTGATTCCCAATTTTTTCACAAAATGGTAAGTTAATCTTCAACATATCTTGCAACGCCATCTATGTGTCATACTACGGACTTATTGAATGGACTAATATTCATATAATTATTAAGTTTTGGGAAATCTTTTATCTTAAGGAGGAGATGTTTATTAGATTCGACGTCCCTTGTTTACCCTTCGAGAAGGATCCGAATGGAAGGGAATTCTTTGAACGAAAGGCCGTCATTACTCCAAATATTTGGTTGACGCAGACACATATCATTCTAATAATACACTGCTAAAAAGTAATATGAAAACGCCACACACAATTATTCTTATTTTATTTATTTCATCTTAATGGCTGTTTCTTAGTTCCAATCAGCACAAATTAACAATAAGAAAATACTTGAATCTATTACCGATTCCCGACACAGATAAGAAACATGATCATCTAAAAAAATATAATGAGAACTATTACGTTCTTTTCACTTAAACCTGCAAATCCTCTACAAAGAACTCATCAAGATATCTCTGTTACAATTGTACATCAACAAAAAAAAAATAATTTATATTATAAAAAACTAAGCGTATAGTTGAATGCAAGAGGAAGAAGCAGGGACTTTTTGCGTATTCGCTCTCTCTGCATTACGCAGAAAGATTTATGTAACGACGACATTGAAAGTTAAAGTAACTCAGTTAATTTTTAATTCGTTGCCGAAAGCTCATCCATTATGCATGAGGATGTGGAGTTATCGGAGAACCGCCAGGTACTATTAGGCGTCTATACGTATTATGCTGAATGGGGAACGAGACTATGAGAAGAAAGAGAGGCGCTTATTTTTTGGTCTGACGAAGACGCACGCACTAAACATCAATTGATTTGCAAATTCAGTAATGATATGGTATAGTTTGATAGGGACGTTAAATGTAGTTACACGGGAAAAAGTGCCTCGTTGAACTGATGAATATAATAAACGACACAAGTAGCATCATCTCTTATAGTTAAGATTTCGCGGAGAGTAGTTTTTATGTTTCTATAAATTAAACATCTGCAAGATTTCACATTGACCCAGAATCTTCCTGAAAAATTATCGAAGTAGGCTCACAACTATCGATAATGATCGTTTTCTAATAGAATTAAACGTGTTTCAAAAAGTCTCAC
The DNA here is from genome assembly GCA_911728435.2 of Apoderus coryli. Taxonomy (NCBI): domain Eukaryota; kingdom Metazoa; phylum Arthropoda; class Insecta; order Coleoptera; family Attelabidae; genus Apoderus; species Apoderus coryli. The sequence continues at coordinate 36,373,181 of OU452199.1, forward strand.
ATATGAATTTTTTTTATTATATTTAAATAAAATTAGAGTTCGCCATTAGTTGCTGCTTCAAATTGGATGCAAAACATGCAGACTCTGTCGCGCGCTTTTCTGTCAAAATTGAAATTATTTAGGGGAATTTGAAAGTAGTTATGTCCAAGTACAAACTTTGAGCCACCTGCGATGAGGTTGATCTTTTCGTATTTTTTAGCAAAAAAAAAACAAAAACTTCAACAATCTACTTCATCTAACAGTGGTAGTAAAATCCTCACTTTTTAACACTATTTTTTAAGCATTTTTGCCGTTAGTTTGTTTTTTGGAAATATTAAAATGAAGACTTGGAAATTTTATTAAATATATTTTGATTATTTAGACATGTTTATTATTTAAAACAATATAATAATAAGTGTGCTTATTTGTAACAGTAGAATAGTATATTGTGCAACGAACATGAAATGACATATATTTCCTACGAGTATGATCGTTTGCAGCATGAGCCGCAGCCTAAATACGATAAATTAGAAGTATTAAATTGACTAGGTGGTGTTAAACTATATTCGCTATCACTGTTTATGTGTTTTGAAATTAGCAAAATACTTAATTATAATTATTATTGATTATAAATAGCAAAACTGTCAATTTGGTGTTTGTATTTTCGGCGTTGCTATGGTGATTTTTCATGCCTGCCGCTACTTTTGTCATTACCAGGAAATTTTATCCGTGCGTAATAATATTTCCCACTAGTTGCTAGGGTAAATGATAAACAGCATTACAATGTACTACATTTTCAAATCATGATTGAACATATAATAAAGACATTTAAAGACATTCATAGAAAAAAGTTATTTCAACTTTGAAATTTCTAAAAATCAAACTAACAAAGGCAAAAATGGTTAAAAAAATCGGTTGGTACACCCCAAAACATTCCCGACAAGTTATAGTATAATCAAAAATATATGACCTGCGTAACGAAACAGAGTTTTAATAATAATAATTATTATAATTGTATTATTTTCAATACAATAACGTAACAAACTAACTACTTTATTTAAAAAATTAGAAAAAAAGTATTGATAGAGCTAGGACTCGAACCCGTAACCTTCCGCATGCGAAGCGAACGCCCTACCAATGACCCAACAAAGACCTTGAATAAATATTGTATTTTATTTGTTATATATATAGGTTTCTAAGTAACTAGTGACAGTTTAAACGCATTTTTCTCGAGAATTATGGGGGCAAATATCAAAAGTGACCTATCGCTGTAAAGCAGATAAAAATGCTTTGAAATGATGTACCACTTGACCCCTACTGATATATGAAAATTTAGTTGTTGTGTCCACCCCTATCAGAGGGCTTAAGCGATTTAAACCAAAATCTAATGGCTTCATCCTAGGACTGCCCCAAACTCAGTAAGACGGAACTAAGTATATATATATGTGTTAGATGAAGTAGAATTTAAAGTTTTTGTGTTATTTGCTAAAAAATTCATCTCAAGTGGCTCAAACTCAATTTTTTTTGCCATATTTTTGAATAAAAAAGCCAATTCTGACAGACAACAGAAATTATTTTAGCTCTGCATAAATTTTCATCAAAAAACGCTGTAGGTACCTATATTAAAGGTTTACTACCTTCAAAGTTGCTACGCCGACAATGACACAAAAGCCACTTAATAAAGATGTTGGATGACCAATGGTTTTCACTTTTGAAAGGAGGCTACGAATCCCCGTCATCAATAGGAATATCAAATTCAGGAATGAATAATTATTAGTGAACTTTCAGTTTACTATATTCTTCTGAGCCTTATGCATATTTTTTCCAATTTTAGTTTATTTTTTTCAATATACTACAAAAGAATATAATATAAGATAAGGATTCCAAACATGATTTATCAGACTATCAATTAAAATCACACTTCTAATTTGTTATGACTTACAACAATTGATCATCGTTTAGATAAAATGAAATTAAAGAAACAAAAATATTATACACCCGAGATCCTTTTAAAATTATTGTTTTGGTCAACAATGAAATTGCAGTTTCATCACTTTGAGGATAGGAACAGTATAACTACCATCTGATAAGGAAAAGTATCATCAGTATTTATAAGAGCCCCATCGTTTTATATTGTTGTCTTACTTTTCTTTTTTTTCTATAAGGCGATATATAGTTGTTGCGCACCATTGCAGTCAAGAGTTACACACTGTGTTGTTTGAGATGTAATTAAAGATAAAACACTTTTCTCTATAGTGATAGCCATTCTCTATTGGATTTGAAATAATATTTTATATTGGCATTCTTTATGGTTTTTTTGTTTTAGCTACATAAACTACAGTCGAACTCGATAACTCGAAGCGGCATTTGTCCACAAATAAATTCGAGTTATTGGAGTCGACTGTGTTTATTAAATTTTTGTTGTCCCGTTGACGGAAAAGACGATGTCAAGAGTTGTCGTAGTGGTCAATGATTGTTGGAGGAGTATTATTTTAATTCGCTTTACCCTATGTAATAATTCGATTCTGCGCATAAATATTTCTTGTTGAACTTTGCTGTATTATTTGTTAGACTGTCTCTGAAACATTCAAGAGACTTTTTTATACTGTCTTTTCATTATTTATGTGTTAAAATCAGTCAACTAGACCAATGAATGAGCCATTCAACAGTTTTTTGTGATAAAAACAACAAAAACGTACTCTACGAACGATGAAATCAACTGGATAGTCATGTGATTAAAATTATTCCACTACATTAAAATTATGTGTTAAGCAGCAATTTTCATGTTACTATAATAAGAGGCAATTTATATGCATGTTTATTATTATTATCAGTATCGCCAGATCAAAGAAAACACAACTTACAAAATTGTTTTGCCTCCATTATTAAAATTTAGTTCGTTAACATATCCCCTCGATATACTGCTACTACTTATCGATCCAGAGAATAAGCATTCGAGTGTTTGCGTTTAATTTTTGGTATAAGAAAATATGGTCCAATCTCTCATACCTCGTCTAATCAATCTAATCAAATGGCCAATAGAAGGAAGTTACATTCGATGGTCCTTTTTTACAAAAGTGTTTTTTCTACAACACCGTCATATTTACCTACCGCAACCCAGTAAACACACATACGTTTACTTAACGTTTATCATTACAAAAAAACACCTTTCCAAAAAAAGGTACATTAAATACGTACATTTTACTTTTATATGTCGCGCTTTTTCACGTTACAGAACACTAATAACGAAACGTTAGTTAAATGCTATATAAAAACGTGTATTGAACGTATTTATGTATATATATTCAACGGTGATATCAAACGTTATTTAAACGGTTCTAAAATACGTTAATAATACGATTACACAAACGTTAATTATTAAATTAGTGTACAGTTATACAATTTAAACATCTTTTAAATGGTGTTTACAAAAGTAAACTAACTAAATAGGTATATTAGGGATTTACTTACATATAAAGTGTTTGTTTTACTGTTTCAACTGGTAGGTAAATTAAGGTTAAACCTTTATATATTCTAGATTTTTCAAAATACATTTAGGACGTAATATTCGTTATTTCAATAATTCTAGTTTTACATCAAACGATTCATTGACACATTTTGTAAAAGTATTTGGAATCGTAATAATCAACGTTTTAAAATTTCCCACTTTAAATATTCCTCATTTTAAGAATAATTTCACACGTTCTTCTAATTGTAGGTACATTTGGAATTGTGATAACATACTTTATAAACATTATATAAACGTTTTGAATTTTCCCATATTAAGCAATAAGAATTTGTATGGGATATTTTACACGTTACCTTAACTGTAATTTTAGAATTATTATAAAATACTTAAAAAACGTCATTTGAACGTTTTCATTGTCGCCTCTAAAAATTATGCGCTTCTAATGAACATTTTCTAACGTTATTTTAGCAATAAATATCGGTTTATTATAAATTACATAAAGAACGTTTTAAAAACGTTTTTAATTTTGACAATGTGTTTAAAAAATACCTACAACAAACGTTTTTATTTTATGGTTTATTTATAATACATATACAACGTTACTTAAACATAATAAATGTACGTAGTAGTATTTAGATAATAACAACACGTGTCTATAACGTTTAAATTGAACGGTGTAAAATTAAACTTAAAATAAACCGTCACTTTTCTAACGTAAGACCAATTATCAACGATTGACACGTTAAATCAACGTTTAATTTACGTGTATGTGTTTACTGGGAATGATGTTCACAGTGCGTGAACGTCAGACGCAGGGACATTATTACTATTCCGCAACCCTATTTCGAAGGTCCTTCAGCAATAATCTGGCCAAACTGTACAATGAAATTGATCCTGATTAAAACCTTCCCTAAATTAAAATTTAAGAGACGTCTTTTCGAAAATTGTTTGCTGAACAGGATATACTCTCATTGATTCTAATGCACTGTGATCATGGTTATAATTTTTGTTGTATTTGGGAAGTAGTTAAATTTATAATTATTATTTTGGCAAATTATTATCATCAATGGTTTGTTGAATAATAATAATAATCATAATAATCTTTATTGTCATCAAGAAATACAATATATCTTGTAGGAAAGCAATTACAAGTTACAACAATGAAAATAAGTAAATCAACAAATCAAATAGAGTAAAATGCAAATACATTATAAAACTACAATAAAAAACAAGCGCATTATGTAGAAACACACAACAACTATATCACAATAAAACATAACACATGCACACAGATCGAATCGGACGTGCGGAGATGGAGAAAATCTGATTAAGCAAGTATCCAATACAACTATTATTAAAATTCGATATCTTGGCATGACAAAGGTCAGTGTAAGATGATACATGAACTATCTTTAGAATTACAAGTAGAATCCAAAAAAAAAATAATAATAGAAGTTGACATTCAATTTTAGCTGAATTGGCCCCGTCGACCTAAGTACTACACCAGATTTTCAGATTGTTACATAGTGTGGTTTCTCCCTAACCGATCAAACCCCTTCCCGGTGGGACACCCGGTGTATATTTAATATTAAATATTATGCTCTGTGTTTTTATTATTACAACCTTTAATTACTGTGAAATGGTAGCTACGAAATTTAGGATTCCAATCGAGCTATTTCTGTAAAATAACAGTTCCAAACCCAGCAATTTTAGTACAAATCACCACTTTATGCCCAAAAAAGCGAGTTAACACTTATAAATTAAACACATCACCGTTAAAACGGACCCCCTCCGGTGATATGCCGGAGTTTGTTAAACTCTTATTCGGTTATCGATCCTGTCATATATCGATGTAATAACAAATGAGATGTGATTGTAAATACGTTCGGATGTAGTGTATATCATTAGGCCTTCACGTAGGTACCTACATAATACACATTATTCAGTTTTGTTTGCAGTTGAAAAAGTTGTTTGTTCTCCCTTTTGGATACCGGCAAGTTAAACTATCAATTAATCATAGTTAATGGTATCTATTGAAGTTCAAATTGGTATAGAGACTCAAAGGAAAATCTAATTTTAATGTGTAGGAAGGAATTATGACTGCTTGTCTGATTGGTTATATTATATTTTAAACAAAACTGTTTATTGATGTGGTATTTATTTTGCGAGTTCATTTGTTTAATTGATTTATTTTTATAATAAATCATTCTTACATCAGATTTAAAATATAACATTTCCAAGGAAGGGAATATTTACTATACTGAAAAAATAACAGAACTTCATTTCTTAACAATTTTATATTGAATGAAGAATTATGACTTTTATAATGAGGAGGTTGATATTTCCGTATCTACTTAAGATGATGGGGGGTTAAATAGTAAGACTCAATAATAAATTTTGTGATTCAAAATTAGTTTTATCTGGAGTTCCACAGACTTGTATATTGGTTCGCTTATTATGTATCTTAAACACACTGCAGATATATAGGACCAAAGGGGAATTTTGGTACCTATCAAAGCCATAACAAGACTCTTGTGTACTTGGGCGTCAAGTTTCCTCTACTTTTAGAAACACGTTTACTTCTTGCTCAATCAATAGGAGTCCCAAAAGATGATCGGCATGAGTTTTCTAGCTGTGTGACCTTAAACTTCATGGGTGCTGGTGTGCCTTTCTTATGCCATGCATAGACTCCTGCATGCTGCATGACATCAGGTTCCTAACGATGAACTCAAGTTTTGTCTCCAACAGCAATCCTGGTCACCACACCATCCTTATCTTCACTACAGAGGTCCCAGAATGCACGAGAACATTTGAAGAGGTGTTGTTTTTGCGATGGCGTGAGCAGTTTCGACACCCATCTATCTACAATATGTTATGCTATGTCCAGCAGTTTTCGAAGTATTTGAAATTTTATGTCAAAAATTAATTATTTAAATTTTTCATTATATCGAAGCTTTAATAATTTAATTTGTTAAGATATCCTAGTAGTTATAGACCTATCTAATTTTTAAATGACAATTTTTTTTTGCATCAAAAATAAGGACACGTTTATGATGTCTATTCCAAAAATGTATAAATATGTGGTTAGATTAAAATGATTTTTAACTTGTCTTTTAATTTAGATAAATTTAGCACTATTTATTATCAACGACAGTAGTCATTAATACCATTATACAAGTATTTGCAAACTACTCAATATCCGACACGATCAAATTAATCCACTAATACACGCACAGTGTGAGACCAACCTTAAGAAGACACTTGAATAACCCCCCTCAGGGGGCCACAGGAGTGCAACGAATCTCCATATTGAACCTTCCGAGAGGCGTCTGTCTTATTGATAGTTTCGTGTAATTCTCATGGACTTGTACAAAGTAAGGTACGTTGCATTCAATTAATTTCATTGGTCTAAAAATTGAGAAACGAGTCGTCCATATGCACAACGAGAGTTTCATGCAGTTTTTTAATTAAACTTTGTAGAGTTGTTTTATGGTGTTTTTTATTTGCTGCTAAAGTTCGTCCACTGGATTTTTGCTTCATAAAATGTCTGTCTGACTGTAACCACTTGAGCTAAATTTTGGTGTATGAGTTGGATAAAAACTTTGTACAAATAAAAACGTAAACTAAAAACCTCCTCTCTCCTGAAGAAAACCTAGCGTTTCGATTACTTCCGTCGTCAAACGTTCAATTGATCCAAACTTTTTTTTCCTATTGATTGATTACAAAGATCAAGGTGTTATAACTGGAGAATACTACGCTTCAATATTAGAACAGTGAAAAGAAGGAATCAGCAATCCGCGAAATTAAAAATGCCCCCTCGTAACATTAATATTAGGGATCTTAGGGTTAATGTTTCTGCTGTGTTTTGAGCATGTCTGGGGTAATCCAAGGGGTAAACTATGTATTGAAATTGAGACCCTCAAACGAAGAATAAACACATCGCGAGAAATCTCATTTATATTTTTACATAAAATTATTAAGTAAAAACCTGGTATGGTAGCACTCAAGTTTGTGGCGCGGGAATAAAAAAAGTTAACTACAAGACTGAAAAAATGTATGTAACGTTAACGAGATCGGTCTTTTGTCGGGCTACTCTTGATTTTACAGCCGTTTCTATATTTAATTTCATGCATATAAGTAACACAAAACTCGGCGTGTAATCCAATTTGGATCAAATTTAATACCCGATCAAAGGTGATCGTATATCTGAAGTAGCGACTGTTATAGCACGTTAAACAATTTTAGCAAGGTGTTAACAAGTGTTGAGGCATTTGTCAAATTTCTTGGAAATAATTTCGTTAGGACCTTTGCTTAGTTATAATCTAAGGTTAAGATTATTGGCACATATGAATTTTAAACGAATCGTCATTTTGTTGAGCTATGCTGAGTTCAACAAACTACCTTAGTGAATGAACATTTAAATTACATAATAATATATAAATTATTTAATTAAAATGCTATTTCAAACCATTGATTATGAAGATGAATGAAAATATACTGCATTTATTAAATACAGAAAATTTGCATATTACTATTGTGTTTATATACGCCAAATAATTTATGTAAAAATAAAAGTATTTTACATTGGTAGCATCAACCTAATTATCAACTTTGCGTGCAATTTTGTCTGCCAAAAAAACTTTTTAAGAGGCCATTTACCTTTTTTAAAAGTGCTTTTTTCATAGAAAACAATCGAAATTTGAATGTTAAAAAACACGCCATTCTTTTGTAAGGCAGTATTGGTAGTATACAAGGCTTAATAAATAGGTATTGGTGTTTGTTTTGGTTTTCTATTTTTTACCACAAATCGATAATTTGTAAACAAACACATTTACATTTGTGAGGGTTGATTTTAAGTGGAGTGTCAGCTGGTTTCATCTTAAAACCTAGTTAATAGTAATGAAATGCAGTTTTTTTTTGTCTGTCTAAGTCCGTATAAAGATTCGTATAAGGAATCCCAACACAGTTTGGTTTTAAATTAATTCCAAATGGAAAACAAGAACTGGGTGATTTAGGTGGCATAAGTCAGTAAAATATTTTATACTGGTAAATTCAATTGAGGCAGTGTTTAGCTTGTCTTGTATTTTATTCCTTAAATCTGGTTTTACAAATAGTCAGGTGTGTTTGCTAAAAATGTATACCTAAGAGAGTACCTAAATTTGATTATTTTAACAAATAATATTTTTAAAACAAAAACTGATTGCGGAAAGTATAGTAATGGCATTTTCAAGCAAGCAATTGACTACTGCTGATCTCGAAAATATATTAAACACTGAAGAGTTTTGGGAAGATTGTGAAGACAAAAATGAGGCTGAAGACCTTCTTCAAGAAGCAGAGGATAAGACTCAAGCTGCACAGAAAATATTTGGTGTTGGAGATGAAAGTGATAACGACGAAGTTGACAATGAAAGTTCCTTGGAGTCGATATAGAAGAAACACGCACACCAGCGTCAACTCAAGATGTATCCAAACGAAAGAGATGCTCAATTTGTCCTGGAAAAAAAGACCGTAAAACAAATATATTTTGTGTTACGTGTAAATTACCTAAATATGTTTGCAATGTGCTTTAAAAGTGTTTCCAAATTGGAAAAAGGTACTTTAAGTTTTTATTTTTGCAGAAATATAATGTATTTGGTGAAAAATAAAAAATTTGGGTTAACATCTTATTGTTTATTTTAATATTTCTAAACTGGGTCAGAGTGACCCGTCGATATCAATTATGTGACAGCTATTAGTCGGTAGGGGTTACGGGTTTTAAATATATCAAATTATACATTAAGGCTTAAAGTCGAAATTTCTATGATTGATACGTATATTGGCAAGAATAATGGATTCTCATGGTATTGAAGTATATATCTGTGGGTTACCAATTCTTTTACACTCGTGACAATATGATCATTTTGTGCAAACCTCTTTAAAAACTTTTGCTGGTGCTAAATTATTTTACTCATACCTACACACTGTGTCCAAGATAAGAATGGGATAGCATTGGAATCGGTAGAAGTTACAATGTCGGTTAAATTGGAGAAAAGTTGTGCAATTTAAGCACCTTTTAAACGGTGTTTTCAAACATAAACTACCTTTAACTGTTTTCGAGAATTCTTGAAAAACCGATTTTTTGCGATTTTAGTTTTTATTTATTTGTGACATTATTTTTACAGATATAAAAAATGAAATGCACTGTCTCATTGTTACTTTTCGAGATGAAAAAGATAGTGTTTACAAATGTTCACTACCACGTTTCGTTTTTGAAAAACCACCATCAACATCGTTTATTTAAATATATGGCCCTGGATTTTTTATTGTTAAATTTAAAGCCATTTTCAATTCAAAAATAGGTGATGTATCACACGTAATGGTTTAAACAAGTTTTCAGTATTTTGAGCTGTTATAATATAAAATTATTCAAGAAAAATCGCCATAGTTTGAAACTTAACGGACTGAATGCAGAGTAGTAGGTTTTGCAAAAACATTATTTCGCGTTACTCACAATTTTTTTTTATTATTTGCCAATTTAGTTCTGTCTCAGTACAACATTTTATTCTGTACGCGGTTTTTTAAATTTAGTTGAAATTTTTGTGCTTTTTGAAGTTATTAAAAAAACGCCTTTCTCAGATGAATGTTTTACGCAAAATCAGGCGATTTTTCTTGAATTATTTTGAATAACAGCTAGATAGCACCTATTTTTGAATTGAAAATAGCTTTAAATTTAACAGTAAAAAATCTAGGGCCATATTTAAAAAAGCGAAGTTGATGGTTTTTCAAAAACGAAATGTCGTAGTGAAAATTTGTAAACGTTATTTTTTTCCTCAAAAAGTAACAATTGAAAAGTGCTTTTCTTTTTTTTTATATCTTTAAAATAATCTCAGAAATAAATAAAAACTAAAATCGCAAAAAATTGTCGAAAATGATTTTTTAAAACGCGATTGAAATGGTGTTTAAATTATACAAGTTTTTTTTTCCAATCCAATCTCATTTTTATCTTGGACACAGTGTATAGATTAAATAAAAAATACTAATAGGACAATACACAATAAAGAACAATTTTTTAGTACACACATTATAAACGAACATTACTTATCATTTTCAAATAATACACGGTATAAGTACAATATCTTTTAGCTTACCAACTTCCCACCATAGTTAGATTATAATATATTGCAATACGCATAAGTAAGATGGATATGTGTTCGAAATGAGCTTTTTGAAATATACATACATAATATTTTAATACCCATATGGCAAGCGTATCATTATACACGTATTGTTTAGTAATTTTTACCATGTATGGATACCTATTTTACGCAGATACCAGTACAACTAACCAGATTAGTTCTGAGAATTCTTGCTACAAGGCACCCTTAAAAATAACGATAATTAAATATTTACAACTTGGAGAGGTAATTGGCTATTTCATAATGTAGTGGTAGAATACCGATCGTTTTAGGCAGATGTTCATAATGGGAAACGTTCTCTGTCATTAGCCAATCAAAATGACAAATTAGCAGGTTTTGACCTCAACCTGATCATTTGAAACTTCTTTCCAGTCGGTTTAAACTAATTTACATAATAATTCCATATATCAAAATATCAATTATATGGTGGTATAGGTACAATCATACTACGACCACCAACCCTTATAATAATAGGAGGGTAATTTTTAACCTTATTCAATACTAATAAAACACTTATTGTGTGCAATGCCTACTGGGACGACATAAGGCGTTTATAGTGTTTGAACATGGGGTGGTAAGTTGGTAACATGTCTCGCATCAGTTGACAGAAACATTGAATGAAATTTCTAGGGCATGGATGAACAAATAATATATCGGTCATTGACAGTTTTTAAGTTTAGTTAGCTTAGAGTTTTTGAACATATGGAAGCAAATAAATCAGTTGTGATGTGAACAATGGGAAGTATTTTAGGTTTCATTCTTTTGAAACTATATACTGTATATCATCTGTTTAAGATAAGCTAGTTTGTTGCCTTCATGCTATGCTAATGCCTTTGGAAACCAATAATAATTTAATACTAACTGCTATTATTGTACTAAAGAAATGCGCGTCTAGCCCATTCGAGCTTGATTGGGACTATATATATAGTTGGATTCAAGGCTTTGGCAATGGCCTTACCTTTCCACAAACGAACGTTGCACGTTTTCTATGATCTCGGGAGTGATCAAATGATTCTCTTTTCGAATGTGGTGCCTTTATTCATCTAAATTCTGTGGCCTAGTTAGATAAACACGGTTTTTGAGATGTCCCTATAGAAAAAAGTCTAAGAGGTTCAAATCTGGCTATGTGGCTCAACCATAACAAGGTATACCTACAAAATTGTTATACGTAAATCAAAACTGACGTGTCCTGGCTTTTCTTTTGAAATTGTACCATTTTGAAAATAATCGCCCGATCAGTTCCTTGTAGAACCTCCCAGCAGGATATATCCTTCACGGTGTAGGCCTTATATTTGCATGAAACGTCAAACATTTCATTTGGGGTCCAGGTCATAGAAAATTGTCAAAAAAAAATTCTCACTGTCCCTAGTGCTAAAATTCATACATTCTTTCATCTTAACTTTCAAATACTTTAAGGATGACTCAACAAAATAGAAATTAATAATATCTGGCTTTTGTCACATTAACAGTGTGGGTTTTATGTCTCATTATCTTGTATGGTAATTTACAGCTGAAGAAACATTTACAGCTCAAGAAACAACAACGAATTGATGCTCAGAGGAGTGTTTGGCTCTGTTAAACCTCAATAAAACCGTGTCACAAAGCGATGAAAACTATGGCAAAATTGAATGAATCGGCCTACTGACTTATAGAATGATGTTATTTAACTAAAATCTTTTCATAAATACTGAATTCAGCAACTTCCTGTCTTGAAAATATGTGCTACTTTAATATAACCGAACGCATTTCATACAAATTCAAATCGCGCTCTGTAATTGACACAAACTCGCGATATGTGGCCATGTTATATGAAAATGAGGCAGCTTCATGTGTCATGCTATGCCATAGGCACTAAAGGAAGTAATAGCGAATTGATAAAAAGCGTCTTGTGTTTCGTATAGATAGGTATAATAATAAAATATTGCTACAGAACATGCATTTAAAGGAAAACCACTCGCTGAGCGCGATGACGGTTCTTTTGCTTTTCTGCCAATGTAAAAATCCACGATCATCACGATCTTCCATGGTAAAGAATCCGGGTTGAATTGAAGAAAACCGTCGATGTGTCATCAATAACGTATGGCGGCGGTGTGTACTGTGTACCTTAGTACTCTTTGGGGTCATGAGGGTCATTGTGGCAACTATAAGAGCATCTTTTACACGGTATGTGTATTCTATGTGAAATGACTGACTGATCTGTATACAACGTGATAGAGAATTAATGGTCTCCAGGTTTCTTTAGTACCTAAATGCAAATAAATAATCAAAAATGTATTTTATTCCTGATTCTCGTAACGGGATCCTGATTTTCATTCATTCTCTCTCTATGGAAGGAAAGGATCATTTTATCTTTTACATCCAATCCTTGAATTGACTAATTTCCCTTATTATGATTAGACTTATTTTGCTGTTTTTCTTGGAGCTGCCATACTGCAATAATCTGTCCTGTTCCAAAAATTGGCTCACCTTCATCAGATTGATTTAAGGCCCATAAGCTTACTTCCCATCCGAAGATAGGTATCAGAAAGGGCCTTTACATATGAATTTACAAGTCATTCTGGGATGTTGCCTGAAAATCAGTCTGGTTTTCAAGCTGGTCACAGCACAACTTCATTGTAATTGAACATCAATGATTTGATAATCCGAGGCTTAGATAATAAGATGGCTGTGGTCCATATATTGCTGGATTTTTCCAAAGCCAATGAATTTCAATTTCCGCTTGTAGTTGAATGACAGAATTAATGGTGGCTTATCTGATTTCGCATGTACCTCAGGGATCAATCTGGGGACCACTTTTGTATCTATTGTATACATTTCACTTGGGTGATTTTTGTTTCGTCACAAACTTAATAATAATAATAAATATATGTAGCTATTGTGTGAGGCATAAGTTGAAAATTAATGCCCAAAAAACTCAATTCTTTTGTATGCATCTGAAGCGATTCTTAAATTTCTGAAAGACTACCTTTCTATTGGGTCTGCCAGATAACTTTCTTTTTTTGAAAATGCTATAAAAGAAAAACTGCTGAATATTTCCTGAAATTTCTTTTTTTATTTGAAAGTACAATCCTTCCGGTTAATAATGACAAATAATTTCATTCAAATGGCTGCCTCGGCTGGCCATGCAGTAGCCTACACGATCGGTCCAATTTTTAAGCACATTATCGATTGTGTGCAGCTGTATTTCACCAATGGCTTCACGAATATTGTCCTTTAAAGCGTCAATTGTCTCTGGCTTGTCGGCGTAACACTTATCTTTGACGGCACTCCACAAATAATAGTCCAACGGTGTCAAATCGCAGCTCCGAGGTGGCCAAACGACATCAGCTCTGCGGCTGATAATGCGATCTTCAAAAACAGGGCGCAAAACATCGAGTGTAGCTTCGGCTGTGTGGCACGTAGCGCCGTCCTGTTGAAACCAAATGTTGCCAATATCCTCCTCTTCAATTTTTGTGAACAAAAATTCGTTCAACATGGCCCTATAACGATCGCCATTGACTGTAACGGCCACTCCTTGCTCATTTTCGAAGAAAAATGGCCCAATTATGCCTCCGGACCAAAATCCGCACCAAACAGTGACTCGTTTTGGGTGCATCGGCTTTTCAATGTATGCGTGCGGGTTTTCTGTGCCCCAAATGCGACAATTTTGCTTGTTTACATACCCGTCAAGATCAAAATGAGCTTCATCTGAAAAGATGATTTTTTTGGCAAAATCGGCATCTTCTGTAAGTCGATCGCAGGCCCACTGAGCGAAGCGAAAATGCATTGGATGGTCAGTTGGCTTCAACTCCTGAACCAATTGGACTTTGTATGGCGTCATACCAAGGTCTTTATGCAAAATTCGTCTCAATGATGTCTCCGAAATGTTCAATTGTTGAGACCGACGGTGAATTGATGTTGATGGCGCTTCACGCACACTTTCTGCCACAGCAGCAATATTCTCGGGTGTACGCACTGTTTTTGGCTTTTCACGCTTTGGTTTATCGATGAGGGTGCCAGTTTCTTTCACTTTTTTCACGAGATAACGAACATACGGAGCTGACGGTGCTTCTCTTCTTCCAAAATCCGTACGCAATTTTCGCACACATTCTGCAACATTACCATGATTTTCAAAGTAATGTCGCAATATTTCCCAGCGTTATTCAAGCGTATACACAACCATATTCGTTCAGCGGAAGGCTAAAACTATTTATCTGTCAAATCAGACATGAGCTAAGTGTTACCCTTCACGAAATAAGCACTAGTTGAAAAAAAAAACGTTAGATGGCGGACCCGATATAAATTTAAATGGAGGTGATTTGATATTTTCCTCTACTGGTTTTTGATTGTAATGTTAGATTTTGGAACAAATTGATTGTATATGTAAAAAACTTATCTATAATAATAAACATATTTTAAATTGTGTGAATCTTGTGTTTTTTCCGCCATTCAGAATAATTTTTGCCGTTTCCTGTTTTGTTTTAGAATATTTGACCATGTGTCCCGTACGTTAGACTTAAATAATCGGTTTACTTACCGTCTTCTTGTTTTTACATATTTATTTTGAGAAATAAGTTAATATTTCGAAATCAAGGTCATCAAACACATTATTTTCGTCATAACTCCGCGAGTTTTTGAGGCATGAACTTTTTTCAAAAAGCAGTTTAAAGGTCTTTCCAAGCACTTTGAAATGGGTTATATTGATTGTCTTCGAAAAAATAGTTGAAATTCAGTCGATGTGTTTGTTTAATCTCATTAAATAAGCAGAAATGTTGGGACCATTAATGCAGCTTTTACTTGCGCCGACCCTGTATTGGGGATTTTTACTCTCGGTTATGGAACACCTGCATACGTTGTCATAGCGACCGCAGCTAATTTTCGTTCTAAAATAGAGCGGCGAAAGACAATCAAAAAGCGCGAAAGACATTCTGATTTTGACTTTCTTTGCATTAACACACACGTATTTTATTATTTCAAACATTTTCAACTTTGTATTATTCGAATTATAATCATCTTGTTACTTTTAATGTTAATAGTTAATAAATACCTAGTAGTTATATGTTTTTAATTAACATTGTGTTTATATTTATATCTACGTATTTTCTATTATCACACGTGAAATTCCAATAATATTCACATCAGACTCAAAACAGTGTTATTCCATAAATATCCCTATGCTATGTACTTTATGATTCAATAAAAAACTTAGAATCAAAGATTTTATATTTCAATAAACAAAAACAATCTAAGTTCTAATCAAAACATAGTCTATATTATTACGTCCAACAATACATAACATCTCGTTTGCAAACTCCAAAGCAGCAGGCGCTACAACAATCATAATAACAAACGACCACTTCTAAAATAAATCGGTTTACAAACACTTTACTTATTTTAATTGTTGTACTACATCAGACAGTCGAGAGACTGCGGGCATGCCAAACTATTATATACCATAACAAACAATACATAATATGTGGCAAGAGGCTAAAGAGAAAATAAGGAAAAACACCTACGCAAAATGTGACTCTCCATTTATGCGTGTGTATGTGTTGCTGCTATATTGCACCGCAGAGATGAATTTCACAAAACACCATATAAATCCTTAGAGGCCATTTGTCTTCCTTGGAATTATGCGAATATTTTAACTTGGGATGACTGTTGAATATTCGTGGGTAGATTTGTGTGTCAACTGCATAGTATAATAAGGTCATGAATGGCTACAAAACAATCGTAACAAGTCTTCCTGTTTGTTTTATCTGATGGCGTTCCTGCTTTTTATCAACAACAGCATCTTGCTTTAGTAATTTTTCATCTAAACCTAAACATACTGGCCCTTCCAGTGTGATCTACACGTTTAAACACCAATGTTAATGGAAGATGATAGCCTGAAAAGAACTAGACCAATTCTTCTTTTCAGTAGCAGAAGTTATAGCCAATGTGCCTATAGCAATTCTCTAAATTATCATCCATTTTGCCGTCCAATCAATCTCTAAAGCAGCTTCTGTTTCATCGGATCATTTTAATTGTTCTTTAATCATTTAAACATCTCTGTTGGACGAAATATAAGGATCTCCTCTACAACTTTCGTAGGATTTATTCACGACACTCTATGGATCTTGTAGTTATGATCATTGCGTTATTAAGGAGTAGATCTCTTCTGTTTTCCATAATATAGCAGAAAATCTAGCGAGCAGGTGCAGAACACAGTACTCAACGGGTCGTTGCATGTGCTCAGGTCACATGATTCTAGGATGACCTCTATTCTTTTCTTGTTGCGAGCTAAAGGCTACAGATAACAAATAAGCATCATCGCTGAAGACAGGTTGCTCCAGCTGATTTCAGCAAAATTTTAAATACTCCTGCACTGATCTGTTATCCTAAACTCTATTTAGCTCTATTTAGGACCAATTAGCTCAATCCAACATACATACTGAAGTTGCAAAGTAGCTCCAAGATCCCACATAAATTGGCACGAGACATTTTTAGGATTTCATGATATTTCCCTTAAATTTAACATTTATCTATGACAGTCCCAGTGCACCTAAAAATATTGGGTAAAACCACATTGTCCAAATCTACTGTCTCTCTCATTAGATTAGAACATAAAGCCCAACCCAACAAAAAATCTTAGGAATATTTGTCCGGATAACTATCTTCGCCTTCAGATGCAAAACCTGTTACTCTAATGCACAATCTTTTGTTGATGAGGGTTCTGTTTAGATCCGCAAGAAACTTTTCAAGTGATTTTAACAATAAAGTGAGGGCTTGGTTTCCCATCTCTTTCGATGAATGCAAAGAATATGTTTAGAACTGAGTGTGATCGTGAAGGAAATTGTATATCTGATTGAACAAATTTAAAATTTTTACGCATTTCATTTTACATTAAATTTTCAAAGCATGTTAGACATTTCGTGAGCTACAGCATACTATAAATAACATCATAGCTTTCGTGTTTGGAATCCATCAACTAACCACTTCAGTTTTGAATTTATTAAGCTACTACTCTCTATGTAGTGGTGCGATTGATACTTAATTCATTTTTTTCCACTCTTTACTACTGAAGTATTAATATTATTATTTAAAGCATATAAGAACCGACAGCCCACAGCGAATTACCAACCACCGCCCAACGTGGTAGAACCAATTTCTCGCTTGATTAACTAAATTCATCTGTTAAATTTATTTTTAAGTCAATGTACTTACATAGTGTAATGTTGGATTTGACTTCACTGCAGTATGTTACAACAAAATCAAATTTTATTAAGAAATCGTTTATTTTTTGTTTATATATTTAACAAACATAAAGCTCTTAATTCCATCGAAACTAGATCGGTGATTTCAAAATAAGTGAGTTCCACGGACTCTCCACTGCGATGACATAAAGGCCTATTCATATTTAATCCAAAAGCTAATTTTGCCGGGTGACTTTGCTTTGAAATTCGCTAGGAAAAATGCTACTTCTCCAAATTATCTATTTGGCTCTAATTCTTGCTCCTGCAATACCAAGCGGCATACGACATTTCCGGATCGTCCTAACCTCCACAGAAGATGATTCAATCGACAGATCTGCTTTTGTCTAACAGCTGCCTGGTTTTTGATTTCGAGAGAGATGCTGAACTGTAGACATCAACCAAGTGCACATTGTAGGTTTATGCTTCAATAAATTAGCTTCCAGCCCTTTCTCCACCCAGACAGTCTGCTCGTTCATTCCCCGGGAAACCTACGACTGTCAGATTACCCAATACTTCAGAGTCTGTCTTGAAATTTCAAACTATTCTTGATTTTGATGAGGTTATGGTTTTTATAGTCCCCTGGTTATCAGAAAATATTTTAACAGACGATGGGTGCTCTAAATCAAGATCAACTTCAGTCAGAAATTGAGATTATGCATCGAGGCATCAATTACTCGATTGGACATGGAAAGCTGACGTACTCGCTCATCAGGATCAGAACAGACCCTTGGAGGATTCGTTACTAGACGTGTACCAGCTTAAAATGACGGTATGTGGTTGGTGGGGTATAATTCCCAGTTGCAGAAATGATCACTGGCAGAATTTCCACATTTGTTTAATTTCCTCAGCTAGAAAGATGTATTTCTCTAGTTCTGGTCTTCTTTGGATGTTGATGGAGTTTGGGATGGAGATTTCTATAAGGTAGGTGCTGTATGTGGGTTTGTGTGTCAATGTAATGTCTGGTCTATTATATACTATCGTTTTGTCTGTTATTATATGATTATAGAGTTTTCTAGTTTTGTTTTCAAGGACATAATCTTGTTTGTGTTTTTATTATTATTATTAAACCACTGAAGATGAAGCACGAGCTTCGAAACATGTATGGTTCCTTATGAATTTTTGACACTCATAGGGTGATTTATCAAACTCGTTTTGTGGAGATTAGAGGGTTATTTCCCGATAATATTATGATTTTTGCACTTTTTTACATTCAGTCTTTTGAACAAGATCATTATCCTAGATGGAGTAATTCTTTTGTATGGCTTCGAACCAAGCATGATCTACTAGCCTAACGTATAGCATCGGAGAAACAATTCAATGTTATCTTGTGGAACATCGACCCTATCTAAGTTACTTATTTATTTGTTTTTATGAAATCAAACATGTAAAACAAATATTCCAAAGATGCTTCATTTTTGTTCTTGTTTCATTATTAATTTAATACCGGTACATATCAATCGATCACAGCCACAATAAATCATAATGCTCTTATACAAAAGCCCCGTGTATAGGTAGATAAGTACATAAAATGCTTTTATAATACATCGCCCGATGGGAGAAACGATATGTCGGGATTCATTTGTTTGATTGATGAACAAATGACAGACATCCATAGCCAACTATTTTTATTTACATCCGAACCGGTAGCATACCAGAACGTTGTATACCACTTTACTTACAATTTAATGTAAATTTACTAAAAGTATTTTTTATGTTATGTGTGTTACTGTCTGCAGCGTATAAAACTTGATTGCGCAAGATAAAATGCTCTGCATGGTATTTTAGAAACCCGTTAGGTGCGTTCAAATGTATAAGAATTGAAGTTTGATTGATAGATGGTATTTTTTATATTCAGAAGTGGGATGCTTCGCTTACGTTAAATATTTCAATTATCCCATATAGTCTTAATATGTAACAGACATTTTCATAAAAGAATGAGAACAGAATTATAATAATTAAAGAATTGGTACTTACATTACAATCATCATTTTGGACACAGCTGCTCTTTTTTTCAGTTTACATAAAATGCTTAAAATTATAAATATTTAATATAGGTACTAATAATATTAATTCGCGTTAAATAAAAAAACCATAAAAACTTGACATATACGCTTCAACTTGGAAGATTGTGCTTTTTATCGCTTCTAAGACTCAAAGTTCACTTGTCGAAAGTTGGAGAGAAGTCCCCGTTTTTAGCTGTTGCGTAAAAATTTATAACCTTTGATTTTCTCCATTCTTTCGAATATCGACCAATGAAATTGTCTATTTTTAGCGTCGGTCGTACCGTTTTTGTTGAATTAGCAATGTGTCTATTCCGTAGTGACAATACCGATGTTAGAGTCATGAACTTGTATAAACTTTTATAAGTTATTAATCAGTGTAAAATACCTAGTTCGACCGGATGCAATATTTTTATTACAATATACCGAGTGTGACAATATATTATACAGTGTCAACCACTTATGTTGCATAGATTTTCTTAACCTCTAAAAATTGTTTTGGAACAAAAACCTTTAGTTAGTTTAATAAACAGACATTTACAATACGAAATATTCCCGGGAACACGAAGAATGTTATCACATTAAAAGAGAATGACCATTAAGTTGATTTACCAGTTATATAAACTGTATAACAGACAATTTATAGCTAGCCGATGGAATTTAATGGTAAATATGTGATATATGCACCTGCGCCGCGCTCACGAAGTATTATTTTATTTCCCTACGATTCAGCATACATCAAAGTAGAGAAAGATACATCCCAGCATTACGCTTCAGCTTATACAGCTTTTTCTATATATTGTGATATATTAGCGATAGATTTTGGATGGAGCGATTTGAACTTGCGACCTTTAGTTTAGAGAAATCTATTGTTTGTTATAGGTACAGGGTATATTTGCTTTTATATAGCAGCCTATACAGGGTTATTCACGCCATACGACAAGGAATAATGTGGCTAAACTATTTAATTTCCTAAAAGTTTTATTCATGGGTTCGATTTACACACATTTTAAAAATATTGTGAATCTATACAGGGTGTCCCAAATATAAGAAATGAACCATAGTTCTGTTTTTTTTAAATGTATGTTGAATATATTTTTAGATTCCCCGTTCAAAACAAACCTAACTTTCATTAGAGTACATCTCACGTAAATCTGACAGTTTTTTAA
This sequence comes from Apoderus coryli, assembly GCA_911728435.2. Lineage (NCBI taxonomy): Eukaryota > Metazoa > Arthropoda > Insecta > Coleoptera > Attelabidae > Apoderus > Apoderus coryli. The sequence continues at coordinate 36,394,187 of OU452199.1, forward strand.
ATATTTTAATTTTTATAAAAATATTGACATAATTTGAATGAAAAAATTAACACAGAGAAAGCTCTCTAGATTCCTATATCGGTTTATCGTGAAAAAGGTATCTTGATTCGTCGATGATAAAGCTTCCATACTTTTGTTCGAAGAAACATTGCAATATGGGTAATAAAAATGCTTATTATAACATTTCATAATCGATAACGTTCATTAACGCTTTGGTTGTTTTATATGTTGTAAAACGTGTACTTGCCACCTAATTCATCATTATTAATGAAGAGAATATTAATTATATCTTTCAAACGAACACACCCAATCTCTTAAACTAATTTACTTTGTAATCAGTTTCGACATTATACGAATATACATTTCTGGAATCATCAGAATAGAATCTACCACACACCTTCAAAGTATGAACAAATCTAGTTGTATACAGTATGTCCAGGGATGCGGTTAACTAGAGGAGAAATGGACCAAAACTTGAAAGGTACGAAAAAATAAAAAATTTTGCTTGTCGCAAAAATAAGAACTACTATGAAAAATAGTTATTTATTATACAAGGGAAAAAAGTACTAGATTTTAGCTGGAGGTTGTGAGAGAAAAACCCGAGAGCTGTCGTTTCATCCATTATTATGGAGAGTATTTTTGAATACACTTAAAATATTTCCATGACATGCCTCGAACCTAAAATCATAGAAATCGATGTGAATTTCTTTAGACGTTCCTTTAAAAACTGTAGACTTTCCCAAATATTCGGCAAGTGTTTTACCAATTCGATTCTAAAATTTATTAAACCACTGAAAATCGTCGACTTTTTGGATTTATCTGTTTGTCGCTTAAAACTATTCTTAAACGCGTGGTGAGGTGTGTGCGGGCTACAGCGGGTGTATGTATAGTTGTTCGTCGTTGAAAGGTTTTAATGGTCAGCAACTAGAATAGTATGCATATTTGGCGCAGGCGCATTGCACATGGTATTTCATTCATAAAATCGCAATAAAATAACGCGCTAAAGGCGCGACAGAGCCGGATTTAAAAAAAAATCAGCTAAACTTGTAGTTATGATTTATTTTAAAAGAAGAGTAAAATAAAGCATTTTCAGTTTATATCGTTTGGCATTTTATGAAAAAAAATGGACTACCTATATATTATGTAATGTTATTTTTCACTCAACATCAAACAATTCGATATTAGAAGTTTTATTAGACACTCACTTCACTAAATGACATATTCCTTTTATAAAATTAAGTGAAAATTCTAACCAGCAATTCTTTTACAACAAAATGTAAGTGAGGTGAGTGACATGTTAATTTTCCTGACTGGGGGTATAAAAGGAAAAGGTCAAATCTATGAGACAGCATCACCAAAGATTCGTACTAATCTTATACGCCTCAAATTCTTCTCTATTGATTTTTTTGATCTTGTATTTCTCGAACCTTGTTACGAATTTGTTTACAGTTTTTTCTTCCTGTGATGTAAGGTTCTTTATAAAATTAAATTATTTCTTTAACATATTTTTAATTTCTCGGCATGTACACGTTTCGGCTTATTCGCCTTCCTCAGGTACATTTTTTCTAAAATTTAATTTAGATTTAAATTAAAACAGGAATTGGTACATTTTATGTTTGTTTCTTTCTGCATGGTTTATGAAATTAAAATACATAGGCGAAATATCCATAATTAAAGCTTTTAAGTGGTAATAAATGTTTCTATCAGTATCACTTAATTAGTTCTGTAATTCTTTCGATTAACCATTCCAGCAAATAAATGAAGAAAAAAACGTCATATTCAACCATTGTAAAATGATAAAATGTGCAATAAACCATTCTTTTAATACTCAGCCAATCTCATCTTCATTCGTCGTGTATTTCTTTTTAATATAAAATTCGATTTAATACTTGGGAAAATTGTCGATTAAGAAATTTAAAGACAATAGGTATGACATTAGAAAAACATTAAACGTATTATTTTTAATTTTAATGGTAATAACTCTTCGGCTTTTACGATCGACATTTCTTGGAATGGATGGTACAGTAGTATGAGTATTTTTATTGAAATAAATTGCAAATTTTGTTGAGCTCTTTCACAGTGGATTAGGATTTTTTTGCTCAGACTTGCAGTGGAATGAGGGAGCTTTTTATATGTGGTTTCCCATATTATAAATTTAATTAAACTTATAGGAAAACAATCTTTGATTTGGTTCATTGTTACTGTCTTAGTTTTCCTAGTAATAGCCACCAGTGATCTTGTATTATATATTTTGATTGAGATAAATTATTAATAATTATAAGTTATTATTATGCAATGCTGTTGCCAATAGTTTCTTCCTATATTAGTGTCATTAATTTTTCTAAATGATTAATTACTACTTTCAAATTAAAATATACATCAATCATTTCGCAAAATAAAAACAGTTGAAAATTGCCACACTATTAGCAACATTTTGCCAAAGATTAAGAGCAAAAACCAGCAGTATATAATAGGTGTAATATATAACTCAGCGCGTTAAGAAACTTTTTGAAAAACTGATTTTAAAAAGCATGTAATCCATCTTTCATAAATGCAAACCTATCATAAGCGAATCTAGAACCGGGTGATTGACTCTTAATTTGCCTTGCCCCGAGCGCAGACAGGGCTTGAACTATAATATGAGTAGACCCTTATTTTTTTCTACCTACCTGAGAGGTCAATACCGGTTCTTAGAAGAGCAGTGTCGGCGGGAGATGGATTAATATGTACATAAGAATAATAATCAATACTTATCCCAATCCTTTATAGAACAAATAACAAATTTAACTCGGCTTGCGGTACAAGCTGATGACTTTTTGAAATCACATATTAGTTAAGATTATAAGATTAGGGGTGTGTGATGATGCTCAGCCCTAAAATCCATTTCGCTAACATGAAATGACGTATCATCAAACATTACCAAATGCACATGATCACAAGGAAAATCCTGCAGTGGGTACAAAGAGCGCTTAGCCCAATAGCGAGCTCTGCGGAACACCAAACTCAGCATTAGTAACATTTGAATTTGAGTCACAAACTGTAATAAATTGGCCTCTATCTTTGAGAAATTGACTTAACTTTTCAGGTGTACTGGATCATGTTTTGTACCTTGTTTTTTTTTTGTACATTTGAAGGACGGGACGGGTGGAATAAAATTTAAACCACCAACATTTTGGGGCGTTTTAATCAAGTTATTGGTTTATATTAAAACTACATTAAAACAGTTTGCAAAATATCCCAGTCCGGCAGTGCTTCATGGAAAGAACACAGCATTAAACGTCGATTTTTCACTTGGAAAAAAGGCAAGCAACGACAATTTTGATGGCGTCCGCATATCTGAAGCCTAAACTGAAAACAAGACCTTCGAAATGCCACTATAATTGGACAGAAATTACTAATATAAGACGGGTATTAAATGGAGCTTTCACTTGTTATCAAGCAGGTCCTATTTTTTGCCAGTATGCTATAACACTATCTTTGCTTAGCGGTTTGGGTTCACTATCATATTCTTGAAACTAAAAAACAGTCAAAACAATGGTATGGTCCAGGTGAACTAACTTCAAAGATGACAAGAGAATTGAACTCATTCTACTACACATATTTTATCCTTATATATCACAGCATGGATATTTTTTAAACGAAATGCACGCCACTGATTTTCTACATATTACGTTGCAGAAGATGCGGAATCTCGGCTCTCGTAGTAGCGTGAAGAATCGAAAGTGAATGATTGTATACACCGACTTCTGAAAGAGTCAAAAGCTAACAAAACTGAAACTGGATCGTACAGCCTTTGGGCTGTTGTGGTTAGAGATAACATTAATTTTCATAAATGTCTATATTAAAGAATATTATTGTGCATAATGTTGTTATGAGAGAGAGATTGGTTTTAAATTACTTCCTTCATAAATTTTATGATTTTATAGCTTTTGTGCCAAAGTACCTAATATGGTTTTATAGATATTAATGAGATTCTCATTTTAACTCTGGCTTTTAAAGACACATCAATCAATGTTAATTTTGTGTTTATAAAAATCAAAATATTTACACCTTACATTTTCCTGACTCATCTATCGAAGTGCTGCAATGTCTTCATGAGTAACTGCAGAAGTTCGCTTCCATCTTCAAGTTCATCACTCAGAGAGTTAGATACCAAATAAAATTGACAATTATTTGAAATGTCCTTTCTTCAACAAAATATCTTTAAAATTCGAATTAAAAATTACAAAAAATTCAGATTTTTCCTTTTTTTTTAATAACAAAAATTGCTTCAGGCAAACTACAACTTACGAATCAAAAATCAGATTGCTGTCAAATTTATACAAGGACTTGTATAAACCAATAAACTAGAAACGCTGGGGATAGCTTTATCTAATGCCGAAATAGGCAGTTCGTAGCTATTTCTATACATACTTATGTGTATAGGAAAAAGATAAGCTCCGATAATTTTGAAACACCTTTCAATTGATAGTTTTTATAAAATGATCTATAATAAATGGTTTATTTATTTATCATTCCTAACAGTAGTAACTAATTTAAGGGAAGTTTGGTGAGTATCGAAAACAGTAGCCCCCTTGTTCTCGAAAAGGACACAAATCAACACTTATCAACCTTCAGATGCATATCATTCCGAACTCACCACTCCTGAAGAGCATTGAGGTCAGACTGTAATCTCTCAGAATCCTCAATTTTAGTAACCTTCGCAAATAATTTAAGGTCATCGGCGAAAAAGACAACAACCAGTGGAAACAAAGCATCTGGCTATGTCATGAACGAAAATATTTGAAAGCAATGGTCCCAAATGTGATCCTTGGGGGACTCTCATTTCAGCCATTTAGGAGGTTTTATGTTCGTATCGCCTGAGGAGGATGTGAGATCAGATTTGAAATATTTTTATCTTTAGTTTTTCAACGAGTGACTATGTAAAAGTCCATTAAATGCTTTGAGTTTTGATTGAGCTTTCACTTCTTAACGTTATTTTTACAAGATCATGCTCGTTCAATTATAAGGTCAGCTTTGCAAATATGTTGGTTCCTGAAACGTTTTAGTTTCCACACACTATGCAAAGGAAGACCTAATCAAAATATAGTTTTATTTACAATTCTGAAATTAATAAAATGGAACTAGTTCTTAATATTTTAATCTTCAGTGTAAAACGAGCAGTCATTATAACAAGAAACATTACTTCACGTAGGTGAGTATTTGCGTTTCACAAAAAATGCCCCTCGCGGTGACAAATTCCACTCTAGCCCATTAACAGCATTTTTTTCCAAAATTTATGTCTCCTTCTTAAAAGTACTAAATGTGCAAGTAACGTACGCGCATTTAATTGTATCTCCATGTAAAGACACTAAAGTGCCACAATATGCATCGTTTAATGTGGCACGTCCGACACATTTCTCACAGGAGGATACGTGAAAAATTGCTGTAAATACTCAGATACACATGCAGATATATTGATTACGATGTGTTTAAGTAGTCACTTTTTCTGATGAATTGCTGTAAATGTTGTAAAAACAATATAATTTGTAAGTTTTACTCATGACTTTGTCTTATATTCCCTGAGACACCGAAAGCTACAAACAAGGTTTCTAGAATTATTCTGAGGATGGAAATTGGAACTACCAATTTAAAAAATACAATTTTATAAAAGATGGCGAACTTTAAATTGGCATTATTGGTTTCTGAGCCGATTTGATAATTCTCAGTGGTTTTGGGATTAGTTTGATTAGGGAATTTATCATGAATTAATCATGCAAAGCATGGTTCAATTCGAGAAATATTATTAATGTTATTATCAGTGGTTTGAAGTGTTTTAAGTTATTAAAATTGTTCGAGATGTTTCGTTTCGTCTCGAACTTCGAGACAAAGTGACGAGACGTTTCGTGACTCGCGGCAACTCTTACCAACAAAAGATAATTTTACTACACCCTCGCCACCTAGACCAACAAAATATTAAGCGGACATGTGTAGGATGATAGTTTTGGATAGCTTTTGTTCTAAATTACGTAATCTTCAAGTCTTGCAACCATGGATCCGCCCTTGACTAGTACCTACTTAAAATTTTTCTCCATCGGTATTGGACTATACCCATATCAAAAAACAATTGAATTGTTAATCTGTGTAGGTACTGTATAAAAGGTACAAATAAAAGGAGTCAGGACGACAGCTGATTAACATAATAGATGGTTCGGTGTGATATGAATGCACTCTTGCAAGTCACTAGGTACTCTGTGTTTTAATGTTTAAAGTATTGTTTGATCGTCTTCTTGTTCTTTGGTTTTTGTCTTTTTATTGTTGTTGTAAGTACGTCTATTGTAGCTTGTTGTTGACTGGAATTACGTCTCATTTAAAATTCACTAGCTTTGTGTGGAAGTTGATAATTGATTAAATTTGAATTTTATTTTAGAAATAACACTCATAGTAAATGTTTTATTTGGTTTATTTAATTTATTGATTTCTCGTTCTAAAACTAGAATGGTAGCAGAGAACAACTAAGGGAGAGAATATAATCTCTGGTGGGCGCGGCTAGTTTGCGCATCTCATTCGCGCAGACAGAGGAGCGACACGCAAGTTTTGTTTCGATTGACTTATTGTATTTTTATAGTTATGTGGCATATTGTCATAATTTTGAAATGAAATTCCTCCTGTAATCTTATATAATGCGTAGTTGTATTTTATGGTATAATACCTAGTGTTTTATATTATATAGAGCTGAAATTTGGATACCTGCTTCGGGCCGTGAAGATCTTAGAGCTAGTAAAAATTTGAGTTGCTAGAGATTGTGTGCTGCTCATTTTGAGGACAAGATTAGGTAATTTTGGTGGATTAATGATTCCAGATCCTGATTTTGTTTTATATACACCGCGTTAGTAAGTTATATTTCAATCTAATTTTGAAGATGTGTGTACACAAACAAATGTTTTGAGAAAACTTATTTGCCTTAGCCTTAGATCACAGGCTAAATGAGATCAAATGCGGCAAGACAGATATTATATTATCTCCCTTAGTTGTCCTCTGACCATAGTTTATACCGTACCGAAGCAGTTGTGCAACTCAAAACGTTTTATGAAACCAGTCAATAGGAACGTTTTCCTCATATTTTGGGCATGTGCATATTACTGATAATAAACAATAAGTCCGTAGGATGACACAGATGGCGTTACTAGAATTTTTTCCATATGATTTTTATTTAGTACTAACCGTCGCGTCGTGTATAAATTTTCTACTCTACAAAATAAATCATCAATACTAGTTGAGCTGAAAAAATATAACAACATTTTTTTATTCCGAGTCTGTCGAGCCTTTAGCGCGGTATTTTAATGCGATTTTATGAATAAAATACCGTGTGAAATGCGCCTGCGTGAAATATAAGGGCCAATATCAGTATCAAGTGCCGACTCCAAGTTGAATAACGGTGTTAACTTACTGTGATACTCCTGACACTTCATTTTCGAAATAAACCGCATTTCGTTGGTGAGACTCTTAATTAGGGATACTAATGACTTATCTAAACTTGTCTTTCTTTTTCTTTTTTTTTTTGGGAAAATAATTTCCATCATTGTTCGATGTCGCATAATTCCTTTTGAAATGGAAAATATATAAATACTTGTCCAATGTACCACCTTAACAACGTGTTAAGCGCACCATAGCATACATTCCATTAACTCGCACTTCCTATAGACTCTAGATGGTATAATACCTAATAATTCACAGAAAGTAGCTAGTTTTACAGGCCTTCTTAAAAATAAACTTTTTATCTGAAAGTCTGAAAGTCGTTGTGCATATATAGGCACGGATGCACTTTGTAGCGTGTGCATAAAATAAATGTATATCATCCAGAGGTACGACGTTTTACACCGTACATTATAAAACGATCTGGGAACGTTTCCTGTTTGCTACTTTATCAAAATGTTAGATATGGATAATATAATAGATGTGTTTGTTGTACAGTAGTTGGATTCTTCTATCGTGTCTTATGTCGTAAAGAACAATGCCATTTTATGCGTGATGCACTGCAATATAAATGAAATAAATAATAACTGAGAATGTCCCACTGCTGATATACAGAGTGATCTCAATTTCTACATATTAGAGTTTTCGTTGCAATTTTAACGTTCCGGTTAACAAATACGAAATAATAGCCGCTATTTGACAGGTAAATAGACTGTTATCGGAAGTAATGGCACAAGTGCATCAAAATTACCGATAATTTAACATGACAGCGTGTTGTCTAAAAACTGCATGAGTGCATTTTCATATTTTGGAGAAAGAGTCCGACACCGAAGGTGGAGGAGTCTTTTAACAAAATATGAAAATGCCTGAATGTAATTTTTCCAAGACAACACGCTCGAATGCAAAATTATCAGGTTATTTTGATGCACGAAGGTGGTTTATTTGAATATTTTCCAAATCAGAGAAACAATTCAATTATCGCAGTGCTCTTTCGGTTTCTACAGTGCAGTTACCGCTGTAATCAATCGATAATTGCACTCCTCTCATAGGATTTTTTACACATGAGGGAAATATTCGCAGAAAGAAATACACCTGCTGATCACGTAAACCATAACCTTTACTTAACCTAACCGAAAAGTCAGTTATTTTGTTATTTACTAATTTGTTACAAAATGATAGACGATTTGATTTTATTGGATTCCAATGATGATCCTGATTCGGATTTTGAAGATGTAATCTTGTTGAAAGTGTTGAACAAGAATTCGAATACAAAGCAGAACTTCCGATTCGAAAAGAAAAAACATATTTTGAGATTAGTTGAAACAGTCTGAATTCTACCCGAGTTTAATATAGATAGTCAACTCAGGACAAGAAGGGCTTTGTATTTTACTGAGGAGGTTAAGCTACCCCAACCGGTTACTTGACTTAGAACCTTTCTTTGGACGGTTTGACAGCTTTATCAGACATAATTGACTTTATGATATCTTCCGAACTCTACTTCTTTTTATGTTGTTGATTACATTCTTCTTTGGTGTATTCATTTTTGAAAATCGCAAATAGAGTGAATGCAATATAAGGAAATAAATAAATTAGATAACCAAAAATAAAACAAAGTGAACTAAAGGTAAGATCTATTTTTATGTACTACTGCCCATACGTTTCGCTACGTTAACGCCTATCCCTACTGATTGTACAATACCGGCATCTAGGGGTTACGATACGTACGATTAACGAGATTCAAATGTCAAAGTTGTGAATTAGTGTTAACCGGAACTACATTGCATTGCAAGCAACTAATGCGCTCTATTAAAACCAATTGTGCACAAGTGACATCTAACGTCAAGTAGATACCTGCTAAGCCAATACAATTGACAATAAAAGTAGGATAATATACCATTGAACCAACGTTTTTCATTGATAAAAAAGAAGTTTTGCGCTGCCTGTTATGAGCTTGGACACCGAGGGTGTAGCGTTCTATTATTCTCCAATAAATACAAACATTCATCATTTATTATTGAGAGTGAAATATAACATAAATAATTTCTAAGGACCCAAAATAATTTAGGAAAATACCAACAGGTAAAACAACCAAACAATAAACTATAAGAATTGTGTTGTAATGTGATGTTTTTATAAAATATTGGACATATAAACTCTGAGAAAAGTTGCACAATTTAAACACCTTTTAAACGGTATTTTCAAAATTAAACTAACTGTATTCGTTTTCGAGAATTTTTTAAAAATCGATTTTTTGCTATTTTAATTTTTTATGTTTTTCTGACATTATTTTTACAGATATAAAAAAATGAAAAGCACTTTCTTATTGTTACTTTTTGAGGAGAAATTTGGAAACTAAAGTAAATGACATCAACAACTTTTTTTTTTCAGAAACATACCTATATTTTTATATAGTTCAAAAGAGCTAATTTTTCTAAGCAACTTTTGTAAAGAAAAAAATGTGCTATCTTCATTCGTTAAAAAATTAAAAGCAAATTTGTTGGAAAAAATATTATCAAAAATTCGCAACTTTCACAACTTTTAAACAAGAAGGCTTTGGAAACAAACTGCAATTATATCTGTCAATAATAAAACTAATGGTTGGCAAATAGATTTATCGTCATTTAATGTGTGCATTTTATGTTAAATGATTACGCATAACGAAAAAGTTGACATGTTGTTTGTCAATCCGATTGAAAACGAAGGACATTTTGGCATTAACTTTGGTGTGGATTATTAACGAAAGGTGTTTTATGCAGTGAAGAATATTTGCAATTTCTTAAAGAGCAACTTTCTGTGCTTCTCGAAAATGTGCCATTGCAGTTACGAGCAAATATATTTGTCCAGCATGACGAGGGCGGCGCTCCAAGCAAGAATTGCTAACACATAACTAAGAACATTTAAAGGAAAAAATTAGAAATGCATGCAATGAACTCTCAAGAGAAATGTTATGGAAGGCCTCAGGAACAGAAGTAAGGAGGAGATTAGATAAGCGTTTACAACTAGGAGGTGGTCACGTTGAAAATTTGTCGTAGTGATTGATTTCCTATAATTAATTAGTAGTAAACTATAGTAGTTGATGACGTCATTTACTTCAGTTTCCAAACTTCGAAACAAAATGAAATATGGCTTACTTAATCCTATTTAAGAACCTCTTTTCCTAATTTTTCTATCGTTTTTCATTTTCTCATAACAGAGCTGGGAAATCGAGTTTTGCTCACCCTGTATACGCTATCATTTTCTCCTCAAAAAATAACAATGAGGAAGTGTTTGTAATTTTTTTATATTTGTAAAAATAATGTCAGAAATAAACAAAAACTAAAATCGCAAAAAATGGTTTTTTCAAAAATTCTCGAAAACGACTACAGTTAGTTTACTTTTAAAAACACCGTTTAAAAGGTGTTTAAATTGTGCAACTTTTCTCTAAATTAACCGACATTGTAACTCCTACCGTTTCCAAGAATCCAATGCTATCCTATTCTTATCTTGGACACAGTGTATATCATTACATCTGGGTCACCTTGTATGTATGAAAATCTGCCATATTATCTTTGTAACGGTTGGATGGCTTGGCGCTTTCTTGCTACCGTACCATTGTTGGGTGTGTATGTGTGTGTTAAGAGATCACTAACGATTCCCTTATGGGCATCATAAATTCTATTAAAGAAAGATTATACACTTTGTGCTTTCATATTATTTACTACCTTCTACAAGTGATATAATAACCACTTTCTGTGCTCACTACACCAGATATTACAATGAAAATTGTATTTCTATATACGCAATATTGTCTGTCTGTGCAATAAAATTTGAAAACAAAGCATTACTTTTGATAAAATATGATATGAGATTTTGCTCAATATGGAAGGTAGATTGCAGTTATAGATTTTTGAAAGAGTTATTCTTGTCATGTTCCTTGATGTGATAAAAATTTGTATTACAAGTTTCAGAATAGGCAGTTGGAATATTTATTCAACGAGTTTTGCTCATGTTTGGTTGAGACTTAATTGAAACATTACAATTCTTTAACATAATCCTGAACCATTCTATGGAAGTATTTTTTTTTTTTTTTGACGATAATGTTTAATTTATCTCTTAACCTCGTTATTATTTAAGGAAGTCAAGGAATGCATGAACAACCAACATCGATTTTCACTGCTTACTATAATTGTTTAGAAGGTCAAGACAAAACCAACTTTGAATCATCCTTTGATGACCCCAGAAATAGTTACATACTTAGATATGGTTATAAACTCTCTCCAATACAATTTTACTGAAGCAAAACATTCTCATAGACTGTAAGTTACCATTTTCGGGAAGTATTTTCTATATTTTAGATTTTTTAGATCAAACATCATTTAGTTCATAGATAGTATTAAGAGTTTGTTACATTGTCCGTCCATTTAGTTGTTATTTTGTTTACTTTTAAGTCCATACCCATATATTTAATGCAAATTTGTATACAAACCCCATTATAATAGTGGCATCATCGTATGTAATTCAATGCTATCTTGTGGTAGGATATGGAAAACTAGTCTTTTTTTTATTTTATTAAATAGAAATAAGGCATCCTAAACAAATTATTTGCAATGAACCCCGTTGTATCTTCCGCGGTGTACTGTTTCATTTGTATACCGGAAAGTCTGGTTTTGCTTCCTTTTTCACTATCGCCATAATTTATCAGATGTAGCTCAGGTAAATTTAGAAATAAAATAAAATTGGATTAGTTATTAGTAGAGTTCTTATTTATAACATTTCGCGTTACAAAATCGTTTGTTGTTGATAATTATAAAGAAATCCACAGAATTAAATCATAAGGTTCAAGAAAAATAAATAAAATGGAAGTAAGGTTAAAATAAGATAAACGCAACTATGGAGGAAGACGCAGAAACACTCATCCACTAAAATATTCCGTGACACAACTGGGGTTCGAACCCAACATCTCCGGAAGGCCGTTCAGGTGTTCTACCAATTGAACTACCGTGGCACATAATGGAAATCTTCTTCAGTCCGCACGAACTACAGACTGCCACAATGCATTGTTATTTCTGAATGCAAGCTGCAAACACAAGATACATGAAAGAAATCTATTCAACATAATATTATCTTATACAGTGTCAACAACTTATAATGTCTAGCATTTATTTTATCAGTAATGGTTTAATATTTATAAAAGTCTATCTCCCCTAGAAAATAAATGAGTAACACAAATAAAAAATCATACTTGAATAAGCTGCCCTATTTCATTATGCTTTATCCAAAACTGGAAATTATTTCATTGGTCTTAATTAATTTGAAGAGGTTGGCTGCTATTAAAACGAAACTGCAATAACAGCTTGAACTAACATTTTCAATGTTTTATTGTTTGCATTTATTATTTTGTTTTGTAACGTATTTATTTGGTTGTTTTTTTTTTAATTCATTCGAAAGTGTATTATATTATTACTATAACGTTTTTAGATAAATCAACTCTATTTTTATATGAGGTGTTTTGCTGTGATACTTTGAGCTACAGTCTACATGGACTTTGCTACCTATTGGGGCATAGTTTTTCTATTAAATGAAAGCGTAAAAACTTGACAGTAATAAATACAAACTTCTTCTCATATCATACACTTACAAGAATCTCAGCACGTAAACCGTCAAAACATCCTAAGAACTGATTCAATGTAGTACCGGCCATAGGTATTTCATAAAGCCAGTTCTGTCCATCGATTTGAACTTTTTAATGGGTTGGGAAATTGATCAAAAACGTCACACTTAAATCGCCTCAATACACTATGTTTATCGGTATTTTATATTCGTTTTTTGTCTATTATAACCGAATTAAAATTTAACCAGTGTTGTAAGAAGAGATGTGTAGAAGAGTTACGACGTTATTATGATTTTTTCGGACGTCAAACTTGTGTGGAATTCAAAATTACTGCATCCAGTTCATATCGTTTGCACACGTTGAGGTTATTTGTTATACAAGAAATTATTTGTGAGCGTATAGTTTCTTATATGATTCCTGATGTGAATATAAACTAAATTTTGGATGTAAAAAGTCATAAGGTAAGATATTTAGGCACTAAAAGAAGTGATTTTATATTATTGTTAATCTTTGTTTACATTTATCGCCAATGTAAACGGATATCACAGCATCTCTTCACAAAAGAGTAATAAAACAGTAACTAGTCACATCCTATTTGCAGAAACATCTATTACAATTTGACAATTATTAAGCTAAAAGTCCCATAATAATTCAAAGTCAAATAACCACTGTTCATAAATCATTTGCCTATTCTTATGTTTAGCATGAAAAACTACTGGAATGCAGAAAAACTGTTAAAATACACCGTTTCTAAGAGATGAAGAAGTTCATGCACATAACTTATATACAGCTTTGCTTGTAAATATTAAAATTATTGCCTGTATACATGGTTCGGCAAAATATTAAACATGATTTTGGAAAAACGATATTTTAACAATGATAGAAGATGAAGCCGGCTTTGAGTTTTTGGATCTCCAACTTGTGAGTGTTATACAGAGTCAATAGATGAGTATTTTTTAAGATTGAATGTGACACCTATATATCTGAATGTTTGAGATCGCTCAAGTTGAATTTCGGAAATATCCTACACTGAGTTGAGTTTTAATCTGTTAAAATCGCACCACGTGTCAAGAGCTTGTAAATCACTCTGTAACTGAACGCAATCTGTTATTGTTTTACGGAAGCAAAGATTTTCAGATCATTCGCAAAAAAACAATTCAGATTGAATGAATAATAATGAACCCAAAATAGACCTTGGGGAACTCCTGAGGTCGCAGGATAAACTTGTAAATAAGAAAAAATTGCTTGTGAACTCGGATGTTCATGACTACAACACAAGAACAAGAAATTATTTCAGAGTTACAACAAAAAATGCTCTGAAAGAACATTATTTCGTAAAGGCCTTGTAAGGTATAATGAATTGGACGTGTCTGTGAAGGACTGAACTGCCATTGCGGCCTTTAAAAGAAAATTGACTTTATGTTTGTAATTATTTTATGTTCTGATTTGTAATTGTGTTTTAATTTATTATTGTTTACAAATGTAGTGATTTTTTTGTTTAGTGTTAATTTTTGTATTTGTGTACTATTGTTTAACTCATGTTGGTTGCTATTTAGGGTTGAGTAGAGTAGCTCTAAGCTAGACTTCGCCCTATCTAGTGACTGTTTTAACTGTGTTATATGTAGGTATAATGTTATGATATTTCGAAAATAAAGACGATTTATTATTATTATTATTTTAATATGGCATAAAGCTTAGAAAAGTTGGATAGTAAGAAAATAAGGCGATATTTATGTATTATGTGAGTAAGGGTTTGTCTCTAAGAGTAGATTGAAAATTGACTTCCGAGCAGTAACCATTACTGTAATATAAAAATGAAGGAATATTATTCGAATGGGAGGTGAATTTGTGATTAAGGAGTTTGCATGCTGAGAATGAGTCAGATAACTCAATTTATTCAATGTGGAAAACATGGTAATCGATGATTCAAGAAATCTCTGTACAATATTATGAAACCACAAACCACGTTTGTTAACCTTCATAATTTGACAGTGCAAACTGATGAATAGAATTTTATGTGGGAGGGTTGCCTTTTATATTTCGGGATTTGGCAACCCTGATGTTGCAATCTAGCAACTGACAGCTCTATCGTAAAGTTGGACATTTTTGAAGTTATACGTACTCAGAACGTTTTGACATACGCTATTTGTGTTGTTTACAGTAACTTAAAAGATTCATCTCGGCCCAAAAATGGAATTATCGTGAACATTTTCGTGCGATTATTTTTTACAACTTTCGACTTGGATTAACTTAGCGAGAGTGCATGGATGAACTTAATTCAATTTTTGGCGATGAAGCTCCATCAAGGACCAGTGTTTATCGATGGTATGGTGAATTCAATCGTGGTCGTAGTCCACTCCAAGACGAATTTCGTGAAGGTCGTCCAAAATCAGTTGTTGTTCCGAAAACCATGCTGTGCGCGAACTGATATTGCAAGATCATCATGTGACCTATCAAGAGATTGTGACAACCTTAGAGTGGGACCAGCATACATTCAATATTGCATAAACATTTGACTGTCAAAAAAAAATTGTTCGCGTTGGATCCCACACAATTTGTCAATCGCTCAAAAAAAGGCTCGTGTCGATTGGTCGAAAGAAATGCTCAAAAAATACGATCGCGGTGCTTCGAAACACGTTTATGACATCGTGACAGGTGATGAATCGTGGATTTACGCGTATGAGCCCGAAAGTAAACAGCAGTCGACTGTATGGGTGTTTCAAGATGAGCCCAATCCAACAAAAGTTGTTCGCGCACAAAGCACTTCCAAGCAAATGGTCGCCTATTTTTTCGGAAAAAACTGGACATATCGCAACCGTACCACTAGAACAATGCAGAACAGTCCATTCTGAGCGGTACACAACCATTTGTTTGCCAGGAAAACCAACCGCCGAAGACGGATCACTCTTCACCAGCCAGCCAAAACATCGATTTGATGAGTCATCCGCCGTATAGTCCTGACTTCGCACCGAATGACTTCTTTTTATTCCCTTACGTAAAAAACAAAGTGAGAGGTCAACGTTTTTCGACACCTGAAGAAGCGGTTGCTGCATTCAGAATGCATGTTTTGGAGATAGCTCAATCAGAGTGGCAAAAGTGCTTCGACAATTGGTTCGAACATATGCAAAAGTAGTAATTTGCTATTTTGATTATTGCTCACAAATAAACGAACTAGAGAAAGTATAGTTTGTACGCAACCTGTAGGTTTTCAAGCATTGCTTGTAAATATTAAAATTCACAGTCGTCGTGTAGTTCAATATAGCGTAGAGTGTGGTACACGGGGAAATGTTTACGTGTTGTAAATTATTCTCCTGCGAAGTAAATTGATAATGGCTCCCGCAACATCCTTAAGCACTGCTCTTCACGCAACCTCTATTTTTTGTATGATGTATTTTTTTTTGTACAGATTTCTTATTTCTTCAATATGTATATGAGCATACACAAGAATAAAGCACTCCACCTTTTCAAGCTGTTGTGTATTATGATTGAAGGCGTAGTTGAACACGATTCACATTTTGTGTTACTTAATTTGCTAGAATTTTAATGTTAGACATTAGAAATTGTGAATATAATAATATGTACTATTTTTTGTGTAGGTAGCTCCATTGCATCCATGCTGAGAATATTTTATAAACTTTTAAATGAAATATACCATTTCAGATAATTGTTTTTATTTCTGTTCGATTATTATTAAACAACGCCAAGGTTAGCAACTTATCTCGGTTCTTTTATACGTTTTCTTCATTAGGATAATTCCCAATTGCAGTTAGTAGCGGGTTGTTTCTCGCGCCTTATTTTTTGTGTTCAAAAAGCCTTATAGTAGACCGAGGATTGAGAAAAAAAGATAACAAAGAACGTAGATGTGTTGCATTTTACTTCTATTATTTTCACTTACGACATCAAACAATTTTTAAATTAAATATTTCCAATCCAATTAGACGTTGTAATTTATATCTGAACCTTCTTTCCATGGTCTAGTCCTATACTTTGCAGAAGTACTAACGGTTGTGTCATCCAAAGCTTTCTCGAAGGTTGAGTAACGAAATGTTTTCATCAAAGATTTAAAATCTAAATTATAAACATAATAATAATAATATTCTAAACCTAACCACTTTATTCAAAAATTATAAATAAAAAACGGGAAAATAACAATTATAACATGTTAAACTAACCCAAATATCTACCTAACTACTTTGGTCAAAATTAGAAATAAAAAAAAATTGCAAGAGCCGGAATCGGACCCAGAACATTTCGCACCCAAAGCCACGCCGATTACCACTGAGCTACAGCCGACGGTAAAAGAAATTAAACCAAATTGCATACATATTTGTAACTTTGAAACGCAATTTTCTCGAGTATGATGGAGGCAATTATCAAAAGTAATCTACTATCTCACTATTGATTTCAACTAAAAACTACTGGGTTCAACATAGGACTCACCCAAACTCATATACCAAAATTTAACTCAATTGGTTGAAGTAATGGAAGTGTACATCCTCGTTTGAAATTCGTCGTAATCGCCAAGTCCCGGACAGAAATCAATTTGTTTTTGTGGGTTAAAAACTACACAAAAACGACTTGCAGTATACACTGACGCTCCGTGTCCGAAATTAGGATAGTCGGGCCTTAATTCTTTGAAGAAGGGAATCGGGCTGTTACTGTGCATCCAGGACGGTACATAGCGATCATTCAGATCTTAATGTAAAGGATGCTTAGTTACAACAGGATCGCACACACATCCCGAGCATCACTGCAATTTTTGAGAGAAATGTCGACTGCGTGCTTGCTAGATTTGACACCGTGGGACTTCTTTCTGTGGGGATACTTTAAAGCGACATTTATTAAACGTTGGTACCGTTAGAAAGGTACCTACATGTTTCTTCTTTCGAACGCAGCTAAATTCATGGTAATCGGTTGATAGGTTACAAAATTACGCACGTTTTGTTTCAAAGGGTACAAACTGCAAAAAATTTGCTGAGACTAATTTAAAATGCCCGTGACTATTGAAATGATGTTCCAAAACCTGGACGAGTTAATGGAAAAAGTATGCAAATTTTACTGTGAGAATGCTGGCAGATGAATTAAATTCAACTTACTGGACAATCCACAACAATATTAACAACTGAAGGTCTGAGCTCGTTTGGTTCCACACCAGTTAAATGAAGATCAATATCGCTCGTGTAGAGCATTGCAAAGGCATCATTTCAACAGCTGAAAACGATCCAGATTTTCTTCATTCGATCATTGCTGGTCATGAAACATGGTGCTTCTATGGTTCCAAGGGTATTGTTCACAAAGAATTTCTTCCAGAACGTGAATCAATCGTTGGATAATGCCATTTACCCAACTCACGATTTTGAATAAATATAAAGCTTTGAAAAAAGTTCGGTTATTTTTAGATCACACTGTGTATAACATTAATTTTGAATATTTTAATGAAATTGTTGTTGTTGGAACGGGTAATTAAGGAATTATACAGGGTGTCTCGAAATTAACTTAAAATAATTTAAGAGGACATTCTACAAGCGAAAATTAAAAAAAAAAATCATATGAACATATATCGAAAAATGCTTCGTTTTTCATATACAGGGTGTTATTTGTAAATTCCTGTCGACCGTATAATAATATTGCGGAGACGTTGCATAGAAATTTTCAAAGTGATTTATCTTGAAAACGGCTTCTTTTAGCGTTATGAAACAAGTGAACATTTTTTATGAACAAAAGTCTCAAATTTATGATTCTTTTTAGAAAAAGTAAAAAAAGCGCACAAAAAAAGTTGGTACAAAATTTGTTCTGACCCCCGCAGCCTAACCCACGTTTTCGTAACCATGGGATATCATATTTTTTAACAATCCTACAAAGATACGTAAGTGTGCCAAATTTCATTTTGATATCGAGACGCGTTTCGAAAATATTACTAAAAACCCATCGTCAGAAATTTACAAATAACGAAACATTTTCCGTTATATGTTCATATGAAAAAAAAATCTTATTTTCGCTTGTAGAATTATTTTAAGTAAATTTCGGAACACCCTGTATATCTCCAAATACATAAATTTAAACTAAGTGCTCCAGTTATCATACAGTACACTAAATATGATAATTCGCAAAAATATTGATGGGTCTACGGACCAACATCATAGTTATTACACATCCTCTTTTTCCAATATTCTCATTGTTGTCGACAGCCATGCAAAGTGCACACCACTACATTATTTGCACCTGTATATACTTCCACAGGCCGTCGACCGATTCGCCGACCGGCCAGGATTATCATACACGACTTGTTCTACCAGTTTCTAATTTGATGGTTGTTTGGCCCCTACCTATTCGTCTTCTTCTTGTTGTTGTTGTTATTCTTCACCACAATTATTTTGGCCCATATTGCTTCTTTGGAAGCTCGAACCCTCCGGGAAGCTACGCCGTTGTGGAAGGGAGTTCCTTGTCCCCGCAGGGGCCACTTATACCTGTTAAAACTGAGGCACACTGTCAGCTGACGAGCAACAATAACATGGTTATGATTGATGAGTTTGTATATATAGGCTGTCTTTTACGTTT
The DNA here is from genome assembly GCA_911728435.2 of Apoderus coryli. NCBI lineage: Eukaryota > Metazoa > Arthropoda > Insecta > Coleoptera > Attelabidae > Apoderus > Apoderus coryli. Next base: position 36,413,790 of record OU452199.1, read on the forward strand.
AAGAAATGAATTGCTCTTTAATACTGTATGGAGAATATGAAAGAACAAATTTAAGATACTTATGAATCACATATTTAAAAAATACAGATTGTTTTTATAATTTTTTTTTTTGTTGTCAGTAAATTTGTATTTATTTAAACTTCTCGTAAGCTCGTATTTCAATTAAAATGTTTTGAAAAAATATACTTTCGTTGTAGTCTGCTAATAAATATCATAAGGCCGTGGTCTAATATTTAGTAATCATGATTTAAGTTGATGAACCGAGGATCTGTCATACAAAATGATCATTTCCAGGATGTGATGATTGGAAGGCACATTTCACAGATTTAAAAAAATTGTTTTCATGATGTGGGAACACGTGTCTTCTTGTATTCGTCTAAAAGGTTTTACTCATAGATTATAGGATATGAACTACTATTTTTCTAATAAAAATCAGACGATTAATAGAGGAGGAATACTAATTTGGCCTTTGTTGGTAGGTAGAAAATATAGTCTAGTAGTGATTAAAATTAGTGTTGCATCACGCATAGACATTTAGATTGGTTTTGGTTAAAGAGGGTAAATGTTATAGGAAAGCCATCATCCCCACTCCATGTTCTCCAAATCTCATTTGAGGCTCCTATTGACACAAGGTTTATTAATTTCCATTTGCAATAATATCGCCTCCCAATGGGCTATAATAATTATCCAGCCATTCTAGGAATTCTTGAATAGCTTATACAACTCTTACATTAACTGAGATGTGCATATTTGTAAGTAGATAAGGGGTTTGTTGAATTACTTTACTTATGACCGAATTATGGTTTTAATATAACCTGCTGTTATAGCTTTTACGTCATATTCCAATTGAACTATCCTCGTAAATACTTATTCTAATAGTGATTCCCGGTATAGCAATATTAAAATAGAATACGTAAATGAAAATGCAAATAATGTAAACTTGAAAAATACGGCTGCAACACACCCACTGGTTAACCTAGTTTAACAGCGCGTACTATCATGGCAAAAAAGGAAAACTAGAGCTGTCAAGCTGGTCAACATATAGACGATATTATGCGTTACGTAATTGCGTAGAGATAAATAAAATATGTCCAGAACTGAACCTGCATCATGCGCTATGCAGAAAATTAACATAACTGGTATGTTATAGTAGTTAGGGTTATTATGCAGTTTTTGTTGATAGAAATAAATAGTTGTGTGGGTGTTTCTCAAATGAAATGTGATTATTATTGCTTTAAGATGAGACGTTCATTAATTATAGTGTTTTATAGTCTTAAGCCTGTACCACACATGTAGTATTTTACGCGCGCTTAAGGTAACGAATATTTGATTTTTTTTATAAATTTTGACAAAACTCGATTTTATTATTCAACATAGTTGTCTTCGAGGTATAGCAATATGTGTCATCCTACGACTTATTGAATTACCTAATAATTTCACTCGTAATTTTTACTAAGAACATCTTTATTAAATCAATGTTTTATTTTAATTGACGGCTTGGATGCTAGTAAGCCAATCCTGAATTGAGAGGACTTAAAGGGAGCAGTCGGCGACAAACCATCACGCATAATAAAAACCACCCATGTAGAAAAGGAAAAGAACATAACAGCTCAATAAAATAGAGCGAAATCAGCACTTTTTCAACACTTCTGATAAGTTAGCTATGCCATTGTTGTCCCACATCCCTTACCTGTCAAATTTGACAGTTCGTGTTACGAATATCGAGATTTGACGGTGTTTTCTTTGCATATTATGTTTGTCGTTTTATTTATTAATTAACTGGCATCGTGTTGATATCTCAGTCGTCTGTCTATCTTTGTTAAAAAATACACACTTTTTTTTTTTGTTATTGTTAAAGTTAATTATTACGAGATAAAATGTAAGTTATACCTCAATAAACCTCATTTTCACACCGACTGGGCTCGTCTCTTGAGAATAATGCACATAATGTTATCGCACACGTTTTGTGGAAAACTTGCTACCGATAACGACGTTAATAGACCCACTTGGCGAACTTGTGTATATGTATATGTAAGTACGTTTTACGTGCAGAAATCGCAAAAAGAAATCGTTCTCAGGAACCGACACATTTTGTATCCGTTAAATTGAATGCATTCCTGCATGCACATGCGGAAAGCCAACAGAGTGAGCACATTTGTCAATGTATTTTTCTCTATAAAGTACCATCAGAAATGGGTGATGACGCCGGTATTTCATAAAAAAGAAGCAAACACATCGTGGAGTCTGTCAAAGTAAATGAGTCGCTACTGTTATGTAACACGCCAACGCGCGGCTTTACTCAGAAGAATGAGGAACTCCTATTATGGAAATTAGGACGAAACAATGAAGACGAAAAATAAAAATTCATTCGTATAGGTGCAGGACATGCTTGAATTACATTTATTCTATGGTGTACAGGGTTGGAAAAATTAAAAACATGTGGCCAAACTAATGCGGAGTACTTAATTTTAAATATTCACTTATTAATGTAGAGGGTGCCCAATTTCTATGGTTTTACCGGTTTTCTCGGTTTGTTATTTAACAAATTAAACCTTCGCTTTTGTCGTTTGTTATTTGGTACTTCCCCTATCGTAATTGCTGGAATAGTATGTTTTTGTGTATTCAGTTTAGTTCGGTTTGTTCGTGGATGTTGTCTGCTCCACAAAATTCTTTATATCTATGTTCAATTCACGATGGGGTCACTGACAGACATGTTTCGGTAAGACTATTCCATCATCAGTGGCATGACATGCAAACTTACTTAGTTAGTGCTTTTCGTTGCTTCTAAAAGTCGGAGTTCACTTCGCCGAAGCTGGTTGTTGCGTAAAAATTTATAACTTTTGATTTTTTCCAATTTTTCGATATCGACCAATGAAATTATCTATTCTTGACGTCGGTACAGCTTGTGTGGAAAAATGTCAGTCAGCAACTTTGTCTATTTCGTAGATACAATACCGATGTTAGAGTCATGAACTTTTATAAACTTTAATGAACTTTTATAAATTATTAATCAGCGAAAAATACTTAGTTCGACCGGATGCAATATTTTTATTACAATATACCGGGTGTGTGACAATATAATTTATCAACACAACATTATCAAAGATGTTGGTTTATTTTTGTTAGTTAAACGCTGTTTAAGTAAAACTTAAGTATGTATATATTCCATGTCTAAGTTTATCAAATCCACAAATATAACTAAGTATGTATGTATGTCATGCCATACTGATGATGGAAACATATCTGGCAATAATCCCATCCGGAATTGAACATAAATATAAAGAATTTTCTGGAGCAAACGTCGCGTTCCTCTTCGTTTTGTTCATATCGATAAAATGTCACTTAAAACCCCAAAATGTCTTACTCTGTATGAGAAATCGCTTGTGATCCAAGGATTAAATGCTGGAGAAGGTGTTACGTATTTAGACAGAAAAATGCTGTCACAATATATTTTAAGATAAAACAAAGAAAGAAACTTATTTCTACAGTTGTAATATGCCGAACCAGGTAAATGACAAACATTCATGGGTTCCCATAATGAAAAATATATTGTATACAAGGCCGGTTCGGTCTCAATCTCTCATGTTAGGGCACAAGATTGCATTGAGCATTTTTGAAGGCAATCCTAGTGCTAATAAATATCTGGAAGACACAAATAAAAACAACGTCTACTCCACTAAACTATTCATATACCTATTAGTATGCAATCAGCCTGCAGCGCCAGACATGTTTCGGAAAACTAAGTTTCCATCATCAGTGGCTCATAATAAACAGTCACGCAGTCATTTTAGGTAAAGTCAAAAACAGTATGGCATGGATTATATAAACATATACAAACAATCAGTGGAAATTATTGGAATAAAATCTTATAAAATTAAAATATAAAACATTTTCTTATTGAAAAAAAGAAAATCGAAATAATTGTGTTGTCATAGTATATAAAATTTTAGTCATTTTTATAGTTTCTTTTTGTATATCATAATTTAGTTTAAAATCTTTATGAAAAATAGAACTTTCGAGAAATGGCAAACAGATTTCTGTCAGATTTTATTCCAATAATTTCCACTGATTGTTTGTATATGTTTATATAATCCATGCCAACTGTTTTTGACTTTACCTTAAATGACTGCGTGACTGTTTATTATGAGCCACTGATGATGGAAACTTAGTTTTCCGAAACATGTCTGGCGCTGCAGGCTGATTGCATACTAATATATGAATAGTTTAGTGGAGTAAACGTTGTTTTTATTTGTGTCTTACACATTCAACTCCTCTCGAAGATGGATTACTTCAGAAAAAAAAAATAAATATCTGGAAATCATATGGAAAACTTACCAAACAGATGACGTGAAGTTGATACTGATATAAGTTTTCATGGTTATTGGTTTTTTGTTTTAGTTCCATGAACTTATTATTTAAGTTTCATGCTTTAATAAAAAAATTGTTATTTTCAAAAATTTAACTTTAGCTTATGAACATTTTCCTGCTAAAAATTCAAGTTTGATTTATTGCACAAAATACTCTACTTAAAAATATCTTCCAAACTCTGTTTTCAGTTTCTTTATTTAAGTTCCAGGGTAACAGAGATCCGATAGGGGGCAGCCCAAAATACAAACCGTATCTCAAAAAGTAAAAGTGCTATTACAATTCTAATTGTTATATCTTTAATAACAATCGAAATAGGGACACCATATGTACATAAAAAAACAGGTAGACCATTAAGTATCCTAAAAAAATATTTCAAACTTAAGTTTCTCGTCAAATACCTCTACCACTTTCTATTGTTTACCATTTCTGTGTTTTTCTCCAAATAAAATTACGTCAATATCTAAACAAACACTTAATTGTCAAGTGTCCCAACTTGTATCCTACGCATATCTAACAAAAATATTTGGATAGACGTTGAAAAAGTGGTATTCAAATATTATTGTATTTTTTACGTCTATCAACTTGATTTTCGAGCATCACATTAAATATCCATTATGGAGCTTTACGTGTTAACAGGTGTAGCTTTGAATATTGGCGGCAATACATTCCTATAGGTAAACAGATTAAAAATTGTTGTCAAGGTTGGAATAATAATATACAAGGTGTTTCAAAAAGGTCTGCCAAAATTTCTAGGACGTATAGTACATCAAAAAATAAGTGTAGTTTACTCTATAACACTACTTCCGAGAATGCACCCCAAAACAGCAGCTACTATCGGCTTTACTAACACAAACGTGCTCTTTTCATGACCATTGCGCATAGATTTTGCGGTATATCAGCATTGAATTTCATCATTTAAAACATTACTCGTTGTGGGTTTGTTCACATAAACGTGTGACTTTACATAACTCCAAAAGAAAAACTCCAAAGGAGTTGATTCGCATAATCTGGGCGGCCAATGCCGATATTCCTGAAAACTATATTTCGGGAGTTCAAAATATATAATCACAATAATAAAAGTCACATTGAAAGGCCCTTTTATTAAAACTCACAGTCCAGAAGTTCAGGCTATCCTTACACCATTCAAGATCTAAGTTTCCACAAAGCTTAATCAATAGCAAAAACAAGGTACACCATCTAAATCTCTGTTATATTTATAGTAATTCGGTGGTTTTCGTGAGCAGACAAGTAAACCGTCGCGACGTTCTTCTTTCCCTGAGATTTTACCACGTCCCGGCACCCAGTTTAGTTTTCTCCAATCTGTGATCTTTAAAAAATACTAAATGACACGTCCTAGTACATCACTCTTCATTTCCACTAGTCGAGAACCCAGATTTTTAATCGAATAGTCTTGGAACTACAAGAGAACCCTATTCTAAATACTCGGAACCAGATCTGTGATAAAATAGTTTAAAACAGAGAAACTATGAATAAACAAGACTCAAATTACACGGAAACTTTCATCTTTCGATTGTCAGAGAGCCATTAAAGTCAATTCTAAAAATACACAAGCTTATATTATAACATTTCAGGTGTAATAACAATAATCGTAAATGTAGCTTGTTGATTTCATATTCAACAAATATTTATGACTGATTTTAATGTTGTAATATTGGAGAGGCAGCTGACACACGCCTAAAGCATATTAATTTTATTTTATTACAATTTTTGATTATTTGTTTATAATCACTGCATAGGTATTTCATTTTCTTCTGTATACATACCACTTTGTGTCATCTTATTCAACAGAAATCAATATACAAGCTTCATTAGATATCGAGGATAAAGTGAAAAGTTTCAAGCTGAGATTGGGTGACAGGAAGTAATTTTCAAACAATGAACTTCTAGAAAACCTTACCAGTGCCAGGATTTTCAACCATTTTTGATGAATACCTCGAAATCATTGCGTTTTATCGAAAAACTCATATAAAGCAAAAATAATGCTTTTGAAATAACGAATCGATTCATTTTTTGCTGATTACCGTAGATGTAATAATAACCGAGTTATCAGTCTCTAAAGGTGATTATTTATTTTTCGGGAACCAAAATCGAACCTTTTACAGTAAATTAATGGCGAAAAAACTAAATTTTCGAAGAAAATGAATATAACCCTTTTTAAAGAGCTTGGAAAGACCTTTAAAATGCTTTTTGAAAGTTCGTAGCTTAAAAACTCGCGGAGTCATATTGTTATATATTATTGTACATTGTTTTCCATTACTAGGCGTGTAGTTCCAAACATCATTCCTCATTAAGGGTGGTTTTTAGGGGTTTGATACGTTGCAATGAATCATCAGTAATATTACAAACAGTGATGAGTCTTTCTTTCATTATAAATGCTATAAAGCTTTGCTCTATTTTCTGCAATAAGGGTGGTTTTTAAGGTTTAAAATGTTGCAATAAATCATTTATTATTTCATTAACAAATAGAAAATATTCAATTCTTCATTATTGTTCCGTCAAATCATTTCACAGCCATGAAGACTAATTTTTGTTATGAAATAAAGCGACGTCTTATTGACAATTTCCATGAAAATCGGTGCGTGTGTCAAGAATTCCAAGGTAATACCCTTGTATACTTTACTTTGCAAAAACGTTCTTGAGAAATATTCTGTTCTAATAAAAACAAAACTACACAAAACACCATCAACATATCTCAGATGATCTATCTAAACCCGCCGCCACATTGTGTCGCCAAAATCAGTGGTCTGGATCTCGACAATAAGGTGATGTTGCCACCCTGATGTGACATTGAATGATGACGGTACTCTCGCTATGTATATAGCTAAAAGTCCAGCAATAAAAATGTCCACCATCAATGCTGAATCTGCATCAAGTACAACCTGCGAAAACAATGCTATATTCTTGTTTGACATGGTGTATTTTCTAAACGATTTCAATGCAGCAGCAGGATGGAGTTTAATGTTCATATTCCACAGCAACAGGGGCAACAAAAATTATACCAAATTTGGCGTAAAATTAATATATTTTATTATAATGCCTTACAAACCTTTTGCATATTAAAATTTTTACTCTGTGTAAAAATTTGTCTTCAAAGAGGAGCTTTAAACTATTATAACAATGCTAAGGACTTCGGAGGTGTTCTAAACATTAAGGTATTGGTTAATTAAAAAACTGAAATTTATAAAACCCAGCCAGAAGACACTCATGACCCATTGCTCTACTCCACTAACTTGTGGATTTGTTATGTGTTGGGTGTCAATATTATCTGCTAGCGCAATAAGTGCATGCCCAAAAATAGCTTTTATTAATACTTAATGTTTGCATTCAGCATTCACTGAACGAAATCAGTCGTTCTCGAAGACGAAATCAAATGAAGGCTTCCAGTTTTAATCATTAAACGTGATTCGGCTTAAAATGCAATGATCATTGTATAAAATCACAAGATGCTTTTAAATTAATTTAAATTACATTGTGTTTATCTGTTTTATATTTCACAAATAGCATTCCGCTGTTTTTATTATCCAAAAAGTGATGATTAGGCCCATATATAGACCCACTTCAAGCTGATTATTTCGCAACTAATTAAAAGTCCACAAGAAAAAAGAATAAAGAAAATAAAAAGTCGATATATTAATTTATAATAACATAAAAACAGGTAGTAGCATGACAGAGCTAAATAAACCTATATGAAATTTCCTATCAGTATAATGTGCGATATTTATATGCAAAATCGACATCTGAATTGGATTTACAGTTATGAAATGTCAGGCGAAACAACAGGTTGAGTTCATTGAGTCTTTATTACTAAGGAAATTGTATTTTATATAGGTACCTACCTAATGATTATGCAAAAGATATTAAACTACTGTGGTTGATAATGATTTTAGTCGATCAAGCTATTTGAAGGATGTAGTCTGTTTGGTTCTATTTTAATTGATACTTTGACAACAGGTTTTAATATTAGTCAATTCGTATAAATCATATATTTCTTTCAATTAATAGAGAACTCTGAAATCAAAATATATTGGGATAAGTCTTTAAGACAACATAACAGACCAGACTTAACAGTAAAAAACAAAAAGATCGCCATACAACCACAATAATAACTTCCATGAATCTGGAATATGGAATCGGTCGGTGTGGTTCTTATAGTTCATAGGTCTGATTGCTAAAACATTGAAAGGACAACTCATGAAGATTGGATTACCTACTGATATTGACAATGCAGAAATATTACAGTTCATGAGGATTGCAAGATCGTTTCTGAGCTGAGAACATTGCAGATCCCTCTTGCAAAAATTTTGTGCCTTTGGCAAGCCTTTTCCTAATAAAATAACGTCTAAACATGATGATAATGTGGCATTCCAGTACCATCCCGGGATTATACCGATTCTAGATAACTAATGCTTGATTATCTATATACAGATTGTTATTGATAATTATTAAGGAATGTTACTTTTTTTTTTCTTATCAATTGTACAAACCCCATATCCATAAATAGAACCCTTTTGGATATATATAAAATAGTTGGCAATACTTCTCTTCACTTCGAATGACTCTAATCTAGAGTTCGCCCGCAGTTGCCATGAACGAAGTTGATGATCTCTGTGGGGGACGAATCCCCAAGCTGCGTCAGGTGTTAAAGTCAGCGTTCCAAATTATTTCCGTTTTTTGCAGATCACGAGTTTCGTGCTCTCTGTTGCTTCTTCTGTGTCTTGTGGGTGGCTTTATTGGCAATCCTGTGTCCATCTCGATAATGTTGTATGTACGAGTAGTATAGATTTTCTGTTAGTTTTTTTTTGAAGTGCCTATGTGTATTTCCACATTATGAATCATAACGCTCGTGGCTTAACATTGTACAATTCTCTTGAACAATTATGGGTTGGTGCTGTGCTAAAGACAGTTTTGAAGCCACTGTAAGCAAAAACATAAAAAAGTTCATGAAACTGAAATGGTTGCAGAGAACAAAAGGTTTCGACCTACCTGGTCTCATGCAGCTGCAATTTTCTGCCAAGACATCCTGAAATTGTATCTCTCAAGGTTTTGGAATGGTGGCTTCATTTGTCACTCATTCTTTCAAGATGCAGATGAGTGTGCTACAGATTATATGCTGCTTTCTTGCGATATGTATGGATCTACTTAGGTTTCATCAGTAATATGCCACACCAATCGCGAGTCAAACCTATTTTATCGTTACACACTATGTTTATAGGGAGTTTTATCGAGCGGCGTCACGATTTAACAGTTAGGTGGCGTGAACATTGGCTAGCGATAAGCGGCGCGCGGCTAGCGTTGAGCTGTGTTGACACCTACGGTGTTGTGTGTATATTAACAAGCTTTTTGATGGGCGTTTTTAGTTTAGCATCATTTTAGTTGGAAAGTTTGGGTAAATTTTAATTACTTGTAGACCCACGTTTAGCTCGATTAATTTTAATTAAGAAGTACATGAATTAAATCAAAGTCGTGTAACATTTGGAGAATTCCATCATTTCTATCATGGATTTCGAATAAATCCATTAAGATTTTTTGAATTCCTTTTTACTACATCTTAGCCAGAGTACATTTCATAAAAAAAACGCCATCCACGCGCAGGTCGTCTTTGTCTGTATCATGGATGAAACAGATATGTGTGTACTGTGCTACGATCAGCAGCAAATCTTCCGCACATGCTTCTTTTAACGCAGCATGAATTTCGAGTTCTTTTTACCGCGCACTGTTCGATGCAAATATTCCATTAAAGTTAGTGTGTAGTCACAATTGTTATTTTTTGATAATTTAATAGTATTTCCTGGACAGTACTGCAGATTGTTTCCAATGCATTCATAACAGCAGTTATTCATCCTACATAACGTATAGGAACTACAAATTATACTACACTCTACCACAAAGCCACTTATTCACTTTAATAACCTTTTGTTGAGATATCGTATGATACAGATAACAATGGTTATGAGTTGTATTTAAATTTATTAAACGCCGCCGTGAGGTCTAGTAGTCTGATCATGATTAACATCATCTGTATATAAAATACTATTTAAGTACAATAAATATTATCTCGTTGCTCTATTATTTCATAATTGAAAATAGTGACCTTGCATTGCTTGTAAGGCCATTGGGTTTTAACCATTTTCTATGACTGAATATATAGGGTGTCCCGGATATAAGATAAGATGCCTAGTTCCTAAAATTTTCTTTCCTCTACGGGCCTTCCTTACGGAGATAATAGTGATCTTAAAACAAGTTTAGTTTTTTAGTTTACTAGGAGGGAGTGGGCAGAGTTCTTAAAGTTTTAAGTAACCTGAACTTTTAACTCAAAAAAGGTATTAAAAATTAAGCTTCGAATTTTTTTTACTAAAAAAATAAAGTTCTTGAATAAAAGGCTAAATAGGTAGGGACTAGAACTTTTAATTTTGTTTTGTTTCTCATAAACTTTGCACTGAATAATTATAGAGAAGATTAGCCTAGAATTAAACTTAGCACAGAGGTCAGTTGAGTTCATTGGTCGTGACTTTCTGATTAGATTTTAGACTGTATATATATTATGTATATCATGATTATTAAAAGTTGGTTCGAAACAAAACGGTACCTTTTATGAACAATATTTTGTAAATAAAAATTAATTACGAAACTGACGTTGATGATGAAGATGTAATTAAATTGTTGTTAAGTCAATTTATGAAATGGTAAACTATGTAGATGGATTTTAATTTTACTACATTAAATTGTGCAGAGATTGCCAACACGAGAATAAACTACTCAGGTTTTCCCAATGCTTAAGCATTAACGAAAAATGAAAGGCACTATATCATTTTAGGACTACGACCGTGTTTTATTTTTTTTTTGTGGATGTTTATCAGCTGACTCAAACGACAATACCTACTTGTCAATTTAAATTAAAGGGTAGAATATGCTACGACTACTAGGTTTGAGAATCACATTTGTCTAAGAAAGTTTAGCTACGAGGATAGTTCCAGATGTTCCTGACCTAACAAAGAAAACACAAACAACAACAGCTCTATATACACTTTTTCCAGTGATGTTCAATAAGTTTGACACCCATAAAGTTCCTCAAAATAATCATTAACTGCCGCCGTCATTTCATTGTTCCGTCATTTCATTGTTAGCAAATTTTTGACCACCGAGCCCTTTTTTCACGTTTGGACAAAGAATATTATCCGAGGGGACTGAATCGCATGACGAAGCAATTCAAACTTTAACTCATTAATTTTGGCCATTGTAGTAACAGATTTGTGAACTCCATGACAACGCGCATCCCAAAAAACCGACGCCATGACCTTGCCTGCCGAGAGAACAGTCGCCTTGTTTGGACTCCTTTAGTTCATTGTTTTGACGACGCAAAAATTCACCTTTATTGTTGTGAAACATATACCACCTCATTTGACCACAGCGATGTTCGACTTCACAGCTCGTACGGTCACATTAAAACTCTGGAACCCAATATTTTACTGACGTAAATGACGGTGAAGACTCTGCCAGAGTAGAATCTAGCCCAGCTTTTATATGGTTGGGCTGAGACCTTCCAAATCAAAGTATATTCTTCTATAAAATATAAAATTTTTAGTAGTATTGTAGTGAGGAAAAGTCAGCTAAGGTGACATAAATCGAGATCAAAGAAGCCATAATGCTCCTCCTCTAAGACTGTCGAGGGTTGTAGACCTGTCAAGCAATTCATTATGGGCCAGGGTAACTTGCAATAAAAGTTGCTTCGCCTCTGTTAGTAGTAATGATCGAGAAAGGATTATGATGTGAATTAAGGGAGTGTGATTGTTTGGATGATCCCTTGGTTCTGGTCTGTAAGAAGGGGAGGGAGGTTGATTGGCCAGTTTTTGGTAATAATTGATTTTTTCTATGAATATTTCATACAAATTTACATCACCATGTATATTACCTTTATTTAGCTTATATTTATAGAATGTATAAATAAGACAATGCCGTAAATGCCATTTGGATGTCAGACCACATAAATAGACTATTTGGAATGTAAACTTCACCATGTTTTAATGTAAATTTTTCACTTTATTTAGTCGTTTTCTCAGGAGTGTCAATATTATTCGCGGCTCAATATAATATATTATGCAGTACTGAATATTCTTAATCTTGGTATTATTTTCTACTTGAGTGTCAATCACTATATTACCGATAATCTATAGGTATTTTATGGCAACTATTATAGTTTTAATTCATTTCCTGATGTAACAAATAAATCGTAAATTATTTAGATTTAGAAAGAAAACTTTAGTCAAATGATCGTTTAATGATTGGGCATGTATAATGATTATGTCTTTTCTGTAAGTACAGAGATACTCGTATACCTAAGAATAAAATTAAAACTGGTACATTACTGACCAGGCACGCTTTTAGTGCGCCTGTATACGATGTTCGTTAAGATCATCTATCATAGTTTGTAATATGTACACAGGTGCACAATTCTGATAATATGTAAACAACACACTTGACTTTCCCCTTGTAATACCATGGGAATATAATTTTTCAAGGCGTATTTCCACTGTAGATTTGTAATTACATTTTTGTTTCTTACATTAATTGGTATTTGTATGAGACAGTACCTAATTAGAATTATTATTGTATTTGCATTGGTTAGATTTTTTAAATTAAGAACCCCATGACACGGGTGAAGTGGATCAACTTTAACTCAATTCAACTTTTTTCCCGATTTAGTACATTAATAAATATTTCGGATAGATAAGCACACAGACTAGTGTTTATTATCTGGTTTCATATTTGTACTGGCTGAAGGAGAGACATTGTGACTTCCGATGATGATGATGAGTAGGAAGCAGATAACGGTATATCTATTTGCATAACATATTTTATAATAATAATAATAGAACTTATATCTATTAAGAGGATGTTATTATTGCAATTTAATGAATTTCGAGTGTCCAAAAATTTTTATGTTTTACTATCAACAATTATCAGGACAGGAAGTTGGGAATATTGGAAGAACTTTAAACGGTTTGTCTTGAAAAAGCAACTAATCTGTAAAAATTATTATTTATTAATTTATGCGTATCAAACTTTTAAACATCTCCGGGTCATTATTCGGAAAATAATGGAATTGTCTAGCAGCAGCATCGTTTACAGAATTGAAGGTTTCCAACCGCAAAATTGATTGAAGTTTACGAACGGTGACATTGAGGAAGATATGTACCGGGTTTACAGATAAGAAATGGCTGGAAAATAGCTTTAGTTTCCTAAAATGTCCCCTAGAGGGCGTAAATCTAAATTGAAAAACACTGTTTACTTAAAAATATATTTATATTACGTGAGTGTTTAACTTAATGAGGATGATCTAAGTACAATTCTAAAAATTTTTTATACAAACCTTTTTTCCCTATCTTCTTAAGTAAATGGTGGAGGAGCCGGAGAATGTTGGTTTGTAAAAAGTTATCTAACTTTCTTATGGATAGTCGGATTTTAATAAAATTAGGCTCAGTATAAGGGTAATGTTTGGGAGTATTAAAAAAGTATTCCTGCATGCATTTATTTCTTATATATGGCCGCTAGATGGAGATATATAACAATGTTTCCGATTTTGTCAATTTTCTTAGAAAAATCAAATGGAATGGTACTTTTAGTCTTCACTAGATAGAAAGAGCATATAAAAATAAAGAACACAGTGAAAAACGGATTCTCTATCTTTTTCCTGTCCATCTCAGTGACTGAATATATTTTTGCCTAAATTTATATATTCAATAAATTTGTAGGTAAGTATATAATAGTGGGCTGTGATGAAGAAATACTCATATTGTTATGGCAACGAAGTTAATGTCAATGTCAAATATAATTAATAAATTTGTTACATTAGTCTTTGGATTTATTTCTTTTGTGTTACATTTGATTTTTTCAATTAAAAATGCCTTTTACCTACAAAGAAGCAAGTAGTATAGGTATGCGGGTTCTGGGCCACTTATGGAAAATAACATGGGAAATTTCTAAGGTCCGAAAACGGCGTGAATAGAAACCTGTAATACCGACTTACCGACCGAGTTCTGTCAACTGTCATCGCTCTACATTACCGGCGCTGTCAACTGTCTCAAATGTCATCTGGGGCGGCCATTTTGAAATTACATACAGGGTGGTCCATAATATACAGGGTGGTTATCTGATGTTGTCATCCGAGTGTTTATAAAAATTTTTAAATATTAAAAAATATTTTACCTGTGAGTCGAGTTGATTTGTTGGCGGTTATTTCGAGTGCCTCAAAAATGCTTTGCAAAGATCTACGCGCTTAGACATCCGCAAAGGCGATCCTACAAGAAAAATGTCATTATAAGATTGGCGAATCGTTTACTACTAACCATGGTGGAAAATAATCCAATAACTTGCACCCGCCCGAATTTTAGTAGGTATAATAAATTTGCCACAATCTACAGTTTGGAGAACAAAAACATCATATCATATTGTATCTACAAATGACGTTGAGGTGCAGACTATGGGTGTTCGGTGTATTAATGCTGGTGCTCAGACGCTTGATGTTGTTACTTCGGATAAATGTATGCAGTCATCGACAACCAACCATTCTATTAGTAAGTCGACACAAACTATTGATAAGTCAATACCGACAGAAAATATCGCCAGCCAGACTGATCCAACTCAAACAAATGAGGACAAAAACAAAACCATGACGAAACCGAGACTACTTATACTTGGAGACGGTACTGCAACCAATATTGTTAATATAATAAATAGGTTATCTGGAGGAAAGTTGAGTTCCCTATCGATTATAAAGCACAATGCGCGAATAGATGATCTTGCTGAGGATATTCTGGCACTTACAGCAGACTTTGATACGAATGATTATGTTGTGGTCTTTGGGGGTATCTTGAATGTGTTTTGTGGTAGACCGATACAGAGTGTGTGTTCTGATAATCTACTTAGGGTTAGTTTAAAGACAAATCTTGTATTTTTTTCCGCACCATTATGGGGAAACATTCAAATACTGAATAAACTGGTAGATGAATTTAACATCAAAAACTATGAAACGCTTGTCACAAATAATAATCTCACAAATGTATTATACATAAACGTAAATTCGATTGTGAGCTCGAGACATTTTACTCATTCTGGGTGGCCTTCCTTAACATACTGGGGTAAACGTTTGATTTCTAGTCATATCTTGAAGATTATCACTGAACCTGATTTTTTTCGTCATAGAATGCAATCGGTCCTTAGTTAGTGATATATTGTACAATGACCATCCGCTTGACATTCGCTCGCACTCTGGTAACCCCACGTTAAATTGTCCTTGCTTTAAGATGACTCACATCAACATACAGTGCTTGACGAATAAATTGCTAAATGTAGAAATGTTTTTGAGTGAGCATGGTCCTGATGTCTTTTGCATGACGGAGCACTGGATTGCTGGTAATAATATTGAAATGTTACAACTTAGAAATTATAAATTGGTTTCATATTTTTCAAGACAAAAAATAAATACGCACGGTGGGAGTGCAATTTTTGTTAGGGATGACATTGCGAGTGACTGTAGACCGGTTGTTTATATTAACGGTTTATCGTTGGAGAGAACGATTGAGTGTTCCGCTGTCTCATATGGGGACTGTTGTATTGTAGCTATATACAGACCGCCTACTGCTGACTTTGTGGATTTCATAGGTGTTCTTTCGGACATCTTTGAGTTTTCAGCGAAGGGCTTTAAATTTACTTATGTTTGCGGTGACTTAAATGTAGATGGATTAAGGGTTTCTTTAGAGAGTAACATACTGCGTGACTTAATAGACAGCTTTCAGTTAAAATCACTTATAAAAGAGCCGACTAGAATTGCTAATTTGAATGGTCTAATGGTTGAAAGCGCAATCGATTATGTCATAACTAATGATCTAAGTATCAACTGTGTAGTACATGATCCGGCGCTGTCTGATCATACTGCACAGACTATCGAATGTCTTAAGAGGGCAGATGAGACCAACCATAGTCATGATCGGGACTGCCGTGAGACGGTCGAGCGACGAATTATAAACGATAATACAATAAGGGAATTTAAGAATCGTTTCCAAAATATGTATGAGCTCTTGGAGAATTATGAGGAAGCTAATATTGACAATTATTTTGAATTTTTTTGGCAAAATGTATACAATATTTTTGAGATATCTTTCCCTAGAGTTACGCGTAGTTTTAGCACTAATAAAAACAAAATAAAAAAAATTAGATTTTCTGAGAATCTTATACGACAGCGGGAAAATTTGGTGGAGCTTCATAATATAAGCAAGATGTCTAATGATACAGTAATAAAAGAGCATTACAAAATTCAGAAAAAACAGTATAATAATGACATAAAACGTGAACGTATTCAAAATAACATGGTAAGAGCTACCGACACAAAGGCTATATGGTCTCTTGTGAATGAAAATTTAAATAGAACAAGGAAAAAACAGAATATAACTCTTAATGTGGACGGTGTAAAGGTATCAGATCCTAACGAGTTAACTTCGGTGTTTGGTCATCATTTCTCGACAAACATACACGAGAAGGTTAAATCACACTTTCAAGTTCTCTCCGATGATTGCACTGTTTGTCCCAGCACCAATAAAAGCTTGTACTTCTTTCCAGTAACTTTTGATGAAATTAAGACAATTATTACAAATTTACCAAATAAAAGGTCAGTGGGTATAGACGAGTTGTCAGTTAGAATTGTTAAATCTTGTTCTGATGAATTTTCAAGGAATTTGGTCCTTATAATAAATAAGTCTATTGCCACTGGTATCTTTCCCTCTAGACTTAAGACTTCTTTGATTATACCTATATACAAAAAGAGTGATATACATGACATAAACAACTATAGGCCAATATCATTGTTGAGCATACTTTCCAAAATTATTGAAAAGGCTGTGTCTGACCGTGTCAGAGGGTTCCTGAATAAAAATAATCTATTTTCGAATGATCAACATGGGTTTAGAGCACGTCATTCTACAGAGACCGCAGTTGTGGACTTTGTGCAGTATGTTTATAATTGCTTAGATGCTAGTCTTTACTTGCTGGGAATTTTCTTTGACCTCACAAGTGCCTTTGATACCATAGATATTTCCTTTGTTGGTCGAAAGTTATCAAACCTTGGTATAAGGGGAAAAATAAACGACTGGTTTATTTCTTACCTGAGTAATAGACATTTGATTGTGAAGGTTGGAAACTCTTTCTCTAAAAGGTACAATGTCGATATAGGAACCCCGCAGGGGAGCGTTCTGGGGCCATTGATATTCTTGCTCTATGTAAATGATTTGTCGTCTGAAATAAAAACTGAAAAAATATGCATGTTTGCAGACGATACCTCAATGGTAATATCGGCATTGGATGTGCGGGAGCTGGAATGCAAAACTAATAATATACTACATGATTTTAGTCAATGGTGTTACAAAAATAAATTGATTATTAACCCAGAAAAAACAGCTTGTGTTATGTTTAGAACTAAAATGAGAGATGTTAAATTCGACTTAAATTTACATTTAAATTCATATCCCATAAAATATTCTGAAAAAACTAAATTCTTAGGTATTGTGTTGGATGAGCACCTAAGTTGGTCTCATCATATTGATCAGCTGTGTTCGGAGCTTGCTCGCACGTTCTTTGCTGTGTCTATATTGAAAAATTCCTTAACCACAAGGGCTCTCTTGAGTGTTTATTATGCACTTGCATATTCTAGATTATGTTACGGTATTGTTGTGTGGGGACAGAGTGTGGATGTTAATCGAATATTTATTCTTCAAAAGAGAATTATCCGAAAAATATTTAATCTGAAATATCTCGAATCGTGTAGGGAAACCTTTAAAAATCAAAAGATATTGACTCTACCGTGTGTTTATATATTGAACATAGCAATGCATGTTTTTAAAATGCAATCTGGATTGAGGCGGGCTACTCATAGTTACTCGACGCGGAATAGAGATAAGATTTATATTGACAAATATAACCTAACGATGTACAAGAAGTCTCCAATATGTGCAGGTTCTTATATTTTTAATAAAATACCTGAGCATATAAAACTGTCCAAAACGGAAAATATATTCAAAACGAAACTTAAAAAGTATTTAGTTGACAAGTGTTTCTACAGTTTGACGGAGTTTTTCAGCGCTTGAGCTGTTAATGTATATGTGATTGTTACCTTATACTCTTGTGTGTTATAGTGGTATGTTTTAATATTTAATGTATTCGTGTATTTATAGAAAGATTTTATCTATTTGTTGTAACTAGAATATAGTATCTTTGTAATGACGACCCTATCCAATTACACGATTGGCTTGAGGTGTGAATAAAATAAATAAATAAATAAATAAATAAACAAAACTGAAGCGAAATTTTAGCCGCTTGATTTAAAAACAGAAGGAGCCCGAAGAATGGCATATGTGAAAATCTAGAAACTCAAAAGATGTTTTTATTCTAGTTTTTTAGTTCCATTATAATTAAACTCTTGGAATAAGAAAAAAAGAGAGCAAGAGCCGCCACAAAGTAGGTAACTGATTTTCAATTTAATTTACTCAACATCCGTTTAGATATATTTAAACGCAAGTTATTACCTGTTGTGGAAACTATTATATATTTAACAAAGTATCAAGTGGAAAAAGCCACCGTGTTCATCGCTAATCGTTTTTAAACTATATTGATCCTTATCTGATATCGAAAATGTCTGTGGTAAAACCACTTTATCTATTAACTTTAAATGGTAGGTAAATGTTGAAAATGAAATAATAATACAGTTAACTTGAACGTGCTTGATATAGCCGATTATATAATATAGAGTGTAACAACATTATAGACACAGTACTGGACAGTTCTTAAAATTTGAAGCGCTTTTAAATCAGCATCATGCCTTAATAAATGCAGCTGACAATAAAGTCTAAATTCTACTCGATTCCCAACACTAGAAGCATCCGACTACCGTTCCGTAAGGGAAGGGCAAGAGAAGATCCAGGTAACACTGAAATAGTGATGGTCGAATGACATCGGAGCTCTAAGAAAAATATAATAAATCTACCAATGATGTTATCACCAAGAAAGTGATGAACTGAGTTCCAATACTGGCAGTAGTATAATTTGTTACAATAATTTTTTACTGGTTATTTACTTCCAGAGGTAAAAATAGTAACAGTGTACGCATAAATCAAATCAAAACTTAAGCATGTACCTGTGAAATCACAAAAACCGAAACGTTTTCACTGTGTATAATGCGCCTAATGTGCGTCAAGTTGATGATGATGACTTGGAAATGTTGATATCAAAAAAGGCCTGACGAGTTAAATGCGGTGTAACGGATTGAATATGAACGTTTTTGACATGGCCCGCCTTATTATTTAGTTCGCTTTTTTATTGTCGTGACCTAGTGTGATACGATACGTAGTTTTTTTTTTTTTTTAATATACAGTGAATATTTTTTATCATGAAACATATTGCATTAGTAGTATTATTATTTTTGTAGTCCATTTCAATATAGTTATGCATCACAGTTATGTGAATTAAGGATCTTTATTATACAGAGGCTAAAAAATATAAATATAATTAAGTAACAAAATGTATATTATACAAATTTATAATATACTTTATTTACTAAAATTATATTAAGTTTTTAAAAATCCCACCATTAATCTGCATGCAATAAATTCATCGGTTATAATAGTATATTGTGCAACGAACATGAAATGACATATATTTCCTACGAGTATGATCGTTTGCAGCATGAGCCGCAGGCGAGTGCTGCAAATTATACGAGTAGGAAATGGTCATTTCATGTGAGTTTCACACTATACTTTTTAATGCTTTTGAATAAATTAAACATAATTTTTAAGAATATTTGATTTTCGAAACTTACCCCAGTTGCCGTAAGCGTCAATACGATAAGTTAGAAGTATTAAATTGACTAGGTGGGGTTAAACTATATTCACTATCACTGTTTTTGTGTTTTGAAATTAGCGAAATACTTAATTATAATTATTATTAATTGTAAATACCTAAACTGTCAATTTGGTGTGTTTGTATTGTCGGCGTTGCTATTGTGATTTTTCATGCCCGATGCTATTTTTGTCATTACCAGGAAATTTTATCCGTGCGTACCACTAGGCAACTAGTGGGAAATATTTATTGTGCACGGGTAAATGAAAAACAGCATTACAATGTACTACATTTTAGAATAAAGGCATTTAAAGACAGTCGTAGGAAAAAATGATTAACCACATTTTGTAAAAAAAAAAACACATTTTGTATCTGCTGCTCCGTTATATCATTTGAAATTTTGGCTTTTAAATATTCTAAACTCTAGGTTCACTATCATATACTTTTGACTATAAATACTTATGCCCAGGAAAAATAATCTACGGTGAGAAATCTTGCTTCGTTTAAATAGCCTTTAACTTGCCTTGAATAATGTGGAGGAGCTCCGTCATGCTGATACCAAATGTCTCCAACATTTCGATTTAATTCTCCTTATATTTGATTTTGAAGTTTTAAATATTTTTGACCTGTTAAGTTACGTTTTATAAAAAATGTATATGTATATATGTTCAGAGCTTCAATATCTGAAATGTGGTCTGTTTACTTCTCCACATACCACAAAAGTGGCTTCATCGGCAAATAACGCTTTAACATTTCCAGCCGTTCATTAATGTTTTCAAGCAAGCAGATTGGGACCTCTATTATACATCTCCTTCAACTAATTCCTGGTAATTTTCCAGTTTAACACAACCGTATCGCTAAAATTGTTTAACTATTCCTGAATTTGTCGCATAGCTTGGCCCTAAACATCGCAGAAACTTGGCGGAGACTTATTCCCGCGTTGTACCACTTTACCGGCACCAGGGTCGTCCGTGTACATTTTGCATCATTGCCTATGTTTGCTTTTAAAAAGAACGCAGACTTACATTGCTGTCAAAATGACAGACGGAACTATAGAAATGTTCTCCAACAATACCCTTAAATAATAAGTAATAACGTATGTTTCATGTTCAACAATATTCACTATCTAGTAAATTGAACTGCAGTAAATTTATTGCAACAATTATTGATATTTTCAAATTACATTCTTGTGTATTGAAATATAAAAAAAAATGTTAATAGATATATAGACTTCAAAGTTACTTTAACTTGTTGGTGGATTGCATCCTTGAAGGATGCAATTGCAACTGCTTTCATTTACATATTCTTGTGAAGTTCCAAACCCAATGTATTCTAGTGCATTGTTTATACATAATTAATGATATTTGTTTACTCATAGTGTCTTTTTTGCCATCCATATTTTTTACATGTTTAATTATTAAATATTTATTAATTGTTTTTTCCATTTCAGAGGTCATTTACGCTTATTCTGCAAGCTGTGGACCACAATAATTTTACAGTACCTGGTAAGTGCTTTTTATATGAATTTAAACATTCTCACGGTAGTTAAAATAAAAATATATATCTACAAGAAATAAAACTCTGGAACAAATCATTAGGGAATACCAGATATTTATATATTAGCGCATAGGCAGCAAGAACATTCATATATATGCCCCGCTAGTTTAATTGGTAAAACACCTGACCGGAATCGAAAGATGTGGGTCCAAATCCCATTTGTTTCAGGGATTTTTTTTTTAATTCGTACATGTTGGTTTCATTTTTCTGTATATCGATGATATATAACTTATGAAATGAATAGCGCGGTATAATACATAGGTATTCAAGAGTTTTATTTGTGCATCAATTTTCGTAATTCCTGCTTTATCATGTGAATAAATTCTTCTAGTTTATTTTATACAAATATAATAATGAGAAGAGTGGTTAGAAGTTTACTTTCATTTCAAAGTCAAAAGCAATTCATACAATAAAATACGACATTGCATTCAAATAAACTACCACCACTCGTCAAGTGCGTTAAACGGTTTGTTGGTGATTCCTTTAATGTAAATGTGTGTGCACATATTACACCAACACTTGTAGTGTAAGAGCTCAGTTTGTTGTTGTCGTGTTGAGATTTGCAAATCACGAATTGTGGGCGTCAGTACATTCATTAATAAGTGCTTTCACAAGTACTTTATCCCATTCTCAAATCGTTTTACAAGTGGTGCTTATAGTGTACCGTCTTCCTACACTAACAACTCTTCTGGTTGCCATCAACGCGGCAATCGCTATATACAATATTCTATATTATTATGCAGATATGTAAGTGTTAAAGCAGGTATCCAGTATCGATTGCCATCCAATTAACCTACTAGGTGCACTTGAATATGCCCAACCAAGCTTCCATGGGTATTGTCTACTTGTTTGTTGTGTCAGGCTTCCGAATATTTGGATTTTTTCAATGACACTACAAATTCCTTTGTGAAATACAAATCAATGGTGTCTGGTAAGAACCATTGAGCCTTAGGTGGGACATTTTAAGGTTCCTATTTCAGAGCGTTTATTTCCAACAAATAAATTCACATTACAATATTTAAGAAATCAATAATAATACTGAATAAGTGAAATATGTACAACGTTGCATATTTTATTATATTATGAGGTAATACTCGACAACAATTAAATCATATATTCGTTACTTAATGTAATATTGCCTTTCTTAATGCCACCAAATTATCTTATATGTTATCTTTTACATCCGTAGACCCAAAATAAGTTATATGATTAGTTTAAAGATTAAAGTCAACATCTAAATTGTTTTTAACTGCACCTATCTTACACACAAATTCATTCACAAGTGCCCGAAAGACGTTGTATGAATGAATAAGTTCCAAGCAAATTATAATAAACAACAAACGATTCCACGATTGTCCTAAGGGTGTATGCACCGCTAATAATAAAACTGTATAATGGTGAGCCGTATGCTATTTCTCGCACACGTTCTTGCACACCCGTCTCACTCTGTTTCTGTATATCAGACCAATTATGGCTGTTATAGGATCCTTCGGCAAGGACGCTTATATCTGTATACTCGTACACCTTATTCCGGGAAAAAGATACGTGGTGCGTGTTTACCCTAAAGGTTTTCATTTGTTGTTATCGATCTTTTGAAAGATGTATTTCTGTAGTAATAATATAAATTAGGTATATTTTTTCACGTCAAATGAATCAATTTAAGGTTATATATACCTATATAATACGATATAAGTATAAGGGATACAGGATAATTACTCGGCGCGGCATGCTTTGTTTTGCATTTACAGAGAGATATGCAACAATACAACATAATTAAGAAAGCGTAATACGGGGGCATCTAGGAAACACAATATTTTAGCACAACGTCGTTTTGTACCAATCTAAAAACACTTTGTTGGTCGTCATTCTAATTAATTTTGTAAACATATTATTAGAAAATTCTTACCCAAAACAACTATTAAAAAAATTCTATATAACACACAACAATTTCGTCTCCGAGTAATAAAAACATAGATCCGACAAACAGAACTTACTATAATTCACTTTCTTCGGTCTTAAATGTGGCGCATAATCAAAGTGTTTAATAACTTATCGTCTATTAAAATTTCCCTGAAAAACACGGAAACTGGAAATTTGTGCTAAAACAGAAACTATAAGAAGTCTACAGTTTGGATAATTTTCGAAATAGTACTTACTCAAGGCATTGTGTTTATTATTTACACTGTGTCCAAGATAAGAATGGGATAGCATTGGAATCTTGGAAACCGTAAGAGTTACAATGTCGGTTGAATTAGAGAAAAGTTGTACAATTTACACACCCTTTAAATGGTGTTTTCAAAAGTAAACTAACTTTAGCCGTTTTCGAGAATTTTTGAAAAAAACAATCTTTTGCGATTTTTGTTTTTATTTATTTTTGACATTATTTTATCTGTAAAATAATGTTTTTATTTATTTTTGACATTATTTTTACAGATATAAAAAAATGAGGAGAATAAAATAGCGTTTACAAATTTTTACTACGACGTTTCATTTTTGAAAAACCATCATCAACTTGTTTTTTAACTACGGCCCTGGATTTTTTATTGTTATTACATTTAATGGTTTAAACAAGTTTTCAGTGTTTTTAACTGTGATTTAACCCTCCCCTGGTGGCGTCTTCAACAGTGGCGCCGGGTTTATGAGACTCAATTATTATTATTTTTTTAAATGAGAGGAAATTGTATTTTCTTTAACCGAAAAGCACATAAGTACATCAGATTATTTTAAATAAAAGACAGTTAAGTAATTTGTTGTATTTTTTAATGAAAGTAATTATACTAATCAAAATTAAAATCAAACAAGTATTCTCTATAACAAACAAAAATAACGCAACTATTTTGGTATAATAGTTTCGTTTCGTCAAGCTAAAATATGACTACCGAATACACAAAAATATATATTTAAATGTGTTTTGCACAACACAAAAATATTTAGTTTTTGAGTCTTTGAAGCAAAATTTGCAACGTTTTTTTGTTCCTGGATTAACGTTTTCTTTTGATGCCTGTGGGATGTACCTGCAAATTCCTGTCTTCGTTCTCGGACTTGCCATCCGCCAATTCTTCCTCATCATCATCTGCGCCAATTGACACTTCATTCCAAAGCCGCAACAAGCGTTCTTCTCCCTTTTCATAATCACCCATTTTCGCCTAGATTATAGATAGAACAATTAGCTCGAATATTAAAAATTTTGTTCTAAAACTTACCACCAAATATGTCAAGATTCAGAAAAAAAAACCTTAACACGAACAGTGGCGTGGGTCTCACAGATACTTTTTTAGGATAAATCACAATCCAAAATAGGTACATCTATCACGTTAGTCGATTAAAGACAACCCAACCCAACGCCGATAGACCACCGGATCTGTGGAAGGTTAAAATTCTTCAAGAAAGATCGTCATAGTTTTTTTGCGTAAAACATTCATCCGCGAAAGGCATTTTTTAATTACATAAACATTTCTTTACCGTGTACAGAGACAGAAATAAATTGTCAAATAATACTAAATAAAGGTCAGTAACGACGGAAGAATGTTTTTGCAAAGCCTACTACTTTGCATTCAGTCAGTTAAGTGCCAAGCTATGGCGATTTTTCTTGAATAAGTTTAAATAACAGCTAAAAATACTGAAATATTGTTGAAACCATTAAGTGTGATATACGACCTATTTTTGAATTGAAAATGGCTTTAATTTAAAAAAAAATCCAGAACCGTATTTAAAAAAACGAGGTTGATAATGGTTTTTCAAAAACGAAACGTTGTAGTGAAAATTTGTAAACTCCATCTTTTTCTCCTCAAAAAGTAACAATGAGGAATTGTTTTTATTTTTTTTATCTGTAAAAATAATGTCAGAAATAAATAAAAACCAAAATGGCCAAAAATTCTCGAAAATGGCTACAGTTAGTTTATTTTTGAAAACACGTTCGTAACGTTGTGGACTAACGGCCGTTTTAGACAATCTATTCCAAATATCCAGTATAAACTAGTAGCGTTTTTCTTTTTTTGTTTATAATAAAACATTTTATTTTCAGTAACAAATAACATAATCGAAGAGGCGACATATTCCGGTATAATTGACCCAAGCCCCGAATGGCATACGTTAAATCATCGTGGACCACGTGCCAGACTCACGTATCGGGTACGTGTGAAATGCGACTCACATTACTACAATTCGACGTGTACGAAATTTTGTCGACCGAGAGATGATAAATTCGGTCATTTTATCTGTGATGCTAATGGTGATAAGGAGTGTATAGAAGGATGGAAAGGATCCACGTGTGATGTTGGTAAGCCAATATTTTTCAATAGTTTTCAAATTGGAGCATATGAAACTCTATCTTAATTGAAAGAACCTCATTATAACAAAGCAAACAAAAATCGCCACCTCCACAATTTTTATTCTTTTTTATAATTAAATTGAGGATTTATATCCCCATCATCAGTTCTTTACAATCCAGTTTGAATATTTGAAGATTTAAAAGAAAAACATTCATAATCAAATCAAGACATTTAAACAGTAAAAACAAAAATGTATTGATAGTGACAACACTCAACAACACATCACAAATTAAAGTGAAATTAAGGTTTTAATTGATGTGATGTGTTATTGAGTGTTGTCACTATCAGTACAGTTTTGTTTTTACTTTTTAAATGTATTGACACCATTTGATTATGAATGTTCTTTTTTGCACCCCA
Organism: Apoderus coryli; assembly: GCA_911728435.2. Taxonomy (NCBI): domain Eukaryota; kingdom Metazoa; phylum Arthropoda; class Insecta; order Coleoptera; family Attelabidae; genus Apoderus; species Apoderus coryli. The sequence continues at coordinate 36,440,303 of OU452199.1, forward strand.
CTGAGAGCATGGACTTCTTCTTCAAATAAACTTCTTTCGGCTTATTGTCTAATGATGTGTATTATTTTTTTAGCTGTTTGCAAACCTGGTTGTCATCCGGTGCATGGGAAATGCGATCATCCCGAAGAGTGCAAGTAAGTTTAAAATGATAAATGATATTATTTATAAATCGGCATTTTGTTAACGCACGGTAAACCTTTATTTTTAGAAAGCCGTTTTAGTCAATCATTAATGATAGTCGCATAGGTAATAGTTTATTTCGTAATATTTTTTGCAATATTATGGTAAATATAGATAGACAGATAGATTATTTTTAATGGTTTAATATAATGTAAAACAACAGTCACTAAAAACAAAAACATAATATTGCAAAATAATAATTAAACTAAAAAGAACAAACAACAAGTATAAACTTCAAAATAAAATTCTTATAATAAATAAAAAACTAAGAGCCAAGGGAAGAAAAATTTGTAATAAGGTTAAAACGTTTGGAAAAATAGATTTTAATGTTTGGACCATGTTATATTTGTGCAAAATGGCCTTTGCTATTCAAATTAACTTTTAAAATCCTCATGCTCGTATGATTTATAAGGAGAAAAAATATTTACAAAAACTAATTCGGTAAAATTATAATTAAAATGTCTATTGGGTTTAATAATGTGATTATTCATAAAAATACTGACCGAAATATATTAAAATCAGATATATTGGAATTTAGATGCTAATTAGTATTATTATCGAGAGTGTACCAAAGATTTGAGTGTATTAATCTTCGCATGTACATACTTCTAATGTTGCTGACCTCCCTTGCGATTTGAAATGAATAATTACGTAATTTCAATAATCTGTTAATAATGTTTTGGCAGTGTGCCAAATTTTGACCATTTGAGCTAATGCTTTTGATAGTTATACTCCTTGATATTATATTATTGTTGAAATTAAGGTTGTTGATACTACGCACGTCACTGATTTGGTATTATCATCATCCATAGCTGCATAGTTGGCCAGGTTGCCCTATGCGTTATATTATTTTGATTATATAGGCATTGTAGTTGTAAAGAATATAGATGTTATCATCATTGTTCGTGAGCAACTCATCTAACATTAATAATAACGATTAAAAGAAAGCAGTAAGTAGGCGTTGTTCTGTTGCAAAATAACAGAAGTTAATTTGAATCGTGTTGGCCGTGATCATTTTTTTTTTCTCTGCCGCTCTTTCTTCATTTCAAATTTGTTAATTTGCGATTTTGAAATTCTTGATTTAACTTATTTTTTATTACACCTGGTTACTTAATAAAATAAATACTAGGTAGTGCTTTTTTTAACTTCATTAATTCTTTTGTATGTTTATAAATATTAAATCGACCAACGAGAAATTTTTAAATGTCTTTAATATATGTTCAATCTTAATTTGAAAATGTAGTAATACATCGTAATGCTGTTTTTCATTTAAAATATTTCCCACTAGTTGCCCAGCAACTATAGTGGGAAATATTTAAAATTGCACGGGTAAATTTCCTGGTGATGACAAAATTAGCATCGGTTATGAAAAATCACCTTAGCAACGCCGACAATACAATTAAACCAAATTTACAGTTTCAATAATTTCGCTAATTTCGAAGGTTTCAGAGCTATTTATATATATTGAAAAACAGTGATAGTGAATATAGTTTAACACCATCTAGTCAATTCAATACTTTTAACTCATCGTATTTAGGCTTACGCCAACAGGGCGAGTATAGGTAAGTTTCGTAAAACAAATTATATTTTCCTAAAAATTATTATGTTTAATTTATTCAAAAGCATTAAAACAGCCGTAGAAAAAGTATAGTGTCAAACTCACGTGAAATATATGTCATTTCATGTTCGCTGCACAATATACTATTGTTTTATGATATTTCGGATTTAAACTAATAAACTAAAATACGATACTTATGCAACAAAAGCAAAAAAGCTTTTAAAGTTACCTGTCTTATGTACTGTTGAATACCGTTTATGTGCTTTCAATTAACATTTATTGGAATGCTTTATCGTTTTCGAATATTTTAGTGCTACATATCACTTAATCAGAGAGTGGCTTTGCAATATAAATACTTAAATCGTATTTTTTATTTTTAAATAATTTTAATTTTAACGGAAACTCGTCTTCTACAACAGAGAATAACTCGCTCTGTTATAGGTACTTGTATATACTTAAAGTTTCACATTTCCTCAATATTTATCAACGCTTGTTTCCCTGTGAACTATATGCTTTGCCCGTAATAAACTGGTCTAATAATACATAACATCATCGTGTATAAGCAACGGTGTTTTCATTCGCTAAACGTCTTCTAGTTCCAGATTAAATTATATCAATTGTCGATGGTAAATTGTGTATAACATAAAGAAGATACGTCAATTATTGATGGTATAAATCAGATTTAGATTTAGGTACTTTGTCGTGACATACGTGAGAAACTAACCTTAATCTTTTGTGTTTTATATGCTACAACTACGTCTACATATATGACGGAAGTTTAGGCCATGTTTGTTTGTTTTTTTATTTGCAGGTGTCTATTGCTTCTCTATTTCTTTTGTTAAAGTTACAGCTTGTAATAATTCTATAGATTGTCCTGAGAACTTTAATAAAAGATTGTTTGCTCCAAGTTTGTATTGTACCAATCAATCTGTGACGTTTTTCTTGGTTTGAGAGAAATTAAATGAGATAACAGTCCTATACAAGGGACTTAAAAGCATTGCAAATACTGAACTTCATCAACTTAGGTTTCCCAATTATGGAAGATCTTATATATTTTGTTTTTTCGATAAAAATATCTATCTCAATTTGTTCGTTTACATTTTGCCAACTTTTCGTGTATCCAGAGGCCAAGATTCAGCGTATTGATCGAATCTGTAAAAACTAGCGGTCCTAGGACAGTTCCTTGAGGCACCCCAAATTTTAAAGCTCTTTCACTGCTATCTGTTATAATTGCTATTGATCTTACACAAAACTATGCATGATGAATGTGTACTGTCGCTACACAATAGACAGATAGCCGTATATAAGGCTCAAAGAACAGGACCATTATCGAATTAGTTAGTGCTTTATACCTGATTTGTATATTTATGGACGCAAATTTAAATGAAATTGAAGCGATTATTCAAGTAATGGTTGCGCACGTAATTGCTCGAGGTAGCCGACATGTTGTATCTCTTGTGTTACGTTTAAAATTGGTGTGGTTTTATGTAAAGAGCTTTTTTTCTTTTAACTTCTTTTAGCTCTTATGCTTCTTTGTATAGGATATTGTGTTATTTAATATTATGGGTTCGCAATATACACTATGGTGTCTCTTACCAATTTCCCATGTTAACGGGTATTTTATGTAATGTGTGAAAGTGGATTTTTTGATGGAAAATGTAGCGGATTTTGAAATAGTAGAAACTTTTGAGAAATATGTCTCCCACTAGAGCTGCTGGATTTAGTTTGAGAACGGTAACCTTTAATGAAGTACGTGAAAAACTATCAGGTATGAAAATCACATAAAGCTCGGATTGTTATGAGCTTAATGTTAGGATTATTGGGACTTTAAAGAATCTGCTAGTGGTGCCGCTTACTAAGTTGATAAACCATTGCATTGGTGACGCTGTATTTCCGGCGGTCTTGAAGGAGGCAAGGGTTATTCCAATCTACAAAAATAAAGGATCGGTTGATGATCCCAGTAACTATCGACCAATATCGATCTTCCCAATTTTTTCAAAAATCTTTGAGTCTATTATTAAGAATCAAATAACTGAATATTTTGAAGCAAATAATCTCTTTATGCAAAATCAATATGGCTTTCGTAATACGAGATCTACTACTCTTGCAATTAATAACCTTTTGGAATATGTTTCGGATGGCATGGAGAAGGGCTGTGACACCTTTACTTCCTTTTATGACCTCACTAAGGCTTTTGACTGTGTCTCACACGAGATACTTCTTCAGAAACTCTCTTACTATAATTTTGATGTTGACAGTGTTGTCTTGGTTGGCTCTTATCTCGGCGATCGTTTTCAGCCCGTTTTGTATGGGGGACGATATTCGTAGAGACGAAGGGTTGGACGGGGTGTGCCCCAGGGGTCGGTTTTGGGACCTTTACTGTTTTTAATATACGTACATGATTTATACAAATTTCAAGAAGACTCAAATATAATCCTCTTTGCTGACGACACAACTAAGTCTGATTAGATATCGACCAAACGACCCTTTAAGGGAGTTGGTTAATGCTGTTGAGACTGACATAGGCAATTGGTTTCTGGCAAATGAACTGCGCTTGAATCAGGCTAAAACTCAGAGCTTGAACTTTACGTTGCGTTCTGCGCCTATCGAACTTCAGAGGGATGTTCGCGTGAAGTTTCTTGGGGTTCATCTTGATCCTAAATTAACCTGGGAGAGTCATGTTCGAGAGCTTGGATGCTCGCTGTCCAGGGTCATATATCTCATCAGAAGGCTTGCGCAGAGTGTTTCAATCGCCAGTCTGTTGACGGTATATCATGGTTGTTTTGTTTCCCGTATGTCGTATGGTATTTTGAACTGGGGACATAGTTCCCATGCAATGAAAAGCTTCAAGCTACAGAGGAGATGTTTACGTACAATGTTGGGGCTCGGTTGGCGTGACTGTTGTAAAAATTATTTTGTTGAACACGGACTACTTACTTTGCCTTCCTTGTACATCTTAAACTGTCTTGGCTACATTCGAACCAATGCCTCGCATTTCACTCTTCACTCTGATATGCATAATTATGGTACGCGAAATCGAAATGACATATTGCCTGAATTTCACCGCCTATTGAGGACTAGGAAAGGTTCTGACTATTATTGTGTTAAATTTTATAATAAGCTGCCGTCTCACATAAAGAACCTTGGTGAACTCCAGTTTAACAAAAGTATTAAATCATTTTTGATATCTCAGGCTTTTTATACCTTTGAGGACTATTTCAGAAGCGATATTGTAAGATTTTTCTAGATTTTAGTTTGTTTTATGTTGTTGCTATTTTAATTTGTTTGTAAGCCTTTCTTTGTTGCTGTAACTTTGATTGATTAATTTTTGTTCTTTTTTGACGTACTATACATGTTTTGTAACATAAGATGGTGAATAAATATATCTATCTATCGATCTATTTATCTATCTATTCAGGGTTTTGCATATAATATAAATGAGTAATAAATACATTTGATGTCATGAAAATACTTTTTTATTTGGTACACCCTGTGTTGAGCGGTCAAACCATTCTTCTTCCTAAATTACCTTACGCTCAATTAAAGCCCATCTATCTCTTCTATTGCAATTTATTTAATGAGATTGTTATAGTTTTTATATCCAATCTTTGTGCTCTACGGCATTCTAATTTGCATAAGCCATGAATTATTTATAAAGTTATTGTCTATTTGGTAGTACCTAGTATACTAACCATAACACTCTATATAATACAGAAACCGCTTTATAATGTCCATCCTTTTTAGATTACTATACATAGTTAAATAGCGTAAGAGTTAGGTACCTCTGCGGATATCTTTAGTTTTTATTGATGTTGCATTCTAACCTATAATATAGAATTTTTAGTGTAATCAAAGGGAATCAACTTTCATTTGGTCCAAAAGCTTCTTGTACAAATGGTTTTTCCATACCCGTTTGTCTCTTTCAATAATAGATTATTTTACTACCGGCGTTTTTGTTACTTAACATTTTTAAAGATACATATCTTGAAATTAAAAACCAAATCCCTAAAATCACTTGGGCTGTCTCTCAGATTTGGAGCAACCCTTATATCTGGGTTAACCTGATACGGGTTCCAGGGCCCTCAGGACTTGAAGGCGAACGTATATGTAGTTCTTTAGCCATAGATTTTATAAAATACAGTATTTTATTAAACAACTATGAGATGAAAAAATTAGTAAATATTGAATGAATAAAAAACAATAATATCAAAAACAATTTTCAATGAGTAATTAAATTTTTCTTCAACATATCGTATAATAGTTCTTTAAAGTTTCTCTAATGAATCCGTTATGAATGCTGGGTTATTATTTAAATTAATTATTTCGTTCCGTATCAAATATAGCTATAGAGAGCTGTTCGTGCCTAAAGAGCAGTTTATTTTTGCTGCAAACAAGGCAAATCCAAAATTGCTTAATTTCCCATTTAGTTCAATAAATATGATTTTTTTAAGTTTTGACCCTCTTAGAGCCAAATTATATTCAGGAATTTAATGTAATTTTTCTTTGATTTTATACACATATTTTATATATTTAGATTTTGGTCCCTTTTACAAATGAAATTCGCACAGAATTGTACATCGCAGTCTTTTATAGCCCAAAATCTATTGAGAAAAAGAAAATCACGTAATTTTTTTATTTAGTTTAGTAGATATGATTTTTTTCAAGATTTGACCCCTTAACTACGCCCTATGAGTCTCAAAATCTAATCAGTTCATCGCCAGATCCAATAGTATTTTTATACCAAATTTGGTTAAATTTCGTTAACTCCTTTTTTAGATATCGTGTATACAGACTGACAGACATTTTTTAAAAAACACTTATTTTCATCTAAAATAACCCACAAAATATTTGTTTTTGGAAACTTACCTATACTTGCTCTGTTGGCGTAAGCCTAAATATGATTAGTTAAAAGTATTAAATTGACTAAGTGGTGTTACACTATATTCACTATCACTGTTTTTCATTCACAAAAATTGAAACAAAGTTCAAGAAAAATACAAAAAAAAAACTGGTTATCTAAATTGCAAGCATAAGTTTACGATGCCATGTTGACGTGTGTTTTTTTATCAAGTATGTACATAAATTGCAAATATTAATTTCGTCATTTATTTATCATTTTTGGCATTGCTGCAAGCAGCTCTGATGCTCCCGCCGCCCCTGAGAGTACGTCTTTATCTACCAAATTTTTACCTATTTTTCGATTTCATTTTGAAGAATAAAATACATCAGTAGTATTAGTATTAAACAGACATTGGGACTAAACTAGTGTCCACCTCTAAATAGTAGAGATAATAACAATTAGGTCTATCTTTCTTTAAATAGATTTATTTAAAACGAAATAGTTTTTCTATTGCCTAATAATACTAATTTTTCTTGAATGACATCAATTAAATTTCTTTATTTTATGTGATTGACACGTTTTAAGACTTCAGTAATTATTTTTCTGATATAGAGATAATCAGCTGTATTTTTATCTTTTTAGTATATTCCATGTAATTTATTTTATTGATTTATTTTAATTTTATTATTATTTTTTTTACAGTTGTCGACCTGGTTGGAGAGGTGACTTTTGTGACCAATGTGAGCCTTACCCTGGCTGTAAGCATGGCTATTGTAATGGATCATCTTGGCAGTGTATCTGTGATACCAATTGGGGCGGAATATTATGTGATCAAGGTAAGATTTAACATTTTTCAACAATAAATGTTAATTTATGAAATAACCATGGAAAAAAAGTTTTAGTTTATTGGAATTATATTGTTACGAAGGCATATTCAGACTTTTTGAGCATTTTAACTTTCTTGATGCACTGAATTTTGTCTAGATATCTATTAGCAATTATCTCGAATATTCGCAACATCTTACGTGTAATATAATAATATATAGGGCGTTCTATTTAAAAAAGTATAGGACTATTTCCGGTATAACCTAAGTTCCAGCATTTTCAAAATTTACGACGTTAAATGCATAATATGCGCTTGGTTAGAGGGGACGTGGTTATGTCACGTTAAGGTTACAGAGCTTTTATGCGAACGCACCTTCAGAGTTGTTTAAGCACACATGAGTATAGAAGATACATATAAATTATGATCATAACTTGTTTGTTTTTTGTTTATGTACTACCTTGTCATTGAAATATTTGTTAATTAATCTATAAATATAAATTAAAGCCGAATTCACAAAGACAGTGTAATGAAGCATAACCTTTTGCTCATTATATTGTTATTATAATTATCTGTCAAGTATAACGGAGTTGGTCGCCTCATATCGTGCGGTTACGAAATTGTATTAATTTATGTCTCGTCACGTAAATCGTTTTTACGCCCAGTAATGCTGAACTAAACGAAAATTGTTTTTAACTTAATTTTATGTTTTTCATTCTCTTGTATTTTCTAGATACTGGGTGGACTTAATTGAAACGTATTTTTCACTATTAAAAATTAATATAAAATAAGACTCAGAAGCTAAAAACATTAAAAAAATACAACAAATAAATATACGAAACTAAAACGGTTATTCTAGAAACAACTGCATGAAGTTTGGACAATTTGATTTTCTACTTTGTGCTCAACATATTTATAATAATTAGGAAATATTTCCTTAAAAAAATATTTATAATATGTACTAATTTGATAAATATTAGAAAACTGTAAAATTAAAGGACTATGGATACAACATAATCAAAATATAGGAATCAAACTATCTAACCAATAATGGATCTGGATCTAAACTATTTTTCAACAATTCATTATTTTGTTCTCAAATTCATTACTCTAGTAAAAAAAAAGTTGAATTCTATTCATGGTTCAAGGGTACCAATTTATTTTCGGAGCAGATAAAATGAACATTGACATTTAAAAAAAAACAGCCATATATTTAGACTAGACTTAAAACAGAAAGTATTTTGTTGAAATCTTTTTACTAGGTACTTGACCAAAGCAGTTAATATTAATATATTTTTTTTGAATGGGTCCGTTCGACGTAAGTCCCCGGTTTCACTGCAGCCTCATGAGCTTATTGTGAAAGTCTTTCAGTATAACTATTCGCCATAGGTTCCACTCATCGATTGTACCGTCAAAGGATCTTGTGGGTTTTTACTTTTTATTTTAGCATTTTTTTTTGTAGTAAATGTTTATTATTTGATGTTATTCAAAATTAACTTGTGTATTGTTTTTCTTTTAAAACTGTTTATTTAATTTTTAGTTTCTTCAAAATTTCAGAAAAAAAGGTGTATTTTCGCCAAATTCTTGTTTTTCTAAATATTATGTAGGAATTACTTATCGATGTTTATATTTTTATCGTTGTAGTTTAAAAAATCAAAAATCAATTCAATACTAAATTAATAATATTTTTTATAAAACTACACAAAGATAATATTGGAAATTAAAAATTTAATAATTGGAAAACATTAAAAAAGCATAGATTCATGAACGTGATATCAAAGACTATTCTTTTTTTTTATTTGCATGCATGGATTGTATCGTACTAAGAATTACAATGATTAAATTCTCACTTTGTTGTATACTTCGTTATTTTATTCAAAAAAGCACCATATTTCCACACCAGGTTTGTATCGCCCGGTATAAGAGCGATCAAATCAACACTGGTAAAGTTACATTACTTCAACCCGACGAAGTGTTTTTTTTTTATTATTGAAAAATCGATTGGTTGCATCTTGCACGTTTTTCTTTTCCTCTTTCTGTTTTCTCTGAGGTATCGTCAAATTAGAATCTAATTTGATATAAGTGTAAAATATAATAAAAGCGTAATATCACTTTTTATCGTAATGGGTTTAATTTCCGATATTTTCACACCGATTTTGTGTTGATGACTTTTTATGTTGTTGGTATTGAGAAATTTCTTATACTTGTCATGTAAGAGTGTTGCTTTCATTTAATAGGTCTGGATTGAATATCTTTTCTATGTTAGGTTGCAATTTTTATGTTGTTAGTTCTGGTTTACAGATCTACTTGAGTTTAGTCCTATTTGAAATTGAGTGCCAAATGACGTTAATTCTCGTAACATTAATTTAAAAATAATCTCTTGCCCGTCCTTTGTTGTGAATTGTAATCATTTGCTCTGCTTAATACTAGATGTCGCTATTACGTACCTACTGCTTATTTTTATGTGGATATAACCGAGAAGCTGACTGTCTATTGTATGGTCAATAGGATTACTTTATGTAACAAGCAATTCATAAATATAATATATGTTTAATTTGCGGTTTAGAAAGAAAAATAACATTGTATTATGACATAGTAGTCTTGGATCTCTTTGAATTAAAGATCGACACGTAGCACTGCAGCTTGCAACCAAGGCAAATACGAATAAAAGAAGTTCCTTATATGTGCCACGGTAGTTTAATTGGTAAAACGCCTGACCGGCAATCGGGAGATGTGGGTTCAAATCGCATTTGTGTTGAATTTTTTTAATTCTACATATTAGTTTATTATGCTCTCAACTTAGTTGAATATCTTTCTCTCGTTTGTTGCATATACTATAACTTTCATAGCCATTGATTAAATCGAATTTTTTTTTTATTTTAAGTGCTTGAAACATTTTAAAAATTATGAAGCTAGTGTGATTTTATCTCTACAAAAACCATATTGAATGTTGATAAATAACTGGATTCCCAACATACATTAATAAGCCTACTATATTCATTATACAACAAAAGCAACAGCATTACCGTCAAGTGATACCCTCACCTCTTCAACGATAACTTCATTATACTCATAATAGAGACCGTAAATAATCCAACCTATTCGATATACCGTCCTATGAGTAGTTCCAAAATAAAAAACACAATAACGCCCAAATGTGTCACATATATTATATTTTCCGAAACCGCACTTATACAACTGCTACAAGTATAACTAAAAAAATAACATCAAAAAAAACTGTTATATTTTATACAAAACACTATTATAGATATATGTATAATAGGTATTGTATTAGAAGCAGAAAAGGGGCTGAAGGACGATTTATCAAATAGGTTAAAAAACTAGAGCATAAGGGATGGAATTATGCAGACAATAGGGAAGACTACTATGTTGCCACGCGACCACTTGTGCATAACGTAACGTTGTGAACTCTCCAGAGATTGTTTTTAATCTGAGAAAATTCGTATGAGTAATAAAATATCAAATAATAGATTTTTGGGGCTCTCCAGATGTATTTACTATAATTCTAAAATGGCTGGTTCGTATTGGCGGTGGGTATGACAGCCAAATATTTATGTTGCCGACAAATTTCATTCAGTTGTGGCAGTAAAAAGTAATTAACAACTAAATATTTGACATTTCTTTGCAGTCTCGGCAGTCAAGTTAGTACTTGGCTGCCTAGATTTGTTGAAAAATTTATCATTTTAACGTTAAGCAATATCGTGCATACAGTTTTTATCATTAGCTATAGTTTTTGATTTATGATAAGCGATCTAAATTAAGCCCAAAATAAGTTTCAAATTAAATCGCCAAATACGTTTGACCTTTGTACAAGGAATACTTTTTGTAAGCTCCTAGCCATTGCTTCATTGAATCTCTTTAGTAAATATAATGATATTAGGCTACAACTTTGTGCCACAAGTTGATGAATCGATCTGTTATGTTGCTAAAACTTTGTATATATAGGTATAATTGCCTGTTGGGGAATGTGCTACGTGTAGGCCACTCCAATCCATGAATGTCCATCTCATCAAGATAATCACTAACAATTCTTGCCACGTGAGGTCTAGCATTATCATACATTAAAAAGAAATTTTGACTAACAAAGGGAGTGAAAAGAATAACGTGGTCTGCTAAACATTCCTCGATGTAACGGTTAGCAGTTAATGCTCCATTTTCCATAATAACAAGCTCTATACGGGCTTGTGTTGATAATGTTCTAAATGTGTGCTTTATTGTTATAAATTGTATAATTTTCTTTTAAAATATCGCGTTTCCTTTCAGAGGCGAGCTATTGATGAGAGTAAAATAAGAAGATGTTAAGAAAGGGTAAAAAAATCTCACATTTAAAGCAAATTCCAACTTTTGATTGTACTTCAAAATTCTTGCCAGCTCGCTCGATATCAGGTAATGAACAAGATGAGATAGGCTACAACTAAAACAAAAAAATCATCAAACTCCATGCACACCTTATAAAATTATTAATGATTGAATTAGAACGAATTTTTATTTTTATCGTTTTTTTTTTGTCCAGGAGTGTAATTTATTGATACTACTTAGCTAACCAATTTAATATTTAAAAACGCTTATAAGTATGATTGAAGATTTTTTATCATAATGTTGCGAAATGAAATAATTTCGCAAATTGATTTATTACATTACAATTGACTTATTCATATGAATATAGACATTTGCGACAGTAGCCATATAATTTACTACTTCTTCTAAAGGCTGTAGACACAAATTCAAAATAAGGAATGAACAATATTTACGCCCAAAACCACCGTTTCGTCTTATCAGCTTAAGCAGAATGGTAGGAATTTTATTTTCGCCTTAATACAAACAAATAATAATAATACACTAAATTCTGAAATTGATAGCATTTTTGAAATATAATCCATTTTTTACCAATACTGAATCAGCTGATATAGGCCATACGGCCTGTTATGCTATATAGTGGGTCGTTAGACATTTTTTTAACAGCGGTGTATTGAACATGTTTTATACAGTAAATAAAAAATGTGATATGGTTTGGTGAACACCAACAATACTGCACTTGATCAACTAGGCTATATAAGTTCGTTCTCTCCCCTAAATGCAAAAAAAAATGATTAATATCAGTATGATATGTGTGTAAACGTATTAAAATCACCGTTCATGAAAATATAAAGGTCGTAATTAAAGTTGCAACCCTTTTATTGTCGCGTAGTTTTTTTTTCGCGATCGTGTAATGTGAGACATGTGTGTTAAATTTTTGAAGGGGTTGGCAAGTGTAATCTATGGGTTGTTACAAACTTTGACCCCAAAAAAATGTTTTTAAATTGTTTTTAAAGTTTCACGCGAAGCTATAAGCCATAAGCGTTGGAATCTTGGAAACGGTAGGATTTAAAATGTTGGTTAAATTAGAGAAATTTTTTACAATTTAAACCACTTTTAAATGGTGTTTTCAAAAGTGAACTAACTTTAGCCGTTTTCGAGAATTTTTGGAAAAACGATGTTTGGGGATTTTAGTTTTTATTTATTTCTGGATTTTTTATTGTTAAATTTAAAGCCATTTTCAATTCAAAAATATCACATGTAATGGTTTAAACAAATTTAATAGTTATTTATTATACAAGGGAAAAAAGTACTAGATTTTAGCTCGAGGCGCAGCGGAGAGAGACAAAAAACCGAGAGCTAAAATCTAACTTTTTTCCCGTGTATGATACACTATTTTTTTCTAAGACGGGAAAAACTTCGATTTAATATTGAAAAAAGTCAGAAAATTATCCAAGTGAAATTTGAAGTTTTAAAAACCTTTCAGTAATCAAATATCTGTCAATTTCATTCTGTGATTTAATTTAAAAATTGCGAACACTCCACCGGAGTCAGTAGAAGCAGCAAAAGTAGCGTCACAAATTATTGCCAGTTTTGATATATAAAGAAAATGTAACTTTTGTATAATAAAATTTCCTAAAATTATTCTACCGTTATTTATGTGTCCGGGAAAAAAGTACTCACTTTTTTCCCGGGGATAAAAAGTGGCATTTTATTACCTGTCAAGAGAGTAAATATGTCAAACTTTTTTCCCGTCACAGAAAAAAATAGTTTGGCACTTAACTGACTGAATGCAGAGTAGTAGGTTTTGCAAGAAAAAATTCTTTCGTTGATACATTTATTTATTATTATTTGACAATTTATTTCTGTTCTGCTTTTTAAATTTAGTTGACATTTTTGTGCTTTTTGAGGTTATTAAAAAACGCCTTTCTCAGATGAATGTTTTACGGAAAATAGGTGCCAAACTATGGCGATTTTTCTTGAATAATTTTAAATACCAACTTAAAACATTGAAAACTTGTTTAAACCATTACGTCTGATATGCCACCTATTTTGAAAATGGCTCTAAATTTAACAATAAAAAATCCAGGACCGTATTAAAAGAAAACCAAGTTGATGGTGGTTTTTCAAAAACGAAACGTCGTTTAGTGAAAATTTCTACACGCTATCTTATACTCCTCAAAAATTAACATTTAGAAAGTGCTTTTCATTTTTTTAAATTTGAAATAATAATGTCAGAAATAATAATATATTATTATTATATTATTATTTATTTATTATATTATAATTTATTTGTAATAGAATTAGTTAAACGTAGGTATTACATTTTATTTTATTTTTTAACGAACCAATATAATATGTTTGTCGAATATTGTCATCTCAAAAATTATATTATATCTGTTGTTGTTAAAGTTCCTTCAAAAACCTGACTTCACCCTGTACAATAGTTTTGTATAGTCAGCACGTGGCAAAATAGTTACGTAGGTAGGACCTTTAAAGCCAACTACCCTGTGTATGAGCTTTATATATGCATATTATATTGACTGCATCCGCATCAGTATAATCGTTCTACAAGCCAGATTTTGCACCTGTGCCAGTATCCCACGGTGTACTTTTTTACAAACACTATACCATCTCCTGATCTTCTTCTTCTTCTCTTGTTGCACTCAACAAACCAACAACTCGACGCTCTTTAACGGCTTTACGTTTTTATCGGTGTGCCACGTCGACTTTAAATTGGTTTATGGCCGTACTTTTATATGTGCATTAAAATCCACTTGTTTTTAAATAAGAAGAAGAACATAGCTTAAGTAGGTATGTATGCAGTTGCAGAAAGAATAATACGAAGAAATGTGTATGTATATGTAATACATTAAATTGCAGAACGAAGATAGGTAGCAGGAAACGGGTACCCTGGACAATTTATGTCCGAACGGCTTAATCACATCGACATTCAGGTGTTTTTGCGATAAGACGGTTTAAAAATATGTATCAAGTAATGTAAGTGCAGTACTTCTTGGCACCATTTGCTGCTTTGGTATCAATGAAAAATCACTTTTAAAATAAATTAGTATTTTTTTTTGTTCGATTTTTTCGTCATTTTCGATCATTTTTAACAGTGCAGCGTAAATCCCACTCTTCTAGTCATTTCCAGTTTCGTCTTTGAATATGATTGACGCAGAATCTGAACTCGCAAATAAATGTTAAGGTCTTTGCTGTCATTTGGTTCTACAGACTCCTCAGACTAACTTACTAACCCACTGTTAATTTTGACCAACTATTTAACCTATTACTTTCCCGACCGGAGAAATATTATGAACGTGCTAAAAAAAATTGAGATAAACACGGATATAACCATTGTGAAGTCCCTTGAGACGATTTAGACCATTTCCAGATAGAACTCTGTCCGTCTGTGTATCTGTATGTATTCCTCCACGATAGCGCCTAAACGCTTCAACCAATTGAGGCAAATTTTGGTATATGAGTTTGGGGGAGTCCTAGGATGAACCCATTAGTTTTTGGTTGAAATCGCTAAATTTTCTTATATCAGTAGGGGTCGAGTGATATATCATTTCAAAGCATTTTTTATCTGCTTTACAGCGATAGGTCACTTTTGATATTTGCCACCATAATTCTCGAGAAAATAACGTTTAAAATGTCACCAGTTAGTAGAACGTATATTCAAATATAACAAATACGAGTGAAATACAATATTTATTCAACGTCTCTGTTGGGTCATGAGTAGGGCGTTCGCTTCGCATGCCGAAGATTACGGGTTCGAGTCTTAGCTCTGGCAATACTTTTTTTGTCAAATTTTTGAATAAATAGTTAGTTTGTTACGGTATTTTATTGAAAATAATACAATTTTAATAATAATTATTATTAAAACTTTGTTTCGTTACGTAGGTCATATATTTTGGATTATATTATAACTTGTCGGGAAAGTTTTGGAGCGACACAACCGATTTTTTCTTATTGTAGAGTTGTTAAAAAAGTGGTTTTATTTTCCTCGACAAATGTTTATTTATTTATTATTCCGCAATTTCTATTTTGTCCCCTTCAAAATAATCTCTCTGAGATATACACTTGTGCCAGAGCCTTTCCAATCCTCGAAGCACGTCAGATAGTATGGCTTGTGAGTTCTACCAGGGTTTGTCTTCTCAATCGTGGCAAATCGCCATCCTCTCATAGGTCTTTTCAGTTTTAGAATAGGGAAAAGCCGCACGGGGTCAAGTCCGTTGTTGTTTTTGCCAAGAAATCCCGAACAAGCACGATGTGTCAGCAGGTGCATTATTATGATGCAAAGCAAGCAAGCCATGAATTATTTTGCGACAAATCCAGGCGATTTCTTCGTATTACTTCAGGCAACTTGATGGTTATGTTCCTTATTGACAATGCTTCTGACCAAAACTACCATTGTAATTGAAAATAAAAGTGAGCATGTTTCGTCACCATTTTCTGCAAATCTGGATCGTCGTTGATATCATTCCACAATCCTTAAGCCATGCTCATGCGACGGTTCGTTTGTTCACAATTTGCATTTTCAGAACAATTTTGGTGCCACGTTTCGTGTGCAAAACATCCGAAAAAATTGCATGGCATAAGCTAACTGATATCTTGACTAATAGTGATTCGACGTTTCTCAATAACAATGTCTTAACTCCTTCAACGTTTTATTGGTTGTTGACATGCTGGAACGTCCAGGGCAGGCATAATAATTATAAAGATTTTTTTTTGCTCAAATTAGACTCACTCGCCCAATGCCACAATCAGCATTTTGCTTTGATTGATTTTATGATCGTTCCTGAAGATATTAATATTTTCGGAAGGGTATTTTAACTGTGCATACTTCATTTTTTCTGACATTAATGCCCCTAGTTTTTGACAGCTCTACGAAAAATTATTGCACCGCTAATCAGATTTATGAAACTGCATAAATTCTTTATACAATTTGTAATATAAGTAGTACAGTTTGCAGCCAGATGTAATTCGATTCTAGCATCCAATCGACTACTATGTTGAAACAGGTTTTCTGTTCGTGATATCAGTGGGGAGGTCTTTACAGACCTAACAACTAGGCTTAACAAGGCTCTTTTTACTAGCCCCAGGTTTGTTTTTTTAGCCGTCACAATCTTGAAGCCTTAATTTCCTCTCACTACGTCTTCAACGTTTCATCTGCCTATGAGTTTTAAAGCAAATTCAATGGCTCGGCTTCGGAAGTTGGATAAAATATCGTGCCATGATTATCGAAAATCATTCTTAGAAGTTGGGCCTGAGAACAAAATGTTCACTATTTTCAAGCGTTTTTAATTAATTAAATTGAGAAAATCCAACATGGCGGGACATAGATAAATGTTTATTAATTTTCTATGGTGAAATATACATAATCTGTAATTGATCCTCCAGCCTCCTACCCTATAATAAATAATAATTGTTGTTATTAATTAAAACATATATGAACAGTGTTGTATTACAGCTTTTTTTATTTCTTCTATGTATCATAATTCTATGGTAGATGAAATTACTTCTACATTGTACTATGCTGGTAGAGATAACAATAAGGCGTAGCGATATTCACCAGAGATCATAAATTCATGTACGCCTCGCCTGTTGAAATCATCCCATACTAGATGAAGATATTTTTTTTTTAAATCAATTTGATTATACTTGTATACGTTATTCCAACGACCAGATGGAACATTAATTTATTTTTAAACTTATCTATTAAAAATAAAAGTAAAATCGTATTTAGTAGTGTAAAATTAAACACACTTTTCATATTTCGTACAGAATTCATGTATATGATGAGAAGCAATATTAAGATAGGCTGAAGGACTTCGGTGAATGGCCTTTTGGGGATTTGTACCAATAAATTACGTTCTAATATTATTATTTAATATTAGGAAAACTCAAATACACAACATCTACTCAATATAAGTTTCCTAATAGTACTTATTCAAATTGATCTATTCACAATGGGTTTATGATCTTCAATTGATTTACAAACTATTATACGTACTTCAATATAATACGAAACTTTCAGCCTTAATATCGAGTCAGTTTGACAGAATCAATTCTTATATAAGAAATGGAATTGATCATTCTGTTGTGCTTCATCAGACTACCGATACTGTTGAGCAGGTGTGGCTAAAAGTAGGGGTTGCTGGTAGGATTTTGCTGGTGGGAAATGTATACAGACCCCCAATTGGACACTTTTATGATTTTCTGAGTGGGTTTGAGTTTGAAACAAATCTATCCGCCTAGGCATTGTCTTACCCGTGAGACGAAAAATATGTTGTGTAGGACGTTGGTGTTATGTCATCTGAACTACTGTGATGTTGTTTACGGTCCTTGCCTTGATGGTGTTGATGCAAGTCGTATTCAAAAATTACAGAATGCCTGCTTGAGATTTATCTATGGTGTAAGAGGGCATCAGAGAATCTCAAATAAGTTAAAAGAGGCTAAATGGTTGAATATGTATAACCGTCACATACTGCATTCGGTTGTATTTTTTTACAAACTTTTGAAGTCGGGAACGCCACCGTACCTGCTCGACAGGGTTGTTTTTCGAACAGACGTTCACAACCTAAATATTAGGCGTAAAAGTTTAATCACTATACCCGCACACAGGAAGGCTATTTTTAAACGATCTTTTTCATACAATATAGCTTCGGTGATTAATAGGTTTACGATTATTGATTTTTCGGCGTCATATAAAACCATTAAAAAAAGAATAGAGACATGTTTGTTGCAGCATCAATGAGAGGTTTGGTTTGCATGACTTCTGATGTTGAATTAATTGGTTATGAATTAATAGGGCATGTTTGTATATTTAAGTTAATACTCAATGTCAAATAATTATTTTTGTGTTTTTAATTAGTTTAATTATTATTTCTGTACAAGGTACAATAGCACTTGACTCGTGTCAAGAAGCTGCAAATACTACCTTTTAGTAACCAAGTGATAATGTATTACGTATATTGTAATTTATTGTAAAACACTTGTCTGGTTCTAATAAACGATATAATAATAATAATTAAATTATACATTAATTGTGTTAACATGTTCAAACACATAAAGGAATTAATGCAGCAATGTAAATGTATGGATATTGATCGATGTGACATGTTTTTGTATATATTACTAGGCAATTCTAATGTTATAAAGGTCCAAATCGAATGTACACCTATTGTAACTGAAATCAAAAATCTACGTCCTGTCGCATATGTGTTTATTTCATCTGATTTTATTATAATGTTGAAGAATGATAGATATAGAGTTCTCTAGCTGACATTTATGTGACGATGTTGTAAGAAAACCACGAAACGTGTGCAGCGTAATGGCCGGGGTTAAATGTCACTATCTCATACATCTACGGATAACGATGCCTCCAGACTTAGCAATCCCTCTGATGGAAGCACTATCAATATCAATAACATGTTTCAACATTTCTGTAAAGGTTTGAAGATTTGGCTCTTACAAGACTGTCTAAGTACACTTCATAAAAGAAACAATGAGCAATGGAAACGGTCAAAAATAAAGGATAGCCTCAAACGTGTTTGCATGCAAAATTTTTGCCTTGCATCTTGTCAAATTTTCTAAATAAAAGACGAATCGTAAAAACGAAAACGGCTTTATAAATCCGTGAGTGTGTAGTGTCCTCTACTATTTTTAAACTTACGAACACTTTAAATAAAGTTGCATATTTAAAAGGCCATTTGCATCACCAACGTCTTTATTTTCTTCAGTCCCATGGGTGGGAAATAAGAACAAAAAAAACTTGAACGTGCATCTCTCAAAACACGAATTACGCAACTATACCTGAATGGAAGGTGGAAGTTGTATTATTGCAGTAGTAATTAACACGTATTTTACAATAGAGGAGTTACTGTAAATCACAGAGTGACAAAAGCATGGATATAAGCAGGCTGTAAAACTGTTTAGATTTGTCCATTTGTTTGCAAATAACTCAGATTTAGAATTCGACTGAAAGTTTATTTTCATCATTTCAACTCTTATCGGAGTCTATTTATTATTACTTTTTTAAATTTTGAAATAATGTGTCTTTGTGTTTTGGAGCAATGATTTAGGCAAAATGTTCGGCATCCTGTCTTCAGCGTTACTTTTACGGAGGCATAGTTTTATATTTGTTTCTCTGTAACTCAAGGCCAATTTAGGCTTGTGTAATTTCCCAATGAACTTCCCTTAATAAGCAGATATTTTTTGTTTTATTGTACTAAAAGTAACAACAATTGGGTTTGTAGTTTGCATACCTAAATTTAGATTGTAGATTGTTTTGTTGATTGTTTTATCGGAGTCGTTTAGGCGGTTTGGCCTCCCCTCACTTCGGCCTGCAGAAGATCTTTTGTGAATGACTCTAATCTATGAATTGCCCAGCTGTCCCACACTTTTCATAAAGTTGATGATTTCTCTGGGGGCTAAATTCCTTGCCTCGTCGGGTGTTAGGGTCACCCCTCCAAGGTATTTTAGCCTTTTGCAGAAAAGTGCCATGCACTCACAGAGCACGTGTTCTATTGTATCTGTTGCGTCTTCGCAAAAACGACAAGTGTCGTCCTCGGTTATGCCCATCTTTTTGAGATGGTACTTCACTGGGTGGTGTCCCGTAAAAAGGCCTGTAATTCGCCTTAGGTCGCTTCTCTCCAGTTGGAGAAGCTTCCCAGTAGGACTTAAGTTGTTCCTTTTCCCATCTCCGAAGTTCTTCCTTCATATGGCTTTTTGGAAGGCCAAAGATGGGTTCCGGGCCGCAGAACGAAGCGTTTGCGCCCTCTTTTGCAAGTTGGTCCGTCGCTTCGTTCCCCTCTATGCCTTCATGTCCTGGCACCCATGTCAGAGTAATCTTTTTCCCCTGAGCTGCCAGTTGCTTTAGGGTCTGTTTGCATTCCCATGCTAGCTTTGACGTGAAGGTGTAAGACCTCAGTGCTTTTAACGCAGCTTGACTGTCTGACATAATATTGATCTGCCGTTCCGGGATGCCTCTCTGCAGGCATTCTTGAACACAACGATTAATAGCGTTGGTCTCTGCTTGAAATATAGTGGGACTTTTCCTGAGAGATTCAGAGAGCCTGCAATTAGGCCCGTATACTCCCATGCCTGTGTTCCCGTCTATTCCTTTTGAACCGTCCGTATACCAGACAGATGTGTTTTCTGAGAATCGTGGTTCCCCATTTAGCCATTTTTGACGGTCTGCAATGACCACTTCAAATGGGATTTCAAAATCATGTTTGCGTGGCAAAGCGCCCGACGGTTTTCTTCCTGAATCCAAAGGTATTAGATTCAGGATTCCCATGTGTCCCTCTAGATCGCCAGATTTGTATTCCATTACCTGTGCCAGTTTCAGAGCGCTAATTGCTGCCTCTTTTTTGACTAGGACAGGCAAAGGTATTAGATGCAGCAACGTTTCGATCGCCGCTGTGGGGCAAGTTCGCATTGCCCCTGTTATTCCGAAACATGCAAGCCGTTGCAACTTTTGAAGACGGCATTGTGTATGCTTAATATTAACTTTTGGCCACCATACTAATGAGGCGTATGTAACCATGGGTTTGATGACTGTTTGGTACATCCAGTATGTGAGCTTTGGCTTTAGTCCCCAAGTCCTACCGAGTAGCCTGTGACACGTCCATATGGCCGCTGTGGCTTTCGATATGGTTTTCTCTGATTCCAGATTAGTCGCTTATCCAGGATTACTCCCAGGTATTTGACTTTATCCGAAAGGCAAATTTGCTCACCGCTGAGAGTGGGGTTAAATTTAAACCTAAATTTAGAAATAATACATCATAATATACTAGTACAACCCTGTGTTTTATCAGTAGCAAAACGCATTAATAACACACGACTTAAACAGAAAAAACATTCAACGGTATATTCAATAAAATTGTTATAGGATACCTACTACAAAAAAAGACCCTCATCTCGGCTGTATATCTCGACATAATAATAATAATATGTATCAGATGGCCCAAAATAATTTACGTTGACACTAAGCCGATTTGAATGTTTCGAGAAGTCTGATGTTCCCGCACAGGTTCAAAATTTAACATCTTTTGCCGATAAAAATATGTATTGTGTATAAAAGATTAGGGTGTGAATTTGTATAGATTATGTTGCATAAAAAATTGTCAATAAGTTTGGTGTTTACTAAAGGTTGCTGACACATTCGAGTAATAAAATTACTATAAAATATATGTGTAAATTATTTGATAAATTTAAACGTTGGCATACTAATTTCTAAATGTTTATTTCAGATTTAAACTACTGTGGTACGCATGAACCCTGCCTGAATGGTGGCACGTGCGAAAACACCGCCCCCGATAATTATTTGTGCACATGCCCAGAAGGATTTTCGGGCGCCAATTGTGAGGTGGTAGATAATCCGTGTGCTCCAGCACCATGCCTTCATGGCGGCACCTGTTTGGAGCCAGCAGGCGGGTCATTCACGTGCCAATGCGCAGCAGGTTGGACAGGACCAACATGTAATATCGGTAAGTCACTATTTTCAAGATTGACATTAGAATTTGGAATTTTTTTGTATTAGGGAGGCCGCGAAGATTCATTTTTTTATTGTATAGAATGAAATCCATATATCATAATATTATTATGTCGATTTGGCTTTCATTATCTATTTTAATAATTATACGAGGGTTGCCTTTTATATCTCGGGATTTTGCAACCCTGGTGTTGCTATCTGGCAACTGACAGCTCTATCGTAAAGTTGGACATTTTTGAGGTTATACGTACTCAGAACGTTTTGACATACGAGCGTTATTTGTGTTGTTTACAGTAACTTAAAAGATTCATCTCGGCCCAAAAATGGAATTGAATCGTGAACATTTTCGTGCGATTATTTTTTACAACTTTCGACGTGGATTAACTCAGCAACAATGCATGGATGAATTTTTGGCGATGAAGCTCCATCAAGCACCAGTGTTTATCGATGCTATGGTGAATTCAATCGTGGTCGTAGTTCACTCCAAGACGAATTTCGTGAAGATCGTCCAAAATCAGTTGTTGTTCCGAAAACCATTAATGCTGTGCGCGAACTGATATTGCAAGATCGCCATGTGACCTATCAAGAGATTGAGGCAACCTTAGGCATTAGTGGGACCAGCATACATTCAAAATTGCATAACCATTTGACTGTCAAAAAAATTTGTTCGCGTTGGATGTGGGAACACAATTTGTAAATCGCAAAAAAAAAGGCTCGTGTCGATTGGTCGAAAGAAATGCTCAAAAAATACATCTATGACATCGTGACAGGTGATGAATCGTGGATTTACGCGTATGAGCCCGAAAGTAAACAGCAGTAGACTGTATGGATGTTTCAAGATGAGCCAAATCCAACAAAATTTGTTCGCGCACGAAGCACTTCCGAGCAAATGGTCGCCAGTTTTTTCAGAAAAACTGGACATGTCGCAACCGTACCACTAGAACAACGCAGAACAGTCAATTCTGAGTGGTACACAACCATTTGTTTGCCAGTTGTTTTCCAAGAACTCAGGAAAATCAACCGCCGAAGGCGGATCACTTTTCACTACGACAATGCGAGCTCTCACACATCGGCTCAAACAACTGCATTTTTGAGCGCCCAAAACATCGATTTGATGAGTCATCCGCCGTATAGTCCTGACTTGGCACCGAATGACTTCTTTTTATTCGCGTACGTAAAAAACAAACTGAAAGGTCAACGTTTTTCGACATTGAAGAAGCGGTTGCTGCATTCAGAATGCATGTTTTGGAGATACCTCAATCAGAGTGGCAAAAGTGCTTGGACAATTGGTTCAAACGCATCCAAAAGTGTATAGATTTTCATGGGGAATATTTTGAAAAACAATAAAGTGATATTCGATGATTAATATTTGTTTTTGTTGTCTAATCCCGAAATATAAAAGGCAACCCTCGTATGACAAATATAATTTATAATTGTTTCCAATTTCTTATTGTTAATCTAGTCAACAACATAACCAGACATATTTGAAAAAAGTAGTCCATGTTGTAGTGTAGTGTTCGCATGAGGAACTCTGAATTAAACAAGTCTCTTCCACAAAATATTTTGTGGAAGATACTTCTTGTTTAATTCAAAGTTCCATAACCATACATGTTTCGACATTCTAGCTGTCATCATCAGTGGTACAAATACACTTTAGAAATCTCTGATTAGATTGATAAAAACAATTCCGAACTACATGATGTGAAAAAAATTATTCAGGTTTTTTATCATATAAGTGAAAATTGAATTACCATCAAATTCCAAAGAAAAATATAAAAATAAAAACGAATTACTTATGAGATTCTATATTATTTTGAATTTTTTCTTTTTATACATCATTATAGTTTTGAGAAATTAACAAATTCTAATCTTCTCTTTTAACAATCTCCACCTGGTTATGATGATATTAATTTCGTTAATGAAAGTTTCTTCTTTCATTGGAATAGAAAAGGCTCTATAAAATAGAGAATTGAAAGCTGCACATTTATAGATCTGAGGATGATTGGAACTGTAAGGAATTAAGTTGTCGGCAGTAGTGGGCTTTTTATATAAACAAAACTCAAATCTCTGGGTAACTAAGTCTCTAGTGATTAGGACATCAAAGAAACGTAGTCCTATGTCAGACTCGAGTTCAATAATGGTAAAGGTTTTTTTTTGCCTCATGGGCTTATTGTGAAAACGATGGTGAAGTTAATATTGTTGTTAGTTCATATTGTTGTTAACAAATTCAAGAAAACTTTGTATTAATAAAATACAATCGTTCGCATATCTAAAATATAACAATATATTTTCTGACTACTGAGCATTAGAGAATTGAGATTCCAAAGCCTTCAGGAACATATCAGATAACAGGAGAAATACAAGAACCCATAGCCAAATCCGAGCACTGTCTATAAAAACGGTTATCAAACGTGAAGAAGTTCTGCTGAACAACCAGATTCAGAAGAAGACACAGACTCAAAATCAAGTGAGTAGGAATGTTGTTCAGCAACAATTGACGTCTCACAGGATCAATGCATTCATCCGGAGGTATGCTAGGAACAATTTAACAATATCCAGAGAAAATAAGACTGTATTCGGAAGAACACCAATATCCTTCATCATTGAACATAATTTTTAATAGTATGAAAATTCATCAAATCCCGCAAAACCAGAATAAGCCATTCTGCTCTGGTATTATGGGGCAATTCATTTTTTATGAATCTTCGGCAAATCATATAGTCTTGGGGTAGTAGGATTCATTTGTAGTAGTGTAGTAGTCAAAAACCCACCACTCCCATAGTATTTTGAATAAATGATTTATCATATAATAAATCATTCGTATTTTAAAAATACTACTACATAATTTAATCAGATTTTTAGATAAAACTTAACTTCTGTTTGTTAATGCTTATCTATTAATTTTAAAATGGTATAAGAGTTACTTTTATTATACAAAATTTATGTACCTATATAGAAAGTCATTTTTAAATTTACCAAAATACATTTAAATAATGAGAACTCAATTATAAAAAGTGAAGGGATTAGAGAGACCATGTTATTCACAATATAGAAATGAAATATTACAATCCCACATTTACCTATTATATACTGTATCCTCACCGTATTCTCTCTTAAACATAATTCAAATAAATCTGTCATATGTGTCGAGCAACTTAAGTGGGATATAATGGTACACGATTATACCCTAATCGTGTTTTCTCCGTTTTAACTTACTTAATTTACAAGAGCAGACTGTTTTTTTATAATTTCCCTAAAACATACCATAATTATGTTTGTTTTTAACGGTATTTGGTAGTTTTTTTGTGTAAAGACTTCATAAATGAATGATTAATTATGTCGATGACATATGTAAACCATCAGAGATAAAATGTTTTGGCATTATAAATTCTTTGATCTTTTCAGATATTAGATTTTAGTTTTAACAAAACAAATAATGGACATTTATCGTTCAATAGATTACCATTGTACAAGACTTATTATAATAATATCTTTATTAGTCTTTCAAAAGTACATAGATTCGGTACATAGGCACGTCAAAATACAAAACACAAAAAACATTGAGCATAAATTAATGAAAACTGAAAATATAAATACAAATACATATTTATACAAATAGAACAAACTCTTGACACAGCTTAACAACACTATACTGAGGTGGTAAATTCCTGTAGGCTGTAGAACGCACCGTTTGTAAGAAACTCTTTTAATAAATTTTTGAAAATGCTCATATTTGCACAGTTTCTTATCTTTGAGGGAAGAAGATTGAAATAAAAGTCTCCTGAGTACAGAGGCGATTTTTTATAAAACTCGTGTTTGGGTCGAGGTAGATATAAGAGATCCCTCCCTCGAGTAGGATAGCGATGACCATCTCCCCGTCTTCGAGCCTGATTCTTATTTTTAAATATGGGACAAAGCGTTTTATATAAGTTATTACAGTGAGGATGTTATACTTCCTAAAAGTACATTTACAAGTTCCTCGGTATGGAATGTTGAATATATATCGAATTGCTCTTTTTTGTAATATGAACACTCTGTCCACCTCCGCAGATCTACCCCAAATCGCTATATTGTACGCAATAGACGAATATATAAGAGCATAAAATACAGAAATGAGGGAATGCTTGTCCATATATGTTTTTAGAGAAAGCAGCACGTATAGACTTCTAGAAAGTCTGCTACATAGATTGTCAACATGACCAATCCAACTCAACCGCGGATCAACATACACACCCAACAACTTAGCAGACTCTGCCCAAGGTAAAACAAGTGCATCAATACATAAATTGAAAGGCAGTGGATTTTTATATTTATTAAAATGAAAAACAACAGTCTTGCTATAATTGATCATCAGTCTATTTTTATGACACCACGACTGAAATTCCTCTAGAGTTACGTTGATTTTATATTCTAAGAGCTCAGGATCTTTATCGTATATTAGAATGGTGGTATCATCAGCGTACATATACACGGTACCATGTGAAATGCTCGTGGGAAGGTCGTTAATGTACAGTAGGAAAAGCAGCGGTCCAAGTATACTCCCCTGAGGATTTCTTGAGATTCCGATATAGATGAATCAATCCTTACCGCCATCCTTCTATGAGTTAAATAGGAGTCAATCCACCTATTTATAGGCCAACTGATCTATCTTTCTACACAAGAAATCCTTATCCACCACATCAAACGCACTCGTCAGATCAAACAACACACCCACCGCATAGTGCCCGCTATCAATTAAATCCTGTATCTGCTGTACAAACTCATAAGTACACGTTTCTGTTGAAAAACCTGGCCGAAAACCATGTTGACACTTACTTATGATTTTAGTGAAGCCCAGGAACCCAAAAATTCTATTCGAGACAATCCTTTCCATGGACTTAGAAAAGACACTCAGAAGCGATATCGGTCTGTAATTCTCAATAGAAGTTTTATCTCCTTTTTTAAATATTGGAACAACGATGGCATGTTTCAGCTGTTCCGGGAATATACCACTTTGAACTGACATATTTGTCAGCTCAGCTATGATATATTGTAGAATCCTTATGATTAAACGTCTCTTAATCTTCTTCTGATTATACCACTGATGATGGGAACTATGATTCGTGAAACATGTATGGTTTTGTAAATGTTTAAATATGATAATTGATTCATTTGTAGAGCTGACGCATATTATTGTCAATATCATCTTTACTCCTCGTTACCATGGACTAATTTAGAAATAAAATAAAGACATTTCTTCACAGACTTCTATTTTATGCAGAATTTCTTCAGATTCTCGTCTTCGTTTGTAATCAGCTTTGCTAAACTCCAATGAACAAATTTCAATGGATATATTAAATTCAAACCCTATCCCTATATTATTTAAAAATCATAGTGAATTGGAATGCCATTCATATGATTTACAGCCATTTAACAGAAGTGTATGGTGCAATTTTTTATTTGCGTTGCTACATTCTACCACTAGTAGTTGATTCATATTTTCGGCAAACTAAAAAATCAGCTGTCGAAAGACGCAGTATCACAGAATTTTCATCAGTTGATTTATATCTTCTACAAGCTGAAAAATCAAGGGCAATATCACAGAATTTTCATCAGTTGATTCATATTTTGTACAAAATAAAAAATGAGCTGTCGAGATTCTGCGTTTAAAAACGCATCGTTTCAAGAGCAGAATCACAGAAATTTCATCAGTTGATTAATAGCTGTCGAAATTCTGCGATTAGCAACATCGCCTCAAGAGCAGTTCTCGCAGAATTTTCATGAGTTGATTCATATTTTCTGCAAAATAAAAAATCAGCTGCGAATATTTGCGATTAGCATCATCAGCTTAAGGGCATTATCACAGAATGTTCATCAGTTGATTCATATTTTCTACAAAATAAAAAATCAGCTGTTTACATTCTGCGATTAGCAACATCTGTTCAAAAGCAGTTTCACAGAATTTTAATCAGTTAATTCATATTTTCTACAAGCTAAAAAATGAGCTGTCTAAATTCTGTGAGTAGCAAGACCGGCTCAAAAACAGATTATCACAGAATTTTCATCAGATGTTTCATATTCTCTACAAGCTAAAAAATCAGCTGTCGAAATTCTGCGATTAGCAACATCGGCTCAAGAGCAGTATCACAGAATTTTCGTCAGTTGATTCATATTTTGTACAAAATAAAAAATCAACTTTAGAAATTCTGCGTTTAGAAACGCATTGTTTCAAGAGCAGAATCACAGAATTTTTTTAGATGATTCATATTTTCTACAAGCTGAAAAATCAGCTGTCGAAATTCTGCGTTTAGAAACGCATTGTTTCAAGAGCAGAATCACAAAATTTTTTAGTTGATTCATACTTTCTACGAACTAAAAAATCAGCTGTCTAAATTCTGTGAGTAGCAAGATCAGCTCAAAAACAGAGTATCACAGAATTTTCATCAAATGTTTCATATTTTCTACAAACTAAAAAATCAGCTGTCGAAATTCTGCGATTGCAACATCGGCTGAAAAGCAGTATCATAGAATTTTCATATTTTGTACAAAATTAAAAATCAGCTGTCGAAATTCTGCGTTTAGAAACGCATTGTTTCAAGAGCAGAATCACACGATTTTTTTAGTTGATTCATATTTTCTACGAACTAAAAAATCAGCTGTCGAAATTCTGCGATTAGCAACATCGGCTCAAGAGCAGTATCACAGAATTTTCGTCAGTTTATGCATATTTTGTACAAGCTGAAAAATCAACTGTCTAAATTCTGCGATTTGCAAGATCGGCTCAAGAGCAGTATCACAGAAATTAGATCAGTTGATTCATATTTTGTACAAAATAAAAATAAGCTGTCGAAATTCTGCGTTTATAAACGCACTGTTTCAAGAGCAGAATCACAGAATTTTTTCAGTTGATTCATATTTCCATTCATTCATTCATTTTATCAGCTGTCGAAATTCTGCGATTAGCAAAATCGGCTCAAGAGCAGTATCAGAGAATTTTCATCAGTTGATTCATATTTACTACAAAACAAAAAACAGCTGTCTAAATTCTGCTTAAAAACAGAGTATCACAGAATTTTCATCAGTTGTTTCATATTTTCTACAAGCTAAAAAAATCAGCTGTCGAAATTCTGCGATTAGCAAGATCGGCTCAAGAGCAGTATCACAGAAATTTGATCAGTTGATTCATATTTTGTACATAATAAAAATAAGCTGTCGAAATTCTGCGTTTAGAAACGCATTGTTTCAAGAGCAGAAGCACAGAATTTTTTTAGACGATTCATATTTTCTACAAGCTGAAAAATCAGCTGTCGAAATTCTGCGATTAGCAACATCGGCTCAAGAGCAGTATCACAGAATTTTCATCAGTTGATTCATATTTTGTACAAAATAAAAAATCAGCTGTCGAAATTCTGCGTTTAGAAACGCACTGTTCCAAGAGCAGAATCACAGAATTTTTTCAGTTGATTCATATTTTCATTCATTCATTCATTTTATCAGCTGTCGAAATTCTGCGATTAGCAAAATCGGCTCAAGAGCAGTATCAGAGAATTTTCATCAGTTGATTCATATTTACTACAAAACAAAAAACAGCTGTCTAAATTCTGCTTAAAAACAGAGTATCACAGAATTTTCATCAGTTGTTTCATATTTTCTACAAGCTAAAAAAATCAGCTGTCGAAATTCTGCGATTAGCAACATCGGCTCAAGAGCAGTATCACAGAATTTTCATCAGTTGATTCATATGTTTTTCCATGCCATCTTACAGTTGATGAACCTGTCTACCTCCATTCTGCATGGTCTCGTTCATTATAATTTATTTGGTTTTCATAAACGCTATGTATCATTCTTGATAAATTAAAAAATAATAAGAAATTGATTGAGTGTACATTTTCAATTTGTATGATCATTAAACTCACTTCATAGGTAGCGTGTAGGCGTCAGTATTAATCAAGAAATCCTATACACATCTAATTAAAGCCAGTCTCTATTTCAGTCGTTAAATGTTAAGACGTGGTGTTTTATTAATTTATCTGGAGAGCGAAAGTATAGGTACAGTAATGGATTATGGCTCAATAAGTCACTGGGGATTATAATGTCCTTTGATAATACAATGTGATATGGGAAAATTTGCAGTCTCCAATTTTACAGAATTTTGTGTGTTGCCTCTGTTTTAATTTTGAGGATTTGGTCATTTTTTAGTGATAGTTACTTGTTTTCTAATTTTGCAATGAAACACTTATTGGAAATAAACTTGAAAATCGAGAACCATTGAATTGAAAACATTGTGGAAGCCACTGGGAGTTCATTAATAAAAATTGTGGTTTATTACTTCGTGCCTTGACTGCTCAGTCTCGAAAATAAAATCGTGACCAAACTTACTGTGATTTGAACAAACCTCAAAACAATACTGATTGGTTTCTTGAGTTTGAAGGGATTGTCAAAAGTTTTTTTGGATACATCCTCATATAAATAACTTAAGATATCGTCTGGATTTCTTAAATTTAAAGAAATTATGTGTAGATAGTGTCAAAATATCCTCGTTTATTATTTTGGGCAACTTTCTCTTAGAATACGGCTCTGTAATATTTTTATGGACTCTAACTTCAGGGCGCAATAAAGCTTGTATTATTAGAATATGCATTGTGGGAAATTAATTTGTATTTTGCTCACACCTTTGTAGTTCATTAATAATAAATAAAAGAAATGTATACTAAAGAAAACGAAATTTTTGTTAAATGCCACTATCAAGTCTTTGTTTACGCCATGCTGATTTTGTTGGGAACCCGGGCTAGTTGTTGTTATTACTGTATTTCTATTCGATTCTAGATAGATTGATTGACAAGGCCACTGTGAAGTTATGTGGTTGAAGAGGCGAAGAAAACTTAATTTAAATATTATTAATAATATGATATACCTAATAAATAAAAGTAATTCAATTTTACTATCGTTTAAAATAATTCAATTTGTAGTAATACGCGGTAGCTAAATATCCGGGTTAGTTTTTATATTCTAATACGTTTTAACGTTAAAAAATACGAGCTGATTGAATAATGGATGTTTTTCACCTAAACGTAAGTGTACATTAATCTTTGACGCAACAGATTGAAAATCAGAATATACACTGTGTCTAAGATAAGAATGGGATAGCATTGGAATCTTGGAATCAGTGGGAGTTAGAATGTCGGTTAAACTAGAGGAAAGTTGTAAAATTTAAACACTTTTTAAATGGTGTTTCCAAAAGTAAACTTAGTGTTTTCGAGAATTTTTGAAAAAATGATTTTTTGCGAGTTTTTATTTATTTCTGACAACATTTTTAGAGATAGGTATAAAAACATTAAAAGCACTTCATTCCTACTTTTTGAGGAGAATAAGATAGCGTTTACAAATTTTCACTACGACGTTTCGTTTTTGATAAACCATCCTCAACTGGATTTTTATTGTTATATTTTAAGCCATTTTATTATTTTAATAAATAGATGCAGACGACGGCATGTTTTTGCATTGTAAATGTCAAAACACTTTTTGAGACATTTAGAGAATTTTTCAATGATGAAATAGAGGGGTCTATATTGAAGTCTAAATATTTATTAAAATAAAACATTTTACAGCTAGAATGTCATTATTTTATGGCTAGGTACAGCTCGTAGATATTATGGTAAAATTAAGTTATAAAATTCCATGATATTGAATTTCTTAAAAATAAAGGATTTAATAATAGAAGAAAAATCAAAATTGTAATTTGCTTTAATAATTATTTATTATATAAGACGGTAAAATATTACTTACCTATGCGAGTGAATACTGTTGATCCACGAACAGGTAAAGCTTTTGACCATCGCGTCGTGTGTAAGAGTCTCTTTTATTCTTAAGCAGATATATTTCCTAATTGACTGGTTTTCACCCTGGGTTTTACGGTTGCTATCGAATTGTTTGTTGACAGTGTCCTTTGAACAGGTATAATTGGTATTTCAGTAGGTAATATTGACTTTTGAGTGGGTAAAAATTGTTCGATTTTACAAGTCTAATAAACTGTCACTTTGACAAGGAGTTGTGTCGCTGCAGCACTTTTAGGACGCCCTGTATTATTAACACTCAAATAATTTTAAAATTTCTTTAAAACCAATAAACTTTTGTATTAACCAGTTTCTCTAAAGTCAGTAGTTTCTGAGTAAAGGTACTGTCCCCTAATAAAGTGCCCACCCTGAATATGTTAGGACATATGTTATACAGAAATATGAAAATATTGCTTTCCACAATTATCCAGATTATCTTAGGACATACAAGTATTTACTTTGATTTTTACAACCAATTTAATATAATATCAATTAAATTCAGATCAAGATCAAACTCTCTAATATTGAAATTGTATAAATCATATGTCAGACCACTATTGAAGTATGCCAACAGCGTTTGGTCCCCCTACTTCATTAAGGACTAAGCACTAAGCTACTTCATGCACTTAGCCATATACCATATGAGGAGTGTTTGAGGCTTTTAAATTTGACATGTCTTTATGATCGACGACAACGAGGCGATCGAATTCAAACATACAAGATACTTAGTGGCTACTACTCGGTGAGTCTCGATGTATTTCATCCTGCTAGAAATCCTAATCTGCGTGGCAATAGTAAGAAACTTGAGAAGGAGAGATGTGCTAGACTTCCTCGGAAGAATTTTATAACAAACAGAGTTGTATATGCATGGAATTCATTACCTGAAGAGGTGATAATGGCGCAAACGGTTGACAGCTTTAAGAACAGGCTGGACAATTTCATGGAGGACTATAGCGATCAGTTGGTCCACTACTCGCTATAGAAGATGAGTGAAGATGACATCAATATTGCAAAAACCTCAAATTAGGAACTGAGCAACAGTTTCATCGGTTTTACCGTTTACTGTTTTACGACTAATAATAATAATAATAATAAAATTATTATAGGCACAATATATGTTATACTTACAGATATATATGAAAATATTGCTTTCCACAATTATCCAGAATATTTACTTTGATTTTGAAACCAATTTAATATAATATTAATGAAATCATTATAGACACAATAGGTATATATGTTTTTTTGTAAACATGTTGTTATAGGTAGGTACGTGCTATATCTAAAGAATATCCAAATAAAAATCAAACAATTTTAAGACTTGTATAATAAAATGGACGTTCAGGTTCAGCGACATCTAAAGCTTTAAGAAACATTCATCATATTAAGCATCGTCCTTACTTGGAGGCGTGGACAGTGGCAACTTTTCACATTTATACATATTTTAGTACATGGAGGTATGCATTTTTAATAATTTAATACTATCGATAATTCCACCACGTTTAGATGTCGTAAATTAACGCTTTTTTGTGTTTGGTTACTGTGTTCACAGAACATTGGTAATATTTCATGGCAACAGTTAATTTGCTAAGATCAAAATCTTTCTATGTACTTATGTACAAAGTGTCTTTTCTGAAAGTTAAGTTGTGTATGGTTTACCTCAACATATAGCATGTAAACGATGTGTTTTCTTTTCAAACATATTTTTTTGCTATTTGTTATTAATGGTTTTTTGATTAAAACAGTTTCAAGTTGCAGTATGTAATTCTCGAAATTCTACGGTGATGATAGTGTCAAAGAAAGGATTATTCATGTACAGGGTGGGCATTTTATTGTTATTAACTACTTACTTTAGAGAAAAAATATGAATAGGTACAAAAGTTTACCGGTTTTAAAGAAATCGAATCAAAAAATGTCTTATGCGGTTGCTATTTAAGATTCTATTACGAAATTTAACGTTCTATATGATCAACATAACTCAAACATCAAATATACTCCTAAGTCTCTACCCAAGGGTCTATACTCCAGAAAAGACTCTCTGGTAAGTCCCGCAGACCTGCTGTGACCCTCCAATTACTTCCTCTTCATCGCAATGACAGCCTAAAGTCTTCATGGTATCGAATAAATGAGATTACTTTTTATTGATGAATAGCTTCATATAATATTAAATAAGTTATGTCATATAACTTAAAAAATTAACCTTTTATAGGAACATTTTCTTAATTCCATGCCATACAAGAGTCGTAATTTATGTTAGCAAACCGATGCGACATTAGTTAATTGTTGTTACCGCATAGATGTTCACACAACAAATACCTTGATATACTAAATTTTCGTTTGTATTCGTATAAATCTCAAAACTGTTCGCTTAAGTTGTTGTAACAACAAAACATAATATATATAGCGAAGGTGTATAATGCTATCGTGTGTTTTACATATTTTACACATTAGTTAAAAGAGAGTCTAGCATGATCAAGGAAGAGCAATATATGCAAATTTGGATTCGCATTCTCATTCTCGGGAGATAGACAACACGAAAATGTGTATTCGGAATGAAGACATTAGATAATATACATCAAACTTGACAGGAATTCATTACACTATTCGATTGTAAGTTATGCCGCAGCAGTTGTAGATCAGAAACAAATGCAAATAAATCGTTCTCTGTGTGGAAATGAGCACACGCAAATAAACACTTCAACATTAGATATACAGTGATATTTTCTGACTAGGATTTGTGATAAATTCGTTTGGGATTGAGATAGTCTTACAAAAGTTACGCATTGACACAAACAGTTATTCGGAATAGAGCGTGGAAAAGGGAGATTACCGTAAATTCCAAGTTGATTTAGATGTTACAATGTGGAAATATGCAGAAACATCACTTACATTATATTATTCAACTTTAATATTGAGACTCTATTCCGTGAGTTCACAATTTCAAACTAACCGGTTTACATTTTACAGTTTTTTCTTTCTGTTCTTGATCTATATTAAATCGTCCAGAGATTATACTAAACTAGTCACATTCCAATTTAGCCGACCGACGGCAGACCTCTCACCGGGTGAGATGTTTCAGAACGTAGTTGATATAGAGCGTATTATATGTTATACCGGTTGTGTTGTGTGAATATTGTTGAAAATATAAAAAAATTTCGGGCAAATTAGGAATGCCAGAAATCCTACGACAATACAGTTTTGCAGATCTTTTAAAAAACTATTTTCCTTAAACTATTTAGCTCAGTCAGAGGGTTCAAACTGTATTGAAGACGCCACCGAAATATTGCTGGCAATTACACCAGAACTACAAGAAAAAAGTAATACTCTGTATAATATTCAATTTAAAAATAAGGAACAACTTATTTTAAAAATAAACACGTACGATTATAGAAATTTCAAAACAGAGGAAGGCAATGCCAGAGAACAACAGAGAATATGAACTCCCACCACTTTCTATTGTCCTGTGCGAGGCAGGTGGTAGCCATTTTTTAATATACTCGACAGATCCGTATTTACGTTTTATTGAAATTACAGGATAGGTAAAGAACAGGGGAGTAATAGAATTATTTTATAATAGAATTACATCTTTAATAAATATGAAAACAAACAAATACTTTTTTACTTTTATTCATGTTTCCATATAATCATTTTATTTTTATTTATATTTTTAAAATTTCTATTGATTAATTTTATTGTATAAAATAACCTTAACCTAAAATATAATTTCGTAACATATTTTTTTGGGATATTAGAACATAGATGTTCAAACTTTACATTTTTGCTTAAATTAATAAAATTATTAATAATATTGAACTAGCAATTAACCATAGTTCAGCTCTAAAGAAAAAAAAAGTGTAATGGATAACGGGCAAATATAAATGTATTAATTTTAGATAGAGTAAAATAAAATTGTTCTAATTTATACAATAGGTCTACCGATTTTCAATTCCTTAAGTATAATTGAGAATGTATTATATTTTACCTGTTTATGGCCTTCAGAAAAACAACGCAAGCACACATGTTGGGAATTTCCCATTATATACCTACAAAACATGTTAAAATCACCCCCAATAAATGGGCAATAAAACCTGAGACGTGAATTTACTACTTGCTAATATCTATAATAGTTAAAATATGTAATTCAAATTTAATAAACACTGTCAGAATTTAATAGAATTTTTGCACTCATCTAGTAAGATTTTTAAGCTCTCTTTTTAGAATGCTTAAGATGTATTGGACTTTTATGGACAAATAGACTGAACCAAGTTATAAAAGATAAGGGTCATTGTGCTGCGAAATTAAGCGAAGTTATTCATGTTTTTTAAAAAATTTGTGTGATTTTTTTAGGCAAGTAAACTCAATCTTTTAAACAGTTTGTTTAGAAATATTTGTTGTTCAAAATAACAATTGGTAATTTGATTTAATGTACCTATGTGATATTATTTTAATCTAATTTTATATGCATCTAATTCAAATACTACATAAATATCTTCTTTTACTATCCATCGGGAAACTAAAGAATGATAAATTGCAGTTATAATATTAATTCCTGCAATTCTGCGCAGCAGACATCATTCCGCCTCTGCTTTTTTGCATTTCAAAATAAGTATAACTATATAACACACAGAATACTACAGCACTGGAAAACAAATCACTTGAAATGGTAAAGCACAAATAAAATATCCCGACGACAATGAGAGTATACGAAAACATGGCGATTTTGAGTGCGCAATTATATGCGCAATCTCTTCCCCCACCAGCAAGATCACATTCTCTGTTGTTCTCTGGCAATGCCTTGTCATATGTAGGTGGGTGTCTTTTAAAAAAAATGTTTAACGAAACAATCATGTGACACATGTACTAGCTATTGTCAAACTTCTGCTAAAGAGGGACTAAGTGTTTTTATAAACTTAAAATCTTACCAGGGCAGTCAAGGTTTAGCTGGGGGCTTGAAGGTTACTCGAAGAAATTTTTGTCATTTTTTAATATCGTTAGAAGATATTTTTGTAGCCAAATTTAACGATGTTGCATTCCGAAACCTGCAGTCAAGCTATAATATACTGAA
The DNA here is from genome assembly GCA_911728435.2 of Apoderus coryli. Lineage (NCBI taxonomy): Eukaryota > Metazoa > Arthropoda > Insecta > Coleoptera > Attelabidae > Apoderus > Apoderus coryli. The sequence continues at coordinate 36,477,402 of OU452199.1, forward strand.
CAGGATTGGTTTAAAATAAACGATTTAATAGAATCATGTTTTGAATTTCATATGAGCTAGTTCAAAGTATGAATTAGAGAGTCTCATTATCCTCCTTTACCAGCCACCACTGTTTGATACCATAATTTGTAATTCTCTGTTTGCTAGTAAAATTGCATATAATACTATCCTGTACAAAATCTTGTAATTTATTTCACATTGTAACTACTTATCGTTGAGATATATATTTTCTCGGAAATTCAAACTTAATCAGCCCAGTCGCCTTTTCTTTGCGTATACCATTTTTAGCGATAGAAAATTATAGATTGAGCCTCTATATAGCCTCCATTCAAAAACCTTGTGATGCAATTAAGCGTTCTGACCTGTCCCACAGTATGTTTCCATGTCAGAACCGCACTATACAAAATCGTAGTTTAGTAGAATTTTCAAAAATATTTATGTTTGGTTGCACGTTCTTACATATTACCAATTAATTTATGCAATTGAATTAAAATTCATTACTACTTATTTAGCTATAACATGATCATAATATTGTACCAAAATGATAATGATATTGCGAATATTTTTGTAATAACCATACCATATGGTATATGTAAGTATTTACAAGTTATTTAATATTATGCTTTAAGCAATTTTCTTAATATACCTAAATGACCCGATATTTGCATTAGGACAGGATTCTTTACACTTATATTTGTGTAACTTAATTTTTATGTTTTATTCCTGTATAGGTATGCTAAGTATTTACATTTTTATTAAATATTAACATTAAATTTCAGTTATATTACTGAAATGTGTTTAGAATTTAAATAGAAATATTATTTTAGCATCATCATTATTATCTTTTAATTTATAAATAACCGAAATAATGCAGTGATTCCTAGGTTGAAAGAACACAATAAATATATTCTTACAAGCGGCTAATAGACTCAGTTGCAATCCTCGAAACAATACTTCAACCATAAAAATAAATTGAGATCGAATGGAATATATCAATACATTTCTTGCGCTTCTAGAGTGAACCCTAGGGACACGAAACCATAGCTGCTGAAGCAACCGAGGACAATCCAACATATTGTTGATCAACTTAAAAAGAAAGATCTGAGACGCGACGATGCGTCTCTCGGCCAACGGCCGAAATCCAAACCTTAATGAATGATAATGAAAGAAAGAATATATCGATACATTTCTTGCATCTCTATGACCCAGTTCATTGAACTTTTTTTATTATTATTGAAATTGTAGCCCGTCTGCACATATTGGGGTCATTGAACTTCTTTTATTATTATTGAAATTATAGCCCGTCTGGTGAGGACGGTAAAAAATCAATATTGGAATGCCAAATGTGTCAACTTGTGTCATTTAAAAACAATTCTGTCAGATTTAGTTCACGTGAATAGTAGTAAAATAAAAATAAATATAACTTTTATTAGGCTCTAGTTGACGGTTACTTATCTACTTCTGACGATCACCTCTGATGAGTCTTCGATCGACGAAACGGCCGGTTATGCTAAAAGTACAGTGTTTGACAGAGAATTGGCTCCTATCGGGCCCTTATAGTGGCATCTCTCTTCACATGGCTATTACCAGTTACCACTAGATGTCGAAAAACACATCAATTTTACAACATAAATTTCGCTACAGTTGGGCAAAATTGGCATTAAAAGGCCAACCCTTTTTTGGAAGGTAGACTATGGTTTGAAATTTTAATTAATAAAAAAAAACAAATCATAATAATAACATTTATTGTAACACAATCAAAAAAAAGATCAAAGCAACAGGAAAAAAACACGAAACAATAATTTATATAAAATGTATAAAAAGCGGAAACAGTACACTTGAATTTTAATTATCTCCCATAAATACATAATATATAAATAATATTTTCGCAAGTACTTACAGCGTTGCCAGATCTTAGGCAATGCCCAACAGTGAGTTGAAACTTTTATAGTTATGCTTCCACCACCAAAAATTATTATCTAATTTTCGAGATATGGCACTGTTTTTGCAATCGATGAGACTTTGGTTGCAGTTACGGTAAAGGGATCGTAGTAATATAATTAAGTTAGGTTAGATTAGTTTGTTTTTCTCATTCTTATTGAAACACAAAAACAGCATTTGTTTGGTAATTCATTTTACGGCTGCCTTGAGAGAAGTTGTTCCACTATATATTCAAATTCTTAAGGATTTAATGAAAAATAGTGTTTTACAAGTAACATTGTACGTAGTACAGTCCATGCACGTGATAATATAAATCATAAAACAAAGCACGTATACCTGGCAATTACTTTGCGTCCCCGCCCTCCTGTTATTATATCTATTAGATGTAGGGAGCGCTCTGATCGCGCGGGGAAACTTAATTACGATAGTGCGATGCGCTTCACCTTTGAACTCTTATAGCAGCATTCCGTTTGCCAGTGCTGCCACTTATTCCGAATTGGAGATAATGCACTTGCATACCACATGGGTCAACAAAATCATTGTTGTGGACTACTTATATGTACCAATCCATATACCAATTAATCAGCCTTGTTGAGTAGTTAGTGTAGTAAGGATATACAATTCATTAGGAATAACCAGGAACATAGAGGCAAAGGAAGCTGCCAGCTCGTTACGTAGTACCTCAGTAGAAGAGTTGGCATTTAATGACGCGATCCACATCTATGGTGATCGCATGATCACTGCTTGGCGCGATAGTTGGGCTTCCAATAATAGTACATGATATTATGCATATATACATAAGGACATGAATAGCTGGCCATTTTACATACGGAACCCCATGTGTAGAAGGAAGTCAATTGTTTTTTCAAGGCTTTGTTTCAATCATGGAATCTTTAAGTTACATCTTTTTCGAGAGAGGATTTTGGGGCTCAACAAGTAACAAATAATGGATTATTGAGTTAGTTTGATAGATTTTTCTTTTCTTCGTCCTGTTATTTGTTGATCGCGTGACATTATTAAGAAAGACCTATCTAATGGTTCATTTTTTTCGTTATGAATGAAGAGTAGGTACCTTTTTTGTTATTAAATAGGTAGGTGAAGTTTAGGGGCATTTTATGTAAGGGATGGTCCGCCCCTGGTTTCCAAGATGAGATTGAAATGTTGCTATAATTTCATATTTAATAATAATAATATAATAAAGGCCTTTTTTTTAATTTATTTGCCATCCAGTGCTGTCCATGTTTCATGAAAATTGGCTTCACCGTTTCAGAGCTATTACGAAAAACCCATCCTCAGACTGTAACTTTAAAGCCCAATAGTTTCGATACGAAGGGCCTTACGAAAAATTGTATAGAAAATTTTTGTTTTATTTTTGATCGCACTAACCGTCCTTGAAATTTTGCTCAATAATCCTGTGACATCCTGTACAGGGTGGCCCAAATTAGGCGTTTTCTTATGGGAACTCATGTTCCTTTCGAAGATAGAAAAAATTAACCAAGGTCCTCCGGGGTCAAATTTTATGAAAAGCTCACTCGTGCAAACTAAATTTGTCTATCTGTAATTTTGGTCGATTTCTTTTATGGCTTATAACTTTGTTGTTATTTGAGGTAATTGATTTCTGCAAAAACTTTCCCTTTTCAACGTAGAATAAGATGTAGTAACCTGTTTTATTACAGGACCATTCGTAGAGGTACTATAACGAAAATAACTGGTGATTTATAAACTTGACGTTTGCGTTTGCATCCACCGCTGCCGTTGTCGTTTGCCGTTACAGTTCTACATCGTGATTTATAAACTTTGCATTATTTTATTTACTTTCGGTTTTGGTTCTTATTATTTATTAATAATATATAATATCATAAATATAAACATGAATTATTTAATGAGGACAGGGAGCAAGTAACAATTGGGGTAATTAATAATTTTAATTTACGGGATCATATGATTTCTGTCAAATTGGGCACATGACAATTTATTGCGTTTCTATTGGTGGAAAACGGCAGTTTATAAATAAAAGTACGCAACTTACGTAAGGTGAAATCGGACGGTAGACGGCAGCGCAGAACGCAAACGCAAACGGAAAGTTTATAAATCACCAGTAAATTTAAACTTAATCGAAGTATGCAGCTGTCAAATCGGTTGAAAAGGTTGGTACGTCAAATTTATTTTGCAAAAAAGTGGTTTCATATATTTTGCGAGTTCGCTATTCATCTAAGATAAAATAAGTGGTAATAATTTAAAAATGTATCAAAATTATGGAAAATATGACATTTTAAAATGAGTTATTGAGTGTAATGAAAATATAGAAGCTGCGAAGAATCTTTACGAAAACCAATATCCAGAGAGAGTGCAGCCATTGAATTCGATGTTTCAAAGGTTAAAAAGTAATCTTATTAATTTGGTGCGTTTCGGAAACCACGGACTACTGGCAATAATATCGATAATCGGCAAGAACTTATGGAAATTACAGTTTTGTATGTATTTTTGTTGAGATGAAACTTTTATTTCGTCACTAAAATTGCAAGTTCACTTAAGAATGGACTATTTTTTCAAATGATCATAATTTAACACCAAATTCTTACATTTTTATTTATCCTTGGTACGAAATGACAATAAAGTGTTCTAATTCCTAAATAATGCGATGAATACCTCAAAATAATAATAATAATAAACGGACTTTATTTTCAACTCGGCGAAGATCAGCAAAGGCTGTTTGCTTAACCGAGCATATATACACGAATTAAATACAATAGGTACTTACACTACACTATCTAAATAAACAAATTTGAGTTCTAACAAAGAAAAAAAAAATATATATTAAAAGAAAACCAAAAAGAAAACGAAATATCATGACAACAATATATCATTAGCAATAATTTTCAATAATTTTCAACAACAATAATAATCAAACAAACATTCATGTAACACATAAATGCAAAAACAGGTAGGGTGAGACAGAGCATCAGCCATTGTTCAAAAGGTACTCTTTTGTCATTTATAGAGCAAGCATAACAAGAGCGGTATGTAATTTCGTTGTTAAAATACCAATCTGTTATCAATCATTCCAAATAAATCGAACCAATTGAAAACAATGTCGCAAGCTTTCACGATAAGAATAATAAGAGTACTTGCCGATATAGATAGAAACCGCCGCGACGGACGGACGGGATCGTAAGACTCAAACACAAAGTGTACATCCGTAGTAGACACTGGACTGTCCATTGTACATCAAGCATTTAACCGTTTAATTGTCAGTTGTAGCGGTCTGATCATCAATTAATTGTGAGTTCGATTGACGTCTCACTCGGATATTACAGTATGTTAGCAGAGATAAATACACTCATTTGATGATTGTTTATGACAATAAACAGTCGAGATCATAAAAAGGAAATGTTATTAACTGATCTTTACGTGGTTTGTGGGAAATAGTTTAGACTGTGCAGGAACGGACTTACTTGCATTGATCCCGTTTTGTGGTTTATTGAAAATCTGTTGGATAAATTAGGTGCTATTTTTGCAAAATAATATACAGTTACTTCATTTCGTGTCGGCACGTTTTTTGTTCATGTCTACAAATCAATTCGCCGCACTTATAGTTATAGTATAGTATATATAGCAGCGGGTCAGAAATGTAGCTGAGAATGCGACGAGTCGATGCCGTTTTCTGCGTCTACTGAACCTTCTTATCTATAGTTAATATTCGATGGTTATGCCTATAAACTGCTCTTTGATTTATAGTCAACAGAAAATCCACATGACATCATTTTGAGGAAATACAGAATGTTAAGGGATTATGAAATAAAAACACGTATAATGGAGCACCTCGGCACATTGACCGAGCAGTTAAAACATTATTAATTGTAGTTTTTTATTATCGTGCTACAAGCAGACATTTTTCAAATTAATGGTGTCCAAGATCGCCTGATCTTAATTGTGTTTAGAATTCGACCAAACATGCTGGAGGAGTTAAAAGAACATTGTTAGGGAGCAGTAATACAAGTAGTGCAATTCACCGAGAAATGTTGAATAGTCATGTATACAATTTTGAGAAACGATTGGTAACTTTGCAACACAAGAAAATGGAGGATATATGGAGCGAGTGGAGGGTACCAGATAGGAATAAACAATTCCAGATTCCATTTACTGTTTGTATTAATTTTATTTGATTAAAATTTGTAAATAAGTTGGAATATATTCCTTACTTTATGGTAACCTGAATCCTACTATTGAGTTTCTACATTTTCAATTTTCTAAATATTTTTTACTTTCCCGCTTAATTTTCATATATCAGTAGGGGTCAAGTGATACATCATTTTAAAGCATTTCTTTATCTGTTTCTGTTGGGTCATTGGTAGGGCGTTGAGTCCTAGCGCTGGCAAAACTTTTTTTTTGTGATTTTTGAATAAAGTAATTAGTTTGTTACGTTAGTTTAAATTATAATAATAATTATTATTAAAATTCTGTTTCGTTACGCAGGTCATATATTTTTGATTATATATTATAACTCTTCGGGAAAGTCTTGGGGTGACACAACCGATTTTTTATTATTTAGTTTTTCGTCGAATAGCTTAGTTATTATTATTAAAGACCAAACCGCTGACAACCGCATCAAACTGAATATTAACATGATGCTTCTCATATAAATATATTATACATGTAAAGAAAAATGAATCGAACAAGTGCGTATATCAACAGGTTATTAATGGTTGCAGTGCAACACTTGGTAGAAAAAAGATTCATATTATATATAATATACCTACATTTCGCACGTTAACATTTATTTAACTTTCATGTGCAATTCGAGTTGCTTATTTAACAATTATTCAGCATTAATGTAATTATGGATGGCATTTATTAAATTCTCCTGTACATGCTTGAATGAGTAATTTAGAAAAAAATTATATACTTATGAAATATCAGTATATGTTGCATTTTCTTTCCTATTTAATATACGGCATATTCATTTATAATATCTATGTGGAAGAAATATTCGCATCGTAACTCAAACTGAAAATATTATAGTGATTTCTATAATTTATTTCATTCAGATAAAGTAGGTTTTAGTTTGATAATGATACGCACACAAGTTTATTATGGTTTAGTTGAGCAAATTACACTAAGTGTTAATAATTTGGCACGCATAATTAATTGGGGGGGGGGGGGGGGGGGGTAAAAATAGATTTCCAGAAAAGAAGGGAATTCAAAAGACCTGACGCGAAAAATTGGTGTTTTTGGTTTCTGTAGTAAATTTATGTCAAAATTCACCCTTATTTACAAATATTTATTGGGGTAGGTTGTGAAAAAATAAGGGTATAAGTTCATGTAAAGAGCTACGAGCCCTTAAAGACTAGACCTGAAATTCAGTTCTTTAATGATAATTTTTGAACCACCTCGTATAAATTAATGCAATTTTAGTATAATTTACGTTAGATAGGGACTCGGCGAGTAACCCTATTTAAAACAATGGCATTTCCTTAAGGCCGCAGGGGCATACTGATGTAGGGATTGTTAACCCCTTTTTTTTTTAATGCGACTTGCTACGAGATTTTAAATAGCTTAAATATTTTCCTATAAAAATGGTACTCTTGTTCGATATCGATAAAATAAACCGGTACTTTTTAATTCAAATGTATGACGTGTCGTATTTTATAAATTGATTTTGTATATTTGTTCAACATGGCCACCTTCTGATCTTATGCATAGCTCTGTGAATTGAAGATTGTTGGACCCTCCACAGTGCTGCAACATTGTTCTTTATTTCACGACAATGAAAATTAATCCTTTCTAATAAGTTTTCCCTAGTGTCAACCGGTGTGGAATAGACTAATGATTTCAAATGTCCCCACAAGAAAATACTAAGGGATTAAGGTCCGGTGATCGAGGAGGCCAAGCAACTCGTCCTCCTCTTCCTATCCAACGTTTTTCAAAAGTCACATTTAAATTTTCTCGCACTGCTAGGGTAAAATGGTGTGGGCTCCATCATCCAAATAAGTTCTCCGTTTAACCTCTTTGGCAAAACAAATGGTCCAAAGAAATCCCCTCCAATAATCCCGGCTCACACGTTAATGGGATCAAATTAGTGCTGATAATGCAAATTATGAGAGTTTATGATGCCATTTTTGGAAAATCCGGCTTAAAAAACCGAATTTCAGGTCTAGTCTTTTAGGGCTCATAGCTCTGCAGCGAAAGCCGATTCGACAAAACTTTATATGAACTTATGCCTTTCTTTTTTCACAACCTACCCCAATCCAAGAGATTACCCGCACATGAATGGGACACCCTGTATAATTAACTAATAATAAAAAAGAGTTCAATTTATTACCACGATTTTTTCTCAGCTTTCTGGTTAAATTACAAGGCCTGTGTTTGTATTATAATGAAAAAGAAGACGAAGAAGAAGTCTGTAAAGGAAATATAATTTAATAAACAATAATTTGAAAAACGGTAGACACAACTAGCATTTACTGAAGAAGTCCGGAGCGGCAATCATTAAATGTAGAAAGGACGGTAGAAAAACAACTCTCTTGTGCTGGTTCTTTTTCGAAAGCAATTAATATTCGTTCTCCGAAAATAACAGGCCTGCCAGTCAAAGGCGTGGAACCGCAGAAGAGAAAAATATGTGTTTAACTATATAATATGAATTGATGCAATAGATTTAATATGTAGGTAGTATATTTTTATTTAATTAAGGAAAATTTTATTGGAATTAGTGCGATAATTTTTACTAAATATAGTAACCAACCAAATTGCTTAATTTTAAGTCATGTGTCAAATTTCATCCAATCACCTCTGGATTACAGCGATAATACGCTACATGTGGTGTTTTCAGTTTGGTGTTTTTTTTTATTAAAAATTAATTAAACGTCAAACTGACAACTGGTTTAAAAATGTCGCGAAGATTTGGTATTGCATCTAACGATGCAATTAATGATATTATATCTAATAATATACCAAAAAAAAAAATACAATCAAATCAAAAAAATATGTATGGAAAATATTTCTCGAGTTTTGTGCGACCAGAGAATACGAACTGAATGCTGAAACGAGTTTGCATAATTTGACTAATACCTATATTGAAAGATTATGCGGTAAATATGAGAAAAGCTGACGAAACTGAATATAAAGAAGCAACTGTAAAAACAATTTGGAATACTACGAGTAGGCTACTCCAGGAAAAATACTTCAATGACTTCAAAATTGTATTCGACCCGTTTACCAGTGTGATATTCAAAAATGCGCGAGATGCAAGAAATGCAAAACGTAAAAGATTACAGCAGGATCCAAACAAACGAAAATGCAGTTCATCAAATTTGAGTTCAAGTGATTTGGCTAGAATCATTGGATTATGGGATGAATGTACACCAGAATGTTTACAAAAATTTTTTTTACCATATTGTAGCTGTTGAGTTAGCTTGGCGAGGTGGTGAACCAGCTGATTGCCTTATAGATTATTTCACGATTGAGAAAAATAATGATGGAACGCCAACCAACCGAATTGAATACAATCCAATATTCAGTAAAACATGCCAAGGAGGATCGAAAAGTTGTACAAATAGTAAGTGGCTTGTTCCAAATATTGCAAACGAAAGTGCATACCCTGTTCGGTTATTCCATAAATTATTGTCCAAAAGTGGGAAAATATAACTTCCAGTCTCCTATTCTTGAGACCAAATCGTTTCTGGAAATCCGAAAGTGACACATGGTTTGACAATTAATATGTGGACCAAATCATGCGCGCAACCTATTGATTTGAACACTAAGTGTAAAAAAATATCCAATCATTCGAACAGATCAACTGCAGTTAGCCATTTGGCAAATAAAGGAATTCCTGAACAGCAATTAATAAAAATAACAGGACATAGCAGCTGTAATTCAATTAAACCGTACTTGAATATTAACCAAGAACGCCATGGTGAAATAATCAACACCATGCGAGGAATTTGTTCGACAGTGGAAATTAACAATCCGTCAACTTCAGCAAACTCTTCTTCCAATTTAACATTTACCAATTGTACTTTTGAAAATTATTAAACGTCAGATTGACAATCAAATTTTTGATATCTACAAAGTAAAAAATTATCGAATACTCCTCGGGCCTTGATAAATACTCAAAATTTTGTCATAGAGAATCCTTCAAGCGAGTTGCTCAAGGATAATAGCCTGCGGCCTTGGGCCTATTACACGCTTTCGGCATTCTCTATGACAAAATTATCTCGGTATTATCAAGACCCTAGGGGTATTACTACTGAAAAGCAGAAATATGCTCAAATATTGATGTAATTTAATTTTAGCAAATTAGGATTATTTTAAAGCTAGATTGATTTGAGGACAAGTTTGTATTTTTCTTTTAATAACGTTTACAGGATAAAAAAACTTGAATTTAGTTGCACATATTATTCCCTTTTATATTTTTTAGTTTTTACTATTTAACCGTACGCCAATGGTTCCGCCCAATCACAATTTCAGATTAGATTAAGCTGTCATTTCCTACAATAGGTACTACAATATGTAGATATGCATTGTCTTAACTGGTAACCTTTCTTTGCAGACATTGATGAATGCGCTTCCGCTCCATGCCAGAACGCTGGTACTTGCGTCGATTTGGAGGACGCGTTTAGGTGTGATTGCCCGTATGCTTGGGAGGGAGATTTGTGCCAATTCGGTAAGATATTTGTTTGATTTTTCATACATTAGTCTTTTTAAGTCTCATAGCCAACAATGTCTACCAGTGGCGGCGATTACGCCCGTGCATACTCCGATTGGAGGTAATTTTTACAGAAAAATTGGGATTTTTATGTCTGCGCACAGGAATTTCGGCACTGTGATACGTAAAGTCAATAGTGTGTTACATTTTTAGAGAATCATTGAGAAATAAATATTCTTTACTTTTTCTTGTTACAAATTGCTTAATATATCTTACGGTAAATTATTCATTGCAATACATTAATCAAAGCATGTTTCTCATCTGGATTTAGAGTTTTCGGTTCATTGATGCACCGAAAGCTTAGATGATCGACCACCGTAATTCTGTGAAAAAAACCAGCGAATATACCCGGGCGAGGGCATATTAACTCACCTCAGGGTTGACGTACCGTTGTATATACATGTTCGTAACTCTGAAGCTTTGCTGCCTTCAACCCCCAGAGTGAACGCTCAACACAAAGTTGTTATTTAGAAATACCACAATAGAGCTCATTTTGACTTATAGCATGATGCTTTTGATCCTTTTTATCCGACGCATGAGGTCGTTCCTTCCCAATTGAATATTTTGGGACGACCTCATCTGGAATAGTTTGAATGGCGTAGGGCGATATTGTCTAGTTTCACCAGGTCCTTTGTTGGAGTTGCAAAAAACCTCTTAGTTTCATTTTTTACCTTAATAAACTAGGATGGTTAATAATAATAAATAAATAAATCATTTAAATTCATAAGTGACACATTTCTAGATGGAATTGCTCTTTTCTTTATACGTAAACTATATTTTTGTTGTTATTTCTAGATGCTGATGAGTGTGCGACAAAGAATCCCTGCATAAATGCGATGTCTTGTACAAATTTAGTGGGTGATTACCATTGTAAATGTCGTGTGGGCTGGATGGGAAAAAATTGCGACCAAAATATCAACGATTGCGTGGGGCAGTGCCAACATGGTGCCACTTGTATCGATCTGGTTAATGATTATCACTGCGCATGTCAACCTGGATATACAGGTATTGTACAAGTTTAGCTTATTTTGTTAAATGATTTATTGATGTTAAAGTTTTTTTTGTAAATAACGGTTTATAATACGAATTTCTAGAAGTGTTTCTTATGGAACTTTGCAGGCATCAAATACTTCAAAGGCATGCAAATAAGATTAGATTACATATAATAATAATAATAATAATAATAATAATAAATGTCTTTATTCATGGGCGAGTTTCAGTACTGTAATATTCAAGGAATATAACAGTCTGCTCAGCTAACCCAAAATGCATTCATACAGTAGCTTACATGACATATAACACATTCATTAAACCATTCTAAAATTATACGTAAATACATAATAATACAACAAACAGCATAATCAAAAATTGTATATAAAGGAAAAACATAGTATAACATAGAATATACGTAGATTGGCGCTTATATCAAGAGAACACAAAAAAAAAATTAACAATTTATTAGTACAATTCGATCGAAGCTTAGTTAACACTTGAACCAGCGCCATACATGTACATGTACCAAAATCAGTAAAAAAGGAAAAATCATGAGCCTGAGTCACTGCACCAGCATACAAAGGACCGGAAGCTAACCGAGCTGACCATTAAACAACATATCCCTCATGCATGTTTTAAAGCGAGATTTAGACAGCGATTTCAATTTAGCTGGCAGTCCATTTATACACTTTGTTATGGCATAAGAAAAGGATCTCTTAAATAGTTCGGTGGAGTGAGCCGGAGGTGTTAGCGTGTTTTTATGGCGTATATTAATATTATGTATATCCGTTCTAAAACGGATTTTCTCGTATAGATACGGTGGAGATTTGTCGCACAGTACGTTATAGAACCGACAGGCAGTATGGAGATATCTCCGTTGTTCCATGTTTAACCAACCCACTAGTCGAAGAGTATGGCTAATCCTTTCAGTTCTTCTAATTCCGAAGATCAGGCGTAAACATGCATTCTGTAGCTTTTGAATGCGCGTTTTCATGGCATAAGTGAGGCATGGCGAATATATGACGTCGCAATAGTTCAAGTGCGATAATACCATAGCCTCACAGAGCTTTTCCTTCAGTGACCTAGTCAATATATGGCGGTGCTGGAAAATTAATTTTAAATTGATGAAACCCATTTGAATTGATCGAGTTATATGATTGCCAAATCTGAAGTCCACATCGATGGTGAGCCCAAGACTCTTAACCGAGGATTTAAAATGAATAGTTGATGACTCCATCGTAATGGAGTCCTGATGGCTTTCCAAAAAACGCAGTCTATCGTTCTTTGCCCCGAACAGAACTGCTACCGTTTTATCCGGGTTGAGCTTAAGACAGTGATCCCTTGAGTAACAAGACAACGCGTGCAAATCGGCATTAATTGCAGCAACCGCTCCCACAGTATCACCAGGGTGAAAGGAGAGGCACAGCTGCGTATCATCCGCATAATAATGCTGATCACAAGACACAAATGCAGCTGGAAAGTTGGATGTGTATAAGGTAAATAAAAGCGGAGATAGTGCTGAACCTTGTGGAACACCTCCAGTATTTGCTCTGTAGTTCGATCTATTGCCTCCCAGATCCACTGCTTGATGTCGCTTAGCCATGTAATTTGCCATAAGTTCCAAGGCACTTCGAGATAAACCAACATAATGAAGAATCGACCTTAACATGCGGTGGTTCACCGTGTCGAATGCCCTTGAAAAATCCAACAAAATTAGTACAGTCAACTTCCTTTCATCGGTCGCACTTAGAATATCATCGGTCAGGTTGAGAAGGGCGGAAACACAATCGTGGCGCGCCCTAAAGCCAGATTGAAGAATGGGTATCACGGAGTATTTTGAAAAATATACACGGAGTTGCTGCTCCATGACCTTCTCCAAAATCTTTGAAAAGGCCGGCAGAATACTTATAGGTCTCAAATTGTCAAGCGTTTTTGTAGATGACTTCTTAGGCAGTGGTAGAACGACGGCATTCTTCCAGGAGTCTGGAAAGACTGAATGTGAAAGACACACATTCATTATATGGGTTATATATGGCAGTAGAAATGGAACACATAGACGAATAGTATCGATGTTAATTCCATCGGAACCCACAGCCTTTGTTTTAATACTCGCAATAACTCTTAGAACATCCGTTTCAGTAACGGGTGAAAATTCGAATTGGGACATATTATCGAACCTTGTACGACTCTGATAGAATGAAATCATTTCCTCATTAGGATCCAGATGAGAAATACAATTTATGAAATGATCATTAATTATTTCAGGTTTATTTAGATGAGGTGGCAAATTCAGTGATTTAGTTTTCGGATTGATATTTAACTTCTTTAGTGACTTCCAGGCATTTTTCTGATCGTGAACGTTAATGTTTCTGAAATAGGATTTTTTTTCACGTCGAAGGGCAGCTGTGAACATGTTCCTCAGGATCTTATAATGCTGCCTATCATTCTCGTCCCGATTCCGTTTAAATTTTGTGTAGTACCCAGAATATTGTTCAATAGCCGCAGCATGAACACATTGAAAGAAGTAAAGAGAAGATACATGCAAACTAGGCATTTATCGTTCACGATTTCCTGAAAAAGTGGACATAATTAATGACACTCCCCATTTCACTTGGCCCGACAGATATTCCTTTTCACTGCTGTTTAATAACAGTAATATAATCCACACCGTACATGTAAGCGATGGGAGAGTATCTGAGTTTTATTTAAATCAACTCGTGACAATATTACTTTTAACGCAGAACGTTTAAAAACTGTTATTAAAACTAATTTTATCCAAACGAAACTTTAGTACCTACATGAACGTTTTTGTTAAAATAAATGGTGATATTATCAGAGTTTCTTGTGATTTAATATTGGAGCATCTAGGGAAATATAATAGTAGTTTAACCTTCCTGTAGTGGCGTGCACAAATCTAACATTACTAGTGGCGTCGGTCTCACAGACCGACAATTTGTTTTTCGGGTAAAACCAAATACTTATGACTTTATATGTGAATAGTTCACTTGGGAACAATAAAAACCATGTTCTATCTGATAAATCATTAGTATTTACTTTATTATTTTTTCTCGAAGCTGCAATATACAGCAACCTAAGTAATGCTTTTATTTCTGCGGCGTTAGTTGGCTTACAGTTTCGTTCTCTAGTATAATGATTTTTACTGCTTTCTATATGTCAATAATATTTTTATTGAATAATAGTTCCCATATCTCTTTTGTTTTTTTATATTTCTAAAATCTCTCTTCACACCGGGCAATTGCTTTATCAAATTAATTGATTTTCTCCTTACATTGCTTCTTTCTGTAATATGCTTTCTCCACTTAGTAACTCCATCCTTTCCAAGAAAATAAGGCCCTTCGTTTTCAATTTCCTCATCACTTTCTATGTCTTGCTCACTTTCGCTATCTTCTTCCCTTGTTTCTAAAATGTCTTGACTTTCTTCCACTGCGTCGTCGTATTCTGAAGCCGTTTCATCTTCTTCCAGTAATTTTAGCAATTGTACTTGTTCCCGCTCGTAATCTCCCATAGCCATAACTAATTAATACTATACTATAGCAAACAAAACGTATGATAACATGTGAAATAACTTACCGCGCAGTTTGCTATTGACACGCTGGACGCTCCTCTCACTCCCTACTCCAAATAATACGTAGTTACAACTATAGCCGGTCTGTGAGACCGCACGCCACTACAGAAAGGTTAATGAGATTTTAAATTATTGTTCTTGCGCTTTCTTTCATACTTAGCATGCTCAAATCGATGCTGCCCATGAAGAACACCCCCAGCATATCGAGTATGGTACTCTTGTAATATTATGAGAATTTTTAATGATATTTCCGAATGAAACTTTAGAGTTTAATACTAAAGGGTTTTCCAATAAGAGGTGTTATTTTGAATACCCCGTTATTTCGGTATATGTCGCTTTTGGAGCTGTCATTTTTTGACATTTGACAAGTAGAAACTACGTCATTAATGAAAATGGAACGATACACGCTTCAACAACGCATTGAAATTATTAAACTTCATGATAAAAATGGGGAAAATTTGGCAAACACGGTTCGTAAAACTCGAACATTTTTGGTGGAAAATTTCGAGCTGTTGGGACAAGTTAGTGATATGAAGAATAAAACCCGTGCACGTCGTTCAAGAGCAGCCGAGAATATTGCTGATGTAGCCGAAAGTGTTGAAGAAAACTCAGGTTTGTTCATTCCTCGTCGTTCTTTGGAATTAGGCCTTCCAAAAACGTCATTAAACCGTATTTTGCATAAAGATTTGGGTCTTAAGGCTTATAAAGTTCAGTTAACACAAGAACTCAAGCCGGTAGATCATCAACAACGTCGTGTTTTTGCCGATTGGGTCCTTGAAATGCATGAAAATGATCCGGAATTCCATCGAAAAATCATCTTGAGTGATGAGGCCCATTTCTACCTCGATGGCTTCGTCATCAAGCAAAATTGTCGCATCTGGGGCCGACCGAGATAGAAGCGTACAATTTACGAGGGCCATCAAGTTTTTGAAGAGCAGCGTCGACGAAATGAGGATGCGAAGAGGCAGCATCGAAAGGAGAGTGAAAGCATCGATAGGGCAGCCGTTAAATGGTGGTGATTGGGTGTGTGAGTTTTGTGACAGAATTTGGGGCTCGACGATCGGTCTGTTTAGCCATCTTAGGGTTCACAACAGAAATCCTTGAGTTGCTGTCTTCTGCTGTCTTCGTTTCGTCAGTGTTCTAATGACATGAGCTCAAAAATAACTTGGGAGTTGACGAAATGGCTAAGAACAACAGAGCCTCTCTTCGAGAAACTGAACAGTGGGGGCGACAACCCCTTTGTAGGGCCTATACAGTTTTAGGGAAGAACACTTCCTGGCTTGAGACACTTTGATACACTAATTGGAAATTTCAATCACGCTAGGGCGAAAGGGATATTGTCAGGGCTTCTTACGGTATAAGACTGGGAAGGAGAAGAAACTGTATGCCGGGAAGAGGCTCTAAAATGCTTGAGCGATGAAGTCATACAAGACGGAAAGGTACCATTGCTGAAATCAACCAAGTTAATGGAGTTCATCAGAGCTTTGGAACTAGATGGAAAGAGGAAGACCTCAAGACATCAGATACCACTAAATTATTTATATCGTTTTAATTTCCAAACATACTACATGGACGGAATGAGATTCTTATAAACCATATTTTTAAAAAGTATAAAATATTCATAGAAAATTGTTCAAGCATATAAAATATTATCATTTTGCTTACTGAACTGATTCAGCGTTCTTATTTCGATTTGGGTTTTCCAATTAAATTTTTAAATTTCAGTGTGTGCCGAGAAGAAAATAAAAATGATTGTGGGAAATAATTCGTAACGATAAATTGAATGTATTGTCCAGTTTAATGATGTAGGTAGAGTGTATTTTTTTATTTAAATTTTTGTAATGGAACATCACAATTATTGTATGGAATCCAACTCGTTTCAGAGCGTTTTTTTTTTATTTTATATTGACTCCGTGAAAATTGCGTCAAGATCGTTTTTGCTACATTCTTTAATGTCACAATGAAAACATATTCTTTGAGATTGATTGTTATGCTTTGATATAAAAATCCCGATATACTTACATGACTGTTGGATCAATAATTATTACAAGTGTTAACAATTTGAATTTCCGGTTTGAATAATTACACAGGCCAACACACATTTTGGTGCCTGCGATTTTTTAACTGTTCCTGAGTAATTTTTGGATGCAGAATGTAAAAAGGTTCTCAGATTTTGTCTATCAGATCTAGTTTTTGAGATTTTTTAAAAAATTGTGTATATAATTTACGTTATAACTGTTATAATATATAATATTACTATTGACAGTTAAAAAAAACAAAGACACATGGATTTAAGTATTTATTGCAAAAACTTAATTTACATAATTACATTAGTCACTAATCACATAAAAATTTTCTTTTATACGATTTTCTAGAATGGAGTTTACTAGGGCAGTCTCGCTGAAGGCTCCAGCAGTAGTCCGCCATCATGTGGCTATCCCATCGTCCTTGATAACGATCTTCCATAGTTTTAATATCCTGGTGGAATCTTTCCCCCTGTTCTTCACTACAATCACCTAAGTTTTCTGGAAAACGATCTAGGTGGCTGTGGAGGTAGTGAACTTTTATACTCATGTTACAGCCGAGAATATTAAAATTTGAAAGCATAGTTTCCACTAATTCTACGTAATTGTCTGCTTTATGATTGCCAAGAAAATTTTGTACTACTTGAACAAATGAACTCCAAGCGTTAGATTCAGTCTCGTTCATTGATGTGGTGAATTGTGGATCTTTAACAAGTTGCCTTATTTGAGGACCATCAAATATACCAGCTTTTAGTTTTTCCGTGCTAATGCCAGGAAATTTACGTGACAAATACCCAAAACAATTTCCATCTCGATTTAAGGCCTTCACAAATTGCTTCATTAGGCCTAGCTTGATATGCAAGGGCGGAAGTAAGATTTTTTCTCTTGAAACCAAAGGTTCGTTGATCACGTTTTGTATTCCTTGAATCATGACATCTCTTGAAGGCCAATTTTTGTTAACCCAGTGCTCATTTTTAGCTCTGCTGTCCCAAAGGCACAAAAAACAAGGATATTTTGTATAACCACTCTGCTGTCCAAGGAGGAAGTTAATCATTTTTAAATCAACACAAATTGACCACTGATGTTCTTCGTATTTAATTTTTCTCAAAACTAATGCTATTGTTTCATATTCTTCCTTCATGGTAGTAGAATGACCAATAGGAATTGAGCCATATTTGTTACCGTTATGTAAAAGAACACATTTTAAACTACGTTTTGAACTGTCAATAAAAAGGCGCCAATCATCTGGAGTGTATTCAGGCAAACCCATTTTTTCTAAGAGCCCTTTTATATTGTTACAGAATACCAAGTCATTTTCCTGAGTGAAAAAAGGCAGCAGATCCTTATCTCTTTTACGATAAAATGTAATATTAGTACCTCGACAAAGTAGATTTTTTTCTTTTAATCTGGATGCAAGTAATTCAGCGGATTCCTTTGAGAGATTCAGGTCTCTTATAAGATCGTTTAGTTCTTCTTGATTGAAACACTGCGGAGTTGCTAAATCTGCTTCAAAATCGCTGTCGTTTTCTGATTGAATTCTTTTAACTTCGTCAGACGTTGATGTTTCTGTATCATCTTCTGTCAGTTTGGGTAGACTGCTGAATGATGGAACGGGTATTTCTTCCGAATGCACTACAGGCCTTCTTGCAGAATCTAGATCAGGATATGTCCATTTGTGTCTATTGTTTCTATTTATGCCTTTAATATTAACGAGACAAAAATAGCAGTCGTCATGATGGTTCCGCGGTTCTCTCCAAACCATTGGTACACCAAACTTTAGGCACTTCCTCTTTCCAGTTGTCCACTGTCGCAAATGTTCAACACATGTTTTACATATGAAATGTGGGGCCCAAGATTTATCTTGATCTCCTAAATGAACGCCAAAATAGGCAAGATAAGCTCTTTTCACAAAGTCAGAAATCCTTTTTCTGCTCTCTTTCAAAGTGTATTCACCACACACATAACAAAAAACATCGGGATGATTTACACAGGTACGTCTGCTTGTGGATGCCATTGTTTCAGTTTAGTGTCTTGATACTACAAAACGACCAAAATTTACACAAAATGATAGCACAACTTTACTTGGGAAAACTCAGTAATATACTAAATCAAGTACAGCCAAGCAGGTATAGAAGGATCGGGTCATAGGCAATTACAGGTATAAAAGTAAGTAAGAGCATTGTATTGAGTAGTTCCTAGTATAGGAACATTGGGTCAGGGACAATTCCAGGTATCCATTTGGCTAATTAGATTCTGGGAAATTCCTATTTTGACGATTAAGTACATATTTATCTCTTTATTTGTTGTCCTTTATCAGAAAAAAATATATCATTTAACCTGTAACGTGTATCTCAAAAACTAGAGCTGATAGAAAAAATCTGGTGGCATTTTTGGAATCAGCACATTAAAAACATCTAAAATCAGATGTTAGATTTCTGGCACCAAATTTTTTTTTTCATTTTGTTGGCCTGTGTTATTAATAGTTACCTTTTTGTTAGGTTATGTTTATGTCATGTTGGTTAACGTTAATTTGTTACTTTATTCTCAACAATATTATGTACCTTAAGCAAAAACAATATAACTTTCTTAATGCAGACATTTTTCTACATTTTCTTATTTCAACTGAGATCTAATCTGTTATGTATTTTTTTCAGGTCGAGACTGTCATAATGATATAGACGATTGTGCATCCAGCCCATGCAAAAATGGTGGGGAATGCGTAGATCAAATTAACGGATATAGATGTATATGTCCTGTGGGAATCACCGGCCACGAATGCGAGGTAGGAACATTATATTAAATACAAAAAATCATCATCACGATTTGGTAGAAAAGATGCGCACTTACAAACAAATAAGTACCTAATCGCCCACAGCCCACTTCATACAACACCTTTTATCTGTTGGTGTTATTCTTTTGTTTTCGCAAGCGCAAAACGGCTTCCGTATACGCTGTTTGCAACCAGCAAATCGCAGGTGCAAATAAAAGAGATATGCACACGCCCCCGCTTGTTTTCGTGTCCGACATTCAATTATCTAGTTAAGTGTCGCCAAAGGCAACTTGACTGTTTTGCGATGTAATGTGCATTAACGACTAAATATGGTGGTTGGTTTTGTTTTTTTTTTGTCGAAGCCGTTGGGGAAATAATCAAAACACGCACGATGCTTCTTGTACTTTTATTTCATGGTCTTTTTAGTTGTATATTTTTCTCATATATAATTATGATAATTTGAACATTTAAATATTTAAGTTTGAAGTTTTCAAGCGCTGCGTTGATGAAGCAATTTGTTAAAATATTGTTTTCAAAAAGCTCATTTGCCTTAATTTTGGTTCACATGGTGTAAATGTTATTTACAACTTAATATAAACTGTTAATAACTTCATAGGCGTTATCCTTCTGCAAACTCAGATTAGCTGGCCTGATGATACATAATCACCTACCGCTCACCTCACTTGCATTTTTTTATAAAAGAACAACAAACTGTCAAAATTATCACTTTACAACATTTTGAGGTTAATTGTTAATGAATCAATGAAATTTGGCGCCTAATAAAATATGAATCTGGTGTTATCAAAGAAATATGGGATACCTTGTCATTAGAACTTGCAAAGAATTAAAGTAATCGTTCCAATTCAGACACATGTGCTAATAAATAATTTTCCAAACTTCTCCAAACATTATAATACTGGTGAGTACTTGTGTCCATAAGTCCATAAGAAATTTAATTGAATAGCGAGCTGGCAAATCGGTTTCTGGCAAAATATGGACTTTCCTAAGGATATGTTTTCCTCTTGTTCTTCTGGATTCTTAGGGACGTTTCTCATGTCTTCAAAGAGACGATCTATATCGCCATGAATTGATCCTGCTATCTTGCGTTGTGAGTTTAGTTTCTGATCACCCAGTATAGACATGATATGTTGGCTTAAGTTCAGATTTCAAGCCAATACACTTCATTTATTTTTAGTGGGTCGTCAAGTACTTAATGACTTGTATGAGTACTTAATCTTTTCTTGCTGTATATGAAAAATGTTATGGTATAGAAAGTAAAAAATGAAGCCATTAGTAATTTGTTTGTATATGGTTCAAGTAACAATACTAAACAAAAACCGGGTAGCCTTTTAATAAGTTATAGTTTCCATTGCGTTTTTTGTGTTTATGTAACTTTAATACGAAATCACATCAATATCTATGTTGTCAAGACAAGTGGTTTATATCGTGGGTGTAGACAAGAGGTATGAATAATTCATGTATAAAGTGAATTAAATTAATTTTTTGCCGATGTAGATCTCAGCGGAAAATCAGTGACACATTTTACAAATATCGCAGTATTTCTTAGTAGAGTCGGATAATCGTTTACAGTTATTTACGAGTATTTAAATTCAAGAAATACTAAATATATTAATTTGATTACCATACTTTTTGTTTAAGTATTTTAATAAAATACTTTTACTTTCATAGAGGACGTTTTTAAAAAAAAAAATACCTATTATGATGTCCTTCTTATAAGAAATGACCTTTGCTGTAAATGTTTTTCATGGAATAACCTAAGCTCCCTTTTTTAGTTGAAATTTCGTTGCAAATAGGACTAAAATAAAACAGTAACTAGCTTTAAGCTATGACAAATTGTGTGTTGTTAGTGTTCATGTAGCTTTGATTAATTTAAATGTTTTTTTTTTTACAGAATGATTTCGATCACTGCAATCCGGATCCATGTCAGAATGGCGCTCCCTGTTTTAAAGCGCAAGCAGATTACTACTGTCACTGTCCGGAAGGTTGGCAAGGAAAGAATTGTAGCCAGCCGAAATTGACATGCGATAATCCACCATGTGACAACGGTACGTCGTCTTATTCTCTTTTGTTCCTATTTTTATTTATTTTGATAATTTGAATACGATATAGAAGGAAACAAATCATATTTCAGCATAATTTAACAAATTTACAATCTGTTGAAGTTATTTTTCATAATTTAACTAAGAATTCTTCTACTAAAAATTGGTGAAAGAAGTTTACATTTCTACTATCTCAAACTAATCTATTTTAGTCTCATACTGGCAGGCAGGCTAAGTTTGGAACATGTTTTTATATATTCTAATAATTAAAAATGTCGGCTAATTTCTTCTTTTTCTCACATAGTTAAAACGCTGGGAAATATTCATGTTTGTTATCAAAAACACTGTTTGGTACACCCAGTACCAGCAGCACATGAATCTCCCGGGTCGACTTCGCCGGTTGACAGGTAATTTCAAGACACCTAAAGTGGGGAGTCGGGCTCCATGGGGGTCTGTGCGCGGCACCCCACAGCGTCAGAAATGGAGCTGGTCCGGTCGCTGGAAGTATTACTATGCCGTCGTCATCCGTTATTTGTCTGTTGATAGGGTTATATCCATATACTGCGTTTAATTGACACTGTAACATTAAATAAAAAGAACTTGTGTGCCCGAAATTTGAACACGGTTGGCTGGTGATGCAGCATTTGTAAAACAAAAAATTGTTTTAGCTGATTGGAATTATAGCATCGATAAAAATGTCATATGAAAGAATTTTAGTATCCGACAGACATATAAGTACTAGTTTTGGTTTTTATTTATTTATTTTAATACAAGTACTTACGTATTATAAGATCAATTCTAAAGGCTTGATTCAAAGGTTAATAATTGGTTACATAGGTTTTCCATTGGGCATTCCATTCCGTTTAATGTTATACTTTTATATTTATTGTTTTCACAATTTTACACTTTTGAGAAGAGATTATTCTTGGCTCACTAAACGTTATAATTTACAACTATTCTTTAATATATTAAATAAGACATATACTTAATTTGTTTGTACTATTCCGCATTCCACAGATATAAATCTATAAAAATTGCTTTAGGATATATGTCACAACCATAGAATCTCAAAAAATATATCGACTCTCTTAAGAATCAATGTGCAAGTCACTTTGTCGTACATATAACTAATAATAATATAACATAACATTCGATGAAAGATATCAAAACAATTATTAACCATTATGACTTCTTCTCATACATATGCTAGTAGGTATAAATTATTGGGTCAGATAACTTAGAACTTATTAAAGTTACCTGTCATTCAACTTTTAGGGTCAAATCCATTGCCAATAACATATTTCATCAGTGGTTTTATAAAGTCTAAAATGTATTGATGATTTTAAACAAACTGAAAGATTTTCATGCAATTCCCGGGTCCGATCTTGAAATTAACAAATAAGAGTCATGTATAACCTACATATTTGTATATATACCATTGTAAGTTATTAAGTACCTACTTAACTCTATTCATAAGGATTTAGAAATTTAATTACCAAGTATTTAACTTCTCTATCAATAGTTAATGGGAAATTTGGTTATCAGGTTCACGCAATACATAAGTACCGATTTCTCCAAAACCTTCTATAGTGGCGTCTCATTGCGTTAGTTGGGAAGCGACTTGAACAGACTTAATGAATTGCACTCTAGGCCTAGAGTGATTACTTCTGGGATTCCGTAAGGATTCCACTTGGGCCCTATATTTTTAATATATTAATCAATGATATAAAACAGTGACTGTTACACAGTGAGTTCAAATATTCTGCAAATGATCCTAAGCGTTATAGTTGATTTGAGTGCTCCACTGATTTGTTACCTATTACAGGGAGATCTTTGGTATACTGGTGTGAAATGGATTTAAACGTACCAAAATGTTTATCTCTAAACGCCAACTACTATATCACTAGAGCCTCTTTTACACAACTATTTCATCGCTGAGTCGGTTATGGAGTACAACTCGATTTCTAGGTTTCCTTGAGTTGTATTGATCATATAGAACGATCAACATCAACGCCTTTAAAATATTGGGCTTCATCAGATGCGGCTCTGTAGATTTTAACAATAGAAATAGATTTACACAGTATTTGTGAGACTACATTCAAAGTATACTTCTGCGGTGTAGAAACCCTTAGATGTTTTGACTAGAACATCGATTTGTTGTCTGCATTGGGACAGTTTTTAAATCGCCTGAGAAGTGACAGTATTTTAGTGTGATTTTGGGTCTCGAACCTTGCTTGTGGTGAACCGATTTGCATGTCGTTATATATAAATAGGTTTTATTATCTTTTTCTAGTATTATTTTTCTAATATTGAATTTATTTCTTGTTTTTAGATTTGGATAGCTGTGTAGTGGTTTCAGTAGGAGGAAGTAGGAGTTCTGCACCTAGCCTTTGTGGAGAACATGGACATTGCGTCAATCAACCTGGTATCGGTTATAAATGTCAATGTCAACCTGGTTACACAGGGAAATACTGTCATGAAAGTAGGTATCAATAAAATTTCATTTATTAACAATCTAGTAGGTAGTCATCAAAAATTCTAATTATTCTTATTATTTTTCAGACATCAATGATTGCAAAGTCAATCCTTGTGAAAATGGTGGTACCTGCGTGGATAAAGTCAATGCGTTCCAGTGTATTTGCAATGAAGGATGGGAGGGCGCCCTTTGTAGTATAAGTAAGTAGTTATCTTCTTCCTATGATCATATCTAATCATTCCTAGTAAAAACGTTTCACTTGAAATACGGTTGTATATTTGCTACACCTACTTTTGTTAACAGACATGTCATTAATTTCAGATACTGATGACTGTTCACCAAGCCCATGCCGAAACAACGGCAGTTGCATAGACGGCATAGCAGATTTCGAATGTGAATGTAAAAATGGATGGAAAGGGAAGACGTGCACATCAAAAGACAGTCATTGCGACCATACTACGTGCAAAAACGGTGGCACATGTCAAGATTTGGGCAACACGTTTGCATGTCGTTGTCCAGTTGATTGGGAGGGTACTACGTGTCACATCGCCAAGCAGACAGCTTGTACAAGTAATCCATGTCTGAATGGAGGTACTTGTGTTAATACCGGCGACTACTATCAGTGTATTTGCCGTGATGGATTCGAAGGGAACCATTGTCAGGACGACGTGAACGATTGCAGTCCGCAACCATGCTATAATGGTGGTAAATGTATTGATGGCGTTAATTGGTTTCTGTGCGAATGTGCTCAAGGCTTTACTGGACCAGATTGTAGAATTAATGTGAATGATTGTGGGTCGAATCCCTGTGGATATGGTGGAACTTGTATTGATGGTATTGGTGATTACAAATGCCTTTGTCCGCATGGACGAACAGGAAAAAGTTGTCATTGTAAGTTGTTTGCCATTTGCGAATAATAATATACAATAATGTCTTTTCTATTTTTTAGTGGACGACCTTTCCTTTTTACCCACGCCAGGTAGCTGCATCTGGAACAGCCACACTCTAGACAACAACGTGACCTGGCAACATGAGTGCAACACATGCATCTGCAACAATGGCATAGTGAAATGTACAAAAATTTGGTGTGGCCTCGGCAATTGTCGCACATCGAATCAACAAAGCACTATGTGCAACATGAATCAAGTATGTGTACCATCTCCAACCGAATCATGCTTAGCACCACCATGTCTGCCATATGGCGAGTGTAGGGAATTGGAGAGTGGACGGCGAGTCAAACCACCATTATTACCAAGTCCTAGCACTTGCTGGCCGAATCAGGCAATGTTAAGTAATACTTGTGCTCGATTGACGTTGTTATTGGATAGGGTGAAATTACCACAAGGTATTACGGTTGAGGGTTTGTGTGGTGATTTGAGAAGATTGTTGGCGAATCAACAAGCTGCAGATGGACTACAGGATAACTTAGTTTTATTGTGCGATCTGAAGACGGATTACAATGATACGGTGGAAGTCACATTGGTAAGTTCACTAGGTATTCAATAGCTGTGGCATATAAATCATGACAGAATTATGTTTAGCTGAATTTATGTTTATATGATTGAACTTAACTTTATTTCAAGCACTTTTAAGAAGTTATGTGGAGTTCTTTCATAAAGCGTGTATTCATTAATCAATTCCTTTATCAATACATTCATGAAAGTTACAATATTGAGAGGAGTACGAACCTTTTATATAGAAAACTACTTCAGCGATTTGATTATTTTTAATTCTTTTTCAAGTCATCTTAAAACTTAAAAACATACATAACCTTAAATACTGTGCATATGTCACATGAAAATTGTCGGAAAATTGGACCAGTTCTTATATGTCAATAAAGTGATGAAAAAATGTATAAAGAAATTTGATATTCAATTTCCTTTCTATTACAATATATATTATATGACTGGGCTTCGTATTTTCTTTAGATTAAAATGTCAAGCTTTTATATCTATCAGGCTTTGATCCTTTTTTCAATTAATCTATTAGTAATTTGTTTTATTATAACAGACAATATTTATTTGGTTCTTTAGGTTACAGAATATCTTGAATACGTAGAGATAGTTTTGTCAATGAATTATCAAAATATTACAGTGCGAAAAATGCAACATTAGAACGAATTAGGTTTTATTATAAAACCGACTAAAAACTAAAACTTCAATGGTTTTTTAGACGCTCAAAAAATGTTTTCTCATATTTTCAATTAACTGTACAAAATTTTAAAACTTCAAATTAGGAAATATACAAAAAAGTAGCAGTATAATTTCATACCTTCATAAAACATTGTAATTTTTCTTTTTGAACTATTACCGAACAATTTTTTGTCTCTTCAACGTTTTCCAAGTCCTCACAGTCATTTACAGTAAAAATGCGCAGCATTATCAGCAACCAAGAATAAATTATAAGACAAAAAACAGGATAATACAACTTTTAGCATACACAAATATATGTCAGTACTGTAGTAGTAAAACCAATCACTTAACGCAATTCCTCTAAAATCTTATTATGACGGTGGAATCCAACATCTTATTTTGATATTGTTAAAAGGTGGACTTGGGATTTCTTAAAATATAAAGTTTAATTCAATATTTCAGGAAAATGAAGTGGTGATGTAAAAAAACCCGTTTTTTTTAAGATCCAATAAAAAACCTTAAAAAAAACGTTTTGTTTTTCTTTAATAAACATAAAATAACTAAGTAGGTATACAACAATGACAAAAAATAAACACATTAAGCTCAAATAAAATAAACCTAAATAGGTTTAAAGGTTCCATTTGTTGAAGAGGACATGTCGTCCTTTGAAAATGAATACCCAATGGACATGTCGGTTTTTGCATATAACCCTAACATTTATCATAGTTTAAATCGGATTTTGCATCAGTAGATCTTGTGCACCTTTAGATGACGAATAGAATACAACAAAAAAGCCAATATTTTGAGAAAAAAATGTGACTTATATATTGCAAAAAACCTATTTATAAAAAGAAAGTTTCATCACTACTCGGAAGAGAATTGAAACTAAAATGAATATTGTTATGAATAATATTACAAATGTTTAAGTTATTATTCTTTTTACAGCATGGAAACAACTGGGTGCTCGATGGTATTAAAGTTGTCGGCGAAGCAATTTCAAGAAAACAAACATCACTCCTTGCGCTAACTTCAATTGTGGAGGTCAAAGTGGAAACAGCGCTCGTGTCCGGGGAGCAGCAAAGCAACTCGTACCTCATCGCTCTGGTATGTTTCATTATAATTGGTCTGTGCGCAGCAGTATTCGCTGCAGTACTTTATCTACGGCAACGGCGACGTAATCTAGGCATGAGTGGCATGAACTTGTCGCCGTCCTCAGATTCATGTAATCGCAACCATGAAGATGAGAAATCAAACAATATACAAAACGAGGAAAATCTACGACGGTACGCGAATCCACTGAAAGAAGATGTGGGCAGTATGGCTAGTATAAATTCCGCGGGTGCATGTGGTTTGGAT
This sequence comes from Apoderus coryli, assembly GCA_911728435.2. NCBI lineage: Eukaryota > Metazoa > Arthropoda > Insecta > Coleoptera > Attelabidae > Apoderus > Apoderus coryli. The sequence continues at coordinate 36,505,444 of OU452199.1, forward strand.
ATGCCTCGTGTCAGTGTAGTACGACCCCTATCGTCAATCATTCCAAGCACGGAGAATTCAAGTGAAATGCTAGAGATGATTTCAGAAGTAGAATGTCCAGGCTCGCGGAAAACAATGCTTGTGCTGCCTGGTACAAGTAGTTCGGATTCAACTTTAAAATTAAATGATACCATAAAAATTAGCGAAAACATGAAGTTGGGTGATGGGTTGAGTCCAGCGCATCGCAGCAGTCAAATCATGCTGTACAAGGCGCAGAATCCGGATGTGAGAAAAAATACGGCAGCGTTCGATGATTCGTCTGGACATAAAGACTTTAGCAAAAACATTATTAATGTGAATAAACAGAGGACTTCACAGAATGCTAGTGCTAGCGCCGACGTGCTTACCGTACTTGTATGAAAGTAGTTATATTAACGTATATTCAGGTTTTAAATTATTATTCCAAGGCTAGGATGAAGTGTTAGCCATATGCCTTTGTTATTTTAGTGGTAAGAATTGAGCATCATGTCATAATTAATAGAAAGATGTTAAACTGATTTCATCTCCAAAAAACAGGATGTTCACACAATTTTTTAGTAATGTGCAGCGAGCTTTATGTTAAATATTGAATATATACTTTTTCCGTTCCATTCTATCGTACGATTAATTAAATTTCTAGATATTAAACTAATAATTTTTCAATAATTTGTTAGCAGTGAAGCATCTTTTTATTTTTCTGACGATAACAAAATATTGTCTGTATTAGTGACTGAAATAATTTTTTAAAATATATTCTAGCTATCAGTTTTTTTTAATTGACAGTTATATTTTAATCTAATTTTGATTTGTGCAATTTTAGTTTTTAGGATAGAGAAAATTTATATATTTTATGTTGTATTTGTTTCTTATTTTTTTATAATTTTATCACTCAAACTGCTGTTTTGTGGAGAAAAAACTGATGGCTATAAGAATCTTATTATATTGTAATTACAATAATAATTAAATTACAAGAATTTAGTTATTATTCTTATATTTATGAAATAAATGAAATAAAATAGAAAAATAGTTATTTTATTATAATAAATATAATTATATATGTGGTGACTAAATATTTTTAATAATAGTATTAATTCTATTATTTATACATTTAATGCGTACCCGATACATATCACAGAAAATTTTATTTGAATGAACAGTTATATTGCAATAAACTATTATACTAGTGTTAAGTTAATTTCATTCTACGTAACCAAATGGTCTATGCAGTTTTCAGTAGGTCTGAAGATGCAAATGGTTAGTGAATATTCTAAGCCGCTCAGCGTATTGCAAGTAATATAAATAAATAATTTTCTTGTATTACAAAATATATAATTTTAATAGCACATCCATAAATATAATTCATTTATTATTGGTGCTTCTTATTCTTATTATTGAGAAAGAAGACCAAAGAAAACATTTAAAGCAAAATTATTGTTTTGGATTTCTGTTAAACTTCGTACGTAATTCTCCAGGAAGGTATGAAGTGAATTGCAATATATCAGTTCTTTCTCAAGAATTGTTCCAATCAGACAAATTGACCACACTAAATTTTAAATTGGATTACAAATTCAAAATAATTTAAACTTTTAAATATAGTTGTAAATATTTGTAAGTTTTAGGTACACTTAAAGGAATTCCTTAATAGAAATTACAGAATACTAGAAAGTGATATGTGGAGCGAATGATCTCGTGATTGAAACTAATATCATAGCAAACAAAAAAAAAACACATAGTGACATTTTAAAATTAATGTGTTAATCATAGTGTGATATTATTATTTTAATTTTTTTGTTTTATTATTTTATTAATATTTTTTTTATTTGTTAGAGATTTTTAAGAAAATAATTTTATTTAAATTTTAATATTATAACGTATGTTTTATTCAGAATAAAAAAGTATGTTGTACATAGATTTTTATGTTTATAATTATATTTTTGTATTTATTGTATTATTGTTCCTGATTTTTATTTTATATTTGTAGCGTATATAATTAAAGAAATAACTTTATAATATAATAATTATTATTATAATAAATATGTACGTTGTAAGTATGATGGTTATAGATTTTCTTTTAAATAAATAAAAAAAACATCACTCACACTTTTTCTTAATTTATTAATAATATTTTTACACAGTTATAATTTAAGTAAATTTAAATTGTATATTTTTTGTAAATATGTTTTTAATCAGTATTGTAAATGTTAAGTGTTTTTAAAAGCGTGTTGTCTTTATAATACTACCCTACTCATTCCATGTTATAGGTCTAATTATTCTGTAAGATAGTAATTAAGATTTAAAAATTATTTTCTTCAACGGAAATACTGAAAATATGAGAAGAAAGTAATATTTGGATAAAATATAATATGCCAACTATTTTTACGGTTAACAGAATTGATGTTTTAATTGTTAAAATAAGGTAACTAGTATTTTGTTAGATTGGAATATGTTTTAGTAATAAAAATCTGTACTGAGATATTAAATTCAACATTAATATTTTTCAAACAAAAGTCTGATACAATAATTTCTTTATTAATAAAACGTAAATTTCAATTTTAACTAACATTAGAGATGTTTAGTCAGATTTCTCACAATTCCAGAATACAAAATTAATGATGAAAACTATAGAAATATATTGTATTTCCGAAAAAATAATGACGTTTCCATTATATTAATATAATGAGAGAAGAATGGCTATTAAGCAATGGTTTATTCTCATTACCGAAAAATATTAACTTGATTTATTGTATATCTTTTATATAATTTTGTAAAAATCAATTTTTATTAGTCAATCATAATTACACTTGAAAATGTTTACAAGCTAAATCGAAAAATGATATTGTTTATAAAAATATTGGTTACCTTCCAAAGTTCACATCCATTAAATTAATATATTAGTTTGATCTTTTAAAAACATTTAACATAATATATTTTTATCTAGAAAAAGGCAGTACTTACATTTATTACTTTTATATAAATATGATTTTTCAACACTTTTTAGTGTACAATAGTGTGCCTTGATTGTGCCTAAACGATTTTATTCGTATTTTCTAAATTTACAGAAAATACAATGTGAATAAAATTGTCAGAACCTTCATGATTAAATTATAGATAATAATTTGAAAAGTATTAAATTGAATATTATAGAAAGAGATGTATATTTTGTAAAAACAAAAGTTTTCATGCATTTTATATTTTGCAATAAAGATTGCTTTGTAATAAATTGGAAATAAAGCTTATATCGAATTTGAATATTAAACTAGAATGTTTTGTTTTATTTATAAACGTAAGGAAATAAATGCAAGGATATTTAAAATCATATATGATGTGTGTGTTACATACATTACCTATAACCTTCGCATCTTGTTTACGTCTTAAAAAGTTCTAATCTGGGACCTCCCAACCTAACCTTGAATTCAAAATTGCATCTCGAAGATCGATCTTGTACATAAGTTGGTTCCAGTTCCAAATTATTTCAGAGCTGCGGGGTCAACTGTTCAAAATATAATTGGCAATTTTCAAGTTAAGGGTATTTCTTTTGAACTATTATTCTGTCAATAAGTTTGACATTTCACACATTCTTTATAGTTCCGGGTTCCGGTCGGAGCAGTTTTTTGTGACGTGACGTCACGTTTAAGAGGTGCCATATTTCTTTCGATTAGATGTAGTATGTAATGTTCATCGACAAATATTTTTAGCAACATCCTCTATTGTCTTTGTCGCAGGCCATCTTGACTTGAAAGTCTGGGAAAATAATGTCTGATTTGTCTGGTGAGAAGTTAGCGTGAAGAGTCATGATGGTGTAGTTGGCTGATTTCAACAATTTGTTTACTTTTTGGTTGCCTTTCGATTTTGCCTACTCTTTAATACAGTAGGACATAATTTCATGCGAGCTACACTTTTTTTCTTTTCTAACAGAAATATTGTACAATATTAGCTATCTACAAGTAAAGAAATTCGTAACTTTTGTACAAGATTTTACTGCATCAGCAGACAGTTGTCTAAGTTTTGATGAGCCAACAGATAGGGTAGCCCTAATGGTTTAACTGATGGAAATATATCGTTTTTACTGGAAACACGTATCCATCCCATCGAAAACAATGTGTAGGATTGATATGATTTAATATCCCGTACCTTGCTCACTTCTGGATGAGTCAGTGATTGTGCTATAGAAGTGATGCTGTCTTAAATTTGACATTGTTCATAACAGAAATCTGGCATTATTAGATTGTAAGGACAAATATGGTGAATTTCTTTCAGTAATAGTTTCAGCTCCTTCGGTTGGGCAAAAATCACGAGGTTGATTTATTTCCGAATCATTCGAAACTATTTCTGGGCATGATTTTTCAACTTCTAATTCACTTGAAACACTGTCTTTCTATTTTGGTTTGCTAATCTTTGGTGTTCGATGGTAATTTATAGGACTTTCAAGTGCAATTCGCAATATAAACTACCTCTTGATATTTTGCTGTCGAACGAAGCAATTTTCTCTTTCAAATAATTCATCGCTTCTTTATAAACTTGGCTTTAAAAATTCCTATTGGCTCCTCAATTTCTTCGTCTAATATCTTTGCAGAGTTTTTTATATGGTTGTCCTTTTTTTTAAGATCACGGTCTCCTTTTCTGAGTCCAATAAACCCCTTTTCACTGTCGAGCACATTAAAGCTAAAGAACGAACATCTTGTTTCTCGCGTATTAATGTTTTCAACCTGTTCTTCACTACCAGCCAAAGCGATTTGCATTTTATCTGTTTCCTCTACAAAAACTATCATTAATTTTCTTCTTTTAATCGTTTGTAGTCGCTGACTTTGTTTTTATAATATTTAAGTTGATCTTGGTTATCTCGATGAACCAGTGCAAGTGTGCGTTCTTTACTTTCAAGATCACGAACCATAAGCCTCAAGTTCTTATTTATTTCTGCTGCTTCATCACATTTTGTGTAAGGCGAAAAATATAGAAAAGAGAAAAATAATATAATAAATTGTTCTGAAGTATTTTTAATTTTCAAAACACTTCTGATAGACTATGTTTGTCTTTTATTTTATCGTCAGGAGTTAATAAAATTGTAAAATAATAAAAAGAAAATAAGAAAACATTTAAAAACTACAAAAATATAATAAGGTAATTATTCTATAAAAAAAATTACTTTAGCGTCAGGTCAAAATGGATATGAGATGTCGCACCTGAAATGAAAAGGAGAAAACTGTTTGAGTAATCAAGTCTACCAAAAAGTAGATTTATATTATCGACAACTAACCAAAATGTTAAGTTAGTATGTAAGTGGAATTGTTATCCACGTAGCATGATTTTCTTTTAACAATGGCAATAACATCATTGTAATAATCAATTATGTCAAACTACCAATCTTAATCCAAAACAAAAATAAAGCTGACAAAACATGTATAATTCTCTATTCCGTAGACACTGACCGCAGTGCCCAAAATATCGATCGATATATAAAATGGGGTATAATTATATAACTAGCACACTGACCGCAATGTCACTAGCCCGCATTGGCCTCAACCAATGCAGCCTCTGGAAAACTGACAACAGTAATCCCAATCTCAACGCATACACTGACCGCAATGTACTACGCCGGAATAGACAACACAACATTACCAAATCACTCTATTTTAGACTACACCTCGTAGTTCCAGACAAATCAGTAGGTTGCCACATATAATTCAACTTAATAGTACAACCCTGTAAATCTTGGCAATGGAGTTGTCTAAATAATTGATAAAATATCTTTACGTCAGAATTGACAGAATTCACTAAAGAACTAGTGGTTGATAATAATTCTGTAATAATACTTAATGTATTTAAAATTATAATTTGATTAATAGAAAAGAAAATAAAACAAAACCTAATATTGATAAAACTTAATTACTCAGTGAGAAAACTCACCCTAATCAGGAACCAGTCACATACAAGAAAATTACACAATCACAAATACAAAATTTTTAAATAAGTTCGACTTATCACAATAAGAATACTCAATCGAATGATCTTATTCTTGTGCCTATATTCCGCAGAGATATTACCACAGTTTGCTTACTATAGTAATATGATACTTTGGAATCTTAATGTTGTTAATATAAACAAGACTGTGTGACTATTTGGTTTAGGTAATTCTTTTGTATGTCTGAATATGAACGTTACAAAAATTATTAAGTTTTCTACAGAGAGAGAAAAATAAAAAAAAATCATTCTTACATTTGCTTGATTTGTTTGTCTTTTAAATCAATAATTGTTCTACCACTTGAGTTTGTAATAGCGCCGGATCTGTATAATTTTCATTGTCGCTTTGGAAATTAAATTAATAAGTAATGCGAATCAGTCATGGAATTCCAGTGTAGACTCTGAAATTTGTACCCGTTGTATTCGATTACTTTTTGTCGTGTAGTGGAATAGCCCGAACATTTTCAAGTATCTATCGTGTACGTACCTCTCGATTGTTGGCATTTATTTGAGAACTACACTACGGCAAAAATAAAAATAATTTAAAATATCTATATTTATGATATCCAGGACCAAGAGGTCTCGAGATATACATATATACGTAATATAAATAAGAGACAGCTGTGATAATAACTAATAAGACGGGATTGTTTTATTTAAACAAAGCAAAATAATAGCTACCTATATATAAGCAAGTTCAAATCTAAATTACTTAGTTTCGATAAATTCTGTTATATCTAATTTCTATAATTTTTACATTTAACTGCACGGATTTCGGATTCCATAATATGTGAGTATTACAAAAAAGTAGGTAGAACATATTATATAAGTTGATAGGTACTTACTTAGACTTATACCACGGACTGGACTTACACCGACTGCCAATGATTAAAGTACTAATCTTTGCTACTGCGTATAACAAAAAGTAAAGGTCGAAAAAGTTTTTATCTGAAGATGTTTTTTATAATACTATAGTTAGTAAGGTATACGACTAGTACTCAGTACTCGTAGTATATAAAATCTGCAAAAACACCTGCCAAAGTTTTCGTTGATATTGAGCAGTAGGTTAATCGTACAATAAATTCTACAGAAATAATAAAGCGAAGTTAGGCCTTAGATTGTAAATTAGGTTAACTCATGAATTACCCTAAAAAGTCATTTAAATAAGATCAAAAACAACACAAAAAGAAGCATAGTGACTACCACCACAGTCAAGATATCAATAAAAATGTGAATTGTTTATTACCATGATTACAAAAGTATGTTGAAATTTTGATTATGTGTAAAAGAGCAACATTAGGGCTATTCTATATTAATTAGTCCTCTTTCTAACTCCAGATTTTATCAAAAACTTCAATATAACTTGTCTCCGGGTTTAGAAAAGTTTTCCATAACGCAAACAAAAGAACGGTGGAAGCAGGTTTGAAAGGAGAGTGATAAATCTGGTAACAGATGAATTTAATGTGTTCTAAGCATTCTTATAAAAGTATGGTCTGGTTTTTCACACTACGTAAACTGAGTAGATCGGCTTCACTATCACCAAAAGATGTGTATATTCATAAAATAAATTAATATTATTTTTGAACAAGACCTTTACTACATTTCTTTCAGGAATTCTTTTAAATATACTCACCCGAACTCAAAGCTAAGCAATGCTGATAGGAAGTTTTACGAAGAAAATGGTTATCTTCTTGTCAAAAATAACGTTAAACATGAACTACTGGATGAAATGAGGTAACTATACTACTTTTATCAGTATTTTCGAATTTTCGAATTTACAAAGATCATTCCGTATGCTACTCACCTGAACATTTGTTATTACCTATACCATTGTCTTTTGTTTATAAAGACAATGCCTATACCTTGTAGTATAACAGTATTAACCTAGCAGGTTTTTCACCCGGTATGGAAGAGTACTTATAATTTTTTTATGTAAGTATGTACCTGCCTAGAGTCCTAACATAAATAGCGGGCAATGCATTGTGCCATTTGCCTGCGCTAAGATTTATGCATCCCAGTGCGCAAGGTGAGTTTTCCCAATTGTCTTCCTAATACCCATTATTAATTGTAGCCTCTTGTTGTCTTTTTTTCTCCACTAAATTGGGCCATACCGTTGGAAAATAATCTTAAACCTCAAAGAAAATTGTTGCCACTTCAGGTTAGCGTTATAGTGCGAGCAAATAGTTTCTAGTTTTAACTTCTTTATAACTACAGCTATTATAAAATGCCAGAAATTTAAATCATAAAACTAAAATTAGGTTCCGGTGCCAGACACTTACAGCATTAAACGTCACTAGGGATATACACCAATATTATATCGTCTTCGTCACACATTGTCTAATCGAAGTGCTATATTCGTACCACCTCAGGCGACTTTTTGTTCGTGGCAAAGCCGCTGCGAAAAATCACGAAAACACACTGGCCAACAGGGCGGGAGTTTGGTGTTGACCCAGCTTTATAATCACTTATTTTCCTTGATGTCAATTAAGTATATTTAAATAAAACTCCAGATTGTTGAACCTGATTTGACCATACCAACCTTAGACAAGTTTCTCTACAACCTGCTGACTTCTCAATTTAACAGACTTTACATATATTATGTCTATTTTCACAAATTTCAGCCAACGCTTCGTCGACATTTGTAATGACCGTAACGTAAACCATGGAGTATTTACAATAATGGCAGATCCATCTTTGAAAACACGAAACAACGTAAAGGGCGAATATTTAATAAATAAGGTAAATTACAAATGATCATTAATTCGTACCCCGCGTATCATATGAATGAGATGTCATCGGTTTACGGGGAATTTTGCCCAGGAAAAACAATTGTTTATAAGTGGCATGGGCTTTTTAGGCATGGAATTATTCGAACACGACCCTCGACCGGCGGCCTATTGAAGTGACCACTGCGGAACTTGTTGAAAAAATCGTGCATTTTTGGACTTCAGTAGTGAAAATGTGTGCTGGCCCGGATTGTTACTGCAGACGAAACTTGGGTGCTGATTCCAAGCAGAACTCTTTAGATGCAGATATTTCAGTTTTGAGTCGGCCCTCTGAGTATATAGATTGCTCACTTATCACATTGTACCGTCGTCGTCTTCCTAACAGCATCCTTCTCTGATCGGCACCTGTGCTTCAATTATGCCACCATTGGATGCTTGTTACAATGTGTAAATGAATATAAATAATAATAGCTACATTATTACTGTCCCAATTAGCTAGATCCAAAATGGTGATTTGCCAAGAGAACTCGTTTAACATTTTTCGGAGCACACATCAGCATTTGTCAGTCCGGAACGTTCATCATCAGCCAAGCTGGTACGAAATTGAGCTGCTCAGCTTTTCGTGAGCTTCATCTGCGTAAATATATACAATTGTAGTAGATACCCGAATGGTTATGACGAGTAACACCATCCACAATATGAAGCTCTACACTATTCTGACAACAATCGTATAATAATAATAACATAAGATTTTTTTATTGCAGATGCAAGATTTCGCTTATGACGAGATATTTTGGAAATACTGTTCGTGCAAAAATGTTGTTGACGTTATTGAAAATATAATTGGTCCAAATGTAACTGCTGTACATTCGATGTTTATTAATAAACCTCCTAATGCGGATTCTGGATCATCTTTACATCCCTTGCATCAGGTATGCAAAAGTCATAGGATTCAACTAAAGTCTAAATCGTTATGAATGACTTACAGTTGAATTTACAACCATACTTACAAGTATTTCATCAAATTCTACCCTATTGAACTATGGTTTTTCATATACCAGGTCATCCTAAATATGTGGTGCTTCTCTAGATTTTATCCGAAACAAAATAAATTAACTAGACTTGATCATAGAATTCACTAAAACGATTTGTTTGAGAATTTATTTATTTTAGGTTAGGGAACTATTAGTTGCTAAGGTTTTTGTGACGAACTTTGACAGTTACCTCTAATACATGTATGTGGAATTCATAACATTAACTTCCTTTCTAGCAACAATGCAACAATTTCTAGAAAACAAAAATTTATTTAAAAAACTTTTAATGTTATTTAAGTAAACATTCGTCTAGTTTTATTAAGCAGGTTTTTCTATTTTTTCACTGTTACAGGATCTTCATTATTTCCCATTTAGACCAGCTGATAGAATCGCTGCATCTTGGACTGCTATAGAGTCTATTGATGAAAAAAATGGTGGCTTATATGTTATACCAGGTTCTCACAAAGGAGACTTAGTAAAACACGAGTATCCTAAGGTAATGTACATATTTAATTTTGCAACCCATAGAGTTGTACTTATTAACATATTAATTAAAATGACACCACTTTATAAAAATGTGACAAAAGAATGCCTACGCAAAAAATGCTTTTAAACTAACTAATTAGTTCTTGTCACATTTTGAAAATCTTAGATAGGCAATATTATTGTGGAGTTTTTAAAATTATTCAAAAACTCATATAAGAAAGTTTCCTCAACGTCTTAGGCTGGCGTTACATGCATCCGCCGTTCGATGATACGACGACGGTACGAAATTGTTTCTATTAGGTGAAATTCTGGCTTCTTATTGGTTGACATGCATCCGATGTCCAATGAGACGTCAATACGAACTTATCTGTTATCGAATTCTCTAATCCAATTACAGATTTTTGTCTTTTTACCTTAATATAAGGGCAAGCCTTTCTCCTTGTGATTTTGTAATATATTAGATTGCACACAACATTCGTTTCTACAGAACTGTGTTGAACAGTTGAAGTTTGTGCAACAGAAATTTAAAGTGAACACATTTCTTAGCAACGTATGTTCAATAGTGCAGACTACTGCATTATTATTTGTCCTAATAATTTGTAAAACAGGCCTTTAAAAATTTAAATCTTAAATAAATGCTTTCAGGGCGTCCAAAATAAGCTCTACTATGGAATCCAAGGATCCGAACATCTACCCAGAATAAACCTGCAAATGGATAAAGGTGATACTGTATTTTTTCATTCTCTTCTATTGCATGGTTCTGGACCAAATACCACTAAAGTACGATATACACTTATATATACTTAGATAACAAATAAGCGTCTTAGTTTCTTTTGATAGTCATTATTACTTTTTAGGGATTTAGGAAAGCAATTTCATGTCATTATGCTGATAGCAACTGTCATTTTATTGATGTTCGTGGAACTAGTCAAAATATGGTTTTAGAAGAAGTTATGCAGGTTTTGCAGAAAAAGGGAGCGCCAATGGATTTTGTGGTATGTATAGTTTTACTATTTTAGCAGTAGATGTAAAGCTGGCTGTCCTGCATGATTCTATGTAACCGACAAACCGTTTGCTCGAATTATGCTGATGTGAACCGATTGGAATATTGCTAGGTAACACGGGGAGATAGAATAACATATTGGTTGCATAAATATAGAGTTAACGCGGTTAGGTAACCGACGAGATAGAGTAACTTATCGGTTACATACATATAGGATTGTCATGCACATAAAAGTTGAGAAAATTGAAATGCTTTGTTATCAAATACAGTGTCGTATAAGGTGTGTGTCCCAATAATTTATTGACCTTTCAACACACCTGTACTTAAAGAATGCGGAGCTTTTTCTATTCTACGTTCGGAGAGGAGGAGGGGTGGGTGGGGTCTTCCCAATAAACTTCTTTTACCTGTAATGCTGGTTTTGGTGACTAAACTGTTGCTAAAGCAAGGTTAATAATTATATTACGTGACCGATGCTTTAATCTACGTCGTCGGTCGCCATACTGATGAGAACATTCCGAGTTCGAAAGCAGATAGAATTGCCCACCCCTAATGTGTGACACCAGTATCACACGCAATGGAAAATTGTTTTGGACATAGTCCAATACGTTTTCGACACACAAACTGTTAATATCACAATAATTAATTAATATCCAGTCAGTCAAAGTTTTGCACTTTCTGCTGGAGAAGACATAATTCTACTGTTTCAACTCGTCTCTCCAGTTGCAGATCACCGCAAGACAGCGTTAATATTTAGATTTCAATGTGGTTAACACAAATGAACAAATACAGTGCCAGTGCGAATCCGAAAGGATTCCGAACTAACTGTAATTTGTGTTATGCTAATTTTGCAAAAATCACAAACCAATTAAATTTCAATTGTACCTTTTTTAAGCTAAAAATAAAATAGTTCCCTTTTTACCCTGTAGGGCAAATGAACTTACTATACTCTGCTATAGGTCGTTTAGAGATTTTGAAACATATACATGTTATTTTTTCCAGGAACTTTGGAAGGCTAAAAGTCGCTTAGTTAGAGGAACTCCAGGCAAATTTCAACAAATGAACAGCAATCTATAATTTTAGAACTAATCTCTTCTAACGAGTATAGGATCCTGGTGATTTGGATAATTATTTCATATAGGTAACTACTGGCACATGTTTATTTGAACAATACAAAAATAATTCTAAAAAATTAATATACTTATTTACAAATAATATGTAATATTACACATAAATTCTTCTCCTAACTTTGTATCAGATTTTTTGGTATTGGTATTGAAACTAGTTTGGATGACATTGTACCAACTATTATCTAAAAGTAAATAACAAATGCTTGATTAAATTGTTTTTATTTTTCATAAATGTTAAATTTCCTTGAATATTATAGTATATTTTAGCATTATACGCACACCGTCAAAATTTACTCTAAGTTCAACATCTATTTTCTCTTGAACATATTGAGATGATTTTTTTTTAGAAATGAAGCTTTACTTTTCGACAACAGTTTAGACAAATAGTTGATTTAAAGCAATTGGTCCTTATGTCATATACAGAGATAAAGAAAGTAATGTTTGTTAATTTTTGGATCAATCTGGGAAGTGAACGAATGAAGGTACAAATTTTTCGCTAATGGCAAATTAAAGATTGATCTTTTCTGAGCAATTTGTTTTTTTATTCACACTGAAAACTCACTTATTCAAGAAGTTACAGGGTTTTTTTAAAAAAAGTTGCTTAGAGACCATTCAAAATGAACGTTTTTATTAATGCGTCAATGTGACTGTTATTGCATTTCATTTAAACGCGTATTTTTGAAAAGATCTTAGAAGAGGTTTGAATGGCATTTTTGGTACACTCTATAATAATGTTAATATAGTTGATGCAATAATAAAAGCGTTCATTTTGATTGGTCTCTAAGCAATATCCATCGACCCAATGGGATACCCATAAAATGAGTGCCAATATGCACCTTTTAAACAAAACCCTGTAACTTTCTTAATAAGTGAGTTTTCAGAGTGACTACAAACCAAATTGCTCAGAAATGATCAATCTTTCATTTGCCATTAGCGAATAATTTCTAATTACTTTCGTTCACTCCACAGATTCCCAGTGACGGCTTGTGGCAGTTTGCTGTGGTGAAGCGTGAAGCATAATCTATATGAAGCGTCCTTCTTATGCTGTTTTTTAAATGTCAAGATTCGTCTGCTAGGTGCTAAGGCCTTAGTGCAATTAAACGCTGGCAACTACGTGTATATGAAGGGCGACAGCCGGCCGTCATGTGGTTGTATCTCGTTGTATACGCCGGAATATGCTGAATTATATGAAAACGCTTTGAAGTACGCTTCATATGCATAAGAAAATGTATAATACATGCACAGCAAAGAGAAAGCCCAAAATAAATAATGTATTACAAGAATAAAAAAGAAGTATATACAGGGTGGTCCAACTTTTACCTGCATAAATTTAAGAATCGATAGATAATCGACAAATAATGTGAGTTTGGTTAATAAACTATGTGCCAAAAATGCTTCGTTACAAAGTTACAGGGTGTTGAAATTTTAGAACAAATTCGAATTTTATTAATATCTTTATAACCAATTAAGATATTTCAATGAATTTTGGCTAGTGCGGAGGGGTAATCTAGCTTCATTTTTTTATGTAATAATATTATTTTCTATTTCCACCAGTGGCGTGCGTACGGCTACCGATTGCGATATTTTTAATGAAACCGATACGCCACTGGTTTATCTCAAAATAAAAATTACATCTGCAATTCTTATAAAAAAAAAATTACATATCATTACACTGTTAAAAATGGTGATGCTATTAATTGCTGCCGATAGAATGTGATTGTTACGATGCAACTCATCACAAGCTTCTTGAATTTTTAAGACTGATTCTTCGCGTTTTCTGACCGGCACCGTATACACTTTTTCTTTTAGGTAGCTGAAAATAAAGAAATCAAGTTAATAAAGTCAAGCGACCTTAGCGGCCAAGATATAGGTCCCTCATGATTATTTTCGACTTCTCCAGGGAAACGGCTAATCCATTGATTTCCGTAATGCTCTGTTATCTAGTTTCTCACATTCCGCCCGAAATGTGCTGGTGCTCCATCCATGTGAAACCAACCATTCGCACGTAAATGAAGTGGCACGTCATCCATCAAATCATTTAAATTATTATGTAAAAAGTGTAAAAATAATTGTGCTGAGACCCTAGCTGGTAAAAAGAATGGTCCGAGGAGATTATTGGATATTACTCCTAGCCACACGTTCACAGTGAATTGGTGTTGAAACTTTCTCGCTCGCACTTCGTATGGATTGTGTTGTGACCAAATATGAAAGTTGTGGTAATTCGTTATACCAGTTCTTGTAAATGAAGCTTCATCAGTCCAGCAAACCTTATGCAGGAAATCTTTATCTACTTGAACTTTATTCAATAACCATTTGCAATAGTTATGCCTTTTAACATAGTCCTCAGGCAATAAATCTTGCACAGCCCTAAAATGGTAAGCCTTTCTACCATCTTTATGAAGTGACTTAAGAATGGTTGACCTTGATATGTTAAGCATGACAGCAGTTCTTCGTGAACTTAGGTTCTGATTTCGATCAAACGTTCTTATAATATGCCTTTCATCGGCCAAATTGTTTCTTCTAGGGCGCTGTCTATTGTTTTTTATGTTAAAAGTAGTGTTTAAACCTGGTTCTCGAAATGCCCGATGAACTTGAGAGAAAACTTCTCTCGTTGGATGACGTCTATTAGGGAATCTGCGTGCATACTCCTTTGCGGCTGCTACTGCATTTTCTTCGCAAAAACCGTATTGCTGGTTGCTAAATAGCCGCGGCATTATTATTAACACTAAAAAGAATACTTAAATGCAACACAAATTTGTTGTGACAAAATGATTGACATTTCTGTTTTATAACCAAGTGTTTTAAGGAAAGCTAATGTGATAATTATGCGCCTTTTACCAATTATGTATTGACAATGACGGTAGTCATTTTGAACAGTTTCTGCAAAAAAAAAACCTGTAAAATCTGTGTAAAACGCGTAATGATAATAAATATGTTATTTTTATGTAGCTTTTCAATACATTTAATTTAGAGGATTTTTATTTTTTTACTCGAAAATGTTGCGTCATACGAAAAAAAACCAAGAGTACTTTGTTCTTTTGAATTGAACAAGAATTGCAGATATAATTTTCATTTTGAGATAAACCAGTGGCATATCTGTTTTTTCATTAAAAATGTCGCAATCGGTAGCCGTACGTACGCCACTGGTGGAAATAAAACTAATATTATTACATGAAACAATGAAGCTAGATTACCTCTCCACACGTGCCAAATTTCATTGAAATATCTCAATTGGTTATAAATATATTAATAAAATTCGCATTTTTTTCTTAAATTTCAACACCCTGTAACTTTGTAACGAAGCATTTTTCGCACATAGTTTATTAACCAAACTCACATTATTTGTCAATTATCTATCGATTCTGAAATTTATGCAGGTAAAAGTTGGACCACCCTGTATATGTACTTTATGGATTTAAATATATATGAAGCCTGCTTCAGACAAAATTACATTTTTATGGTAAATTTTATGAGAAGAAAAATAATTACACAATAAAATAAAATCAAATAGGTGCTTAAATATTATTCATTTTACTGATAATTTAGATGAAGCGTAGCTTCATATGACAAGTCGCCACTGCAGATTCCTCCAAAAATTAACAAACATTACTTCCTCTTTACCTCTGTATCTGACATTGCTTAAAATCAACTATAGGTCAAACCTGTTGTCCAAGAGTCAAGGTACTGGGACGAAAACATAGGTTACGCCTATGGTCAGTGCGATCTGTTTATTTCTTTACTTCTATACGTGTGATTTTTTGCTTGAATATGAATGTGAAATGCGTATCTACCATAAATAACATTTTTACTTGTTGATGGCTATAATCATCTCAATATGTTAAACGGTTCAAGAGAAAATCGATCTTAAACTTACAGTAAATTTTGAAGATGTGCGTATAATGCTAAAATATCTTCATGAACCCCATAAAGTTCTGTTATCTAAGATAACTCGCTATTCGCATGTTTAATTTGAAGATATGTTTAACCACTTGAGAAGTTTTGGTTAAACTAAATAAAACATGTGGAAAAATTTAGTAAACTTATACTGCAAAAGAAAGTATATCACAACTTTGATAATCAGTTTCATGCTTTGAAATATTTGACATCTGTGAATACCGTTTTAAATTTTAAGGTTCATTCAACATACCTGATTCTCTAATACCTCCATAGACAAAATAACACCTCCTGGTCCTCCTAAAATTGCTTTATTATCTTTACTCCAGATATCATAAACATACACGTTACCATCATGTGAGCTGGCGAACAATAAATTCTTAACAATTTTTATACAACTTATAGTTTTTTGAATTTGATTTATTGACTTCCTTGGTAAAAATTTGTGGGTCATTACTCCTTTCTGAAATAGTTAATCGAATATTAGTACTCAAAGAGACATTCCAGACAACTTTTTTTGTTGTACAATAGTATAGTGGGGCTTAAATATGGAAAGAAACTTCTGGAGTTTTTATGGCCTTTATGTTGTAGATGAATGTTTAATCTCTTGCTGTAACTCGGGATAAGACGCATCTACGTGAAATGCATGGTTAATTGCAGTAATATAGCAGGGATTTATGTTTTGCGTCTGGTTTTCAGCGGTCTAGATTTTGTGTTGTTTACTACGGCTATGGTTCAATATCAAATTCAATTCAAAGCACATCGACTTCGAAGCAAATGGTTCCCAATGGATGATGCAATTGGTCCACACCGATATAATTTTCCCAATCTAAATTATAAAGTTCAAACGAATCTTGAGTATTTTCACTTTCCCTCTACTATTTTTGCTCTGATTTGAATCGTCTCCACCTGGTCGATGTTCTTTATACTGACTGAAGTTTTCATATTTTTTATTATCAAATATGTATAATTGCTTAATTATCCCTCTAAATTACTACGAGATAATAGCCTCAACATGAACTTACATGAAAAGAACACTCCATTATACCATGACTCAATGAACTTAAATATACAAAGTTATCACAGATGTGAATGGTATTTATTATTGTCGACACTGGTGCTGTAGTAATGACTCTCATATAGAGTCCTGACATAGCATCTCGAACACTAAGAATATTATTGCCATTTCCCATAAGAATCACTTTCCTGGAACCTTCTTTAGTAGCCTTCAATGTGGTGATACTAGATTCAGTCAACTTTGTACAGAATTCAATGATTTTTTTCTAAAACAAATCCATTAAAATTATAAACATTGTATCTCAAACGAGGATTTCTAATTTACACGAAATAACTTTAGGTGGTGTAGAAGAACATTGAACATTTGTAATTTTTAGACCAGTGAATCGATTTTAATATATTATTTTGTGTTTTGTTTATGGGGCTGGTCTTTGCGATTACAATTAGTATTTTAACTGTGATTTTGACGCTGGTTTATTTAAACATAAAAATCAGTGTTTTTTTTATTTTATTTTAAATCACCATATGACAATTTTTAAGCGAACCAAATATTGTTTAATCCTCACTGTTTGTTCAGTGAAGTTTAATTTATATACGCTAAAAACTACACAAGTGCATATTTGGAAGCCTTAAAGCCATAATCACAAAAAGACAAGTAACCAATAGAAATCACTTACTGTACTTTTTTATGTAAGATTGAAAAAAACAATAAACAGAGAAATAGAAAAACTATACATTTAATATAAAACAAACAACAAAAAATCGGTTGTGTCCCCCAAAATTTTCCCCACATGATATAATATAATTTAACATAACGTATCGAAACAGTATTTTAATAGAAGAATTAAAGAAAAAGAATTACAATTACAATAATAATTATTATTATTGTATTATTTTTATTTCCAATCAGTTAACAAACTACTTTATTAAAAATTTTAAATAAAAAAGACATGCAAGAGCTGCGATTTGACTACAGGACCTTCCGCATGCAAAGCGCGTGCTCTACCAATGACGACACTGACGCGACACTTATACAAATTACCTTACTATAATATAATAAGAGGTGTAGGTACCAATAGGTGAAATTTTAAACGCAATTTTATCGCAAATTTCATAAGTAACCTATTGCTTTAAAATAGATAACAAATGCTTTCAAATGATGTATCACTCGACCCCTACTGCTATTAAAGGATTTGGGGATTGTGTGCACCCCTATCACAGGGCTAAAACGATTTCTACCAAAAACTAATGGGTTCAACCTGGGACTCCCCCAAACTCATATACCAAAATTTAGCTGAATTGGTTGATGTTTTTAGGCGCTATCGTGGAAGAATAGATACAAACACACGCACAGACAGACATACTTCAATCTGGAACTGGTCTTAATCGTCTCAGGGGATTTGAAAATGCGTCTTTAACTCAAATTTATTTTTTAGTGCGTTCACAATACTTTCCCTATGGGTCAGGAAAGTAAAACTCGTAATTACAATGGGGCGTGAAAACTAAACAATAAAACAAATAATAACGAGTGTTCCTTCCTCTGGCTCTTTTTCAGGTGTCAATTCGCCTGGGCATGCTGTGTTTTATTTACATTTCATCACACTCTTGTTTCACATTATCTTTTTCTTACTTGCGTTCAAAGATAAGCCATATGCGTCGTGTATGTACATTGAATACGAACTATAGACTTGAATTGACCGCTATACAATTCTGACTCGTCAAATTTAATTAAGTAGCTGGTTTATTTAATCCTCTCACCTAAGATTGCGAGCTCATTCAAAACTAGTGTAAGTGCCTTTAGAGATTCCTGTTGAATGAATACTATAGAGTTAGTCTTTAAAGGCGCCCTTTAATCCTGCATTAAACAGCTAGCTAGTGAGGCTCTTGTTGAAGAGTGGAATAACAGAAAATGTAAAGAACCTATGTGAGCACTCACATATCGCGTACAACAAAACTTCGAATGATAAGTCATCCGCCTTACAGCACTGATCTAGCCCCAAATGAAATGCTTTAGAACTATGTGTGCCATGTACTTGTTAGATCTCCCAATTCATGGATAAGAAATACATTATTATTATTATTATGTGTCTGTTCTTCCCTTATAACAAATACTGAAATGCAAGCATAGTAACGGAAACTGGATTGAGTTAACTTACCCTTAACGAATATCTCACTAATGTCCCATTACAACATCCAATAAAAATGCAGTTCCATTTGTAATCCATACACTCTATATTATCGTATATTGAATATGCTTGTAATAACTGTCCACTATGAAAATCGTAGATGTTTAAACTACACTCTTTGACACCCACGAAGAGTTTACCATCTTGTTCAAACATACATCTTATTGTGGAATTGCTTAGTGTTAGAGTATTGTAACAAGCACCAGTTTGTAAATGGTAGACATATATTTTACCGGACTCTGTGGCTGCAAGAACGTATTCTTTAATTCTCTGCAAAAATAATAAAAAATATATAATTTTAAAGAAGTAGTCCATTCTGAAGTGGAGTGAATGTATTGTAATAGGAAATAAAAGTCTGACTCCACAAAATCAATTTAATACGTTACACTCAATGTGTTACATCCAAACATGTTTCGAAGCTCACTAGCCTCATCATCAGTGGTAAATTTCGAGAGAAAATTGTATTTGCAAATATTACATATGACTAGGTTGAGAGTAATGCGTCGAAGCCACCTTGAGGAAAAATTTTTTTGTTAATATTATTAAAATAAAATTATGTTAATACATATTATATCTGGTTTTTCTTTTTTGTGATCATTTTCAGAATAGAATGATCACAAAAAAGAAAAACCAGATATAATATGTATTAACATAATTTTATTTTAATAATATTAACAAAAAAATTTTTCCTCAAGGTGGCTTCGACGCATTACTCTCAACCTAGTCATATGTAATATTTGCAAATACAATTTTCTCTCGAAATTTACCACTGATGATGAGGCTAGTGAGCTTCGAAGCATGTTTGGATGTAACACATTGAGTGTAACGTATTAAATTGATTTTGTGGAGTCAGACTTTTATTTCCTATTACAAAAATATATAAGGTTCGTTATACATAAAAAGTAACACGTTAACCAAAGAATTAAACGTGTATACTTATGACATTTCACGAAGTACGGAAACATGTTTTTCGTAGTTGAACCTATTTTTCTTGTGTCATGACTTTGGAACTACCCTGTATAGGAGCTATCAATTTCAAATACTTATTGCCCATAACTAGTCAAATAAACTTGAAGAGATTTTGTGTTGCAAATGATGAAGATTTCAACAGATTGCTGTTCAACAGGTACTTGTTTTTACAATCTCTTTGACTCTGTGATAGAGTTCTTCGAAAAGAAATGCATAGAATTGCGCGAGAACCTCATCACATCAAAAAACGATATTGTATATTTAGCAGACCCCTATAAATTATGTAATATCAATTTCCAACTTCAAGGTAACGACTTGAGTTTGATTAAAACAAAAAATATAGTTGCTACGAAAGCTACAAAAACGTACGTAGAATGAGCTATTTAGCAAAATATTTTTTTAGAATTCTGTAAAAACCCTCATCATGATATCAATCTCCAACTTCCAGGTGACGGGGAAATTGATTCAATTCTGACTAATTTTACAGAAGTCTCTAAAACAACTCGCAATTTTTTATCCTTCTGACAATTTTTTTTGCAGAACTCTGTAAAACTCAGAATTATTACTAAAAACTCGGAAGTTTTTACTATTCTGACTTTTTTACAGAATTCTGTAAAACAAACTCGGAAGATTTCTGTAAAAAAACACGGAATTTTTTAATTTTGAGTTTTTTCACATAATTCTGTAAAACAGCTCAGAATTATTTTTAAAAAACTCGGAATTTTTTATCATTCTGGTTTTTTTTTTACAGAATTCTGTAAAACAACTCCGAATTATCATTATTCTGACAGAATAAATCGGAGTTGTTTTACAGAATTCTGTATAAAAAGTGAGAATTGAAAAATTCTGTGAAAAAGTCAGAATGATAAAAAATTCCGAGTTTTTTTCATAATTCTGTAAAAAAAGTCAGAATGATAAAATAATTTTAGTAATAATTCCGAGTTGTTTTAGAGAATTCTGTAAAAAACTTAGAATTGATAAATTTCTTGTTTTTACAGAATTCTGTAAAAAAGTCAGAATGAGAACAGTCCGATATTTTAGTAATAATTGTGAGTTTTACAGAATTTTGTAAAAAAACTATTTTGTATGGCCCTCTCGCTTTCGTATGTAGCTGCTCTTACACAAGAAAAATATCGGCAAACATGAATTTCACAATTTCCCGAATTTACCAGCAGCATCCTTCAACAACGACTACTTACTTGTTTACTGTCAACATTTGGAGAATCGCCACAGTGATTTCAAGTAACGATTCCTAAATTGGAAATACGCGCCACAAAATAATTATTGATTATCTAAGTGGACGGTAGCTGTAAATCAGCAGAAGGATCTTGGTGTAATAGTAACAGCGGATTTGAAGTGGGAGGCCCATATTTCCGCCCCAGTGAAGAAAGCTAAGAGACTGTGGTATCTGATACAGAGAGCTTTCAAATCGAGATCAAACTCTCTAATATTGCAATTGTATAAATCGTATGTCAGACCACTATTGGAATATGCCAACAGCGTTTGGTCCCCCTACTTCATTAAGGACATAGAGGCATTGGAAAGGGTTCAGAGGAGATTCACTAAGCTACCTCATGCACTTAGCCATATACCATATGAGGAACGATTGAGGCTTTTAAATTTGACATGTCTTTATGATCGACGACAACGAGGCGATCTAAGTCAAACATACAAGATACTTAGTGGCTACTACTCGGTGAATCTCGATGTATTTCATCCTGCTAGAAATCCTAATCTGCGTGGAAATAGTAAGAAACTTGACAAGGAGAGATGTGCTAGACTTCCTCGGAAGAATTTTATAACAAACAGAGTTGTATATGCATGGAATTCATTACCTGAAGAGGTGATAATGGCGCAAACGGTTGACAGCTTTAAGAACAGGCTGGACAATTTCATGGAGGACCATGGCGACCAGTTGGTCCACTACTCGCTATAGAAGATTAGTGAGGATGACATCAATATTTCAAAAACCTCAAATTAGGAACTCAGCAACAGTTTCATCGGTTTTACCGTTTACTGTTTTACGACTAATAATAATAAAAAAAATAAGTTTGCGAACCTCTGCAATAGGGAACTTTAAACAATAACCGAAACTTGTATGTTTTTGAGTCCTTTAAATTGGCCAAATATTAACGCCAAAAAAATCTCAATGTTAACTTATATTCATTAAAACTGACGAAGGATACTGACTGATTTCAGAAAATCATCGTAATTACTATTAAAAGTATAAACTTACCTCCACAATTAAAACTTTTTCATTAATGTTGTCAAATTTTAATAGCGGAAGATCTTCTTTCACAGCCTCGACACTTTGAACAGTCACACCAGGGACACGTTCTGTTATCTTTGAATTACATTGAGTTTGATCCATTTTACTACTATTTTCTCCTGTTTTTTGAACCTTATTGGAATTTGCATTGTTATTCTTGGGAATGCTTTCTAGAGACTTATTCATTTTTCGCTTGCCTTTTTTATTTGAGGAAGTCGCTGTAGAAGAATGGGCTGCATTGGCAGCTGCGACTGGTTTATCAGGTTCCCGAAGCTTATGCTTTGACACAATATGATTAAACAATGTTTCTTTCCACATAGTCAATGCTTGAACATAACTGTCTACCAACGACATTTTATTTATTATTTCAGAAGATTGCAAGTTATTAATATCACACGAGGTCAAACCAACCATAAACATATTAAATGATAACGGGTCTGTATTGGTCGCAGTGTCAATCTTAGGTTTTACTAACTCCTCTTTCAAAATATCACATGAAACAGACTTTTCAAAACATTCAACCGTTGACGTTTGTACCGATTTGTACACAGTTTCTATTTTCACTGTTTCAACACTTTTATCAACCGATTTAAGTTTCAATGTTTGAACAGATTGATCATTTAACTTTTGTTTCAATGTTTGAGTAGAACTTGATATCCGTAGGCAAGGCCCAGTAATATCGATGAATTCCCTTATGTTTGTGTTAATTGTTAAGTCAGTACTATCGATCTTATCTGAATCAAATATATCATCTTCCGTTATTGTTACAGACTCATTTTTCACAACTACGCCCGTACTTTCATTAGCATCAGCCAGATTTTGTGTATTTTGCACATCCATTCCCGTAGTTGCTCCATTAATGTCATTAACATTTTCAGTATTCATGATTTCGGAATATTTAACTTCCGGCATTACTTCTTCATCTGCTGTTATGGTACTGACAGAAGCCATAACTGGAAAAGTACCAATATTATCATGTACAATATTGTAATTGATGCCAGGTTGCTCAACATCTAACCAATCCGTTGTATCCAATATCTCTTGTTTAATTTCGATATCCATTTGGTCTGCGTTACTGTTACTGGTGTTTAGTGGTTCACTTGGTTGCTGTATTTCAATCGCCGGCGCCGATGCCACCGCCGTATTATTATATTGGTGTGTATCTGAAAAGTGAAACAAATAGGTAACGTGAGTGACCAAGGTTCACCTTATCATAAATAATTTATTTATATACCCCACTCCACAAAAATTTCAATATATTTAATTTAACAAAAAGAGTCATCTCTCGTGCTAGTATAAGCTCTCTTCGTAAATGTTGGAAACTTCGGTCACACTGCCTGCCGATCACCACTGATGAGTTGTGGATCAACGAAACGGCCCGTCTGGTGGAAGCATGGTCCCAGATAAACAGGACAGATGAGACACTGGGAAAAGTTGGCGGCCATTATTATAGTAGTTTTTATAGTGTTTGCCAAAAGTATGAATACATGCTTGCACAATTATTACTTATTATTAATGATTAAAAAAAGTTTCAAGTAAATATGACAATACTAAATGGTATTAAATTCGTGAAAATTTCAATCTTAGTTAAAAGCAAGTAAATATATGTTTTAGTAATTTTTTTATAATTTCTTCTTTAGTAAACCCAAATATTTCACACTTCTGCCGGACCATTTAACTATTTGAAACAGCTGGTATTGTTTAGAAAATTTTTGAGGTTATGTAAAAATATGTTTATATTCTTAAATTAAAGTGATCATCTGATTATTTAATATTTTTATATTCAAATTAACGTTGCTATTTTGTTATTAGAATTTATTATTAATAGTTTATTAATTTTGTACTTTAAATCATATATTGTTCGTAATATATAGTTACTTGTATAGGTTAGGTATATTCTAGATCTGTGGGTATATTCAGTAGTTTTTACTACTCTAGTATTTCTTCTTTATACCTATAATTAAGCTATTATAAAAAACATGGGATCAAAAACCGGTGGATTTTATTGTTTAGTACCTGGATGTATTTCAAGAACAGTGTTAAAGAATTGTTCATTTTTCCAATTTCCGAAAGATATTGAAAGGTTTGTTTACATGTACTCAGTAATATGATGGTTCAAAATGCTGAGATCTCGCTTTTTAAATAAAATATGCAGATTTAAGAGTAACTAGTAGTAGAGTATTTAAAATTATAATACATTTTATGTTATTTTCAATTTTATGCCAATAGGATGAATGATTAAATATTAAATTCAATTTTGGAAATATTATTTAGCCCTTAATGCATACCTACACTCCATATGTTTAAAATGTAAATACAATTCAAATAATTTTTAGTTTAATTGTTGAACAAAAAATATTGACGAACATCGAGAATTTAATTTATAATCAAATAATTTTACTAAAATTTACTTTATGTTTACTTTTATTATTAACTTAGATTTCAAAATGCATTATAAAACAAACAATTGAGTACCTAGTTCCAATTGATGATAATGGTACTATACACACACTATGTTTAATTATTAATTTATCGTCAACAAAATAGGTTTGAAATTAAAAGGAATATTCCTAATTGTTGGCATTACTTTATACTCAAACGAAAAGGCAAAAGGAATAAACCCGGAAAAACTATTATAATAATGGCGTCAAGGTCACGAGATTTAGGACACAAACATCAAAGAAATTCCGCCGGCCGTCGTATCTGATACTTACTTTATCTGGGGCATGGTAATGTGAAACAAATTTCCAACATAACTAAAAGTCTTGTTACTTTATGTAACAAGCAATTCGTATATTTAATTTGCTCAGTAACGTTCATTCAAATTAAACATCATTAACAGTGAAAAATGTGTCCGCTATGCCAGACAAAATGACTGGTTTTACCTACACACGGGATTTTGTTTAATTTAGCAGGGCCTCAGTCTAATTCAGTAGAACCAGACCGAGGCATATGGGTCGACAGGTACTGACGAATTCGTTTCTCTCTTATTATGAGCTCGTCAGAGTACCATAGTCGTTGCCCATCTACAATATCGACCTGCATTTAATCACAATGAAGTATACAACAGTAGATGTATGTAAACTAGTGCCATCTACATATACACATAGCAATGCATATCCCACCATAAAGAGGCCGATCAAATCTAATGTATAGGCAAAACCAGCCGTAAAAATAGAAATATAAATTAAATGAAAATAGTGTAAACACAAAACGCTACCAGGAGACCATTTTATAATTTTGCATTATTTGGCATCGACGACCGAAAGCTTGGAGACCACCATCCGAAGCGTTGCTGATACCCAAATATTTTTGGTGATGCTAGCAGAAGGATATATTATGGTCTCCTGCTAGCGTTTTGTGTTTACACTATTTTCATTTCATTTCTATTTATATTAATTTCCTTAAGTTTACAAGTATTATGACTTACTAACATTTACTTAATTGTGTTGTTGCTGGCAAAAATTTTTTAGTAATAGAAAATGGTGTGTAATTGTAATAAACGTTATAGATTTATGTTTAAAAAGTAATGAATAGAAATACATTATAGATTTGTTTTCACAAGCGTCAGAATCAGTCAGGATTCTGCGCAAACCAATTAAACCGCACGTCAACAACGTTATGCTCAGAATCCAGACTGTTTCTGACGCTTGTGGAAACAATCCTCATAACAATCCTATATTAATAATATCCAGAGATAGTTCATATCTCTGATATCGTAAACCCGTCACGGATATTTCCCTAGAAAGGAAAGAAATATATATGACAACAAAAGGAACACAAGAGTCAAGCCACACATTTAGATCACAGTTCTAACCGTATTAAACTGTGTTTAGATGTAGGATCTAGGGCGCATGTCATAAATGCAAACGATGATGTTTTATTTTATTGGTATCGAGATTTTTTTAAAAATGTCGATAACGACTAAGATTTGTTATGCAGCTCTCTGTTTTCTGATCACAAACCTAAAAAATAAAACGAGTTTTGTTGGTCTCTTGCGCTTCTCTATTAGCTATGCCCATCAAAGATTAAAACACTACAGAGCATATTTTTTTAGGCTGTGGCTCTAATGTTAACAACTGTAAATTATATAAATAATAAATAATTTTTACTTATTAATAAGTATGTGTTACTTGCTTATCCATTATTAAAACACAATATAAATAAACGCAATAAATATAATATCACTAAAACACGTAATTCCAATTTACTCGCCATGGGTAATTCCCGAATATAGGTGTAATGTGTAATGATGTAAGGTAAAGGTTATGAAATGAACTAGATGCGACCACTGCAATATGTTCCTGCCGACCATATAGAAAGCCATCTTGAAGCTAACTGATTTGGAATATCTAATATATTAGAAGGAGATGATATTTAGTAGGAAAATGTATAAAGTTTATGATTTAATTTAAGTAATAGATTCTATCAAATTAGACAAATGTCCTAAGAAAGTAATAGACGATAGAAAAAGTAATAGATTTGTTACAATTGTAATAGCAATACCACTGATTTAATGGCAAGCAGAGGTTTTTCGCGAAACCAACCAGTTTGAGAGGAAGGCGGTTAAACCAATGAAAAATGACATTTTTGCGTGTCAAGGCATCGAGTTGAAGGGGCCCGTCTTGGATATTATTAATTTAAATACCTACTGCTTTAACTTACCTGAAACATATTCATCAGTATCCAGTCCCAAGGTGTTCCGTATTTCCTGAATCACCTCCAATGGCACATCTTCAATTTTAATACCCGCATCTGGAATGATTGAGTTTATCAAATCTGTTGATTGTTGAGTCTTTGTCGAGCACATATCTCTTAAAGCTCTAGATATTTCTAAGCGCCTCTGCCTTTGAATTTGATGAATTGCTACATCATAGCCACTTGCAGAAGCATTAATAAGATTCTTTTTTCTGCCGTCATTTAAGTTAAGGATGTGCTTCATAATTAGGTTTTGAATATCTTGTGCTGTAGTATTTACAATTTTTGTATTATTACTGCTTGATGGTGTAGTCGAGGGTGTAGTACTAGTTGGATTAGAGTTTTTCGATTGTGATTGATCCTTTACTAAGTTTGGTGATTGAGAGGCCTTTTTCCTAGCGTTAATTTGTTTCAAATGTAAATCTTTCCAATAATCGATGGCGGATTGATTTTTAGGTTTCCGTTTTACCACTTTATTATTTTTTAAAACACTACCTGCAGGTGTACGCAAATCTTGCGATTTTGATGGTTGGTTCTTTTTCTTATATGTTCTTTTATTTAATTCATTAGATTTTGGAGCCGCCTGTGATTGAATATGGTTTGTGGAACCTGATGATTTAAGATTCGTCCACTTTTGTACGCCTGCAGGATTAAGTAATTCTTGCATAATTTTAGCACTAGTTTCCTGAATCTTAAGGTTCGTATACTCTTCAGTGCCTTCAACAGGAGGAGATCTTTCCTCAATATGTGTACTTCTTTGGTCGTTGGCTTGTTGAATTTGATTATAGTTTGCCCTATCACGAACATACCAATTATTGTATTGCTGTTGCAGCAAATTAACTGCCCCATAGAAGTTTTGAAGATTATAACCAACATTTTGTTGGGTACTATTTCCTCCAACATCAAAGCATTGATTACTATTTCTGGAATTCAAACCAAAAAATTTGCTGTTAATATTGAGGTACTACTACTAACACACTTTAATTAATATACAGTATAATGCAAGGTACTCATATTTATTTAGAAATCCTCCAGTACAATCTAACTACGAGGGTAGAGCCCCTATATTGAAAGCCTCGAATTTATGTAATCACTATAATTTTCACATGAACATAAATTATTTTGGTGAGAATTTGAATACATTTAAGAACATGTTGTGTCGTCTTGTTTGATATTGTTGTATGTTTATGGCTTACATATGATTATTTTTAAGTTAAACATTGTGATTTGTCTTGTTATTGGGTGCAAACCTGTTAGACAATAAAGATTTATTTAATAAATTATTTATTTTACCTAGGATAATAATTCGTTTGATGTGAGTTTGGGCGGCCGCGTCTATCCATATAAGTCCTATGAGCTTTATTATGTCTTCCCATATTTAAAATAATTAATCTTAATATTTATTATCTTCTATTCCACAATATTAACCCACTACATTAAAAATAACAACAAAAAAATGTTTCCCAAATTTCTATTTCCTAATGTAATGTTTATGCTGAAATAGTTTGCTTTGTTTTTATTCAACCTCTCAAAATGGAAATCAAAATAATTTTGGCTCTAAAACATTTTGAGGTTAAGCTCCCGCTTGTCAATGAAATTTTTAAATGGAACGTGTGTTTATGACAGGTGAGTGAAAATTGCTGATTTTGGCGTTGACGGATAACGCTTTTTATTGCGCTTTCCATTTACAAAAGTAACTAGTCCTGTAGTATTTTAGCTCAGATAAATTGGAGCATACATTAAAATGCCAACGTGCCGAGCCAATCAGAGCATTTGGGGCGGGGCTTTCCTTGGCGCGCATTTGAGTTTAAATTTAACCGCTATTCAACTTTATTATACCTAGCTGAAAAACCTTCATTTCGTATATCGGAAAAACGATACTCAAATATATTTATGTATAATTTGAAGATACCTATCTAATTTTAAAATCATTTTATGCATTACAGATAGGAAGTCAGGAAATAAAAAAGGCACATTATTCTCAATAGTTTATTTTTAGCTATATTTATATATTAAATTATACACAATGATAATAAATAATAATTACAATGAACATACAAATTAATACAAATACACCACTACCATACATACATATACAGGGTGTCCTACGGTGGTAACCCATTAGATTATTTCAGAAACTACTTCGAATTGAATTTTGAAAATTTCAGTGTCTATATTGTCAAATATGCTCTACTCAAATAATATAATAGCAACGGCATAGCACTTCCGGTTATACCGGAAGTTGATGGCAACTTTGTTATTTTAAACGAAACACCCTATATATTATTACATTTTTGGATTCTAAATAAGATTTCAGACATATTTCATGTATCATGTCCTATACCTAACGTCAGTCATTTTTGACTTATATCAAGATTTATGTCAAAATTGACAGTTTAGGGCTCCATAAGAATTCCGTTTTTCCTTGTAAATCAGTATTTAATAATTATTTTGCAGGTATTTTCTTATCAGGTGGGATCTCCTTTTTCGAATTGACAAGACATTTTCTGATTAGTTTATACAGGGTGGTCAAAAAATTATATTGAAAACGGTTCAAGAAAAACAGTTGATAACCTATTACAAAATTGCATTATTTTTTAATGCTACGGAAGATAAAATAATAATAATATACCCATGCCATTGGAAAAAATTGACTTTCAACTGTTTTTCTTGAACCGTTTTCAATATAATTTTTTGACCACCCTGTATAAACTAATCAGAAAATGTCTTCGAAAAAGAAGATCCCACCTGATAAGAAAATACCTGCAAAATGATTATTAAATACTGATTTACAAGGAAAAAACGGAATTCTTATGGAGCCCTAAATTGTCAATTTTGACATAAATCTTGATATAAGTCAAAAATGACTGACGTTAGGTATAGGACATGATACATGAAATATGTCTGAAATCTTATTTAGAATCCAAAAATGTAATAATATATAGGGTGTTTCGTTTAAAATAACAAAGTTGCCATCAACTTCCGGTATAACCGGAAGTGCTATGCCGTTGCTATTATATTATTTGAGTAGAGCATATTTGACAATATAGACACTGAAATTTTCAAAATCCAATTCGAAGTAGTTTCTGAAATAATCTAATGGGTTACCACCGTAGGACACCCTGTATATGTATGTATGGTAGTGGTGTATTTGTATTAATTTGTATGTTCATTGTAATTATTATTTATTATCATTGTGTATAATTTAATATATAAATATAGCTAAAAATAAACTATTGAGAATAATGTGCCTTTTTTATTTCCTGACTTCCTATCTGTAATGCATAAAATGATTTTAAAATTAGATAGGTATCTTCAAATTATACATAAATATATTTGAGTATCGTTTTTCCGATATACGAAATGAAGGTTTTTCAGCTAGGTATAATAAAATAAGTTGAATAGCGGTTAAATTTAAACTCAAATGCGCGCCAAGGAAAGCCCCGCCCCAAATGCTCTGATTGGCTCGGCACGTTGGCATTTTAATGTTGCTATAAATTGGTACTAGAAAAGACGACACGGTTATGAACAATAACGTTAGTAGGTAATTTAGAAGGTATTGATATTAACCTTAAGCGTTATCCTTCTACATCTCAGTTCAGCTCAATTCCTATGATATAATATGATACTAGCTAACTAAACTTTTTCACTCAATTGTCAACAAATTTTGTTAGCTAGGCTAACTTTATGCATCCAGAAGTATTAGGCGTTATCCTTCAGTGCGAAATGTGAGCAATTTTGACAGTTTAATGTTCCTTTTATAATAAATAAAAATGTATGTCAGGTGAGCGGTAGGTAGTCATATCACATCGGCCCAGCTGATCTGAGTTTGTAGAAGGATAACGATCGTTAGGATAAAACTAATTATTTTAGTATCATTTCATGATAGTATGGTAGTACTAGGTAACTCTGCATTGTTAGCTGCTGCGTAAAATAGTTGGTGCAAACCGCCATTACTCATCTGCACCTCAGTTCAGCTGAATTGATGTAGAATGAACATGTGTTATTCACTTTTCTAGGAACTAATGATGCTGAAAAAGCAGCGCTCACCTCACTTACATTTTTTTAATGAAAGGAAAAACAAATTAGTTAATTGGGAGCCATGTTTTGTGTGTCTTCTTTTTTCATTTTGCAAATTATAATTTACTTATCGAATGCTCAATGAGGCAAGTGGCCAACAGAAAAGAAGAATAAAAATAATTTACTGAGAAATTAACCTCAAAATATTAACCTCAAAATTTTTAATTGTCAAAACTGTTTGTTATGGGTCACTTTATATTCAAAGATTATATTATTATGAACACTGAATGTTTAATAATTTGGTTCAGTTATAATTAGAACTTCAAATTTCAAAGAATAATTGCCTACATTTACAAAGATTATAGTTAACAAGATGAAGCTCGGCGAGTATCAACAAATAATGTGTGCTGTTAAAAATTATTCCGGAATATCCGTGGATTGTCTTTCACTTCTACAAACAAAATTTACAAAGTAAGTGTTTTTTTTTTCCTTATTTTTCTTAAACCATATATTATTATTGGATTTCAATAACGAAATCGAAAAATTACAAAGTATGAGTAGCATAATATTCTCAAATTCAGCATAAACATTGAAATCGTCAATAGTTTAAATACCGTATTTTAGGATTGGCTATGATACTTTATACAGCATAGTATGTCAAGAATACCAAAGACGTATGAAATTATTTTACGGTCAAAACCAACAAAAGCAATCCATTTATTGGCAGTCTTACAAGTCGAGCGTTGAGAAGGGAGATCGTCCTGGTATTTTAATCAGGTTATCTGAAAACAACAAAATTACACCCTGCTTGCTTGCCAAATTGATTTTATGTAAATATTTTGAAGAGAATAATCAAGAAGAAGCAGATAAAACTCAGATGAATATCAATACTTATATGAAAAACACAAATTTAATACCTGACATGGTTTTGGCTTATGAAGTGCTTTTGGTAAGTTTACCGTCCGAAGTTAAAAGGAATTACAAAAATAAATATGTTTTTACTTGTCTTTCAGTGCACAATGTATGATAATATCTATAGTCCAATATCCAATACAATGAGAATGTAAGTATTTTACGTTAATATCTATAAAAATGCCTTTGTGGTTTTATTTGTGAATTACAAGAGTACAGTGGTAATAAATTACTTAATGAATAAAAGTATTGAAGAGGTTCTACAAAGTTGCTCTTCCTTTCAACCACCACTGTGCTTTTGAGATTTTTCATTTCATATTTAGACAATTAATTAAAGGTCATTAGGGCAACAGTACGAAATCAAATTGCATACTGAAGCAGTGAAGTTAGGACTGGTATTCCAAGATGAAGAAATATTACGGAAGAACGGCTATGACAAAACTCCTGATTGTAAATTAGAAATTCCTGTTGCAGTTGATGGTTTTGTTATTAATTGGATTGAGAGCAAAGCATTGTTTGGGGATGCAGAATGTCACAATGAATATAAGCGAAATCAGTATTTAAGTTATTGGAACAGGTATAATAATTTCTTCTTATTTTCATATAATATATTAAGTTAAGCCACAAAAACATCAGGTTTATTGCAATGTTTGTTCTTAATTGTTACTTTTTTATGCATGTTGCAATTGCACAGGGCATGATTAGGAACCAACCGCCCTCTGCACATTAAAATATATCTTGTAAATTAATGATTTCAATACCATTCACAGGCATGTAACTTTGTAACAAATAGACCGTTGAATTGGTCACATGATAGAACTAAAATATTCATATAGGGTGTTCCATTTAATAACGAAGATATAGTTTGAATGTATTAATAGAAAAATCTGAACACCCAGTATAGTATTTTTCACAATTAAATTGGCAGACAAATTAGTTTCATTTGGTAACAATTTTATTCCAAAACCAATAGATGAAAACGCTCTGTATTTAGGTATAGGGAACTCTTACGAAACGCCATCTTATTTTTCATACTGAATTCGAAAATGTGAAAAACTATAGGGCATTCCATTTAAAAAAAGAACTTTGATATGCACCTCTTTCTTGAAGCATCCTGTGTATTTGCAATTATTTTAAAAATGTAGCCTTAATACACCTACACAATGTCCTTGCAACAAAAATAAAATATATACCGGGTGTCCGTAAAGTAACGGCTAGTTCAAAACTGGACAATGGAACTTTTTTTATTATTAGGTATTGAAATTGTAGCCAGTCTGCACATATTGTTACCTGACATGTTTATTAAATTCTTTTTACCAGATATTTTGTTAATTATAAACTGTCATGATATGAATTTACGGTTGAATTTGGAAACATTGTAATATATTATGTCAAACAGCTAAACTGTAGAAAAAATGTTAAAATATTGGTAGTTGACGTGATGAGTGTTATTATAAACAAAACTGCAGACCTCGGATACATTTAATTTGACGCGGATGCTCAAAATGTCAACTTTCTCTGTCTTCTCAAGGAAATGTATCGATATATTCGATTCGATCTCAATCTTTCTTTGAAGCAAACTTAAATATGCATTTTCCCTTACAGATTTGGCCCCGGCTTAGTAATATATTGGTTCGGATATTTGGAAACGATAGTTGATCCAACTGATAAAAGGTTTATGGTAAGAGATAAATTACCAACAAATATAATTCACTTACATCAAGATGTAAAAAGTTAATTGTACTTTTCGGAATCGTAACTTTTAAGATAAATTAAGACTTATTTTTATAATTTTATTGTAAATATAAATTAAATAAAAAATGTATTTTTAAATAAAACACCCTATTTTGATTTTCACGATCTAAGTAGAAATCTACTATATGCAGCGGGGATTGATTTTAAATTTTGTTATTAGATGGCAGCATAGCTATTTAGAAGATATTTAATGGGCCCACATATTTGGCAGAATAACATGATGCAATTTAAAATTTATAGCTCCTGTTATTAAATTGTAAAAGCTATAAATATTTTTCTTTAAATGAGGATGTTTTGAAAAATGACAGTTTAGAATTATTATTTGACATAAAAATTAAATTTTAATGAAAATTTTGAGTTGTTTTTTAAATACTTACCTACTAGGTGGCTCAAACAAGCTTTATTCGAGAGATAATGTTAAATTTCGTGGAATCAAGTATTCGAATCTGATAGGGATAGTTTATTAGCCAGTTATGGGTATTAGATCGACTAAAAATACTATCATTTGTTATTACTTTGCATCTTTTTACACAATATTTATGTCTCAAAATACCTACACTTTCAGATTGTCTTAAGATTTATGTAAATGACTGGACAAATATGTGAAGAGCATAAAGATCAAATTGATCCAGTGATTATTAAAAATGTGTCAGATATCTATAATATTAAAATGATGGCTGAAGATTTTCTAAAACCAATTTCTATAGCAGTGGAGGCAATACAACAAAAAGGGCATTTTTATCTCAAGCAGTTTACAAAATATGGAAAAAGTTAACAATTTTGAAGAAAAAAGAAGCTTGCGTCAATATCAATCATTTAAGCAGTGGCAACGCGTGACTTTTTCTGAAGTGTTACCAAAACCAGATGTGAAAAATCTTATCTTTTAAAAAAAAGTTTATTTTGACCTCCCAAATATAATTTTTTGCTTATTTTAGGTATTTTATGTAAACTTTTTTTTAAATGATTTTTTTTTAAGTAAAAATTGCTAAGACTAATCCAGGCCTGTGGGATAAAGTAAAAAATATCAAACTACTTTTTTTGATTCCTTTTTTAAATTATTTAAAATAGGTGTTGGTCTTCCATTTTCAATCATCTCCTTTTTTTTTTCAAAATAAATAAAATTATTTTACAGTTAGTAGTCATAAAATATATAGAGCCATTTACTGACTTTGATTCTTGGCAATGCTTGATTTTATGAATGGGTTGTACAATTTGATTTGATATATTTTGTAAATATGTAAGTTTGATACAGATATTTATATATAATGTTTCTAATTTCATTTCATTTTGTAAATTGATGCAGGTGCTTCTTTATATGTAGTGTTTTATTTTGTAAATAATATGTAGAATGGTTATTGATATGTATAATGTTTTCCGTTTCGCTTAACTTTTTTTTTCCTTTTCTTTTTTCTTTTTGTAAATTAATGTAGGTGTTTTGTTTTATTTTATAAATGTACGGTTAAGATAAGAGGCTATGCTATGCCTCAACTTGGCCTTTTGTGATAATGTAATTTGTTGTAAAAATTATAATCACAATAAAGTCATTTATTATTATTAATATTATATATTTTCAAGATTCTTAACTGTTACCAATGGTAATAGTGGTTACATGGACGGTTCACCACTGCATTTAAGAAGAGATATGTTCAAGCTCTAACCCCCTTTCACTTTTTGGCATATATGTTGGATCCTACAATAAACAAAGAAGAATATCCATTACCTACTATATCTGAAGAAAAGAGAGACATTGCTTCCAAATATTATTATTACCATTAGTAATTAAGTTGGAGGCTAAGTCCGACCCTTTTCACAAAACTCAGACGAAATAATCAAAATTGTAACAGCAGTAGGGAACAGCGGTGGATATCTCAGGAAGATGTTTCAGAAATTCAAGCATAATATAGTGATTTCTGTTTTGGGTGCATGATGCTGATATCGAAAGGATGTTTTCTACCTATGGATTCGGACATAAGAAACAGAGTTGGCAGTGGCAAAGCAGCTAAATTAGTATTTCTATTTAAGCATTATAACACTTTTTTTTTTAAATATATGTTTGGTATTAAAAAGATTTTTTTAAGTTTTATTTTTGTATTAACCTGCTGTTCTTTTCGATTTTTATGACAAAATAATAAATAACTCCATAATATGCCTTATTTTTTATGAAAAAAATAAATTTTAAGTGCTAAAATTTTAAAATTCTTGAAGTAATCATGATTTAAAACAAATCATGCTGATTAAAATCTGAGTTTAATCATCAACCCTGTGTCAGTTACGCCCCCAAATAATCAACACTACATAAAGTAGTAAATTAAGAAACTGTTGCTCTCGAGGCACGTATAGCTATTTAAGTGTAAAAGTAATAATTGTATGACCTTTTTGTCATTTATCTAAATTTAATAAATTTTTGTTATGTTTTAGACATCAGCTATTTTTTTTCAGTATCGAGTTTTGTTCATTTTTCTTCTCTTTGGAGGCACTATTTATACGTAGATATTTTATATTTCAGATCTTCTAGGCCAAGTTCTTGTACGCAAAATAATTGTTTTTTTTTTTAGTTTTATTATAAAATTTATTTTGCCCCCTTTTCTACTATTTACGAACCCCTATGTAAACAAATTGTTATGCTGCATGTTGTAGGTTATTTTATATCAAAGCTATATATAAGTAGCCAATTTTTCTGTTGTTATATGGAAAAACTTTTTTTTTCGTTTTTGATCCTTTTTCGAACGCCTGTGTGAACCAGTTCATTTATGTAACATTTTTTAGGTTAAATTCTATCACAACTACGAAAAATTATTCTGTATTCCGAATAAGTTTAGGAAGTATATATGTTTTTATTTTGACCCCTTTTACACTATTTACGAACGCTTATGAAAACAAGTTATTTATAACACATTTTTTAAGTTATATTCATCAAAGCTATAAATAGCTAGTCAATATTTCTGCTATGTTTAAGAAATTCCTTTTTTCTAACCTTTTTAGCCCATTTTACACTTTTTTCGAATGTCAATGTGGTCTAATTCTTTAGGTTATGTTTAATTAAACGTATCAAAAATTTTTCAATATTTGGGATAAGTTTAAGAACTATGATTTTTTAAATTTTTGAACCCTCTTTTAAACCCCCTCCTACGCTCAATGTTAATCATCACCTATAAATATCCTGTAGTATTTTAGTACCAAATGTGGTTAAAATCCGTTAAGTGGTTTTTGAGTTATCACGGATACAAAGTTTTTCTCACCCTTTTATAGAATTTTCACGCACGCCTATGGTACAATAATTTTTGTCGTGTATTTTTAACACCAATTCAACTAGTTAAATAGGTATAAAATTTTTTACATTTTAATTTTTTTTATTTTACCCTTATTTCTACTATTTACGAACGCCTATGTAAATAAAAATTTTATGCTGCATTTTTTATGTTATCTTACATCAAAGCTATATATAATTAGCCAATTTTTCTGGTATATTTGGGAAACATTTTTTTTTCGTTTTTGACACTTTTTTTAGACTATTTTCGAACGCCTGTGTGAACTAATTCTTTTATGTAACATTTCTTAGGTAATATTCTATCACAACTATGAAAAATTATTCCATATTTCGAATAAGTTTGGGAAATATATATTTTTTATGTTTTGACCCCTTTCACACTATTTACGAACGCCTATGAAAGTAAGTTATTTATGACACGTTTTATAGGTTATATTCTATTAAAGCTATAAATAATTAGTTAATATTTCTGCTATGTTTAAGAAGTTCGTTTTTTTTAAATATTTTTTACCCCATTTTACACTATTTTCGAACGCCAATGTGGTCTAATATTTTATGTTGAATATTTTAGGTTATAATCAATTAAACGCGTAAAAAATTATGCACTATTTCGGATAAGTTTAAGAACTACGAATTTTTTTAATCTTTGAACCCTCTTTTATACCCCTTGCCAACGCTCAATGCTTCCCAAAATCTGATCAGCTCCTTGCCATGTCCTATAGTATTTTTGTACCAAATTTGGTTAAAATCTGTTATGTAGTTTTTGCGTTTTCGTGCATACAAACAGACATTTTTTTAAAACTACTTATTTATGTATAAAATAACCAAAAACAAGTATTTCCGGTGAAATTAAAAAAAAATTTTTCATGAAACTAATAGTCTCCATATGTACATATATTACATATATGATATGGAGAGCTACTCGTAAAAATTATCTTTAAAATACTTAATTTACTAATAATCCGAGAAATATTCTGAATAACCCTGTATTAAAAGTTTTGGGAAATATAAAACTAGTCTACCAGTCCCTGTCATCTTTATTGTAAATGACAACATTTTGTCACACTATCAACAAAACAACAAATTTTCTTTGGGAAAAAAGCCAAGCTGTGCATTTCCCACTTTTTTTAACGTCCCGCTTTCCGTCAAAGCAATTTTTAAAAGGTAAAAGTATATTTACAAAGAAAATATCGTTTGTTTTTATCTTTACAACTCAGTGAAAATAATAAAAAAAAGAACTATTTATACTTTACACTTTGTTTATTCTATTATAAATTCAGGTTTTTCGTCATCTGGTCTGGAACCAAGTCAAGGATTTCTGCCTGTCTTTAGAACTTTTGTATAGCGTGTCGTGTTGTGCATAAGGATTGTAATTTTTACATTTTATTATTGAAAAAACACCATAAAGTAAGTAGAATAGGTAATTTTGTACACATTTAATATCGCATATGTACCTAAGTTTGATATTTTATGAATAATTAAGTTCGCACAGAAATTGTGGCGTGCACAATTTCAGTGCGTTTAAAACGTTTACGATTAAAAAAAGAAAGTTGTTTATTTTGTTACTTTATTGTGCATTTTCCAATTGAAAGTGTAGGTGAAAACCTTAGTTTATGAGTTCATTTTGCTGATTTTTTTAGAAACCCTTGATTGATTAGAAAATGGATAATTGTAAAACTGAAATTGGTAGTGTTTGTAAACATAATCCACGTGCGAGGTTTTTAAAAGAGGTATGTAAACATATTTTACAAAACTAAAAATATTTAAGTCTATTCTTGAATAAGTACCTATTTTTATACTTTAAAGAAAACAAGCAAATATTGTCTACATTTGTATGCAGGGTAAACAATTACATAAACATCTATTTTTGACACCTTATTGTAGGTAATTCTTTGGACTTAATATCTGTAAAATACTCCTATTATTAATATTCACCAGATCTTATTTTATATTTGGACGATTTCTAAATAAGATTTGTTTTTATATTTAGTACAGTAAATGTAATTATTCTTTTGTAAGTTTTGCTTAAAATTAATCCTAATAAATTGATGTGAAGACAGCAGATACAATTTCGCAGGGATAACATCAACAATTTTCAGGGTTGGGAGAAAATCTGATTTTAATAGTGATTTTAATCAGTAGGTATGACTTTTAAAAAAAATCATGATTCATTTAAAAAAGAGTTTTAAAGTTTTAACACTTAAAATGTACAATCTACCTATTTGTTCTTAAAAAAAATTAAATCCTGACGCATTTTTGTATGGTGTTAAATATTATTTTATTATACCTACTAATTGAAAACAACAGCTGGTTAATACAAAAACATATACAGCGTGTCCCGAAATTAACTTAAAATAATTTAAGGTTACATTCTACTAGGCCAAAAGAAATCACCCTATTGGAACATGCTCTCATTTTTGCAAATGGCCGCTAATGTCAAATCTGTTTTGACATTTGTGGACTAGACAGATGCAGAATACAACTGAACAAGCCATGGAGCGATACACTCCCCAAGAACGCGGAATAATCGTGTTTATTTTTTTGCGTAACAATTCGTCTGTGGTGTTGGCGCAGCGCGAATTCCGTCGCCGATTCCCCGGCCGTCCGACACCGACTGCGCAAACACTGCGTCGTTTGGCCACTAACGTTGAAGAGTATGGGACCACACGAGACGTTGCCAAGAGTGGCCGGCCCCGGAGCGCCCGTTCTGCCGAGAATATTGTCGCTGTTGCCGAGGATGTCGAGCTGTCGCCGGAAACATCGACCAGACGCCGTGCCACGCAATTAGCCATCAGCCGGACGTCCCTAAGGCGAATTTTGGTCAAAGACCTGCGCATGTTCCCGTACAAAGTCCAGTCCGTGCTGCCTGCCGACCGCCAAACGCGCTTAACCTACGCCCAAGCCATCCTCAATCTCGAGGAAGAAGACGATTTTTCAACCAAAATCATAATGAGCGATGAGGCTCATTTCCACCTCAGGGTACGTGAACAAGCAAAACAATCGCTTCTGGGGCATCGAAAATCCACGAGTGATGCACGAGGAGCCATTTCACCCGCTCAAAGTGACTGCATGGTGCGCTGTTCGCGCTGGAGGAGTCATGGGGCCATTTTTTTTCGAGAATGCCGCTGACCAAACGACAGCAGTGGACAGTTCGCGCTATACGGCCGTGTTGACCGCGTTTTTTTCAACCGCAATTGGACGAATTGGGCCTAAAGGACATGTGGTTCCAACAGGATGGAGCAACGGCACACACTGCGCGAGCCACAACCGATATTCTGAAGGCAGCGTTCCCGGGTCGCCCCATCTCTCGTTTTGGCGACTTGCACTGGCCCGCAAGATCGCCCGATTTAAGCGTTCCAGACTATTTTGTGGGGTTTTTTGAAGTCCCGTGTTTACGTGAACAAGCCCGAGACTCTGGAAGCTCGTATAATAATATTGGAGACGTTGCATAGAAATTTTCAAAGTCATTTATCTTGACAACGGCTTCTTCTTGCGGTATGAAACAAGTGAACATTTTTTATGTACAAAAGTCTCAAATTTATTATTCTTTTTAGAAAAAGGACCAATAGCGCACATTATGAATTAAAAAAAAATTCTGTTTGCTGTAAAATAAACGGGTCTTGAGATATTCTCAAAAACGGATTTTTTTTCAATTTCAACCACTGACATCTCAAAAAAGGTGCATTTATGAGGATAAGTTAATAGATACTTGTTTTCATATTTATGGATGAGCTCTCACATCGCCTATTGAAAAAGAATTGTCAGTTTTTATTCTGCCTTCTTACGTCCCATGAACTTACAAACGATCGTTATATTTATATTTTAGTATTGTATTTTTCTTGAACCTTGTTACAATTTTTTTTTTATTTTTTTTTTTCTTGGGATGTAAGGTTCTATTTTATAAGCGAATTTTCTTCCTTTTGAAATATTTTTATTTCATGTCAAATAGTACAACGTTTCGGCTTATTCGCCTTCTTCAGGTACATCTCTTTTCTTACCAACATCGCGTGATTCTGTGTGTGGAGGTCGACTTTTATTTCAAGAATATTTAATTATTCAACTCCACTTCGATATGGACTACTTCTTTAAAATATTTCCAATCAGTTTATGTTAGCTGCTATAAATATAACTTTTTTTTTATTCTTTTTTTTTCTTGGGATGTAAGGTTCTATTTTATAAGCGAATTTTTTTCCTTTTGAAATATTTTTATTTCATGTCAAATAGTACAATGTTTCGGCTTCTTCGCCTTCTTCAGGTACATCGCATGATTCTGTAGATTTTTTTTGGTGTGCACCACTTTTAGTGGGTATTTTGTTTGAATCATGATCATGCGATGTTGGTAAGAAAAGAGATGTACCTGAAGAAGGCGAATAAGCCGAAACGTTGTACTATTTGACATGAAATAAAAATATTTCAAAAGGAAAAAAAATCGCTTATAAAATAGAACCTTACATCCCAAGAAAAAAAAAAGAATAAAAAAAAAGTTATATTTATAGCAGCTAACATAAACTGATTGGAAATATTTTAAAGAAGTAGTCCATATCGAAGTGGAGTTGAATAATTAAATATTCTTGAAATAAAAGTCGACCTCCACACAATAACTTTTTAATAAATTTCTCCAACAAGTTACATTTGTCGATAGTTACCATACATGTTTCGCAGCACCGGGCTGCATCATCAGTGGTTATCAAAGGTTCTTACGAAAAGCTAAAAAGATAAAAACTCATATTGTTCACAATATAAGCTTTCATAATAATAATTTTCTTTTTGTAAATCATCAAACGGATTGCACTCTCACACAGCATTGCTGTGTGAGAGTGCAATCCGTTAACACTAACTGACGTAAATTTAAAGTTTTTGATGATTTACAAAAAGAAAATTATGATTATGAAAGCTTATACAGGGTGGTCCAACTTTTACCTGCATAAATTTTAGAATCGATAGATAATCGACAAATAATGTGAGTTTTGTTAATAAACTATGTGTCAAAAATGCTTCGTTACAAAGTTACAGGGTGTTGAAATTTAAGAAAAAAATTCTAATTTTATTAATATCTTTATAACCAATTGAGATATTTCAATGAAATTTGGCACGTGCAGAGAGATAATCTAGCTTCATTTTTTCATGTAATAATATTATTTTTATTTCCACCAGTGGCGTGCATATGACTACCGATTGCGATATTTTTAATGAAAAAACAGATACGCCACTAGTTTATCTCAAAATGAAAATTATATCTGCAATTCTTATTCAATTTAAAAGAAAAAAGTACTCCTGGCTTTTTTTCGTATGACGCAACATTTTCGAGTGAAAAAATAAAAATCGTCTAAACCAAATGTATTGAAAATCAACATCAAAATATCATATCATTACACGTTTTAACAGATTTTACAGTTTTTTTTCCATAAACTGTTCAAAATGACTATCGTCATTGTCAATACACAATTGGCATCTTCTGGTGATGCTATTAATTGCTGCCGATAGAATGTGATTGTTACGATGCAACTCATCACAAGCTTCTTGAATTTTTAAGACTAATTCTTCGCGTTTTCTGACCGGCACCCTATACACTTTTTCTTTTAGGTAGCCGCAAATAAAGAAATCAAGTGAAGTCAAGTCAAGCGACCTTGGGGGCCAAGATATAGTCCC
Organism: Apoderus coryli; assembly: GCA_911728435.2. NCBI lineage: Eukaryota > Metazoa > Arthropoda > Insecta > Coleoptera > Attelabidae > Apoderus > Apoderus coryli. The sequence continues at coordinate 36,548,433 of OU452199.1, forward strand.
TCATGATTATTTTCGAGTTCTCCAGGGAAACGGCATTGATCTCCGTAAATTGGCGTAATGCTGTTATCTAGTTTCTCACATTCCGCCCGAAATGTGCTGGTGCTCCATCCATTTGAAACCAACCATTCGCACGTAAATGAAGTGGCACGTCATCCATTAAATCATTTAAATTATTCTGTAAAAAGTCTAAAAATAATTGTGCTGACAGCCTAGCTGGTAAAAAGAATGGTCCGAGGAGATTATGGGATATTACTCCTAGCCACACGTTCACACTGAATTGATGTTGAAACTTTCTCGCTCGCACTTCGTATGGATTGTGTTGTGACCAAATATGAAAGTTGTGGTAATTCGTTATACCAGTTCCTGTAAATGAAGCTACATCAGTCCAGCAAACCTTATGCAGGAAATCTCTATCTACTTGAACTTTATTCAATAACCATATGCAATAGTTATGCCTTTTAACATAGTCCTCAGGCAATAAATCTTGCACAGCCCTAAAATAGTAAGCCTTTCTACCATCTTTATGAAGTGACTTAAGAATGGTTGACCTTGATATGTTAAGCATGAAAGCAGTTCTTCGTGAACTTAGGTTTGGATTTCGATCAAACGTTCTTAAAATACGCCTTTCATCCGCCAAATTGTTTCTACCAGTGCGCTGTCTATTGTTTTAATGAAAGCTAATGTGATCATTATGCGCCTTTCATCAATTATGTATTGACAATGACGGTAGTCATTTTGAACAGTTTCTGCAAAAAAAAACCTGTAAAATCTGTTAAATATGTGTAAAACGTGTAAGGATAATATGTTATTTTTATGTTGGTTTTCAATACATTTTATTTAGACGATTTTATTTTTTTACTCGAAAATGTTGCGTCATACGAAAAAAAGCCAAGAGTACTTTTTTCTTTTAAATTGAACAAGAATTGCAGATCTAATTTTCATTTGGAGATAAACCAGTGGCGTATCTGTTTTTTCATTAAAAATATCGCAATCGGTAGTCATATGCACGCCACTGGTGGAAATAAAAATAATATTATTACATGAAAAAATGAAGCTAGATTACACCTCTGCACGTGCCAAATTTCATTGAAATATCTCAATTGGTTTTAAAGATATTAATAAAATTAGATTTTTTTTCTTAAATTTCAACACCCTGTAACTTTGTAACGAAGCATTTTTCGCACATAGTTTATTAACCAAACTCACATTATTTGTCAATTATCTATCGATTGTGAAATTTATGCAGGTAAAAGATGGACCACCCTGTATTGTGAACAATATGAGTTTTGATCTTTTTAAAAAAATTTTAATACGATATTTAATTTTAAACAAAAAATTTTTTTATGACAAAATAATGATAAACTTTTTTTTCACACAGTGAGTTAATAAAAAATTTTTCCCACAAATAATAAAAATATGTACTAATAATAATATAAAAAATATAGCTTTTCGTAAGAACCTTTGATAACCACTGATGATGCAGCCCGGTGCTGCGAAACATGTATGGTAACTATCGACAAATGTAACTTGTTGGAGAAATTTATTAAAAAGTTATTGTGTGGAGGTCGACTTTTATTTCAAGAATATTTGATTGGAAATAGTTAAGCTATTATGAATTCTCTGAGAAAAAAATAAGTTTTTGGAAAAGTATGTTTGACGTACATTAACTTCCATCTGTTTCAGAAACGAAACACATTTGTTTTGACTGAAAACATATTTTATTAGAATTTACAGGCAACTTTTCACCATGTTCTCAATGATATCGTGGGCAAATTTCACCTCTCATTGTCCTTTCACAAACATACAACTCCGTAGAAAATTCCACTCCAGACCATTACACCTCCACCTCCAAATAGATGCACTTCTTAAATATTAACTCTTGATTTTCTTGGTCTCCAGACACGAAAACGGCTTTCAAAACTAGGCCACTCATCATTCCAGTTCGCTCTTTCATTACACCAAAGCAAACGTTGAGCTTTATGCCCTGCGGCAACGGAAGACGTCTTATATGCCTATAGCAATGTAAACCTGCTTCATTTAATCGATTTAAGATCGTCCGAGTAGACGAATTCTGCTGCTAGCGAAAACGTCCTGGCTGAGCAACGTACAGTTTCTTGTAGGATCGATCCTAGCTCCTCTCACCAATATTCGGTCCTCATTAGCATTTGTCGATCTTGGTTTACCCTCCATATGCCTTTCCATGACATATCCAGCCTTAAAATAAAGGTTATTAGGTCGGGAGAGAGTGATTAAGCGATCCGAGAAGCAAACCAATGGCTTGATTAGCGCCTCTACCGTGAAATGACGTCTATTAATATTGTCGATGATAGAATAACCACAATATCGCAAACTGCCGCTTAGCAATACATTTTTGGTAATAACACTTTTTTCCTACGACTGTCTTTAAATGCCTTTGTTATATGTTCAATCATGATTTGAAAATGTAGTACATTATAATGCTGTTTATCATTTACCCGTGCATAATAATATTTCCCACTAGTTGCCTAGCAGGAAATATTATTACGCACGGATAAAATTTCCTGGTAATGACAAAAGTAGCGGCGGGCATGAAAAATCACCATAGCAACGCCGAAAATACAAACACCAAATTGACAGTTTTGGTATTTATAATTAATAATAATTATAATTAAGTATTTCGCTAATTTCAAATCACATAACAGTGATAGTGAATATAGTTTAACACCACCTAGTCAATTTAATACTTCTAATTTATCGTATTTAGGCTTATACGCTAACAAGGGTAAGTTTCGAAAAAAAAATATGGTCCTAAAAATTATGTTAAATTTATTCAAAAGTATTAAAAACAGTCGTAGAAAAAGTATAGTGTGAAACTCACATGAAATGACCATTTCCTACTCGTAGGAAATATTGGCATTTCATGTTCGTTGCACAATATACTATTATATGTTTGGATACAATTTTCTATGTTTACTACAATATTTTTTTTTTAAACGCAAACGACATAGGTTAACCACATTTTTTCCAGAAAATTTTCTTTAAAGGCGAAAACACAATATCCAATTTCTCCAATTTTTTCAATCAGTTTAATTGGTTCCAACATTATTTGGAAAATTAGAATTAGCCGTTGATTTATGATATTAATCGTCGATGGTCAACAAAAACACAGTTCTAATTTCTGGAAAATTACATTGTAATAATTCTATTGAATATAAGTTGTTAATTTTTACAAATTTGCAAAAAATGCAATTATAATAAATTATATGGAATGTTTTTAAGCAATAAAACTGGTATAATTAGTGCCACTATCTCTAAAACATTAAGTTGTTGTTTGGAATTCTGATTATAGTATAACAAATCATAAATATGCAGCGTATCAGGTTCAATATACACCTACAACGAAACGCATGCAAATTTTCCGTTGTTGGAATAGTTCTGGAACTATTTGTCTCTGACCTCGCATGCTGTCACATTGTTCAAGAACAGGCATCTATGGAGGAAGTTCTCGAGTCGGTTTTTTTGTTTTTTCACGTAGTTAAGGCCTCTACCTTCGACTTGGGGTTATACTGAAGCAACGTGGGTTCGATTGGCATAGAGATATTATAGCCCAAAATTTTCGACACTTCTGTCATTCAAAGTTCATTATTTTTTATCATGTGTCACAAAGCTGAAACTCAATCTTCTCGAGTTCACGGAATTCTTGTCTTAGGCAATAGAGAGCAGTGGTCAAGTCTATACATTATATACCGGTTTCTCCAAGGCTTTTGACAGCGTCAACCACGAGCTTCTCTTTCATATGTTTGAGGGTGGAAGATTCCTTGCTTTCCTGGTTGGGAAGCTACCTGTTAGGTAGGACTCAGTTTGTTCGAATTAATGAGTTTCAATCTAGGACGGTGAAGGTCAATTCCGGTGTTTCGCAGGGATCACACTTTTGTTCAACCTATTTATTAACGACATAGAGCAATGCTTTTTATACAGTGAATTCAAGCTGTTTGCTGATGATCTGAAGTGTTACAGGGCGATCCAAGGTGTCACCGACTACTACCTTTTGCAGAAGAATGTCACTCAATTGGTTCATTGGTCCGAGATTAACAACATGGATGTAAAGGTCTCGAAGTGTTTTTGTTCCAATCATCATTCTATCAATGCTAGAAATGCTCTTTTCCGTGGTTACTTCATGGGTCAATCGGCTTCGCGTTGCCTTGTTTTATTCCTAGGGTATGTCGTCTGGGCAATCAATGTTCAGACCTGGAAATGGACTCATTCTCCCCGATCAACGAGTGCCTGGGGCACTTGATGCGGGCCTCCTGAGGAGGCGTCTTTTGTTAACAGATTTTCACAACTGCTTTGCGATCAGTATTGAGCATTGGTTTGGGATTATGGTATTGTAATGTTGTGCTTGTAATTTAATTAATTAGTTTAGTTTATTTTTGATTGTAACAATGGACTTTCTCCGTCAATAAATAAATAAATCATCCAAACATTTCATTGATTTTAACCATTCAGGGATATTTACAAATAATCTTTTTGGCCTGATTGATAAAATCACAAAACGCCTAAGAGTTTGGTTGCTGGTTTCATATAACGTGTACTTTAAAAACTTGAAATCCATTGTCCTTTGTATGACTGCTTCTTTAGGAATGTGCGATCTGGATACTACTATTTCCTCTGATTAATTTGTTTCTACTTCATACTTGTATTTGAGTTTCAGCCAGTCTTTTTAATGAAAGAATTAAAAGAAATTGTAAAAAACTCGTTAATTCTCCAAATATTAACAACTATTTTTGTGTTTTTAGGAGGACGAACTATGGATTTCAAGTGAAGATCTAAACACTGAAGACAGCAGTGATGAAGATTCTGGGTTGAAATATAAGCGAAAAAATAAGAAACAGCTTAAACAAAATAAACACAAGTCGGCATCTTACTTGGAAAAATTAAATCGACTCTCCAGTGCGGGCTTAACATCCTCAGAAAGGTAAATTTCCACGTAATATAAATACGCAGTGTACTTCTGAGTAATGTTCAGTCTTTACCACAGTTAGGAACTTAACGATAATGCAATTCAGATGCTGTTCATCGGTAAAGCTTTTGTCAATTTGTCACCTATTTAACTATTAGGTCTATACCTATCTCATTGATGAATTGGATTGAGATTTTTGCTAGCATCAACACAGAATAGCACTTGAATGGTGTTTATCATATTCTCGTCCTTCTGTTTTACGATTACGACAGTGGTAGGTAGGTAGTTAGGTTCAAAATGAGTGGGTCTGCACCGGACCCTCCACTTTGACCACCTCAATATTTTTAATGAATGAATGAACTCGATTATTTTCCTTGGTGAGCTTTCTTTTGGCCTCGCTGGTAGAAGGCTTACTGTACCAAATATTGGGAATATAGTTCTAGCTACAGCTCCATATCTTCAAAATAAAAATCATAAACCCTCCTTGGAACTCCTTGTTCAATTAATTCGAAAACTTCAAGATCATCATCCAAGAATTCCATATCTGGAATCGCCATACAAAGTAAAATAACCCAATAATGAAAAATGTAAAAGCAATTTTGCGGTTAGAATTCCATTTAAGAAGAGAATCTTCGACCTTTAACTTAAGAGACACTTCAGCTAATTTCTTAATCTTAATATATGATAGCGTAATATGTTTCAGCACTTGCTCAGTGACGACAGATAAAAAGTCACAACCCACTCAGAAAAGTACTGGAAATGAAAACTTATCCAAGTTGGACATTGAGCCATACATCCTGGAACCTAGTACATCTAAAGTACAAACCACAATTGATGAAAACTTAGAACTTCCACATTTAGAAAGTTGGAGACCTGTTCGAGGGTCTTTGCAGTTTGAGAAATTTAATCTACCGGACGATGCAACTGGTAGGTCCTAGTTTTTAGAATTATTTTGTAGCAAATTTTAATATATTTGTACAGTCAGTTTGGTTTATTTTGATTCAAAATTATAGACTGATTATAATCGAGTTTATTATAAATGTTTTTGTATATTATTGTAGACTATAGGATAAATAACAAAATATTTGTATATATAGGTCGGTTTTTAATGCTTTGTAAATATAACTAGAAGTTAAAGGTGCTAATCAATTTTGAAGCGTCTAAATAACTAAAACATGAGTTCTATGTACGGTACTATTGTATGTAAATAAATGTAAATTATTTATTTATTTTCAAATATTGGTATTTATTTTATGAAATCCTCATCCTAATTAATTGGTGGTTTTAGCACCGTTTAAACTACCATTAACTTGAGTCGAATTTTCGCCATTCACCGATTATAACCGCGGTTATGATGACAGTTGCCCTTGGTTTTGGCCCTTCATGACAACCGATTCAAACCGCTTCTAGCGGGCGTGAATGAGCAAGAAGTAACCGGTGTGATGTTATCTATTTATTTAACATTTTGTGTACTTTATAAGGTTATGTCGTTAAGTAAAAGATTATAAACAAAATTTGTTGTGTGGTAATGCGGTCACAAATTATTTACTAGCTATATACAGAAGAGTTAAAAATGAATGAGGAAGCATTAATAATGCTCACATCATCAATGGACAATTATTTTAAACAGTTTTGAAAATTTGTATAATAACGAAAGTGTGTTATTATTTATGAAAAGTAATTCAGTCACGAAAATAATAAATGAAGAGTGGCTAATAAATTACGATAATTATAATGTTTTCCAATTATTTCGAATGGAAAAAGAAACGTATCTTAAGTTGGTGAATGTTCTGCAAAGAGCTGACAATAAAAACCTTTTACTTAAATATACAGCATAAACACACTTTTCTTGTTCGATAATACCCGCATAACATAATAATTATTATAAATTAGAATAGGAATAGAGGGTTAAATTTTCCAAAATCACCCAGAACAATAACAAAAAAACAGATTAGTAATTTAACTTTCATTAGGTTATGTTCAGTAGATATTTGAATGGACCGAGAATAACCCAGCTCATCGGCAAGGTTATTTTTGGTTAAACCGCGAATGAACTATGACGTAATGAAGGGCTTTTTCGTGACGTCATCATAGTGAAACCGGCAATAACCGGAGTCGCGTGAATGCAAAAAGTTAAATCATTTATAACCGGTTATAATCGGTGAATGGCGAAAATTCGACTTTTTGATGGCTTGATAGGTATCGCATTGAGGTTAATGTTATTCAATACAAATTTGCAGAGGAATGTGACTTGATTAGATTCATAAAACTATATTAAAATAAAAAGGAAGTCGAATATATTTTACTAACTATTATTTATTTAATTATTTAAAGAACATAACAATCATCATCATTGACACAGCTGATCTTTTCCGGTAATTTTCAGTTTCAAAAAATGTTCAAAATTATAAGTAATTATTAATACAAATACTATTAACTCGCGTTGATAAACCGTAAAGCTTAAAGGCACTACTCAACGAGGAGATAAGTGCTTTTCGTTGCATTTAAAACCCGAAGTTTACCTCGCCGAAGTTGGAGAGTTGTCCCCAAAAAAATTTTGTGGTAAGAGAACCTGGCGGAGATTTTGGAGACATGTGCTCCAACTCGAGGGAGACTTCATGCTCCGAGCTGCCAAGTTTCCAACCACTCTCCTCAAACTTTACTACACCGAAATGCAAATAGAAAATCCCCCTGTTACACAAAAATTTATAACTTTTTTTTTCCACTCTTTCGTATATCAATCAATCAAATTGTGTATTCCTAGCGTCGTACCGCTTGTGTAGAAAAATGTTAATCAGCAATTTTTTGTCTATATCGTAGATACAATACCGATGTTAGAGTCATGAACTTTTATAAACTTTAATGAACTTTTATAAATTATTAATCAGCGAAAAATACTGAGTTCGATCGGATGCAATATTTTTATTACAATATACCTACCGAGTGTGACAATATTCTAAAAACGTTGCAAGAACATTCTATGAAAACACTCATAAAATCTTCCTCCAATGTTATTAATGAAAGATAACTAGAATATTTGAAATTGAATGTTTTGTGTATAACAAATAATAAACAAATATATAATTAATAAAATAATATAATAATTAAAAAATAAATACACTGGGAATATTTAGTGCTGTGTGGGTTTTTTCGTAATTTTCAAAGTAACCTTACTTCATTCAGAACTTTCTTACTCCACTTAGGTAAGTGGGAGAGTCACTGCGACCATAGGAGTTTGTAATGTGACGTATTGATATTCGTAATTAGCGCGCTCATCTTCACAAACAAAGGCGATTATTTTGCTTGGTGAGAAATTTCGCAAATCTAATTCTAGCTCTGCCTGGGCAGGAATATAGCACATCATCCTCCATCTCATCATGCTTTAGGTAGGTAGGATCAAAATGAGTGGGTCTGCACCGGACCCTCCACTACGACCATTGAGGGTCTATTGTGGGTCATACCTATTTATATTTTATAAATCGATTTCTTTCTTGGGATGAGGTTCCAATTAAAACAGATTGTAGGTGAAATAATTCCAATGTAAAATTGAACGCCTGTGATGAATACGAGACGATTTAGAATGTACCTGAAGAAGGCAAATGTGCGTTGCTGAAACGTTGTAAACTAAGATGAAATGACAAAAATTATTTCACCTACAAGCTGTTTTAATAGGAGCCTCATCCCAAGAAAGAAATCCATTTAGAAAATAATAGAGAAGAGTTCAGGAAAAATATACTTATGAGATCTACTCAGACCCAACAACCCACTGGCCCTTGATTTTGCCAAAAGTTCTGAACTTCTCCATCCAATCCAGGTATTAAGTATGTATTTGGCAGTGCTTAACAATATGTCAGTTCCGGGCTCTGGTCCGATAAATTGTCCTTCAGCCCCTTCTCTTGCCAGAGAGTCTGCCATTTAATTCCTCTTTAGACCAGAGTGGCCAGTGACCTAGACCAGAGTCAAATTGTTGTGTTTCTCGATACTTGAGAGTCTGTTTTGACAATTCCGCACTGTTCTTGACGTGGATCTGGATAAAATTAGGACCTTTATGACCGCTTGGCTATCAGAGAAGATTTTTATTGCATTTTGCACACAGCTCGAACTCCTGAGCACACAGATCAATGGCCAGAATTTCTGCCTGGAATACAGTAACGTGGAAACTCAGATAAGGTTCGGCCCACTGTCTCACTTGAGATTCCAACTGTCTCACCTGAGGATCTCCCACTTTTATAATTATGGATAATTTCAACTTATTGAATGAACAATGTGTCATATATATATGAACGAAGTACAGATAACCAAATGCTTAAATAAACATTTAGGTAAAGAAGAGTTGATTTTTAAACAAGCGGAAGGATTTTTCGATGAAATGGATCAGGAGATAAATGTTTTGAAGTCTAAAACTGCTGTTGAGAAAACTGCTAACAAATTTATGACCAAAGATGAAAAATCATTAACAACTTTTAAACATTTAAAAACTACGCCAGAAGTTCAAGCAACACTGGACTTTATCCAGAAAATGGATGAAGACATTGCTTCGACAATCAGTTTGTATAAGGTTCCTAGATATTTTAAATTTTTTCCAACGTCGAAATGATTCTTTATATTTGAATTTAGACTGAAAGGGCGGAGAGACTGCAGTATCAGGAAGCAATGTGTAAAGAATTAAGTGGAAATAAAATAAATCTTGAGAAAAACACTGAAACGTTTCTACAACTTTGTGATTTTGAAAGTTCGGAACATATTAGTGACAATGATATAGAAGGGGAGGGAATACTTGCTCCGCAAGAATTGCAAGAAGCAATCGTTAATGAAAGTAAGTTCTATGCTTGTTGATTTAAATTTTTAGAGTAATTTTGATTTCAGATTTAGGTAATGCAGATAAAATTGACAAATGTAAACAATATGTTGGAAAAATCGGTGAGGTAACCCATCCACTGGTTGAAAACAAATTTGTTAAAAGGAACATGCAGGTATAATACACACGTTTTACCACTTTGCCAAAACACTTAAAATCTCGACGCACCTTTCGCTAACACTGTAAGTATCTTCAGGAGAGAATTGAAACTCAATTTGTTTTTAGTTCTGTCCTGAGGATACTTAGAGTGTTAGAGAAACGCGCGTCCAGACATAGACTAGACTATTTTAGTGACGTCGACGAATAAGTTTAACTAAATAGCCAGAAATACAGGGTAATTGTTTGTCGATGGTACATTAGACGTTTTGACAAAACTAACCATACTATTGTTTTAAAAATGTAAGTGCAATTTCCGGTTAGACCGGAAGGTCAATCCAATCTATCACTCTATAATATTGTGATATTTGTTCCACTTCTGATTTAAATGGGACATCCTGCATATAACTATATTTTTGGATTCCTTATTTGTATCATCGACCAACAATCATCCTCTGTATCCCTCTATTTTGCTCAGTAAATATTTTTTGTGTGGAAAAATTCGGAAAATGCCTCTACTATACTATACAGGGTGTCCTACGGTGGCAACCCATTAGATTATTTCAGAAACTACTTCGAATTGCATTTTGAAAATTTCAGTGTCTATATTGTCAAATATGCTCTATCAAATAATATAATAGCAAAGGCATAGCACTTCCGGTTATACCGGAAGTTGTTGGCAACTTTGTTATTTTAAATGGAACACCCTATATATTATTACATTTTTGGATTCTAAATAAGATTTCAGACATATTTCATGTATCATGTCCTATACCCAACGTCAGTCGTTTTTGACTTATATCAAGATTTATCTCAAAATTGACAGTTTAGGGCTCCATAAGAATTCCGTTTTTTCCTTGTAAATTAGTATTTAATAATTATTTTGCAGCTATTTTCTTATCAGGTGGGATCTTCTTTTTCGAATTGACAAGACATTTTCTGATTAGTTTATACAGGGTGGTCAAAAAATTATATTGAAAACGGTTCAAGAAAAACAGTTGAAAGTCAATTTTTGCAAATGGAATGGGTATATTATTATTATTTTATCTTCCTTAGCATTAAAAAATAATGCAATTTTGTAATAGGTTATCATTTTCTAAAATGCAGAGTTTTCGAAATATCGTCATTTTCAATTTTTCTGCAGCGCCTACCGTTGTCTCTCTGGAAGCTAGCTAATTAATTTAGTTAGCCATGAAAATAATGACATTTCTCTGAATTAGCATAAACGTCAAACTAAATATGAAATTAGTTGTTGCTACCCAACCAGTCGTTATTTATTAATATTTGTGACCATTATATTTTACAATAACTATTACAAAATGGAAAATATTTATTCATATGCTGATATTGTAAATGTATGGAGATAACAAAGTGATTAATAGAACCTGTAGAGTATTTAACGAGAGAAACCCGCATTTGCTAACAATGACTAGAGAAAAATTAAGAAGAATTTTGAGAAATCAAATACGGTGGGGGCAGTGTCATGCAAATCGAGTACTACAAAAACCTGTAACTACAAATGAGGATAATGTGGTAAATGTTTTGGCATATTTTAATACATATCCTGAATCATCAGTGCGTGCTGCAGTGCTGCTGAACAAGATCTAGGAATTTCAAAATCCTCTGTCCAAAAAATATTAAAAAGTAATGGTTTACATCCATTTAAATTCAAATATCTTTGTGCTCTGGAAGCAGGTGATGCCGAACGACGTGTACGGTTCTGCGAAACCATTTTAACACGAACGCAAGAAGATCCTGGGTTTCTGCAAAAAGTGATTTGGACAGATTTCCTAATTTCTCTAGTCATCGTTAGCAAATGGGGGTTTCTCTCGTTAAATACTCTACAGGTGATATTAATCACTTTATTTTCTAGAGAGACAACGGTAGGCGCTGCAGAAAAATTTTAAATGACGATATTTCGAAAACTAGCATTTTAAAAAATGATAACCTATTACAAAATTGCATTATTTTTTAATGCTAAGGAAGATAAAATAATAATCATATACCCATTCCATTTAAAAAAATTGCCTTTCAACTGTTTTTCTTGAGCCGTTTTCAATATAATTTTTTGACCACCCGGTATAATCAGAAAATGTCTTATCAATTCGAAAAAGAAGATCCCATCTGATAAGAAAATACCTGCAAAATAATTATTAAATACTGATTTACAAGGAAAAAACGGAATTCTTATGGAGCCCTAAACTGTCAATTTTGACATAAATCTTGTATAAGTCAAAAACGACTGACGTTAGGTATAGGACATGATACATGAAATATGTCTGAAATCTTATTTAGAATCCAAAAATGTAATAATATGTAGGGTGTTCTATTTAAAATAACAAAGTTGCCATCAACTTCCGGTATAACCGGAAGTGCTATGCCGTTGCTATTATATTATTTGAGTAGAGCATATTTGACAATATAGACACTGAAATTTTGAAAATTCAATTCAAAGTAGTTTCTGAAATAATCTAATGGGTTGCCTCCGTAGGACACCCTGTATACACTGTGCATTGGAATCTTGGAAACGGTAGGAGTTACAATGTTGATTAAATTAGAGAAAAGTTGTACAGTTTAAACACCTTTTAAATGGTGTTTTCAGAATTAAACTAACATTAGCCGTTTTCGAGAAATTTTAAAAAACGATTTTTGCGATTTTAGTTTTTCTTTACTTCTGACATTATTTTTACAGATATAAAAAAATAAAAACACTTTTGTTTTGTTACTTTTTGAGGGGAAAATGACACCGTTTCCAAATTTTCACTACGACGTTTCATTTTTGAAAAACCATCAACAAATATTTTACCTAGAATGAGAAAAAGAAAGAAAAGAAAAACCGATATTGACTAATCCCGTAAAGTTTTGGGTTCAGTTTTATTTGATATATATTTTTTAAATTTATGCATCTAAACTAAGGTTCCTTAATCCACTGATGGACATATGATCCGAAACATGTCTGGCTGATTTTAGGAGATTCCAATGCTATATCCCATTATCTTGGACACAGTGTATAATGACATTACCCTCTAAAATGTGTTGCCTTATTTTTATAAATTAACGACACAACAGTTTAACTTACTTCCTCTTTTATAAACAGTTAACAGTTGTCAGGTATTCATAACATTTTGGGGTAACAATATTGATCAAACATCAATTTCGAATACTATACGTAAAAATATATTTCATGAACTTATTATGGTTTAGCTGGCTAAAGAAGGCGTCATGGCAAATTGTTCCTTGACTGATGAAGAAAAATATAAATTGGAAAAATTATTGGCCGCTGATGATTCAGGTAAGAAACAATAAAATATATGTAAATGCAGCTCAACTTATTGTTATATATACTGATTTTGCGAAGGTATTTGACAGGATAGACCAGTATGGAATTTTATTAAGCGCTTTGGGTTATCACGAGATGCTCATATGTAACATCAAGGGAACAATTTGTGTTATATATAATGGATTTAACTCATTTGTTTATGGGACATGATGGGGCGTCCCACAGGGATCGTATCTTGGCTCTCTAATGTTTCTTTTATTTATTCATGACATCGGAGTAGATCTTGTTTGCCAAAAATGGCAATTCGCTGATGATTTTAAGTTCTTTTCTGAGTTTGCAGAGTGATGTTGGCAGGCTGGTGTCGCATGAACAGGATATCCATAAACGCATCTAAGTGCAAGTTATGTCGTATTCTGTTGACGGTATTTCGGTGCCCAGGGTTATTGAGATAAAGGATCTAGGTATAATATTTGACGATCAAATTAACTTTGCAAAACACATTCCAACAAAGTCATCGGAGGCCTCACAGGCCTATGGTTTTTTGGTGAGACATTCGATTTCTCATGTTCAAGATTTGAAGACGTTGTATTTTTCATTAGTAAGACCTAAACTGGAGGTCATCAATTTATAATTGAAAATGTTCAAAGATTTTTTTTTAAATATCTATGTTATAAAGAGGATGGAATTTACCCGGAACAGGAATACACAGTGGTGATCTTCTGAATGGGTTAATTCTCAGGCGTAAATGTATACATTACTTGAATGTCCAGATTTTTTGGTCTGAGTGAATTTCCTGGTACCGCGACAGAACACTAAATGCTTCAACACATTTTATAATAGTAGACTCATTTGCAGTTTGACTTATTTTCTTTTTGAAAACTTAATTATACCTAATTCTTTTAGAACATCAAGGCGCATGCTCAGTAGACATATGGACAAAATATCGCACAGTAGAATCTCGTGTGAATAAAGATGCGAGTGATAACGATAGTGATAATAATTCACAAATGATTGAAGCAATAATGTCTGATACCAATGTGAATGCATTTTCTCTAAATTTATTGGAGAAAAGAAGAATGCAAGAAATTGATACTAGTTTAAAGGTATGGAGCCAACAATACAGATTTCTTAATTTAACCCTAGTTATTATCTTCGATGAAATTAGTATAGCAGTTTTAGATTGACCTGGTTTAACTTGTTAAGTTTAGTGTTTTTGACCATTTCCAATTTAGCGAAATGAGAATTGCCTTTATGGTATTAAATAAAGCTGTCGACAAAGCTTAGTCTGTTATTAATTATACTTGGATAATTTTCAAAATTAAAAACTGAACAGCTGTCGAGAGTACACAGTAGCTTGATCTGAATTGAATCAATAAATTAAATATGTATGTGTTTATTTAGTCTCATTCGGATTCAAGCAATTCCTCGAGTCCAACAGATGAAGCATCTCATCAGAATATCATATCAATAGAGGACGATAAATATTGGAAATTATACATTATGGCTGAAGGTTTAAAAGAAATTAATCACAAATTGTTCGAGCTAGAGAAACAGTACGAGGAAGATCAGTTGAAACTAGGGAGAAAAACGAAAAGGAGTGTAAAAATAAATGAAAACACTGATGAAATTGATATGGAAGAGCAAAGTGACGAGGAAGTGCTTGACGATAGCGTTCTTGAAAGCGATCTTGGAATGACGTCTCGTTCTTCCATTATAGCTGCAAATGTTGCTGAATGATTCTACTACTACTATTGTTTCTTTTTTGTATTTTTAATATTTTGCCATTAAAAAATATGTTTTAATATACAAAGTTTATTTTTTACATATAATAAGCGACTTTTCTAGTTGGACAGTGTTACGCAATAGAGTTTCCAGCCACTCGCCGATCATTTTGACTAAACGGCATTTAAAGTTTGACAACGAAAATACCTACTCTTATTGACCTATGACCAAATACAACAAAATATTTTAGATATTTTGGTAAGTTGCAGTTAAAATAAAATTGTTTCGCCAAATATTACAGAAATTCTTTAAAAACAGTCGTAAACCCTTTCTGAATCATTAGGAATTAATTTCAGTATTTCCTTTAGGTTTTCATTTTAGCATCCGACAAGTCACTACCATCAGGCTATAATAGCGTCAGTTCTGTCTCAAAAACATTTGTTTTAGTTGTACGACCTTTAGATATGTCAACAATTTGAGGTTCGTTCGTAAGTCCATCACTTCATGTAAAGTTTAAAAGGAGTTTTTTGTGTAATTGAATTTCCCAAGTACTCAATCAGGAAATTTGGATTTTTACACGTTCTGGGTATTTTTGAACACAGAGGTCATAGAAAATTTGCAGATTTAGGTTTGGGGACAGAAATTTAACTGTGGTAAGATTTTGGGCTATAACGATATATGTATCTGGGCATATTATTAAGAAAAATTTTATCATCATTAATCCTTTCCAGTTAACTAAGTATTGTTTCTGTAATTTTATCAGATGTAGCTTCTAATAAAGGTGTGCTAATTTTATAATTTTCCTTATTAATATTGAAGCTGGAGTTTTCAACCATTCGCTGACTTCTGATTCCATATCAATTATGTACAATATTTTGTACAGAATTGCTATACAGAATTTTTATTGTAGCAGTTTATTGAAAACGATTGACATTTAATTGAAATTATCTACATACGAGGTGTGGCAGAAAAGGAATGAGATTGATTTTTTATTTCAACGTTATTTCCTTCAAAGTAGTTCCCTTGGGCAGCTACACACCGATGGGGGCGTTGTTCCCACAACTATAAAAAAGGATACACCTAAAGTGAGGAAAATACTAAAAAAAGAAAAACAATAAAAATAAACCTATATCTTTACATCTTAATCACAATGTCATGTTACTTGAAAATGAGTCTTCTGCCAGGTAATGATCAAAACCAGGGCATCACCGAGAGTATATAGGTGATCAAGTAGTTGCTTAATCATAATGAGTATTTTAAACATGCCAAATTATGCACTCTGGGCGTATTACTATTTTTATTATCCCGGCTTAATATTTTATTATTTTTATCTCTTGGATTGTGCTAGTTGTATTCAAACACCAAATATATGTATATACAGTGTGTCCACGGATTGGGTGCACGTAAGGTGTAAATGACAAAATATTTTCGACTTGAAAGTTGACCTTTTGGGGATCAGCCCGACTTGGTCTAAAACTACGAAGTTGAAAAAATCAGTCCGATTAATTAATATACGATGATTTCTCAAAAATTACCAAGAGTATACCTTTGTTGTTGAAAATATTAAAAATGTTTACATGGAAAAGGTGCTCAGAATTAAAAGTTATGACAAATTATCAATATTCATTTTGATCGGCAACTTTGATATTTTTGATTGTATTATTTTTTTCACAAGCGCAAAGTATTTTTATTATTATCTATTAGAAAAATACACACTAATATTTATATTTGTTTATATGAATCGCATACGAAAATCCATGAAAAGTGGCCCAATGTATACGTGTCAGTTAATTGTGTTAAAAAGGTTGTTACGAAATTTAGGTATACTGGCTGTGTGTTGAACATAAAGAAGAAAAAAGTTGAGAAATGAAGACGACAATGCAGTGAGTGCACTTGCTATGGATTCTGTAAGGTGGTTTCCTAAAATGTCATTACGGAAGAGAGCACTAGAAATTGGTAATATTAGTAAATCTCACTTGCAAGTTATTTACAACGTTAATAAAGTAAAACCATTTAAAGCTAAATTTATACACACATTAGAAGACAATTACAAGGCAAGACGACTAGATTTCTGCTTGTGGTACGGTGACCAATATTTGCAAAATCAGAGTTTTACTAAAAATATGTTCTCGGACGAATGCACTTTTTCCATTAATGGAGTTGTTCTCAAAATTTACGTATTGGTTCACGGAGAATCCAGAGTTTAGAGTTCAGTGCAGAAGGCAGTAAATGTTTGATGTGGTTGCTCTTACGATGGGATTATCGGCCCTTATTTTTTTAACCGAAATATGAATCAATGCCATTCTAAATCAAGAAATACAAAACGCGTACAAAGAATTTACCAATCGTGCTGAGCGATGTGTAATGGTTGGTGGCAGTACATTTGAGTAACATTATTACTATTACTGTTTTATATTAATGTGTATAAAAATAATACAATAAAGAATGTCAAAGTTGCCGATCAAATTGAAAACTTTTAAATTTGAACACATTTTCTAAGTAACAACAAAGGTACTTTACTCTTGATAATTTTTGAAAATTCATCGTAAAAACACCCTATAGATTAATTAATCGGACTGATTTTTTCAACTTCGCAGTTTTAGACCAAGCAGAACTGCTGATCCCCAAAAGGTCGACTTTCAAGTCGAAAATTGTTTGTCATTTACACCTTACGTGCACTCAATCCGTGGACACACCGTATAAATTTGCTTTTATTTTCGTTAAAATAATGGTACGTTCATGCCTCCGAACTGATAGAAGATGTATGTCGCCGAAAGCGTTTTTACGATTTCAATTGGGATTATAACGACTATACTACGGCCACTCTAGAACGACCTTTTAGTAGCTACGTTTAGAATAGACCTGATTCAGAAGTACTATGGGAGAAGAAATGAGGGGCAACAGGATTTCATTAAAGAAAAACGTTTTAGAAGATTTTGCTACAAATCCAAGAAGACTGTTATTAAAATAAAGGTTATAGCTATAGAATGTGGTTATTAATAACTAATACAAATAATCTGAAGTTTGTTGTGCTTTTTTCCTGGTCTGTGCCTCGCATTGTTATATTATATTTATATAATAATGCCTATACTTTCAGCATTGCAATTAAGTAAATATTTGGACAACGTGGCGTTGGACGCAAGATAATAAAACCTAAACTCCCTGTTGAATAATTCAAACTACCTATTAAATTTAATCTAACCCATCCCTAATAATACTAACCATTATCATCCTATATTATATTTTGCTCTCAAATTAGAATTCGAATGTGAACAGTTGTGGCTTTTCCCGTTGATCCCCAAATTATTGACGATAATCGTTTGATTTATGGATTCGTTTATACACTCACGCATAAACTACTTGTTATGAGAAGACCTGCCTATGAAATTAACTTGGAGTTTTGCACCCCACGCATATTCTATTATACTGCATTAGTATTTAAGTTGTGAAGTGAATATCACCCCTAATATTTATGAATGGGTATAGGTACTTGTACAAAATACGTCATACGAAAGCTTTAAGTTTGCGCTTTGTATTGCATCTGCATAAAAATGAAATTATCTTTAAATTTTACTGTTCTATATTCTTAATAAATCAAGTTCATAAAGTTTTCTTTTTTCTA
Organism: Apoderus coryli; assembly: GCA_911728435.2. Taxonomy (NCBI): domain Eukaryota; kingdom Metazoa; phylum Arthropoda; class Insecta; order Coleoptera; family Attelabidae; genus Apoderus; species Apoderus coryli. The sequence continues at coordinate 36,566,950 of OU452199.1, forward strand.
TGTACAATATAATGGTTAGAATTTCCTTAATTTCTTTTTTATGGACGCCTATGGCACATTTTTTTTCGTGTATTGTTAACACTACATAAAAGGCTAAATATAGGTTTTACAGTCTAATTTTTGTGACCCTCTTTCTAATATTTATGAACGCCTATGTAAACGTGTTTTTTAAGTTTTTTATGATGCATTTTGTGTAGGTTAACTTAAACACTATATACAAGGTATTTCAAAAAAAGCTGGCCAAACTTTGTGAGCGAATTGGGGACATCTACTCATGAAAAAAACCTCAATTGTAATTTTTCGAAAAGTTCTTATTTACAAAGATACAGGGTGTTAAAGAGGACGATTTTTTTGAAATATTTTCGAAACGAGTAAAGATGAATTAACCAAATGTAGCATATTTATTCACTTAGTTAAATGTCGTAAACTGACATGAAATTTAATAAAAAAGGATGACCATAGGCGGGTAAACGGGGGACCCTTTTCCTTGTGAGTCATTTTGTGTCAAAAATGTGATAAAATAAAGTTTTTTGCCTAAAAAAGGCATACTTCTTTTTTCTCGAAAAACTTAAAGGTTTTCGAGAAATTCGAGTTTGAAAATTTTAGGACAAAACTGGGCCTTAATAAACAGCATTTAGGTAATCATTCCAATGGAATGGAAAACTTTAAATTTCTGGAAAATCTGATCAACCTAACAAACTCGTGGTTATGTTGAAATCTATTTAAAGTTTTCCATTCCATTGGAATGATTAACAAGAAGAAAATCAAATTGTTTGGCTCAATGAAGCCCATAATTTAATGTTTATTTTTAGTCAATTTTTTATGCATAAACTTTAAATATTTTTCGCGAATGAACATATGTATTCTACAATGTCTTAACGGATTTTATAATGTCACTGATGATGAGGATATAACCCTCGAAACATGTATGACTGACTGTCTATATTGAACACTATATATGGTTTACTTGTGTTGTGTTTTAATATTTCTATATTTTATCTTTGTTTACCGTTTCGACAAGACCACCTGTCTTCATCAGGAATTTAGTAAAATATGTTCTAGCAAACTTCTTCGCAATTATTCAGTAATAAAATGCATGAGATATAGCATTTTTATCTGCAAAACCACAGGTAATATCAACAAAACTTTATCGGAGATAGAAAGATATTCCATATTTTGTTAAAAATAGCAAAATTGATAACAAACTAACGAACGTACCTACAGATCTTCATTCGGAAGTATAAGTTAATAATTCATACCAAACATTTAATTTTTTTTATACTTAAAGAAAAAAGTAGTACATTTTTCATCTGGTAAACAATTTTGCACATTTATAGCAAAGAAATCATTCAGAATATCTTTACACTTGTGAATCGAGTCAGATTTTGTCAGTGAGCACGAGAACAAATTGGATTAGACAGAAACTTTTTCTTTAGTGAGTTGTTTTCGGACGAATCTGGTTTTACAAACCATGGACAGGTGAATCGCACAACCTGCATTATTGGAGTGTCGAAAATCCGCGGTGGTTAAGAGAAGTGGAACCAAAGCGCCCTTGGACGGTGAATGTATGGTGTGGAATTCTTGAAGATAAGTTCTTTGGTCCATATTTTATTGAAGGAACATTGGATGGACAAAAATATCAGCAGTTTCTAGAGCAGCATTTACCTTTTCTACTTGAAGATATACCACTTCAAGAACGAGCAAATATGTGGTTTCAACATGATGGCTGTCCTGCACATTATGGCAGAATTTCCAGTGAAGTGTTAGATCATGAATACCCTGATCGATGGATTGGAAGAGATGGCCGCGTTGTGTGGCCTGCTAGGTCACCTGATTTAACGCCCCTCGATTTCTTTTTATGAGGAAGTATTAACGAAATAGTCTATCAGAATGCCCCAACTACACCGGAAAATATGATGGAACGCATTAGAAATTCTTGCAGAAATGTGACCAGAGAGAATATTATTCAGGAATCCTTCATAAAGCGAATTGCAGACTTGGCAAACGCATTGTGATTTTGTCTACTTTTATGTGTACTATTATGTGATTTTTCGTGCAGGAATTTAGTTAATAATTGTAGCAAGATGTGTTGTTTTATTTAGTATTTTTGTTTTTAAGACTTGAACTTAGATCTTTTTAAAATTGTATTTCTAAATCCTTTTGTGGCTTATTTATACTACAATAAATTATTATTATTATTATTATAAATGCATTGAAGTTGGAGGACATCATTTTGAGCATTTATTATAATAAACTTCAAGGTTTTGTCGAGACCTTTTTCTTTCGTGTAATAGCAAATAAATGTTGTAAAAAAATGTTATTATTTCAATCAGAATAAAAAAATGTTGTTCACAAAAGTTTTTTTCTGTAGAATACGATTCTGTAATAAAAGATCTATGTTTCTATTTAAAAAACCAAAGTTCACCTTGAGATAACCTTGAAACAGATGTCCAATTCACAAATGGATACCACCACTGCATTTGCCCCGCAATAGCAAACAACTTTTATTTGAACTTTTTTTCCGAAAAATATGCCTTTTTTAAGATCTAAGGCTGTCTCAAGATAAATGGACCACCCGGTAAATATGGCATCCCCCAACCAAACTTTTCAAAAAACTCACAATAGTAATGTAAATCATTAACGAAAAACAAAAGAATTATTTAAAGCTTCAAACAAAAAGATACAATGAAAATCCTTTGATGTTGCTTTCATAAATTGTCGCAAAAAAATCGCGGCTGAATGAATACATAAAAATATTATATATCTACCCTTCTTTTAGCTTTGAGAATATAAAAGAACAATGTAAATATATACGCTTTGACGTAACATAATGCAATAAACAAATTTACTCATTGGTGGCGTTTAAAAACAATATTTCGGTCATTTACCGAAATTCATAATATAACGAGTCAACCATTTACTAGACAATAATGGCTTACAAACCCCAAATTTAATTAGGCAAATAACCGCCTAATATAGAAGATAGGCTGTTAAAATTTCATATTTTTATTCAATCTTCATGGAAAAAGTGGAAAAATTACCAGGAATGTAATAAGTGGAAACGTCGATTTTTATGGGAATTAAATAAATAAATAAATCGTTTATTTATTATATCGAATTATCAGGTTTCGGGAAAAAATGAAAATTCCAATTAACTTGGTGTAGTCTCTATTGCAACGTTTCGTGCCAATATATGCACTTCTTCAGGCTTAGAAACAAAAGTTATATCTGTAAATAAATAATCATAACGACTGTCTTTAAATACCTTTAATATATGTTCAATCATGATTTGAAAATGTAGTACATTGTAATGCTGTTTTTCATTTACCCGTGCGTAATAATATTTCCCACTAGTTGCCTAGCACCTAGTGGGAAATATTATTACGCACGGATAAAATTTCCTGGTAATGACAAAAGTAGCGGCGGGCATGAAAAATCACCATAGCAACGCCGAAAATACAAACACCAAATTGACAGTTATGGTATTTACCTTGTGCGAACCCGGGCCTCTAAACTCAACTTAACCTAAACTCCAAAACAGGATATTCGTAATCTGGACTTCAAAGTAAGCAACCCGCTTGATCACAATACCTCCGCTCTAGTATAGTGTCCGGGCGATATTTGGACCCGGTGTATGTGTTACGTTACTTATCGTCCCACTCCACGAGCCGGCATTGCCTTCACGGAAAGTGTTCTTCAAATGTTACGTAAGTTCAAATATGAATTGGAGTTTGACAATACAGTAACTCCTGTTGATGCGAAATGTCGTGAAAATTTGTGAATTAGAATTGGATAAAATGCCAAAATCATATCTTTGTATGCAATTTTTTAACAAGAAACCTACCGTATTGTAAGTTTTTAAAAGTTTTACAAAATATCATCAAATCAAATCAAATCATAAATATCTAAGTTTAATTATTAGGTAAAGCGAAATAGATCCACCGGGAATTTGAAGATGTACCTACTGCTAAATTGAAAAGTTTGTGTAATAATTTTAATGCTTCTACTTGAAGCTAAAAGTAAAGTGGCAGAGACACGTACAACTCAGTAGGTAATTTTATAAAAGTTCAGTTATTTTATCTTTTAAAGCATGTAATTTAAAAAAAAACATTATTTTAGAAAGTAAACGTAGAATTTCCCAACTCAACGTTAATTTAATTATCTTATAATAAGGATTCAAATGAACTTTAATACTATAAATAGGACTTAAAAGTTTTATTCCACCTACACAGAAGCTTTCGACGAGTCGTTTGTGTTTCTAAAAATTGTGCTTGTAATTTCACTGCTCTTCACATAATATACCCCGTCGGTGGTCATTAAGAGGGGATTTGGAAAACAATGAAAAATGAAAAACAAAATGTTCAAGTGGAAAATTATAGTTTTATCGTACATCTGTGCTATACTTATAACTAACATACTTCAAACTTCACTTACTAATTCCACCCTTGCCAGTCATCATCGTATATTAAAAAAAATGCTGCTTTTGCAGTATAGGTAGGTACTTTGTGTTATTTTATTATAAGTAATTAAGTATATGGATATGTTTATCTCTTGTAATAATTACCAGAAAATCTCAACATTAAATGTTGACTTAGAGCAACTATTGGCTATTTGAAAGATTTTATTTGATTCGAGAACGTTCTGGTTCTGGCTAGAGTATTCCCATCACTTCGAGATGGCAGTAGGTAATTGCATAGAAAGAGGCTAGCGGCACAACCGCAAGTCAGTTTGCGTCATAGAAATCTTATATTATACAGGGTGTTAGTAAATAAGTGCGACAAACTTCAGGAGGTAATTCTGCATGAAAAAATAATGACAGTTTGCTATATAAACACATGTCCGCAAATGCTTCGTTTTCTGCTGAGATACAGTTTAAGTTTTTCTTAAAAACTGAAGATTTATTCATTGCTCTGAAACCGGTGGAGATATGCAAATGAAATTTAGTGTGAGTTTTAAGAGGTAGTTATTGCGCATTTTTTGGCAAGCAATTAAGAATTTTATGTTCATCAGTGGCGCGCATACGGGTAATAATCTCAATTTTTTTTGAAGAAAAAAAAAGTACGCCACTGGAATTTTTAAAATTTAAAATCATTTTGAAATTCCTCGTTCAATTTGTGATAAAAAATCTCTGTTGATTTTTTATCGTAGGGGGCATTTGTGCAAAAAAATAAATAATATAATATTTGTGCAAACAAATAAAACATCTTACGCTAGTAGGCTACCCATTTCTTCAGGTTTGGAAAAATATTCGGCGGAGGTTACATCTGGAGAATATGGTGGATGTAGTAGCACTTCGTAGCCCAATTGATCGATTTTTGTTATGGTGACTACACCCGTACTTTGTCCTGAGGAAAAAAAACTTTTTTCTTCGATAAATGTGGTCGTTTCTGCTTTACAAGAGTGGTAAATCTGTTCAACATCTTTGACTAATATTCGCCGGTAACCGTTTTACCCTTTTCAAGATAATCGATATCAATTACATCGCACGAGTCCTAGAAAACTGTGGCCATGACTTTGTTGGCCTACAGACCCATCCTAGCCACACGTTCACCCGTAGAAATCCTCTGTTTCGATTGTTGCTTGGTCATCTACGGTAACGATACGGCGCAAAAACTGGTCACACGGTTGTATTTGTGGTGGATTGTGAGAAACCGAGGCACCTATAGCCCGAACTGCTTTTTCATATACAAAAATTCATGAAAAATGTGATGCATCCGCTCAGTTGGGATGCCTGCCAGCTCGGGCACTTTCAGTCTTCGATCGTCCAATACCATTCCATGGATTTTATCAACGATTTCTGACGTAACGGCTTCTTTTGGACGACCGGAACGTTCAGCGTCACTGGTACTGATAAACCACTTTTTATAATACCTAATTGAAATTGATCGTTCAGAGACCCTACAGTTACTACGCGGGAAATTCAAAAAGACACTGACTTATCAAACCAACCTCGCAGCTTATTCTTGTGAATAGGTAAATTAGTTTGATTGTAAGAATTTAAATTCAATGTTTATATAATTTTAAATAAGTAATTAGAATGATCTTAAAGTATTTATAGGTTTAACGTAATTTTTTATTACTTTGTAAAATTCCTTTATTCCATTTTTTTTATTCGAATGTTACAAAAACGGAAAATTTCAGTTAAAATATAATAACAGTAATATTACATTTGATCAAAGCCGGCCCTGTGGAAAAATAAGCTACTTGTGACCATGCGCATTAGGGACAGCTTTATACTTTTGGTTGCACTTTTGTGCTACGGGCTTATCATTCTAGAGTATATAGATATATAATATAAAATTTCTGTGGTTTGCGTAGGAAAGGCGAAGGAAGCGAAACTGGCTATTGAGAAATAAAGTAACACCCGTGAATAACAGGATTTTGATTTGACTTATTGTTTTATACCGGTGTGAAAATAGCAGCTAAAGATAGCAGCCAAAATATCCGAACAAGCACGAACGCCGGTAGCCTCGCACTATATGCGCGCGCACATAGTATCGAGCCAGCGCTCATGACGGGCACGAACAACTTGCCACGTGGTAATAAACATATAATTTACAGACAAATAACTTATTTAAAAAATAATTCATAAAATTAATAATGAAGTTAATATTTTGCAAAATATTGGACCAAAAGACAGTTTGAAGGTGGATGGTGAAAAAATATATTTTAATTTAAGCAAAACAGTATTGGGTAACAAATTACATACCCATTTGCATTAGTACAATAATTTAACTAAAAATTAGTGGAAGTGACGTAATAGGGCGTTACAAGATAGCAGCCAAAACCGTCCTAGTGGGGAAAACTTAATAACTCCGAAACTATTGACCCTGCCATATCGGGCATTCAGAGTGTGTTAGATAACAACATGGGCAATATAACGTATATACTCATTATCACTTACAGGCCGTCGCAGGGGCATACTAAAGCTTTAAATGATTGCAGCCAAAACCCTCCTGATGGTGAAAAATTAATAACTCCGAAACTATTGAGCCTGCCATATCGGGATTTTAGAGTATGTGAGATAACAACAAGGGCAATATAACATATATACCCACTATCACTTACAGGCCGTCGCAGGGGCGTACTAAAGCTTTAAAAGATAGCAGCCAAAACCCTCCTGATGGTGAAAAATTAATAACTCCGAAACTGTAGAGCCTGCCATATCGGGCTTTCAGAGTAGGTTAGATAACAACATGGGCAATATAACGTATATACCCACTATCACTTACAGGCCGTCGCAGGGGCGTACTAAAGCTTTAAAAGATAGCAGCCAAAACCCTCCTGATGGTGAAAAATTAATAACTCCGAAACTATTGAGCCTGCCATATCGGGCTTTCAGAGTATGTTAGATAACAACATGGGCAATATAACGTATATACCCACTATCACTTACAGGCCGTCGCAGGGGCGTACTAAAGCTTTAAAAGATAGCAGCCAAAACCCTCCTGATGGTGAAAAATTAATAACTCCGAAACTATTGAGCCTGCCATATCGGGCTTTCAGAGTATGTTAGATAACAACATGGGCAATATAACGTATATACCCACTATCACTTACAGGCCGTCGCAGGGGCGTACTAAAGCTTTAAAAGATAGCAGCCAAAACCCTCCTGATGGTGAAAACTTAATAACTCCGAAACTATTGAGCCTGCCATATCGGGCTTTCAGAGTGGGTTAGATAACAACATGGGCAATATAACGTATATACTCACTATCACTTACAGGCCGTCGCAGGGGCGTACTAAAGCTTTAAAAGATAGCAGCCAAAACCCTCCTGACGGTGAAAAATTAATAACTCCGAAACTGTTGACCCTGCCATATCGGGCTTTCAGAGTGGGTTAGATAACAACATGGGCAATAAAACGTACATACTCACTATCACTTACAGGCTGTCGCAGGGGCGTACTAAAGCTTTAAATGATAGCAGCCAAAACCCTCCTGATGGTGAAAAATTAATAACTCCGAAACTATTGAGCCTGCCATATCGGGCTTTCAGAGTATGTTAGATAACAACATGGGCAATATAACGTATATACCCACTATCACTTACAGGCCGTCGCAGGGGCGTACTAAAGCTTTAAAAGATAGCAGCCAAAACCCTCCTGACGGTGAAAAATTAATAACTCCGAAACTATTGAGCCTGCCATATCGGGCTTTCAGAGTATGTTAGATAACAACATGGACAATATAACGTATATACCCACTATCACTTACAGGCCGTCGCAGGGGCGTACTAAAGCTTTAAAAGATAGCAGCCAAAACCCTCCTGATGGTGAAAAATTAATAACTCCGAAACTGTAGAGCCTGCCATATCGGGCTTTCAGAGTATCTTAGATAACGACATGGGCAATATAACGTATATACTCACTATCACTTACAGGCCGTCGCAGGGGCGTACTAAAGCTTTAAAAGATAGCAGCCAAAACCCTCCTGATGGTGAAAAATTAATAATTCCGAAACTATTGAGCCTGCCATATCGGGCTTTCAGAGTATGTTAGATAACAACATGGGCAATATAACGTATATACCCACTATCACTTACAGGCCGTCGCAGGGGCGTACTAAAGCTTTAAAAGATAGCAGCCAAAACCCTCCTGATGGTGAAAAATTAATAACTCCGAAACTATTGAGCCTGCCATATCGGGCTTTGAGAGTGGGTTAGATAACAACATGGGCAATATAACGTATATACCCACTATCACTTACAGGCCGTCGCAGGGGCGTACTAAAGCTTTAAAAGATAGCAGCCAAAACCCTCCTGACGGTGAAAAATTAATAACTCCGAAACTATTGAGCCTGCCATATCGGGCTTTCAGAGTATGTTAGATAACAACATGGGCAATATAACGTATATACCCACTATCACTTACAGGCCGTCGCAGGGGCGTACTAAAGCTTTAAAAGATAGCAGCCAAAACCCTCCTGATGGTGAAAAATTAATAACTCCGAAACTATTGACCCTGCCATATCGGGCTTTCAGAGTGGGTTAGATAACAACATGGGCAATAAAACGTACATACTCACTATCACTTACAGGCCGTCGCAGGGGCGTACTAAAGCTTTAAAAGATAGCAGCCAAAACCCTCCTGATGGTGAAAAATTAATAATTCCGAAACTATTGAGCCTGCCATATCGGGCTTTCAGAGTATGTTAGATAACAACATGGGCAATATAACGTATATACCCACTATCACTTATAGGCCGTCGCAGGGGCGTACTAAAGCTTTAAAAGATAGCAGCCAAAACCCTCCTGACGGTGAAAAATTAATAACTCCGAAACTATTGACCCTGCCATATCGGGCTTTCAGAGTGGGTTAGATAACAACATGGGCAATAAAACGTACATACTCACTATCACTTACAGGCCGTCGCAGGGGCGTACTAAAGCTTTAAAAGATAGCAGCCAAAACCCTCCTGATGGTGAAAAATTAATAATTCCGAAACTATTGAGCCTGCCATATCGGGCTTTCAGAGTGGGTTAGATAACAACATGGGCAATAAAACGTACATACTCACTATCACTTACAGGCCGTCGCAGGGGCGTACTAAAGCTTTAAAAGATAGCAGCCAAAACCCTCCTGATGGTGAAAAATTAATAATTCCGAAACTATTGAGCCTGCCATATCGGGCTTTCAGAGTATGTTAGATAACAACATGGGCAATATAACGTATATACCCACTATCACTTATAGGCCGTCGCAGGGGCGTACTAAAGCTTTAAAAGATAGCAGCCAAAACCCTCCTGACGGTGAAAAATTAATAACTCCGAAACTATTGACCCTGCCATATCGGGCTTTCAGAGTGGGTTAGATAACAACATGGGCAATAAAACGTACATACTCACTATCACTTACAGGCCGTCGCAGGGGCGTACTAAAGCTTTAAAAGATAGCAGCCAAAACCCTCCTGATGGTGAAAAATTAATAATTCCGAAACTATTGAGCCTGCCATATCGGGCTTTCAGAGTATGTTAGATAACAACATGGGCAATATAACGTATATACCCACTATCACTTATAGGCCGTCGCAGGGGCGTACTAAATCTTTAAAAGATAGCAGCCAAAACCCTCCTGACGGTGAAAAATTAATAACTCCGAAACTATTGACCCTGCCATATCGGGCTTTCAGAGTATGTTAGATAACAACATGGGCAATATAACGTATATACCCACTATCACTTACAGGCCGTCGCAGGGGCGTACTAAAGCTTTAAAAGATAGCAGCCAAAACCCTCCTGATGGTGAAAAATTAATAACTCCGAAACTATTGACCCTGCCATATCGGGCTTTCAGAGTGGGTTAGATAACAACATGGGCAATAAAACGTACATACTCACTATCACTTACAGGCCGTCGCAGGGGCGTACTAAAGCTTTAAAAGATAGCAGCCAAAACCCTCCTGATGGTGAAAAATTAATAATTCCGAAACTATTGAGCCTGCCATATCGGGCTTTCAGAGTATGTTAGATAACAACATGGGCAATATAACGTATATACCCACTATCACTTATAGGCCGTCGCAGGGGCGTACTAAAGCTTTAAAAGATAGCAGCCAAAACCCTCCTGACGGTGAAAAATTAATAACTCCGAAACTATTGACCCTGCCATATCGGGCTTTCAGAGTGGGTTAGATAACAACATGGGCAATAAAACGTACATACTCACTATCACTTACAGGCCGTCGCAGGGGCGTACTAAAGCTTTAAAAGATAGCAGCCAAAACCCTCCTGATGGTGAAAAATTAATAACTCCGAAACTATTGACCCTGCCATATCGGGCTTTCAGAGTGGGTTAGATAACAACATGGGCAATAAAACGTACATACTCACTATCACTTACAGGCCGTCGCAGGGGCGTACTAAAAGCTTTAAAAGATAGCAGCCAAAACCCTCCTGATGGTGAAAAATTAATAATTCCGAAACTATTGAGCCTGCCATATCGGGCTTTCAGAGTATGTTAGATAACAACATGGGCAATATAACGTATATACCCACTATCACTTACAGGCCGTCGCAGGGGCGTACTAAAGCTTTAAAAGATAGCAGCCAAAACCCTCCTGATGGTGAAAAATTAATAACTCCGAAACTATTGAGCCTGCTATATCGGGCTTTCAGAGTATGTTAGATAACAACATGGGCAATATAACGTATATACCCACTATCACTTACAGGCCGTCGCAGGGGCGTACTAAAGCTTTAAAAGATAGCAGCCAAAACCCTCCTGATGGTGAAAAATTAATAACTCCGAAACTGTAGAGCCTGCCATATCGGGCTTTCAGAGTAGGTTAGATAACAACATGGGCAATATAACGTATATACCCACTATCACTTACAGGCCGTCGCAGGGGCGTACTAAAGCTTTAAAAGATAGCAGCCAAAACCCTCCTGATGGTGAAAAATTAATAATTCCGAAACTATTGAGCCTGCCATATCGGGCTTTCAGAGTATGTTAGATAACAACATGGGCAATATAACGTATATACCCACTATCACTTACAGGCCGTCGCAGGGGCGTACTAAAGCTTTAAAAGATAGCAGCCAAAACCCTCCTGATGGTGAAAAATTAATAACTCCGAAACTATTGAGCCTGCCATATCGGGCTTTCAGAGTATGTTAGATAACAACATGGGCAATATAACGTATATACCCACTATCACTTACAGGCCGTCGCAGGGGCGTACTAAAGCTTTAAAAGATAGCAGCCAAAACCCTCCTGATGGTGAAAAATTAATAACTCCGAAACTATTGAGCCTGCCATATCGGGCTTTCAGAGTGGGTTAGATAACAACATGGGCAATAAAACGTACATACACACTATCACTTACAGGCCGTCGCAGGGGCGTACTAAAGCTTTAAAAGATAGCAGCCAAAACCCTCCTGATGGTGAAAACCTAATAACTCCGAAACTATTGAGCCTGCCATATCGGGCTTTCAGAGTGGGTTAGATAACAACATGGGCAATATAACGTATATACTCACTATCACTTACAGGCCGTCGCAGGGGCGTACTAAAGCTTTAAAAGATAGCAGCCAAAACCCTCCTGACGGTGAAAAATTAATAACTCCGAAACTGTTGACCCTGCCATATCGGGCTTTCAGAGTGGGTTAGATAACAACATGGGCAATAAAACGTACATACTCACTATCACTTACAGGCTGTCGCAGGGGCGTACTAAAGCTTTAAAAGATAGCAGCCAAAACCCTCCTGATGGTGAAAACCTAATAACTCCGAAACTATTGAGCCTGCCATATCGGGCTTTCAGAGTGGGTTAGATAACAACATGGGCAATATAACGTATATACTCACTATCACTTACAGGCCGTCGCAGGGGCGTACTAAAGCTTTAAAAGATAGCAGCCAAAACCCTCCTGATGGTGAAAAATGAATAATTCCGAAACTATTGAGCCTGCCATATCGGGCTTTCAGAGTATGTTAGATAACAACATGGGCAATATAACGTATATACCCACTATCACTTATAGGCCGTCGCAGGGGCGTACTAAAGCTTTAAAAGATAGCAGCCAAAACCCTCCTGATGGTGAAAAATTAATAACTCCGAAACTATTGACCCTGCCATATCGGGCTTTCAGAGTGGGTTAGATAACAACATGGGCAATAAAACGTACATACTCACTATCACTTACAGGCCGTCGCAGGGGCGTACTAAAGCTTTAAAAGATAGCAGCCAAAACCCTCCTGATGGTGAAAAATTAATAATTCCGAAACTATTGAGCCTGCCATATCGGGCTTTCAGAGTATGTTAGATAACAACATGGGCAATATAACGTATATACCCACTATCACTTATAGGCCGTCGCAGGGGCGTACTAAAGCTTTAAAAGATAGCAGCCAAAACCCTCCTGACGGTGAAAAATTAATAACTCCGAAACTATTGACCCTGCCATATCGGGCTTTCAGAGTGGGTTAGATAACAACATGGGCAATAAAACGTACATACTCACTATCACTTACAGGCCGTCGCAGGGGCGTACTAAAGCTTTAAAAGATAGCAGCCAAAACCCTCCTGATGGTGAAAAATTAATAATTCCGAAACTATTGAGCCTGCCATATCGGGCTTTCAGAGTGGGTTAGATAACAACATGGGCAATAAAACGTACATACTCACTATCACTTACAGGCCGTCGCAGGGGCGTACTAAAGCTTTAAAAGATAGCAGCCAAAACCCTCCTGATGGTGAAAAATTAATAATTCCGAAACTATTGAGCCTGCCATATCGGGCTTTCAGAGTATGTTAGATAACAACATGGGCAATAAAACGTATATACCCACTATCACTTATAGGCCGTCGCAGGGGCGTACTAAAGCTTTAAAAGATAGCAGCCAAAACCCTCCTGACGGTGAAAAATTAATAACTCCGAAACTATTGACCCTGCCATATCGGGCTTTCAGAGTGGGTTAGATAACAACATGGGCAATAAAACGTACATACTCACTATCACTTACAGGCTGTCGCAGGGGCGTACTAAAGCTTTAAAAGATAGCAGCCAAAACCCTCCTGATGGTGAAAAATTAATAATTCCGAAACTATTGAGCCTGCCATATCGGGCTTTCAGAGTATGTTAGATAACAACATGGGCAATATAACGTATATACCCACTATCACTTATAGGCCGTCGCAGGGGCGTACTAAAGCTTTAAAAGATAGCAGCCAAAACCCTCCTGACGGTGAAAAATTAATAACTCCGAAACTATTGACCCTGCCATATCGGGCTTTCAGAGTATGTTAGATAACAACATGGGCAATATAACGTATATACCCACTATCACTTACAGGCCGTCGCAGGGGCGTACTAAAGCTTTAAAAGATAGCAGCCAAAACCCTCCTGATGGTGAAAAATTAATAACTCCGAAACTATTGACCCTGCCATATCGGGCTTTCAGAGTGGGTTAGATAACAACATGGGCAATAAAACGTACATACTCACTATCACTTACAGGCCGTCGCAGGGGCGTACTAAAGCTTTAAAAGATAGCAGCCAAAACCCTCCTGATGGTGAAAAATTAATAATTCCGAAACTATTGAGCCTGCCATATCGGGCTTTCAGAGTATGTTAGATAACAACATGGGCAATATAACGTATATACCCACTATCACTTATAGGCCGTCGCAGGGGCGTACTAAAGCTTTAAAAGATAGCAGCCAAAACCCTCCTGACGGTGAAAAATTAATAACTCCGAAACTATTGACCCTGCCATATCGGGCTTTCAGAGTGGGTTAGATAACAACATGGGCAATAAAACGTACATACTCACTATCACTTACAGGCCGTCGCAGGGGCGTACTAAAGCTTTAAAAGATAGCAGCCAAAACCCTCCTGATGGTGAAAAATTAATAACTCCGAAACTATTGACCCTGCCATATCGGGCTTTCAGAGTGGGTTAGATAACAACATGGGCAATAAAACGTACATACTCACTATCACTTACAGGCCGTCGCAGGGGCGTACTAAAAGCTTTAAAAGATAGCAGCCAAAACCCTCCTGATGGTGAAAAATTAATAATTCCGAAACTATTGAGCCTGCCATATCGGGCTTTCAGAGTATGTTAGATAACAACATGGGCAATATAACGTATATACCCACTATCACTTACAGGCCGTCGCAGGGGCGTACTAAAGCTTTAAAAGATAGCAGCCAAAACCCTCCTGATGGTGAAAAATTAATAACTCCGAAACTATTGAGCCTGCTATATCGGGCTTTCAGAGTATGTTAGATAACAACATGGGCAATATAACGTATATACCCACTATCACTTACAGGCCGTCGCAGGGGCGTACTAAAGCTTTAAAAGATAGCAGCCAAAACCCTCCTGATGGTGAAAAATTAATAACTCCGAAACTATTGAGCCTGCCATATCGGGCTTTCAGAGTATGTTAGATAACAACATGGGCAATATAACGTATATACCCGCTATCACTTACAGGCCGTCGCAGGGGCGTACTAAAGCTTTAAAAGATAGCAGCCAAAACCCTCCTGATGGTGAAAAATTAATAACTCCGAAACTGTAGAGCCTGCCATATCGGGCTTTCAGAGTATGTTAGATAACAACATGGGCAATATAACGTATATACCCACTATCACTTATAGGCCGTCGCAGGGGCGTACTAAAACTTTAAAAGATAGCAGCCAAAACCCTCCTGATGGTGAAAAATTAATAACTCCGAAACTATTGAGCCTGCCATATCGGGCTTTCAGAGTGGGTTAGATAACAACATGGGCAATGTAACGTATATACTCACTATCACTTACAGGCCGTCGCAGGGGCGTACTAAAGCTTTAAAAGATAGCAGCCAAAACCCTCCTGATGGTGAAAAATTAATATCGGGCATTACGAGTGGGTTAGATAACAACAGATTCAATATAACGTATATACTCACCATCACTTACAGGCCGTCCCAGTGGCCTACTATAGCTTTAAAAGATAGCAGCAACTTAATAACTCCGAAACTATGGAACCTGCCACATTAATTTTTTCGAATAAGTTAGAATCATAATGCCTATGAAAATGCAGCCAAATCACGAAACTACTTATAAAAATAAATAACCCCGAACCAATGGTTCTGCGGCTTTAAAAGGAATTTATTTATTTAAACGCAGAAGATTATTATCAATAGCTTGATTTCTACATAATAATAATTATTATTATATACCTGAACATGAACTAAATATTTAAAATTATATTATATTACTATTATTTCTAATCAATTGCACAATGTAAAAATATAAAACAGCTGCCCTAGTGATTCAAAATATCCAAAATACCTAATATTTAAAATAATTTTACACAATATATTCTAAAAAAGCAAATAATTAAAAACAATTGTATTTTACCAAAATAAAATACAAGAAAATGTGTAATAATCAGTTGTAGAATCCTAACAATCCATTTAGATGTAGTATGAAAGTTAACCTAACCTGGAACACGTAGGGTACAGAAATTATGAAACATGTAAAATGAAAAACTTATCTATCGTAGATATAAAGTTTAATTTATTTACACAAAATAAATATAAATACTAAAACATTTAGGTCGTTTTAGCATCCTACACAGTAGGTATATTACATTTTTTAACATAGAAATACTTAATATCTCCTTCTCCTTTTACTTTTGTAACTAAGATATAATTTATATAATTATTTCTATTAAAGTAAGTAAGTAAAATAATACTTTTTATTAGATAATCTGTGGCTAAAGGATAAATCATCTAAAGCCATTTCCCTTAAAAAAATAATATAATACTTTTAATAACACCTCGTATCTCTTAAATTATTATTTCTTTAAATATGACAGAAGTAATTACTGATTTTGTATGTTTTTATCTATTTAGATAAATTGAAAGTAGGTAGAGGTACGTAGATTTGATATATTCAATTCTGGTTTACTATTATTACCAAAAATTGAATGCTATAGAACGAACGATCGAAAATTTTATTTATTAAAAAGAATGTTTGTTTGTTTTTTGGCATTATGCAGGTAAAGAAAAATATTACTATTTAAACAATTTTATAGTGTTTTGTATTTTTAGATATTGTATAACGTTTTGTTATCAAGAAATATGGGTGAGGATCACGTCGTAAATGCATTTCCTCTCATTACGAAGTAGATGGCTTTACCCCAGATAAATAATTATAACACACCAAATTGGACTAGGTGTCCGTACGACTTGATGCAACGATTTCATAGGTGCGAAATTTGTTTTATTGCTTATAAAATACACACATACACAAAGACAGACAGACTTCCATCTGGAAATGGTCTTAATCGTCTCAGGGAACTTCAAAATGGTTATATCCGTCTTTATCTCAATTTTTTGTTAGCGTGTTGACAATACTTTCCATGTGCGGGAAAGTAAAATACATTAAATATTAAATACCTAAATGTCCATCTATATAGGTAATGTATATCTATATGTATAAAATATAATTAGAAGAGAAATTATTTTGTGGCATAGCGGAAAATATATGATATTTACAATTTAAAGCTTTCATATGTGTCTATAATAATAAAAATAATGGGTATAATTCATAAAAATAGGTATTTACAAGATTAGCGAGCAGAAAAAGATTGTGTTTAGTTATGTTAGGTTATTTTAGGCTAGGTTAGGTAACCTTAGGCTAGGTTAGATTAGGTTATGTTAGGTTAGGTTAGGTTAGATTAAGTAAAGTTAGGATTGCTTATAATAAAAAAAATTAGGTTAGTATTTGAAATAATCTTGCAAAGTCAATAGTATTTTGAAAATATTTCCTAGAAGTTGATATATGTCTTTTTATGTTTAAAGAAAATTAATGTTTTTCTTAGTCGCCCATTTAATCCTAATATCAAACACTTAAAATTAAAACATCTTATGATCAATAAACAACAGTAAATCAGAAACGGTAAAATCTTGTATATTTCGAACAACCGAGATATTTTAAGAAAACAACCAATTCTGGACACCCTTAACTAAATATATCTTCTAGTTGTGTGTGTAGTTTGTTATATAAATTTTTGCCGAAGGGTCCTGCCTTTTCGAGACACAGGGAGTTAAAAAAAATATCAACATTCATACGAAAAAATTGAGACCGTTATTTCTAATAATTCATAGTCAGTTAGAAAAAATAATATATTTTTTATCTCCTTGTATCTCGAAAAAGAAGGCTCATTTGCAAAAATTTGTATAAAGAACTACACTTATTTTAAGCAGTTCTATCACCTACAGCAATTTGGCCATGTCTTTCTGAAGCACCCTGTATAGGATAAACTAACCGAAACTTATAAATAATCAAACATATTTAGTATTCTATTCCTGAAACCTTCGTTTTCTTGATATATATAAAAAAAAGTATTTAAAAGTAATCTTTAATTAGGGAAAAAATAAGTAATAAAACTAACATATTAGATTAGTTAACTATGTTCTGGTCTGTAATTTAGCATAACTGATGATAGGACAAGTGTATTACTGATGGTTAATAATTCATATCAAAATAATTAATGTCCACGAGGAGTTACCATATCCAAAGCTAAATTTCACTAGTGTATTTTTATCTTTGATATAGATCAATTAAAGTATGCCTGCCCCACAAATCAGGTTTTTATTTGCTTAATCTTTACATTGCACAATTGCCAGACAATCTTACTTAGAAAAATTGATTTTTGGCACACATAATTATCGCTTATTAATATAAAGTTAATGAAATTATATATTATCTACTTGTTATAAAAGTAAAATATTAAAAAAAAAAACAATAGTATATTGTGCAACGAACATGAAATGACATAAATGGTCATTATATGTGAGCAACTAGTGAGAAATGAAAAACAGCACTACAATGTACTACACAATTGAACATATATAATAAAGGCATTTAAAGAAAAAATTATTACAGTATAAATTATGTAAATTTTTAAATATATTTCGTTTAAAACAGGAAATTTATGTTTAATTTCAAAATATTTTCACAATGTGACTATTTTTTGTACCAAATTCCATTGCTAAGTTAAGATAAAAGTAATAGAATTATTTGTGACGTTAGTGAGGAGGCCGTTGGTCCTGGAACATGTCCGGAATTTTGCAATGTACAGACTGAAAATATACGAGTAATACCTACTTGAGTTTTACTTAAATTAAGTTGCACAATTTTTTCTGAAATTTACCAACTTGCTACATTTATCCCTATATAAACAGTCTTGGACACACTCACTACTCCTGATTAATAATTGTAGCAAATTAAACACATATTATTATGCACGAAGTCAGTTTGACCAGAATATGAACATTTGATGTGGACCATCCGGGAACAGAAATTACATTTCAAAAATGCATCAAAAGCATCTCTATTACAAACCAAACATTTGGATTTCATATCTTTAGATTTTTTAAGAATCAGGTGTTTTAAATTAATTCGAAACTCATCCATATTGCAGTAGGTATCTAGAGGTGTATTTTCACACAGCAGTTTGAAAATATATATGATATATGGGCCACAATTATAGCTATCATTTTGCAAAATATGCACAAACAATTTTGGAGTTAAAGGTTCATTACAAATAAAATCAGAATTGATATCTTTGTAGTATAACAGAAATTTTTCAAATTTTTTTAAGTACGTTTGATTTTTTTCTTCCGTAGACCCCATTGGATCAATAAAACTAAATGTTTTTTTAAGAAAATCAATAATAACTAAACAAAAATGGTTTCTATTGACAACTATGGGCATAGCTAATAAATCTAACTTGATATTAATTTGTTTTAAGAAATATTCAGAGTAGTTTTCGCTTTCAAATACTTGTGTAGCAAGCGTTTCTTCTATGATATGATATTTTTCTTTCCAGTTTATGATATTCATAACTAGACTTACTAGAACACCAGTCAGCCAATTTTTGTGTGAAAGGGTATCAAAGTCAGTTAATAATATTTCTTTAATAATAAACTGTGTATTATCAAATGAAGCTACAATATAATGCCTCCCAATATCTCTATAATAGTTAATATCGTCAACCAAACCGTTCTCAAAGCAATTAATTTTCTTAAGTATTGTCCACTTTCGGTCCCGAGGAAGATGATTTTCACTTGGTGATACTAAGAGTGGTAAATAAACATTTTATGTAGGCTCAATAAATGCATTGTCGGAATATCATCCTAATCCTAATTTTCCTACCAACCTATCCGCCTATAACGCAAAGCCGCCAAAAGCTACCAAAGCGCGATTCTTTTATGTCGAAAATGCCGCTGCGCCGCGTCAACTGAGATTCTGTCCATTTTACCACCGACAAAAGTTATTCTCTTTGCACGGTGTTTATACAGGTTACCATACTATACATGTAAAATATCTTCGATGAACTTTGATAGTAATTTTAGGTATATTATAGTTTTATTCAAACAATATAATAATGCCTTTATTGCAATATAATTACAAAAGGCGCTGAAGATGTGCATCCTATTTTAACTTATACAGTGTGAATCATGACTAACGGGACAATTCTGAAAATTACGAAACAAAAAGATGAAGGTAATAATGTTAGTTCACATTCTACAGGGTGTCCTGAATTGAATATATAAATTTTAATAAAATAGATACTCGCGACTTCATTTTCTGACACGCAGTACCCTGTATATTTTGATTGGAAAATATGCTAAGTGTAATTTTTAACGATTTCCAATAAGCGTAAAACGTCACAGGTAGGTATAGGAAATAATAATACCTACAAATTCTATATATTTTTTTAATTTACTGTCAAATTATAAGGTGAAACCGAAGTAGTTCGTATAACTGTAGGTCGTGATTCACCCTGTATATTTAGGCCATTAAATAACATATTAGTTGTACCTTGTACCTGAAATTGATTTATTAAATATAGCCAAGTTAAGAAGAATATGAATTTTTCTAAAATTTCCGTTCATTTAAATTGCGATCTACAATAGATTGCATTATATTATCTAACCCACTCTGAAAGCCCGATATGGCAGGGTCAATAGTTTCGGAGTTATTAATTTTTCACCATCAGGAGGGTTTTGGCTGCTATCTTTTAAAGCTTTAGTACGCCCCTGCGACGGCCTGTAAGTGATAGTGGGTATATACGTTATATTGCCCATGTTGTTATGTAACA
Source organism: Apoderus coryli (assembly GCA_911728435.2). NCBI lineage: Eukaryota > Metazoa > Arthropoda > Insecta > Coleoptera > Attelabidae > Apoderus > Apoderus coryli. Next base: position 36,587,558 of record OU452199.1, read on the forward strand.
TACTCTGAAAGCCCGATATGGCAGGCTCAAGAGTTTCGGAGTTATTGATTTTTCACCATCAGGAGGGTTTTGGCTGCTTTCTTTTAAAGCTTTAGTACGCCCCTGCGACGGCCTGTAAGTGATAGTGGGTATATACGTTATATTGCCCATGTTGTTATCTAACATACTCTGAAAGCCCGATATGGCAGGCTCAATAGTTTCGGAGTTATTGATTTTTCACCATCAGGAGGGTTTTGGCTGCTATCTTTTAAAGCTTTAGTACGCCCCTGTGACGGCCTGTAAGTGATAGTGAGTATGTACATTTTATTGCCCATGTTGTTATCTAACATACTCTGAAAGCCCGATATGGCAGGCTCTACAGTTTCGGAGTTATTAATTTTTCACCATCAGGAGGGTTTTGGCTGCTATCTTTTAAAGCTTTAGTACGCCCCTGCGACGGCCTGTAAGTGATAGTGAGTATGTACGTTTTATTGCCCATGTTGTTATCTAACCCACTCTGAAAGCCCGATATGGCAGGCTCAATAGTTTCGGAGTTATTAATTTTTCACCATCAGGAGGGTTTTGGCTGCTATCTTTTAAAGCTTTAGTACGCCCCTGCGACGGCCTGTAAGTGATAGTGGGTATATACGTTATATTGCCCATGTTGTTATCTAACATACTCTGAAAGCCCGATATGGCAGGCTCAATAGTTTCGGAGTTATTAATTTTTCACCATCAGGAGGGTTCTGGCTGCTATCTTTTAAAGCTTTAGTACGCCCCTGCGACGGCCTGTAAGTGATAGTGAGTATATACGTTATATTGCCCATGTTGCTATCTAACCCACTCTGAAAGCCCGATATGGCAGGGTCAATAGTTTCGGAGTTATTAATTTTTCACCGTCAGGAGGGTTTTGGCTGCTATCTTATAAAGCTTTAGTATGCCCCTGCGACGGCCTGTAAGTGATAGTGAGTATGTACGTTTTATTGCCCATGTTGTTATCTAATCCACTCTAAAAGCCCGATATGGCAGGGTCAATAGTTTCGGAGTTATTAATTTTTCACCATCAGGAGGGTTTTGGCTGCTATCTTTTAAAGCTTTAGTACGCCCCTGCGACGGCCTGTAAGTGATAGTGGGTATATACGTTATATTGCCCATGTTGTTATCTAACCCACTCTGAAAGCCCGATATGGCAGGCTCAATAGTTTCGGAGTTATTAATTTTTCACCATCAGGAGGGTTTTGGCTGCTATCTTTTAAAGCTTTAGTACGCCCCTGCGACGGCCTGTAAGTGATAGTGAGTATGTACGTTTTATTGCCCATGTTGTTATCTAACATACTCTGAAAGCCCGATATGGCAGGCTCAATAGTTTCGGAGTTATTAATTTTTCACCATCAGGAGGGTTTTGGCTGCTATCTGATAAAGCTTTAGTACGCCCCTGCGACGGCCTGTAAGTGATAGTGAGTATATACGTTATATTGCCCATGTTGTTATCTAACCCACTCTGACAGCCCGATATGGCAGGCTCAATAGTTTCGGAGTTATTAATTTTTCACCATCAGGAGGGTTTTGGCTGCTATCTTTTAAAGCTTTAGTACGCCCCTGCGACGGCCTGTAAGTGATAGTGGGTATATACGTTATATTGCCCATGTTGTTATCTAACCCACTCTGAAAGCCCCATATGGCAGGCTCAATAGTTTCGGAGTTATTAATTTTTCACCATCAGGAGGGTTTTGGCTGCTATCTTTTAAAGCTTTAGTACGCCCCTGCGACGGCCTGTAAGTGATAGTGAGTATATACGTTTTATTGCCCATGTTGCTATCTAACCCACTCTGAAAGCCCGATATGGCAGGGTCAATAGTTTCGGAGTTATTAATTTTTCACCGTCAGGAGGGTTTTGGCTGCTATCTTATAAAGCTTTAGTACGCCCCTGCGACGGCCTGTAAGTGATAGTGAGTATATACGTTATATTGCCCATGTTGTTATCTAACCCACTCTGAAAGCCCGATATGGCAGGCTCAATAGTTTCGGAGTTATTGATTTTTCACCATCAGGAGGGTTTTGGCTGCTATCTTTTAAAGCTTTAGTACGCCCCTGTGACGGCCTGTAAGTGATAGTGAGTATGTACATTTTATTGCCCATGTTGTTATCTAACATACTCTGAAAGCCCGATATGGCAGGCTCTACAGTTTCGGAGTTATTAATTTTTCACCATCAGGAGGGTTTTGGCTGCTATCTTTTAAAGCTTTAGTACGCCCCTGCGACGGCCTGTAAGTGATAGTGAGTATGTACGTTTTATTGCCCATGTTGTTATCTAACCCACTCTGAAAGCCCGATATGGCAGGCTCAATAGTTTCGGAGTTATTAATTTTTCACCATCAGGAGGGTTTTGGCTGCTATCTTTTAAAGCTTTAGTACGCCCCTGCGACGGCCTGTAAGTGATAGTGGGTATATACGTTATATTGCCCATGTTGTTATCTAACATACTCTGAAAGCCCGATATGGCAGGCTCAATAGTTTCGGAGTTATTAATTTTTCACCATCAGGAGGGTTTTGGCTGCTATCTTTTAAAGCTTTAGTACGCCCCTGCGACGGCCTGTAAGTGATAGTGAGTATATACGTTATATTGCCCATGTTGCTATCTAACCCACTCTGAAAGCCCGATATGGCAGGGTCAATAGTTTCGGAGTTATTAATTTTTCACCGTCAGGAGGGTTTTGGCTGCTATCTTATAAAGCTTTAGTACGCCCCTGCGACGGCCTGTAAGTGATAGTGAGTATGTACGTTTTATTGCCCATGTTGTTATCTAATCCACTCTGAAAGCCCGATATGGCAGGGTCAATAGTTTCGGAGTTATTAATTTTTCACCATCAGGAGGGTTTTGGCTGCTATCTTTTAAAGCTTTAGTACGCCCCTGCGACGGCCTGTAAGTGATAGTGGGTATATACGTTATATTGCCCATGTTGTTATCTAACCCACTCTGAAAGCCCGATATGGCAGGCTCAATAGTTTCGGAGTTATTAATTTTTCACCATCAGGAGGGTTTTGGCTGCTATCTTTTAAAGCTTTAGTACGCCCCCGCGACGGCCTGTAACTGATAGTGGGTATATACGTTATATTGCCCATGTTGTTATCTAACATACTTTGAAAGCCCGATATGGCAGGCTCAAGAGTTTCGGAGTTATTAATTTTTCACCATCAGGAGGGTTTTGGCTGCTATCTGATAAAGCTTTAGTACGCCCCTGCGACGGCCTGTAAGTGATAGTGGGTATATACGTTATATTGCCCATGTTGTTATCTAACATACTCTGAAAGCCCGATATGGCAGGCTCAATAGTTTCGGAGTTATTAATTTTTCACCATCAGGAGGGTTCTGGCTGCTATCTTTTAAAGCTTTAGTACGCCCCTGCGACGGCCTGTAAGTGATAGTGAGTATATACGTTATATTGCCCATGTTGCTATCTAACCCACTCTGAAAGCCCGATATGGCAGGGTCAATAGTTTCGGAGTTATTAATTTTTCACCGTCAGGAGGGTTTTGGCTGCTATCTTATAAAGCTTTAGTATGCCCCTGCGACGGCCTGTAAGTGATAGTGAGTATGTACGTTTTATTGCCCATGTTGTTATCTAATCCACTCTAAAAGCCCGATATGGCAGGGTCAATAGTTTCGGAGTTATTAATTTTTCACCATCAGGAGGGTTTTGGCTGCTATCTTTTAAAGCTTTAGTACGCCCCTGCGACGGCCTGTAAGTGATAGTGGGTATATACGTTATATTGCCCATGTTGTTATCTAACCCACTCTGAAAGCCCGATATGGCAGGCTCAATAGTTTCGGAGTTATTAATTTTTCACCATCAGGAGGGTTTTGGCTGCTATCTTTTAAAGCTTTAGTACGCCCCTGCGACGGCCTGTAAGTGATAGTGAGTATGTACGTTTTATTGCCCATGTTGTTATCTAACATACTCTGAAAGCCCGATATGGCAGGCTCAATAGTTTCGGAGTTATTAATTTTTCACCATCAGGAGGGTTTTGGCTGCTATCTGATAAAGCTTTAGTACGCCCCTGCGACGGCCTGTAAGTGATAGTGAGTATATACGTTATATTGCCCATGTTGTTATCTAACCCACTCTGACAGCCCGATATGGCAGGCTCAATAGTTTCGGAGTTATTAATTTTTCACCATCAGGAGGGTTTTGGCTGCTATCTTTTAAAGCTTTAGTACGCCCCTGCGACGGCCTGTAAGTGATAGTGGGTATATACGTTATATTGCCCATGTTGTTATCTAACCCACTCTGAAAGCCCCATATGGCAGGCTCAATAGTTTCGGAGTTATTAATTTTTCACCATCAGGAGGGTTTTGGCTGCTATCTTTTAAAGCTTTAGTACGCCCCTGCGACGGCCTGTAAGTGATAGTGAGTATATACGTTTTATTGCCCATGTTGCTATCTAACCCACTCTGAAAGCCCGATATGGCAGGGTCAATAGTTTCGGAGTTATTAATTTTTCACCGTCAGGAGGGTTTTGGCTGCTATCTTATAAAGCTTTAGTACGCCCCTGCGACGGCCTGTAAGTGATAGTGAGTATATACGTTATATTGCCCATGTTGTTATCTAACCCACTCTGAAAGCCCGATATGGCAGGCTCAATAGTTTCGGAGTTATTGATTTTTCACCATCAGGAGGGTTTTGGCTGCTATCTTTTAAAGCTTTAGTACGCCCCTGTGACGGCCTGTAAGTGATAGTGAGTATGTACATTTTATTGCCCATGTTGTTATCTAACATACTCTGAAAGCCCGATATGGCAGGCTCTACAGTTTCGGAGTTATTAATTTTTCACCATCAGGAGGGTTTTGGCTGCTATCTTTTAAAGCTTTAGTACGCCCCTGCGACGGCCTGTAAGTGATAGTGAGTATGTACGTTTTATTGCCCATGTTGTTATCTAACCCACTCTGAAAGCCCGATATGGCAGGCTCAATAGTTTCGGAGTTATTAATTTTTCACCATCAGGAGGGTTTTGGCTGCTATCTTTTAAAGCTTTAGTACGCCCCTGCGACGGCCTGTAAGTGATAGTGGGTATATACGTTATATTGCCCATGTTGTTATCTAACATACTCTGAAAGCCCGATATGGCAGGCTCAATAGTTTCGGAGTTATTAATTTTTCACCATCAGGAGGGTTTTGGCTGCTATCTTTTAAAGCTTTAGTACGCCCCTGCGACGGCCTGTAAGTGATAGTGAGTATATACGTTATATTGCCCATGTTGCTATCTAACCCACTCTGAAAGCCCGATATGGCAGGGTCAATAGTTTCGGAGTTATTAATTTTTCACCGTCAGGAGGGTTTTGGCTGCTATCTTATAAAGCTTTAGTACGCCCCTGCGACGGCCTGTAAGTGATAGTGAGTATGTACGTTTTATTGCCCATGTTGTTATCTAATCCACTCTGAAAGCCCGATATGGCAGGGTCAATAGTTTCGGAGTTATTAATTTTTCACCATCAGGAGGGTTTTGGCTGCTATCTTTTAAAGCTTTAGTACGCCCCTGCGACGGCCTGTAAGTGATAGTGGGTATATACGTTATATTGCCCATGTTGTTATCTAACCCACTCTGAAAGCCCGATATGGCAGGCTCAATAGTTTCGGAGTTATTAATTTTTCACCATCAGGAGGGTTTTGGCTGCTATCTTTTAAAGCTTTAGTACGCCCCCGCGACGGCCTGTAACTGATAGTGGGTATATACGTTATATTGCCCATGTTGTTATCTAACATACTTTGAAAGCCCGATATGGCAGGCTCAAGAGTTTCGGAGTTATTGATTTTTCACCATCAGGAGGGTTTTGGCTGCTATCTTTTAAAGCTTTAGTACGCCCCTGCGACGGCCTGTAAGTGATAGTGAGTATATACGTTATATTGCCCATGTTGCTATCTAACCCACTCTGAAAGCCCGATATGGCAGGCTCAATAGTTTCGGAGTTATTAATTTTTCACCATCAGGAGGGTTTTGGCTGCTATCTTTTAAAGCTTTAGTACGCCCCTGCGACGGCCTGTAAGTGATAGTGGGTATATACGTTATATTGCCCATGTTGTTATCTAACATACTCTGAAAGCCCGATATGGCAGGCTCAATAGTTTCGGAGTTATTAATTTTTCACCATCAGGAGGGTTTTGGCTGCTATCTTTTAAAGCTTTAGTACGCCCCTGCGACGGCCTGTAAGTGATAGTGAGTATATACGTTATATTGCCCATGTTGCTATCTAACCCACTCTGAAAGCCCGATATGGCAGGGTCAATAGTTTCGGAGTTATTAATTTTTCACCGTCAGGAGGGTTTTGGCTGCTATCTTATAAAGCTTTAGTACGCCCCTGCGACGGCCTGTAAGTGATAGTGAGTATATACGTTATATTGCCCATGTTGCTATCTAACCCACTCTGAAAGCCCGATATGGCAGGCTCAATAGTTTCGGAGTTATTAATTTTTCACCATCAGGAGGGTTTTGGCTGCTATCTTATAAAGCTTTAGTACGCCCCTGCGACGGCCTGTAAGTGATAGTGAGTATGTACGTTTTATTGCCCATGTTGTTATCTAATCCACTCTGAAAGCCCGATATGGCAGGGTCAATAGTTTCGGAGTTATTAATTTTTCACCATCAGGAGGGTTTTGGCTGCTATCTTTTAAAGCTTTAGTACGCCCCTGCGACGGCCTGTAAGTGATAGTGGGTATATACGTTATATTGCCCATGTTGTTATCTAACCCACTCTGAAAGCCCGATATGGCAGGCTCAATAGTTTCGGAGTTATTAATTTTTCACCATCAGGAGGGTTTTGGCTGCTATCTTTTAAAGCTTTAGTACGCCCCCGCGACGGCCTGTAACTGATAGTGGGTATATACGTTATATTGCCCATGTTGTTATCTAACATACTTTGAAAGCCCGATATGGCAGGCTCAAGAGTTTCGGAGTTATTGATTTTTCACCATCAGGAGGGTTTTGGCTGCTATCTTTTAAAGCTTTAGTACGCCCCTGCGACGGCCTGTAAGTGATAGTGGGTATATACGTTATATTGCCCATGTTGTTATCTAACATACTCTGAAAGCCCGATATGGCAGGCTCAATAGTTTCGGAGTTATTAATTTTTCACCATCAGGAGGGTTTTTGCTGCTATCTTTTAAAGCTTTAGTACGCCCCTGCGACGGCCTGTAAGTGATAGTGGGTATATACGTTATATTGCCCATGTTGTTATCTAACATACTCTGAAAGCCCGATATGGCAGGCTCAATAGTTTCGGAGTTATTAATTTTTCACCATCAGGAGGGTTTTGGCTGCTATCTTTTAAAGCTTTAGTACGCCCCTGCGACGGCCTGTAAGTGATAGTGAGTATGTACGTTTTATTGCCCATGTTGTTATCTAACATACTCTGAAAGCCCGATATGGCAGGCTCAATAGTTTCGGAGTTATTAATTTTTCACCATCAGGAGGGTTTTGGCTGCTATCTTTTAAAGCTTTAGTACGCCCCTGCGACGGCCTGTAAGTGATAGTGAGTATATACGTTATATTGCCCATGTTGTTATCTAACCCACTCTGACAGCCCGATATGGCAGGCTCAATAGTTTCGGAGTTATTAATTTTTCACCATCAGGAGGGTTTTGGCTGCTATCTTTTAAAGCTTTAGTACGCCCCTGCGACGGCCTGTAAGTGATAGTGGGTATATACGTTATATTGCCCATGTTGTTATCTAACCCACTCTGAAAGCCCCATATGGCAGGCTCAATAGTTTCGGAGTTATTAATTTTTCACCATCAGGAGGGTTTTGGCTGCTATCTTTTAAAGCTTTAGTACGCCCCTGCGACGGCCTGTAAGTGATAGTGAGTATATACGTTTTATTGCCCATGTTGCTATCTAACCCACTCTGAAAGCCCGATATGGCAGGGTCAATAGTTTCGGAGTTATTAATTTTTCACCGTCAGGAGGGTTTTGGCTGCTATCTTATAAAGCTTTAGTACGCCCCTGCGACGGCCTGTAAGTGATAGTGAGTATATACGTTATATTGCCCATGTTGTTATCTAACCCACTCTGAAAGCCCGATATGGCAGGCTCAATAGTTTCGGAGTTATTAATTTTTCACCATCAGGAGGGTTTTGGCTGCTATCTTTTAAAGCTTTAGTACGCCCCTGCGACGGCCTGTAAGTGATAGTGAGTATATACGTTATATTGCCCATGTTGCTATCTAACCCACTCTGACAGCCCGATATGGCAGGCTCAACAGTTTCGGAGTTATTAATTTTTCACCATCAGGAGGGTTTTGGCTGCTATCTTTTAAAGCTTTAGTACGCCCCTGCGACGGCCTGTAAGTGATAGTGAGTATATACGTTATATTGCCCATGTTGTTATCTAACCCACTCTGACAGCCCGATATGGCAGGCTCAACAGTTTCGGAGTTATTAATTTTTCACCATCAGGAGGGTTTTGGCTGCTATCTTTTAAAGCTTTAGTACGCCCCTGCGACGGCCTGTAAGTGATAGTGGGTATATACGTTATATTGCCCATGTTGTTATCTAACATACTCTGAAAGCCCGATATGGCAGGGTCAATAGTTTCGGAGTTATTAATTTTTCACCATCAGGAGGGTTTTGGCTGCTATCTTTTAAAGCTTTAGTACGCCCCTGCGACGGCCTGTAAGTGATAGTGAGTATGTACGTTTTATTGCCCATGTTGTTATCTAACCCACTCTGAAAGCCCGATATGGCAGGCTCAATAGTTTCGGAGTTATTAATTTTTCACCATCAGGAGGGTTTTGGCTGCTATCTTTTAAAGCTTTAGTACGCCCCTGCGACGGCCTGTAAGTGATAGTGGGTATATACGTTATATTGCCCATGTTGTTATCTAACATACTCTGAAAGCCCGATATGGCAGGCTCAATAGTTTCGGAGTTATTAATTTTTCACCATCAGGAGGGTTTTGGCTGCTATCTTTTAAAGCTTTAGTACGCCCCTGCGACGGCCTGTAAGTGATAGTGAGTATATACGTTATATTGCCCATGTTGCTATCTAACCCACTCTGAAAGCCCGATATGGCAGGGTCAATAGTTTCGGAGTTATTAATTTTTCACCGTCAGGAGGGTTTTGGCTGCTATCTTATAAAGCTTTAGTACGCCCCTGCGACGGCCTGTAAGTGATAGTGAGTATGTACGTTTTATTGCCCATGTTGTTATCTAATCCACTCTGAAAGCCCGATATGGCAGGGTCAATAGTTTCGGAGTTATTAATTTTTCACCATCAGGAGGGTTTTGGCTGCTATCTTTTAAAGCTTTAGTACGCCCCTGCGACGGCCTGTAAGTGATAGTGGGTATATACGTTATATTGCCCATGTTGTTATCTAACCCACTCTGAAAGCCCGATATGGCAGGCTCAATAGTTTCGGAGTTATTAATTTTTCACCATCAGGAGGGTTTTGGCTGCTATCTTTTAAAGCTTTAGTACGCCCCCGCGACGGCCTGTAACTGATAGTGGGTATATACGTTATATTGCCCATGTTGTTATCTAACATACTTTGAAAGCCCGATATGGCAGGCTCAAGAGTTTCGGAGTTATTGATTTTTCACCATCAGGAGGGTTTTGGCTGCTATCTTTTAAAGCTTTAGTACGCCCCTGCGACGGCCTGTAAGTGATAGTGGGTATATACGTTATATTGCCCATGTTGTTATCTAACATACTCTGAAAGCCCGATATGGCAGGCTCAATAGTTTCGGAGTTATTAATTTTTCACCATCAGGAGGGTTTTTGCTGCTATCTTTTAAAGCTTTAGTACGCCCCTGCGACGGCCTGTAAGTGATAGTGGGTATATACGTTATATTGCCCATGTTGTTATCTAACATACTCTGAAAGCCCGATATGGCAGGCTCAATAGTTTCGGAGTTATTAATTTTTCACCATCAGGAGGGTTTTGGCTGCTATCTTTTAAAGCTTTAGTACGCCCCTGCGACGGCCTGTAAGTGATAGTGAGTATGTACGTTTTATTGCCCATGTTGTTATCTAACATACTCTGAAAGCCCGATATGGCAGGCTCAATAGTTTCGGAGTTATTAATTTTTCACCATCAGGAGGGTTTTGGCTGCTATCTTTTAAAGCTTTAGTACGCCCCTGCGACGGCCTGTAAGTGATAGTGAGTATATACGTTATATTGCCCATGTTGTTATCTAACCCACTCTGACAGCCCGATATGGCAGGCTCAATAGTTTCGCAGTTATTAATTTTTCACCATCAGGAGGGTTTTGGCTGCTATCTTTTAAAGCTTTAGTACGCCCCTGCGACGGCCTGTAAGTGATAGTGGGTATATACGTTATATTGCCCATGTTGTTATCTAACCCACTCTGAAAGCCCCATATGGCAGGCTCAATAGTTTCGGAGTTATTAATTTTTCACCATCAGGAGGGTTTTGGCTGCTATCTTTTAAAGCTTTAGTACGCCCCTGCGACGGCCTGTAAGTGATAGTGAGTATATACGTTATATTGCCCATGTTGCTATCTAACCCACTCTGAAAGCCCGATATGGCAGGGTCAATAGTTTCGGAGTTATTAATTTTTCACCGTCAGGAGGGTTTTGGCTGCTATCTTATAAAGCTTTAGTACGCCCCTGCGACGGCCTGTAAGTGATAGTGAGTATATACGTTATATTGCCCATGTTGTTATCTAACCCACTCTGAAAGCCCGATATGGCAGGCTCAATAGTTTCGGAGTTATTAATTTTTCACCATCAGGAGGGTTTTGGCTGCTATCTTTTAAAGCTTTAGTACGCCCCTGCGACGGCCTGTAAGTGATAGTGAGTATATACGTTATATTGCCCATGTTGCTATCTAACCCACTCTGACAGCCCGATATGGCAGGCTCAACAGTTTCGGAGTTATTAATTTTTCACCATCAGGAGGGTTTTGGCTGCTATCTTTTAAAGCTTTAGTACGCCCCTGCGACGGCCTGTAAGTGATAGTGAGTATATACGTTATATTGCCCATGTTGTTATCTAACCCACTCTGACAGCCCGATATGGCAGGCTCAACAGTTTCGGAGTTATTAATTTTTCACCATCAGGAGGGTTTTGGCTGCTATCTTTTAAAGCTTTAGTACGCCCCTGCGACGGCCTGTAAGTGATAGTGGGTATATACGTTATATTGCCCATGTTGTTATCTAACATACTCTGAAAGCCCGATATGGCAGGCTCAATAGTTTCGGAGTTATTAATTTTTCACCATCAGGAGGGTTTTGGCTGCTATCTTTTAAAGCTTTAGTACGCCCCTGCGACGGCCTGTAAGTGATAGTGAGTATATACGTTATATTGCCCATGTTGCTATCTAACCCACTCTGAAAGCCCGATATGGCAGGGTCAATAGTTTCGGAGTTATTAATTTTTCACCGTCAGGAGGGTTTTGGCTGCTATCTTATAAAGCTTTAGTACGCCCCTGCGACGGCCTGTAAGTGATAGTGAGTATGTACGTTTTATTGCCCATGTTGTTATCTAATCCACTCTGAAAGCCCGATATGGCAGGGTCAATAGTTTCGGAGTTATTAATTTTTCACCATCAGGAGGGTTTTGGCTGCTATCTTTTAAAGCTTTAGTACGCCCCTGCGACGGCCTGTAAGTGATAGTGGGTATATACGTTATATTGCCCATGTTGTTATCTAACCCACTCTGAAAGCCCGATATGGCAGGCTCAATAGTTTCGGAGTTATTAATTTTTCACCATCAGGAGGGTTTTGGCTGCTATCTTTTAAAGCTTTAGTACGCCCCTGCGACGGCCTGTAACTGATAGTGGGTATATACGTTATATTGCCCATGTTGTTATCTAACATACTTTGAAAGCCCGATATGGCAGGCTCAAGAGTTTCGGAGTTATTGATTTTTCACCATCAGGAGGGTTTTGGCTGCTATCTTTTAAAGCTTTAGTACGCCCCTGCGACGGCCTGTAAGTGATAGTGGGTATATACGTTATATTGCCCATGTTGTTATCTAACATACTCTGAAAGCCCGATATGGCAGGCTCAATAGTTTCGGAGTTATTAATTTTTCACCATCAGGAGGGTTTTTGCTGCTATCTTTTAAAGCTTTAGTACGCCCCTGCGACGGCCTGTAAGTGATAGTGGGTATATACGTTATATTGCCCATGTTGTTATCTAACATACTCTGAAAGCCCGATATGGCAGGCTCAATAGTTTCGGAGTTATTAATTTTTCACCATCAGGAGGGTTTTGGCTGCTATCTTTTAAAGCTTTAGTACGCCCCTGCGACGGCCTGTAAGTGATAGTGGGTATGTACGTTTTATTGCCCATGTTGTTATCTAACATACTCTGAAAGCCCGATATGGCAGGCTCAATAGTTTCGGAGTTATTAATTTTTCACCATCAGGAGGGTTTTGGCTGCTATCTGATAAAGCTTTAGTACGCCCCTGCGACGGCCTGTAAGTGATAGTGAGTATATACGTTATATTGCCCATGTTGTTATCTAACCCACTCTGACAGCCCGATATGGCAGGCTCAATAGTTTCGGAGTTATTAATTTTTCACCATCAGGAGGGTTTTGGCTGCTATCTTTTAAAGCTTTAGTACGCCCCTGCGACGGCCTGTAAGTGATAGTGGGTATATACGTTATATTGCCCATGTTGTTATCTAACCCACTCTGAAAGCCCCATATGGCAGGCTCAATAGTTTCGGAGTTATTAATTTTTCACCATCAGGAGGGTTTTGGCTGCTATCTTTTAAAGCTTTAGTACGCCCCTGCGACGGCCTGTAAGTGATAGTGAGTATATACGTTTTATTGCCCATGTTGCTATCTAACCCACTCTGAAAGCCCGATATGGCAGGGTCAATAGTTTCGGAGTTATTAATTTTTCACCGTCAGGAGGGTTTTGGCTGCTATCTTATAAAGCTTTAGTACGCCCCTGCGACGGCCTGTAAGTGATAGTGAGTATATACGTTATATTGCCCATGTTGTTATCTAACCCACTCTGAAAGCCCGATATGGCAGGCTCAATAGTTTCGGAGTTATTAATTTTTCACCATCAGGAGGGTTTTGGCTGCTATCTTTTAAAGCTTTAGTACGCCCCTGCGACGGCCTGTAAGTGATAGTGGGTATATACGTTATATTGCCCATGTTGTTATCTAACATACTCTGAAAGCCCGATATGGCAGGCTCAATAGTTTCGGAGTTATTAATTTTTCACCATCAGGAGGGTTTTGGCTGCTATCTTTTAAAGCTTTAGTACGCCCCTGCGACGGCCTGTAAGTGATAGTGGGTATGTACGTTATATTGCCCATGTTGATATCTAACATACTCTGAAAGCCCGATATGGCAGGCTCTACAGTTTCGGAGTTATTAATTTTTCACCATCAGGAGGGTTTTGGCTGCTATCTTTTAAAGCTTTAGTACGCCCCTGCGACGGCCTGTAAGTGATAGTGGGTATATACGTTATATTGCCCATGTTGTTATCTAACATACTCTGAAAGCCCGATATGGCAGGCTCTACAGTTTTGGAGTTATTAATTTTTCACCATCAGGAGGGTTTTGGCTGCTATCTTTTAAAGCTTTAGTACGCCCCTCCGACGGCCTGTAGGTGATAGTGGGTATATACGTTATATTGCCCATGTTGTTATCTAACATACTCTGAAAGCCCGATAAGGCAGGGTCAATAGTTTCGGAGTTATTAATTTTTCACCATCAGGAGGGTTTTGGCTGCTATCTTTTAAAGCTTTAGTACGCCCCTGCGACGGCCTGTAAGTGATAGTAAGTGTATACGTTATATTGCCCATGTTGTTATCTAACCCACTCTGAATGCCCGATATGGCAGGCTCAATAGTTTCGGAGTAATTAATTTTTCACCATCAGGAGGGTTTTGGCTGCAATCTTTTAAAGCTTTAGTACGCCCCTGCGACGGCCTGTAAGTGATAATGAGTATATACGTTATATTGCCCATGTTGTTATCTAACACACTCTGAATGCCCGATATGGCAGGGTCAATAGTTTCGGAGTTATTAAGTTTTCCCCACTAGGACGGTTTTGGCTGCTATCTTTTAACGCCCTATTACGTCACTTCCACTAGTTTTTAGTTAAATTATTGTACTAATGCAAATGGGTACGTAATTTGTTACCCAATACTGTTTTGCTTAAATTAAAATATATTTTTTCACCATCCACCTTCAAACTGTCTTTTGGTCCAATATTTTGCAAAATATTAACTTCATTATTAATTTTATGAATTATTTTTTAAATAAGTTATTTGTCTGTAAATTATATGTTTATTACCACGTGGCAAGTTGTTCGTGCCCGTCATGAGCGCTGGCTCGATACGATGTGCGCGCGCATATAGTGCGAGGCTACTGGCGTTCGTGCTTGTTCGGATATTTTGGCTGCTATCTTTAGCTGCTATTTTCACACCGGTTTGTTTTATGTGTGATTTATTAGTATGGAAAAGAAGCGAAAAATAGACAGTGCAATGCAGAACGTTCGACGATAAATGGAACTTTCAGGATTTTGTGGTTGAGTCCAGTAATAAGCCGTAATATAACATTGCGGGCGGAAAAATTCTGAAATCGCAGCAGTCTTGGTTTACCAAAACGAATACTGAACCAGAGTCTCCAAATCGCGCCAGCTTTCGTGTGGCGCTTGAAATCGGAAAACGTGGAAAACCAGAATGGTTGATTGCAGTCATCATCATCGTCATCATCTCGAGCTTATACTGTCCACTGTTGAACAAAAGCCTCTCTCAAATTTTGCCACGTATTTCGATCTTGTGCAGATTGGATCCAGTTTCTTGCAACCCGTTGTATGTTATCTGTCCATCGTGTGGGTGGTCTGCCTCTATTTCTAAAAGCTTCGGATCTTGGTCGTCATTGTATAATCTTTTTCGTCCATCTACCATCTCTATTTTAATCGCAATTACGTAAAAAATGTTTCACACATTTTTTAACATTCAGCCACGCTAGGCAGATACCTACTGAGTTTCCCGTCGATTGTGCAATCGAAACTTAAAAAATAAATTTTGATACTACTTTCCCAGACTTTAAAGTCATTGCGAATGAAATTAAGCTTTTTCAAACCCCTTTTGATTCTCACATTGAAACCCTGGCTCGAGAAGTCCAAATGGATTTGGCCCGCGGGCCGTAGTTTAGAGACTCCTGCTCTATCGGAAAATAGGAGGAAGAGGATGATCGATGAATTATAGATTGAATAACTGAAGCCATTTGGTTATGTTAAGAAAGCATGCAAAGGAAATAGGACTACTATCACAAGTTCATATCAAATTAATTCCAACTTCATTTTCATCAAGCGACAATTCAATAAACCAAAATACTTTCAGTGGTTATGTCACAATGAGGTAATGTACGTTTCCTCTAATGTTATTATTTGTCAGGTCTGATTTGTCGGTAAATCATTCCGTCACAATCTAAACGGGGCATGAGATTATTGGATTTAGGGGGGCCGCTACCACCACACAAGGGCGCGTTCGCGGGGGTATAATATAAACAAGGGACGAGAGGTGCATTGTAAAGTAATTCGATATTTCTGTGCCGCCCCTTATGTAGCTCGTCGTCAGGGTAACGGCGGGGGTAATAAATGGCGGACAGACATAAGGGTGGAGTCAGCTTCCCCTCTACTTACGAAATCATATATTCAGGGGAAGTTTTTTTATGATGTAAGGTGAAGTTTATTCAGTTTGTGGTTGTTTTTCTCTTAGAGGTTTTATAATATTACTAGCTATTTTATGTAGATTTAATGGGTCTAGCTGTTTCGTCTACTTTTAAATTCAACACATATTTTTATATAGTATTTTCCACCAGAGACGTATCATCAAAATTTTCAATTACTTACCTACTATACGAGGCATTTTTATTGGTTTCTTCAGATGTATACTGATATATAAACTACAAATTACAAAACATTTTATACCTAAACTAAAATCCGATTTTACAACATATTTCATACGGAAGATAAAAGACCAAAGACAAACTATTTGCAATGGATTTCCCACCTGTGCTGTACTCGTATGATTTGCAGCACTCGCCTGCGGCTCATGCTGCAAACGATCATATTCGTAGGAAATATATGTCATTTCATGTTCGTTACACAATATACTCTTATATTCAAAAACTGGTGCCACGTTATGACAAGTGCCTCAATATTCACGGAAATTATGTAGAAAAGTAGATTAAGGTACACGCTTTCATGTAAAAATAAAATTATTGCGATATCTTTGCACGTCTTTTTTCATTCATTAGCACATAACTACAAATTAAAGAAAAAATTCACGCACTGCGGCATTATTGCAATTTTACATGAATCATGTAAACCTAGAAATATGTATCTACACAAAATAATATGATTATTAAACCAAACTAAAACTGAAATATTAAATTCTGTAATACAAAGAAACGATGACATAGGAAGACAGTTTAAAATCTTTTAACAATTAATTAGTTTTTTGGTATTTCAAACAACTGCGGCATTCTGATAGTAATTTAAGGTCTGTTAAAGGTTAATCATAAAAATCATTACAGCAGGAAATATCAAAATTTAGTGTTACCGTAGGGTTGCCACGTGCTACTGGCCACCTGGCCTGGCACGAAAATATATGAGAAATAGTCTCATACTGAGCATGATAATAGGAGATATGAGAAAGAGTTAAAATATATAAGTCTCATATTAAAAATAGGAGGTCTGGTAACCCTAGATATAAGATAACCGACAAAATGCAAAATAAAAAAACTTGTTTACATATAGACATTCATAAATAGTAGATAGAAATTAGACTGTAAAAATAAGATATTTATTTATAAATTTAAGTACGTGTTAGGTCATTGAATAAGTCCGTAGGATGACACATATATGGCGTTACTAGAATGTTTTTATATTATTTTTATTTAGTACTAACCTTCAAACAATACGTGTATAAATTTGACAGCAATCTGACTATTGATTAGTGAGTTATAGTATTTTGTGTGCAGCAACGTTTGTTATTGAAAAAAAGCGGAAAAAAGTGAATTTCGAGTTTTGATAAATCATTGCTTTTTGATGAAAAAAATACAGTGGAAACCAAACAATGGCTTGATAAACATTATCCGAACTCTGCTCAATCGAGACAAATGGTAGAGAATTTGATTGGTGAATTTAAACGTGCGGTTGTACCAGCACAAATGATGCAGAGAGCAGTGGACGCTCAAATGAGGCTGTTATTCCAGAAAACGTCAAAACAATTCACAAATTGGTTATGAACGATCGCAAAGTGAAGGTGCACGATGTAGCTGACATTGTAATGATCAGATGGTAGTATTTTTACCATTTTACACGAACATTTGGGTATGCGAAAGCTTTGTGCCAAGTGGGTACCGCGTGAGCTCACAGGCGACCAAAAACAACAACGAACTGATGCTTCAGAGGAGTGTATGGCGCTGTTAAACCGCAACAAAATGGAATTCTATCGTCGATATGTAACAATGAATGAAACATGGCGTCACTATTACATATACCAGAATCCAAGAGACAGTCAGCTGAGTGGACACCAATCGACGAACCGAATCCAAAGCAAGCAAAGACGCACCAGTCGACCGGTAAGGTGATAACGGCTGTATTTTGGGATGCGAACGGAATAATATTCAGCTAATAACAGCGACAATTACTGTGCACTTTTGGATCGATTGAAGGCTGAAATCGCAAAGAAACGGCCACATTTGCAAAAGAAAAAAGTGTTGTTTCACCAAGACAATGCACAAATCGATGAAAACTATGGCAAATTGAATGAATTAGGCTTCGTATTCTCCAGATTTGGACCCCAGCGACTTTTTCCTGGTTTCAGATATCAAGAGAATACGCTTGCTGGAAAGAAATTTAAGTCCAATGATGAAGTAATCGCTGAAACTGAGGCCTATTTTGACGAGAAAGAGAAATCGTACTATAAAAATGGTATCGAAAAGTTGGCAAACCGCTATACTCATTGTATTGCCCTCGAAGGCAACTATGTTGAATAATAAAATCGAGTTATGTCTAAATTTTGTATTTTAATATTTATTTAATATTATGGAGAGCATGGAGGGCAACAGTTTATTTTAAAATAAAGTGATTATGTAGTCACTGTTGTCACATTATTGGGATTAAAAAAGACGTTAATGGCATTTCGCTTCGCCCTAAACTACAATAGGATTCTTACGTATACTCGATATAACGGTGTTGTCGTGATTTTGATATTCATGGCTCAACTTTTTCAGCTGTTACTGATAGTTTACTTAATGGATAGTGATTATTATTTAATATTGAACTGATATTGATTGCATGTATTTTTGTAGTATTTAATGTCAATAGTGTTTATTTATTTTAAGAATTTAAAGTATACTTGGACAAATATTTATCAGTTTTTTTATTGTTTTGATATGTATCATTTCAGTTACTTCGAAAATGTATTTATTGATTTTCCTGTAGGTTTAACCTGTTGGGAATAAATGCTTATTATTATTATTATAAAAAAAAATCATTATGATATTGGTGAAATTACAAATAATTGAGGCAAGTATGCCATGTTGTAGGAAATTCCAAACAGATGACAATACCTCGGATTTCCTGTGTTGTGCGGGATGACAATAATGTCGAGCGGAATATAAATCTTATTATAGCTGAGAATGAGGCGGAATCAACATGGGGTTTTCGCTGGAGAAACAGGAGTTTCGAGGCGAGAGTTTCTTGGGGATATATTCGGGAATAGGAGAGGGGTTGGATGTCAGTATATAGAAAACATTTTGGGGCGAATTCTTCAAAGAGTGAGTTAAAAGTATATGAAGGATATTTGGACAATAGACGAAAATTTAAGGTTAGTTACTTCAAACATGTTTGAAGTAGTATTACTGCAGTAATACTTACTACTATATCTACTCGTTCTGTTAAAAATAACTTGGAATGTAAAGTATATCGAATAGGAATGAGTGAAAATTACTAATAACTAAGGGTTGGACTATACCTGTTGGGTTTTTAAGAAGCGCTATAATTAAACACTGTTCATAATTCGTCGACTATTGCTGTTTGAAACAAATCTTCCGATTAGTTTTTTACTTACGAGGATAGATAAGATAGGTTAGCCTCTAGCATCTGGCAACACTGCAACCAGTGGCGGCTCGTGAGGTCTGAAAGAGGTGGGGCACAACAAGGTGGAAATAAGGCAATAACACCCAAAATTTCTCAAAATAAAGAATTAAAATGATAGGTTTTTTAAGTAGTTTAAATAAATAATAAAATATATATTTGTCAAAAAATTAAAAATAATTTGTAGACATACATCAACAAACAAAACATATAAAACCTAAGAATAATAATTAATACACACAGGTACATCATCAAATAAATAAATAAATCAATTAAGATACTTATATGTACAAAACACACAATACAAGCTACTATCCAGTGTGTGAATCGCTCAAAAATTAATGCACATTAAAAAAGTCACCTACTGTATAAAAAGCTTTTTCTAACAAATATGTTTTTAGAGCTTTACTGAATCGAGGAGGATAGCAATTTGATTTCCATTGGCAGATGGTTGTGCATTTTTTTTGCATTGTATAGGATCGAGCTTTTGATTAATTCGGAGGATGGGACTGGCAGATAAAGATCATGTTCGGCGTTTCTAAGCAGATAGTTATAGAATGGTCTTTTAGAGACATCTGACAGGTGTTTGCGGATTAAGCAGACCGATTCCAATATGAATAAGGAAATTAGTGTTAGTATTTTAAATTTTCTGAAGAAGTCCTGGCAATGGGCTCTATAGTGCATTCTCAGAGAGTATCGAATAGCTCTTTTTTGTAATCTAAAAATACGCCCAAATTGCGTTGCACAGCATGTACCCCAGAATGGGAGGGCGTATCGAAGATGGGATTCGAAGAGTGAAAAGTAGACTGTTATGGAAGTTGACAAGTTAAGTTCTTTGGAAACTGATCTTAACGCAAAACAGGCAGAGCTTAATTTTTTTGATAACGCGTCAATGTGCAACTTCCACTTCAGGGAGCTGTCAACAACAAGGCCCAGAAACTTCATAGAAGAAACGACGTCAATAGTGGAATTATTAAGTTGAAAAGACTGCAGCGCACCTTTATATGACAGATTTTGTTTTCGCAGTGTTCAAGCACAACAGGTTAAAGTCACACCATGATTAAGTCTTTGGATATGGTACTATGAAGAGCCACACTATCCGGGTCGCACCAAGTGAAACTAGTATCATCAGCAAAGAGACATACCTTACCGCTGATGTCTAGGCACGCAATGTCGTTGATAAATAGCAAAAACAAAATAGGACCCAACACCGAACCCTGTGGAATTCCACAATCCATCGGCCTGCAAGAAGACACAGCCGCATTGACCCTCACACACTGACTTCTGTTGCTAAGGTACGACTTAAACCATCCCAGTGGAACGCCCCGAATTCCATAGTGCTGTATTTTGTTAATTAGGATGTTATGACTTCACAGTCGAATGCTTTGGAGAAATCACAGAAAATTGATGCTGTAAAGTGGAGATTGTTCAGGTTGGAGTAAACATAGTTGAAGACGGAGAATATAGCATCATTAGTGCATTTGTTAGCTGAAAATCCAAATTGGTGGCCAGTTAATATTTCATATTTGTGCAGAAATGATAGAAGTCTCCTTTTAACCAGTCTTTAAATGATCTTGGATAGACTAGATAGAAGTGCAATTGGACGATAGTTTGAAGCTTGACCCTTATCGCCGCCCTTGTGCAGAGGAATAATTATAGATGTTTTACGGCATTGTGGAAAAATTCCATTTTGGAATGACTTGTTAATTAAATCTGTGAAAAGGATTAATGTACATTCCGGTAGATTAGTGCCACGATCCCCGTCGATATACAGTAAAATATCGATAGGGTGTGGACAAAGCTTTAAAAATTGGGAGGTGGCCAATATTAAAGGAACAGTTGGTTCACCGGAAGTCAGGCACACCACTAATACATCGGGCCAAAGT
This sequence comes from Apoderus coryli, assembly GCA_911728435.2. Taxonomy (NCBI): domain Eukaryota; kingdom Metazoa; phylum Arthropoda; class Insecta; order Coleoptera; family Attelabidae; genus Apoderus; species Apoderus coryli. The sequence goes on from OU452199.1 coordinate 36,608,520, forward strand.
CCCGCTAGCTATCTTATTGCTCGGAGAGGGTCGTGAGTAAAATATAATTTATGGATCTGTATTATTGCCGGTAGCGCCACCTAATCTTATGCCCCTTTGGTATATTAGTGGTAGCTGAATGAAACCAAGATTAGGAAAATAGCCTGTAAGGGATAGCAGTGAACAACTATATATTTAAAACAAAATGTAAATAGAGATTTATTATAGAATAGAATATATATAAATATAGAAAACTAATTAGGTATATGGATATTAATTATAAAATATAAGTATAAATAAATGATTAAATAAATAGATAATGTATATATATCACAGGGGAATGGGGGTGTAGCGGGCAACAACCTAACCTAATATAAAAAGAAGAATAATTCCTATCCCAGCTGTTGCTGACTGACAATTACACGCCTAACCTTAAAATATAACAATTAACAATTTTTAATATAATGTCACAAGAGATGAACTCTATGACAAACAGAGAGGCACTAGCGTACCCTGATATTAGTAAACTTATAAGGACGTAAGTATAATATATATATATAGAACCCCGCTGTACCTTACAGTAGGTTAGAGTTATCTATTAAACAGTTTACAATAATGTTTAACAGGTATGACAAGGGGGGACAATGTACAGTTAATAGCAATAGTTTCCCTACGGTCACTATGTCGTGGCCATCACGCTATCATGACGTCATGAAACGCTAACAATTATGCACGACAAGGTACTTCTTAAAGATACTTAAAACAACAAATATGTGTATAAAACAATTATAAACAAATAAGCATAAATAAACGGGAAAACTGATACGAATGTGAACAAAACTAAGTAACACCACGTATATAGTCTCTATGTATGTAAATTAGAGTGAATGCATATCACTTATCTGCGGAGCCCGGATCTAGCGTGGGCTCAGTCCTATCCTATATGTGAATCAGGAAATTTCAGGTAGGTACCAATACTTCACACAGCCAGTCATACCATTCAATACAGCATCCACTTAGGTGGGATACAACCTCTACATGGCACTATTGTTCAAAGCCGACCGTAAACCGGTACTTTACGCCCAAAGCAGTTAGTAGCCGCAAAGCAAGAGAAGGAAAAAGAAAAAGGCCTAAAAACAGATATAAAGGATCCTATATAGCACAAGAGTTATACTGAAAGCGTCTACGATGTTCTATAATTATGACCTACCTTAGATGTTGGATGGCCTTATGCGAATTGTGGAAATTCCAACACTTCGTAACGAGGAGTTGCCAAAGACGAAACCATATAATATCAAATATGTGTGGAGCACTATAAATAACCAATTATATACCAAAAGTGCCTCCACAATTATTGGCTTCACAAAATTTCACTCAACTTCCTCGCTACTATCTGTATCCACACTCGAAAATAAAATGGAGAATTATCTTGTCCGAAGATTGGGTTTAACCGCGAAAAGAGACACTATTGATACATCCTCCTGTCGATCTCAGCGACATGACAGCCGATCAGCAAACGCAAAACAATAACATTAGGATACTGTTTGGATATTGTAAATAAATAAACAAAAGTAAACAAACACGAGCCGATATTGAATAACTCAACTCTACAAAGAGGAGTGATTGGAGGTAGGATTTCCGTTATATTCCATTAACTTTACCCACTAAAGACAACCCTGTGTTCTATTTTAGCTGTACCAAAGCAACGAGCAGATCATCGGAGCACTATTCAATGGCACTTGCGGCCGGTTATTATGGATAGGCCTATGGATTATGCGGTCCAATTGAACAAAAATAATAAATCAAGGATCAATAATTAAATAGAAAGTCTATATTAATAGGAAAAGACAAGAATGTAGAGTTTATACGTATTCATGAGGTGACACTTTGCGATGATATGTGTTAAGCAAGAAGGTTTATTAAAGAAGTATCAGTGTGAGGTAGGTGGTTTTTCTAGCAACGTAACATTAGCCAACATTTTCAAAGGGCTAAGTGGTTGATGACTTGATCCTTAAAATTTGAAATGGACTGCACAAGTTTTTTTCAATAGATAGCATTGCTAACGCGCACAATCTTTCCTGTCCCATAGTGTTTCTTAAAAAAGTTTTGATCCGTTCGAGGGTGGAGAAACATATTTCGCTTTCTACAGTCGTCATAGGGACAGTACACAAAACAGTCAGCAATTCCACAGATTCACTAAATGTTGATGTTAATGTGTTTCAGAAAATCGTCCCGTGCGTATATTATCGAGAGTTCATTTTTTAATTTTAAGTAATTTACGTTAGGAAATAAGTTACCCACAGTTTTAATACCTTCATTTGGAAAGACGATTCGATATTCACCAAATTTTTCAGTTTCAAAGAGATTTGCAACAGTTAGGTGTCCATCAAAACTTTTTGTATAGTAATTCAATCCTCAAATGTTAATTTAACATTATTTATATTCATATATTATATTGCATTGAATTCATCTTTACTATTGTAATTGTTCAAAATCAAAACATTCACTTTATAATACTCAAAAAGCGCGATCGCGAAAACAAAAACAACACCACACGCACAAATTTTATTCGTATAGACATAGACTGATGGGTAGGGCAACACCCCAGATATGACGTCACAAATGCGTTTAATTTCTACTGTTACTAGCGTATTGCGTAGCGATGCATTGCTGTCGCTGTTTTTCGCACGCGATAGCAAAGAAAACAATAGAGGCACAAAAATGATCATAGCATAGGGTAAAAAAAAATGTTTCCTATATAAACTTATTCGAAGTATGGAACAACTTTTCATAGTTGTGATAGAATATATAACCTAAAAAATACCACATAGAATTGGTTCACAAAAGGTATAAAAAAGGGTCAAAAATGTAAAAAAAAACCAAACATACCAGAAAAATTGGATAATTTTGTATAGTTTTAATATAAGATAACCTACAAAATGCAGCAAAAAAAAAAAAAAAATAACCGACGCGACGGGGGTATTAAACATATGCTAACAGAGAAATTGACCTGAAAGTTGCTGTATAGGTACGTGAGGCAAGAATATTGTTATAGCGTTGTAGCAGACAATCACTGGCGCTATTTATGTATCAAGCCGAAAACTCTATGCCTGCTACTTTTTTATATTGATAAATCAAGCGTCCTCTCTTTCCAAGCAAAATCAATCACTAATATTAATAATAATATAAATATAGGTAATACCCATGACTCTTAAAAACACCCTGCAAATGAAATAATGATATAGTGACAAAAATAATAAAGCTTTCTGTTGATAATTAATTTCACTTGAATCAGCTATATCTCTACAGGAGATAGATAATCTGCAGATGATTAAACTGATAATAAAATGGGCATGTGCATATATGAGAATATACTATAATATTGGGGGCGAACATCCTAAGCCCCAGAACAATATTGCACCATTTATTATATGATCTGACTGAATTGTCGATATCAGAGAGGGTGAGATTTCAATTGAATCTAATTTGTCCGACGCGGCGGTAAATGACATGGGTGGTATGTGACATTATTTGATCTTTTATTATTAGATACAAAAAAGAAAAAGATATTCAGTTTATAAATGTATTCAACAAATTTTAAGGCAGACTTGTAAAGCTTTGTTTTTTAGGTGTCCATATCATATGTAAATTATAATAGGCGAGAATCGAAGAAGCAATTTAAAATATGCTATTTTTAAAACATAAATTGTACATGTTAATTTTGTTATTTATCATGATTTTATTTCAATAAAATGATTGTAAGTCTTGTAGCCAGTGGCGGCCCGTGAGTCCTGAGGGTTGTGAGGCAGTACAAAGATTTTTATAAAAAAATGTTGATTAGCAATTACCAATATTATAATATTATGTATATTCTTTGCTGATTATTTGGGAACTATCAATAACGGAAGCTATATTTTTGTTTTTGTTTTTTCATGATAAGTAATTTACATTTACATCCAATATGTGCAGCACTTTTGTCGTGATTAGCCAGACTACGAGCTAAATTTTTTATATCAGAATACTCATTTTTAGACTAAGTATTATTAGATACTGAAAACATGACACAAGGTCAACAAAATATTTTTTTTTAAACTCCGCGCTCCCAGCTAACCAATCAAACTTTTTGTACCAGTCATTATTAAAACCCCTAGTTTTTCCCGCGAAGCCAATATTTATTAAATATTTACTTAAATCTGGAACAGGCCTCGCTAATTCTTGAACGACGTTATAGTTTATCGTCGTATCGCTTTGAAAATGTCCGCCGATATATTAAATAATTGATTATATCCCCAGAATTTCGCATTTCTAAATCTACGTTTACTTGTACTACTGTCGGCGTTGGTGCACTACAGCCTAGGCCTAGAACATCCATATTTTCCATACTAATAACCATTCACTATCACTACACTAGCACAAAAAAAATGCTTCACTTTAAGAATATTTACACGGAAAATTACTAAATACCTATTTATTTATTGTATTTATTGCCTGTCCCTAGTGTCCCTTAATTTATTTCGATTATTATAAAGGAAAACCAGAAAGAAATAATGATAATTTACAAAATAGGTAGGTACTACCTATAATAATATTATAATCAAAACATAAGAAAGCAAAAGAAAACAGAAAGATAATGTATGATCAATATCAATCAATAGCGAGAGAACGCTAAGTAGTAAATGAAGGGGTATAAGAGAGACGTGGATGTTTTGTTTCAGTCACTCAATTTGCTGTATATTTAAAAACTCATGAAGAGGCACTGATTCACTTTCCATCTTTGTTTCACACTTTAATGTATTGCTGCAGTAATACCTACTATGCTAGACAGAATTGTGCAACTCCAATTGATATTGTGTTTCAAGTTTAACGTTGATAGAGCTAAATGGAATGTGTACTCTTATAATAAATACTTTGAAAATAAAATACGTACATGAGTACATGCCTGCGATGAATGAATATGCAATTTATAGCAATACATAGATTCAACTCAACTCACATAAATTAGTAAACATAAATTATTAAATTAAAAAAAAAACTTTGTATACAACACAAAAATGTTAGCTGATCAGTTTCTATTTAATAAGAAAATTGGAGACTAATATTAATCAATGTGGTAGTAGATAACAATAATTAAAAGTGGCAACTCGCCGTGCATAGGGACTAGAGGCACTGCCTCTGACTTAAAATTATTAAATTACGGCCAGTATGGATGTTTTATGGACGTTGGCCTATTCTCGTTCTGCGTTCGCCGATGGGCAAGGCATTGTTGCCTCATTGGATAGCGAGCATTAAATAGACGCACGATTTACATAACAGTTATTTTCATAATTTAAAACAAATCATCATGAGCGATGTGCGTAGGTATAATAGGTATACAATCTATCAATCTGTGCGCCATTTTTTAATAGTAAAAAAATGTTAATTGGTTAAAAATTTAGTGAAAATAGTTGATTTCAAATGCTTAACCCAATATTCGGACATAAATTAATTTTATAGTTATTATTACGAGGCACGTTTTTTTAGTAAGTACCGTTTTGCGATTCCGCCGCCGCAGCGCTACGATCGGCGTTCAGCGCATGCGCGCTGGTTACCTACATCTCTTGTCTACGCACTGACGCCATTACAGTCTGATTCCTCATTGTATACGTTGTTTACTGAGTGTTTAAGATGCCTCCGACAATCGTGAGTCCCGCCGATTGTGAAGTACGGGCTGTTATACGATTTCTTAGTGCTAAAGGCGTAAAACCGATCGATATTCATCGTGAGATCTGTGAAGTTTACGGACAAAACATTATGAGTGATGGAATGGTAAGGAAATGGGTGAGAGCATTTAAAGATGGCCGCACAAATGTGCATGATGAAGAACGGAGTGGGCGTCCTTCGGTCGTTAATGAAGATTTGGTGCAGAAAGTGGAGGAAAAGGTGAGAGAAAACCGACGCTTTACAATTTCATCAATGTGCGACTGCTTTCCTCAATATTCTCGTAGTGTTTTGTATCGCATTGTGACCGAGAACTTGAATTACTGGAAATTGTGTTCACGTTGGCTTCCAAAAATGTTGACGGATTTGCACAAAACCCAACGTTTAGGCAGTGCATAAACTTTCCTTGAGCGGTACCACAATGAAGGTGAAGATTTTTTAGACCAAATTGTTACTGGTGACGAAACATGGGTGGCGTACGTCACACCAGAATCGAAACAACAATCCATGGAATGGCGACATTCATCATCACCCAAAAGAGTGAAGTTTAAGCAAACAATTTCTGCCCGGAAAATCATGTGCACAGTTTTTTGGGACAGAAAAGGAGTATTGCTAGTGGAGTTTCTGCCTCGTAATGAGACAATCAATGCAGCGTCTTATTGTGAGACATTGAACAATCTGCGTCGTGCAATCCAGAACAAAAGACGTGGCAAGTTGAGTAAGGGTATCGTTTTGCTGCATGACAATGCCCGTCCACATGTGGCTAATCGGGCCAAAGATCTCATCAAATCTTTTAAATGGGAAACTCTAGATCATCCTCCATACAGCCCTGATCTGGCGCCCAGCGACTACCATTTGTTCCTGCACTTGAAGAAACACCTGGGTGGTTAGCGTCTTCAAGACGATAAGGAAGTCAAAACATTTGTGATACAGTGGTTAACAAGTCAGGCGGCAGAATTTTATGAGGAGGGTATTCAAAAACTGGTGCCACGTTATGACAAGTGCCTCAATATTCACGGAAATTATTTAGAAAAGTAGATTAAGGTACAGGCTTTCATGTAAAAATAAAATTATTGCGATATCTTTGCACGTCTTTTTTTAATTCCAAAACGGTACTCACTTAAAAAACATGCCTTGTAGTTAGAGAGTTATTAAATATTAAAATTATGTTAAATAAATCCTAATATTTATGGTAATTATTTATGACTTACCTCCATATAAATAGTTTGGGTAAATATATAGATAAGTTATTTACTCGTCGAAAAATGAAAGAACCCTGCGATTTAATGCAAATATTTATATACAAGTTTTAGATCTAGAAGTGTTAGAACTTTGTACATATTATAAGTATAGCTACGTTTGTATTTCCCAACTCAATATTTATCTTTTTTCCTTCTCAAAAACCTGCATATAATAAATTATGTAAAAATACACAAATCTTCTAATATGAAACCGCTTTAAGCAATAATTGTATTCGAGCGATGATGGTATTTCTAAATACACATTATAGTTTATAATGGTGATATATTTCTTTATGCAGAAAGATATACACACAGATATAAAAATGTATTGGCTTATCTTACTAAATAAATATAAACTTTTATGAGGACTATCTGATTTAAATCGTACCTAACGTAAGTAGGTGCCGTGCAAATATCTTATTTTGTTTATATTTGTAAGCAGGGAGGGAATTCAAAATATGTTTTATTTGAAACCTGGCATTCTTAGGTATTCGCTATAAAAAGCGGCCCACACACACGCAGTTTTGCTCGAAAGTCGGTCTGAGTAAGTTTGTTCGCGAGCGAGCTTGAATGATCATACATTATTCAGACAAAACTGACCAAACTTGATCAGTTCAACCGTTTTGGCAATGGCGTCAATAATAAAATTTGATTATGGTTTTGGTTTTTTCTTCTTCTTCAAAACCATGATCAAATCATCATTTAATTGTTAATTTATGTACTAGTATTTTATTTTTTAATTAAATTAATATTCCTTTTCCACCAAAATGGTAAGATTTTTTTTATACAGGGTTATTCACGCCATACGACACGGAATTTTGTGGCTAAACTATTTAATTTCCTTAAAGTTTTATCCATGGGTTCGATAAAAATGATTTATGGCTACATTTTAAAAATATTGTGAATCTATACCGGGTGTCCCAAATATAAGAAATAAAAATAGTTTTGTTTTTTCAATGGAATGCCCTGTATATGAATATATTTTTAGATTCCCCGTTCAAAATAAACCTAACTTTCCTTAAAGTACATCTCACCTAAACCTGACAGTTTATTCTGAGCTGATAAATATACCCACTCATCACTTGTTACGCCAAATATAAAAATACCCCCAATACTAAATACAGGGTGTCCAATAATATAAGTTATATGAACGTAAAGTTTAATTCTAAATAATTTGTTTATTTCAAATGGAACATCCGGTATATGAAGGCAAAATTGGATGCACCAAGTAATTATCTGTCAAATACTATAATACTTTCATATGGATAACTCTTGACGTTTTCGTGGAAAATGCACATATTCATAATATTAGGCGAATTTTTTTGAATCTCTTAGTTATTATTAATATTATTAATTAAAGTTAAAATAAATAAAGTAAAGTTTTCTTATAGATATGTATATCCTTAATTTTGCGTGGAAGAGGCACACATATTGGTAATAATAAGAAGAATTTTCAAAATTATAATATTTATCAAGTCAGCCATGAGAATTTGAGAACACAGAATACATTTTTTTATATTTGATATTTACTGTCAAATAGTCTGTTGAAAATTCTTACCTAAGAGTTGGGAATTTTTCATAAAACAGTTTTTTATCTGTGACATTTGATTTAATTCAATTAATCAAAACTGCGAACCTATTCCAAAGGAGAAAGAATAGACATGGTTTTTCTGGGAGAATGGTCCAAAAACGCTTTACTGGCATCGCGAGTTTACGATCAAAGGTTCCCGGCGCAAAATCATCCCAAAAAAGCGGTCTTCGAGAGACTGTTAAGACAGTTAAGATACTTAGTTAGTGCTATGGTGTTGTTGTAATATCTCACATGATAAATAATAATTAATAAGAATTGCTTGTTACATAAAGCAACAAGACTTTAAGTTATGTTGAAAATTTGTTTCACACCACCATGCTTTCACCAGACGGCCGTTTCGTCGATCCACGACTCATCAGGGGTGATCGGCAGGCAGTGTGACCCAAATTTCCAACATTTACAAAGAGCTTATACTAGCACGAGAATTGATTGATAGAGACATCTAGCGTGTCGTCAAAAACATCTCTCTCTTAATAATTAATAATTGTAAAAAAAAAAACATAAAAAAAGAATGTTGGTAATTTTGATAGCTAAAAATAAAAATAAATATAAGTTGTAATCAGCAAAAAAATGCAAAAATTTGAGGTTAAAATATATGGGGTGTTCCATGAAAAAACACCAACTTTGGGTCAGATCTAAGAAACGATGCACAAAAAAATTTTTTTGAGTACGTCACTGAAATCTACGTAAAAATGTAAATGCAATTTTCACCTTTTTTCTTATAAAGAGCGAGATATATTATAACACCCCAAAAAGTGAAACTTTTCAATTTCGCCCTGTATCTCAGAAACAAAAGCACATAGGTACATAATTTCTGTTTACCGCATTCAAAGTTTCACAAAAAAGTGGCACAGGGTAGCGAAAACCGCAAGGTTATATCTTTCCTACTAGCTGAGATAACGGTCAAGCAACATTTGGAAGAAAGTTTTCCAAGACGTTGGATTGGTTGCGATGGTCCTATTAGTTGGCCTCCTAGATCGCCAGACCTCACGCCGTGGACTACAATAATTTAAGGGGTTGGAAAACCTGAGGTTTACAAAGTAAAAATAGATACTAGGGATGCAATAAGAAAGAAAGGCACGAATCAATAAGAAGAACCACGCGCGCCCTCGAAAACAAAGCAGGAAATGTTTGGAAGTCAATGGCGGTATTTTTGAAAATTTACTAAGCCAATGATTTATTTAAAACAATGTTAATGTTTGATATTTTGGTGTAACAATAATATTATTTTATTTAAATCTGTAACTTGAAAACAAATGAATACAGGATAACAATATTTAAGTTTCTTGTTATTATTTTGATCCATAGATTACAACATTAGATTTAGGCCCATTCCTCCCAACTGACCCAAGTACAAACAGGAGCGGTCCGAGATGACTTCCCTGAGGTACACCCGGAGAGATATCAAACTGGATGCAAACTCTAAGGATTACATACGAACTAATTGCGATATCTAATTTCATCGGTCTGACATAAGAAAAGAAATCCCATCTGATTAACAGAGACCTTATGTATAGACGATTTTGTTCTAAAATAAAATATTGGTTACGGGTTCTTATCGTTGTATGGGTTAGTAATTTTTAATCAAAATTACTGAAAAATATACTTAAATTCCAAATAGATAAGTCACCGAAAAACAAACAAAACTTGAGCAAAAATATAAATAAATACTTAAAATTTTCACCACTAATACAAACGGCGCCTATTGTGACAAATTCGGATTTTGTGTGAAATATGTCTCTCCAAAACTAAACCTTTCCTAATCCAACATAATACTAACATTCATTTGGCAAATATTAATTTAGTTTTAACATGGATATAATAGATGCCTATACAGGTATGTATGTTTGAGAATCAAAATGCTAAACACTATCGTAGACTGGAAAAATAATTTTTATCACCTTACACAGCGCCATATATCATTAAACCAAAATTTAATCCTCATGTCAATGCAATTATTGCTCTATTAATGCCAGTTATCGAGTGGATTTTACGTGCCAAATTTTTTATATAATTTAATTAAATAATTTTTGATTTCATAGAATTTTGGGAAAATTATTACTAAAATCCTCTCTCTAGACTCTGAGGGAGGAATTCGTTGAATTGCTTGCTCAGCTTGATAAAGAAAACCATTCAAGACCTAAGCAACCATCCTTAATGGCCCATTCCACGCATGTCGTTTGGCATGCAGAGTGCCCTTTAGACTAACGCCTTGCTACTTGCTAGAACGTTCAGTTCTTTAACCAAATTATTTTAGTTTTAACAATCTGGGGTTGTTATATCTTCACGGCATAGAAAATATGATGATCATAACAACGATTACCCTTAATATAAAGTAAGATTATTTATTTTTAGGGTCTTCTAAACTCAAATTCAAAATTTGTCTATTAAATTCATAAGAAATCAACCCGCCTAAAAATTATCGTTGGTACAGAGACACTGGAAAGCTCGGGCACTGCTAGGAATTTGGGTCTGATCATGGACACGGATTTGAGATTTGTGCCACATGTGAATAATTGCATTAGGAAAGCATTTGCTAATCTTAAACTTATATACAATCAACGTAATTTGCTAAACTTAAAACTAAAGAAATTATTGTGCGATAGTTTGGTTCTGTCACAATTTACATTTTGTGACGTAGTGTATGGTCCTTGTTTGTTAGAGCATGATGTAAAGCGTATTCAGCGAATACAGAATCACTGTATCCGCCTAATTGGTAGCATAAGAAAATACGATAGGGGTGTGACTGCCATGATGAGGGAAATTGGGTGGCTCACAATGAAGGAAAGAAGACTTTTGCATAGTCTGGTATTATTTAATAAAATAATACTAAGAAAACGTCCAAACTATTTATATCAAAAAATTAAATTTAGGTATGATGCACATAATCTGGACTTAAGGCATAAGCAACAAGTATCACCACCTTTGCATAGAACGGGGCAATACGAAAGATCATTTAGTTACCAGGTCTATACATGTTACAATAAAGTTCCAGATAGTTTAAAACGACTTAATAGGTTTAGGTTTAAGAATGAAGTTTGTAAGATTGTTTCATTGTTTCTATAAGTAACTGTCTATTTTTTGCCTTTTCAATTAGTTGTTAATAATCACAGCAATATCTATTTCTCTTATTTTATGTATTTTCTTATTTTTTGGTATTTTGTGAAAATTTTTGTTTATAGATAGGTATATCTCAAATAAAATAAATTCCAATGTATTGCCGTAGGTAAAATACTTAGGTTAAGATAGGAAGCTAGGCTTCAACTTCGCCTGTTGTAATATGATATATATTGCAATAAAGTCATTATTATTATTATTATTAATTACTTTGATGGTCAGGGTAAAGGGACCTCAATGTAATGACCGCAACACTTCTTACAAATTACTATGGAAGTGGTCAATTTTCATTTGTGTCGTTTTACTTTCCCGCACAGGGACAGTATTGTGATCGCGCTAAATTCAGATACAGACTGAAAGAACCGTTTTGATGTTCCTTGAGACGATTGAGACCATTTTCACATGGAAGTCTGTCTGCGTGTGTGTGTGTGTGTCTGTATGTATTCTTCCACGATAGGGCTTAAACGCTTTAGCCAATTGAGCTAAATGTTAGTGTATGAGTTTGGGGGAGTCCTATAGGATGAACCCATTAGTTTTTGGTTAAAATCGCTTTAGCCCTGTGATAGGGGTGGACACAACCGCCAAATTTTCAAATAGCAGTAGGGGTCGAGTGATACATGATTTTAAATCATGATAAAGGGTTTTTGGCGTCATTGATAGAGCATGCGCGTCGCATGCGGAAGGTTCTGGGTTCGAATCCCAGTTCTGGCAATATTTTTTTTTCTAATTTTAGAATAAAGTAGTTAGTTTGTTACGTTAGTTTATTGGAAATAATGAGAATAATACAATAATAATTAATAAAATTCTGTTTCGTTACGCAAGTCATTTTTAATTATATTATATAATATAATTAATAATAAAGATAAAGATTGATGCAGGAGATGATAAATTAAATTAAAAAACACAAGGATAATATTAATAAGCATCAAGACACTCAAAATTTAAGCACTTCCTACACAAATTTGTTCAATAGAATTCCAATTTTTAAAAATCGTACTGTTCAAACTAATGGGTACGAGGGTTGCCTTTTATATTTCGGGATTTGGCAACCCTGGTGTTGCAATCTGGCAACTGATAGCTCTATCGTAAAGTTGGACATTTTTGAGGTTATACGTACTCAGAAGGTTTTGACATACGAGCGCTATTTGTGTTGTTTACAGTAACTTAAAAGATTCATCTCGGCCCAAAAATGGAATTAAATCGTGAACATTTTCATGCGATTATTTTTTACATCTTTCGACGTGGATTTAACTCAGTGCATGGATGAACTTAATTCAATCTTTGGCGATGAAGCTCCATCAAGGACCAGTGTTTATCGATGGTATGGTGAATTCAATCGTGGTCGTAGTTCACACCAAGACGAATTTCGTGAAGGTCGTCCAAAATCAGTGGTTGTTCCGTAAACCATTGATGCTGTGCGCGAACTGATATTGCAAGATCGTCATGTCACCTATCAAGTGATTGAGACAACCTTAGGTATTAGTGGGACCAGCATAAATGCAATATTGCATAAAAATTTGAATGTCAAAAAAATTTGTTCGCATTGGATCCCACACAATTTGTCAATCGCTCAAAAAAGGCTCCTGTCGATTGGTCGAAAGAAATGCTCAAAAAATACGATCGCGGTGCTTCGAAACACGTCTATGACATCGTGACAGGTGATGAATCGTGGATTTACGCGTATGAGCCCGAAACTAAACAGCAGTCGACTGTATGGGTGTTTCAAGATGAGCCAAATCCAACAAAAGTTGTCCACGCACGAAGCACTTCCAAGCAAATGGTCGCCTGTTTTTTCAGAAAAACTGGACTTGTCGCAACCGTACCACTAGAACAACGCAGAACAGTCAATTCTGAGTGGTACACAACCATTTCTTTGCCAGTTGTCTTCCAGGAAATCAGGAAAACCAACCGCCGAAGACGGATCACTGTTCACCACGAGAATGCGAGCTCTCACACATCGGCTCAAACAACTGCATTTTTGAGCTCCCAAAACATCGATTTGATGAGTGATCCGGCGTATAGTCCTGACTTGGAACCGAATGACTTCTTTTTATTTCCGTACGTAAAAAAACAAACTGAGAGGTCAACGTTTTTCGACAGCTGAAGAAGCGGTTGCTGCATTAAGAATGCATGTTTTGGAGATACCTCAATCAGAGTGGGAAAAGTGCTTCGACAATTGGTTCAAACGCATGCAAGTGCAAGTGTATAGATTTTCATGGGGAATATTTTTAAAAACAATAAAGTGATTTTCGATTATTAATATTTGTTTTTGTTCTCTAATCCCGAAATATAAAAGGCAACCCTCGTATTTATCTATTCAATTTATGATAAATCATATTTAAAAATAAAAAGCTTGTAAAAGATTTGTGTATGAAATTGACCATTTGTATATGTATTTGTACGGCAAACAATTTATTTGCAAAATAATTTTCGACATAGCGAATGAAAATTTTAATTAGAAAATCCCGTTTTTAAACTATTTTTATGTAAATGTCCTTTGAGATTTTAATTGACACGAAAAACACCCTATTAATAATAATAATAATAATAATAATAATAGACTTTATTCACCATTCTTACATACTTTGTACATTTATGGTTCGCATAGCAACTAAATTATATAAATTACAAACTAATCATAATTATCTACCATAATAATAAATTCAGCATCATAATGGCTGACCTATATAAATACTTCAACTAAAACAACAATAATTCAACTAAAGATAACAATAATTACACTAAAAATAACAATAATCAAACTAAAAATAACAATAATTACACTAAAAATAACAATAATCAAACTAAAAATAACAATAATTACACTAAAAATAACAATAATCAAACTAAAAATAACAATAATTACACTAAAAATAACAATAATCAAACTAAAAATAACAATTTTTCCCACCTAATCGTAATTAAATCTGTAATATTCACTAATATTATAGAAACACTGACTTATGAGAAAGTCTTTGAAAATTTACAAAAATTTTTTAGTGTCATATCTTCTATATTTACAAATGGATGCAATTGCTTAATCCTATTGTATAAATTTACATCTAATTTATTGTCCTGCGTTATACGAATCCTCGAGAACGGAGCAACCAACTCACTCGCATGTCTAGTTCCATATGCATGAAACGCGGAGTGAGCTTGAATATCATGCCTTTTTTTATGTACATTAAGAAGGTTCTCGAGTATGTACACGCAAGGTAGAGGCAAATTCTGTATTTAAGAAACAAAGCTCTACAATGATCTCGGTGACCCGCGCCATCAACAATCCTCACTGCAGCCTTTTGCAATACAAATGCTCCGTGGGATGACACCGAATCTCCCCACAAAACCACGCCATAATTTAGGTGACTGTGTATCAGAGCAAAGTAAATCGTTTTCATGATGTCATTAGAGCATACCAATGAACGCATCTGCCTCATGACAAAAAGTTGACTTCACAGACGCGCACAAAGTGCCGACACATGACTAGACCAGTTCAATGTGGAGTCCAGCGTCAACCCAAGCAGCTTCACCGGAGTTGATCTAATTGCAAATTTATCAGAATCGAACACTATTTGTTGTGTTTTGGCCTCATTTAAACACAACTTATTAGCACTGAACCAAGTTTTCGCCGCACTAAAACACTCATCTCTATCTCGCGCACTACGCGTTAACAATGACGTGTCATCGGCAAACAAAACGCTGGTCCCGTTACCTAATATATCAATATTAAAAGCTAAATCATTTATGTACAGCAAAAAAAGGATAGGTCCTAATACCGATCCCTGCGGCACACCATTCCTAACACAAACTATACTTGAATTTACATTATTTACAGAAACTAACTGCTTTCTATTAAGCAAGTATGATGCAAACAGTTTTAGCGGCGTACCTCTAATGCCATAGAATTCCATTTTACTGATCAAAATATTATTGTTGTGAGTATGAATTACCGGCGTTGTTAATTAAAGATAAGATCATTAAATCGTTTGTTTTTCTGTTTAATTATTAATTAATTTTTGCCTATATGTTGCAAATTATTTATAATTGTCATCTTATATTGCGTTATACAACTGTTGTGATTTTGTTTTGTAGTGTCCTGAAGATGACTTTATCAAAGTCGAAACGTCGACAAGAGAACGAAAGTGTTTTTTTCCTGACCTATACCCTAATATATTACCTATATAATATATTTAATTACAAATACCTACCAACAGACATTATCTTGTCGGGAAGGTTTTGGGGCGACATAACAGATTTTTTAGTTTTTGCACTGTGTATTTTATTTCGTAAATATCTTCGAACAATCCATAATTTAATAGCAGACTGTAAACCACTAAAACGAAAATGAGATCTACATATTCGTATAGTTAAAAGAGGAAAAGCAATTTAACACCCTGTGGCACGTGACCATCTTATATGGTGACACGATCTCATGTTTGTTTGTTTTGTTTTTTTTTTTTGTATTCGAGCATGTAAATAAGCCCTTTAGGGTCTTGTAATTATATTTGTTTTGAATTTGATACGACCTACGTTATAAATTCTTTTCTCTTTTGTTTATTTATTTATTTTTTCGTATTACAAATAGGCACACAGGAACTCTCGCTTGGTTTATAATCAAATGAGAGTAATGTGAAATGTTATTATTTATTTTGTTATTCGTATTACAAAAATCTCTCATATCCCTAGCTAAACTTGAAATTTGTAGCTTATTTTAAGAGATAATGCGTCATAGGCCAGTAAATAGTGAAATACTCTCAAGAATCGGCGACATTTCCTGGCTTTTTTCCGTTTTTTTAGCTTCTTCCTATACAGGGTGGTCCAACTTTTACCTGCATAAATTTTAGAATCGATAGATAATCGACGCCTCTGGTTTATCTCAAAATAAAAATTATATCTGCAATTCTTATTCAATTTAAAAGAAAAAAGTACTCTTGGCTTTTTTTCGTATGACGCAACATTTTCGAGTAAAAAAATAAAAATCATCTAAACCAAATGTATTGAAAATCAACATAAAAATTTCATATCATTACATGTTTTAACAGATTTTACAGTTGTTTTTTTTTACAGAAACTGTTCAAAATGACTATCGTCATTGTCAATACACAATGGGCATCTTCTGGTGATGCTATTAATTGCTGCCGAGTGAATATGATTGTTACGATGGAACTCATCACAAGCTTCTTGAATTTTTATGACTAATTCTTTGCGTTTTCTCACCGGTACTTTAAAAACTTTTTCTTTTAGGTAGCCGCAAATAAAGAAATCAAGTGGAATCAAGTCAAGTGACCTTGGGGGCAAGATATAAGTTCCTCATGATTATTTTCGACTTCTCCAGGGAAACAGCTAACCCATTGATTTCCGTTATGCTCTGTTATCTAGTTTCTCACATTCCGCCCGAAATGTGCTGGTATTCCATCCATTTTAAACCAACCATTCGTACGTAAATGAAGTGGCACGTCATCCATTAAATCATTTAAATTATTCTGTAAAAAGTCTAAAAATAATTGTGCTGAGACCCTAGCTGGTAAAAAGAATGGTCCGAGGAGATTATTGGATATTACTCCTAGCCACACGTTCACACTGAATTGAATATGAAAGTTGTGGTAATTCGTTATACCATTTCGTAAGTCGTAAATGAAGCTTCATCAGCCCAGCAAACCTTATGCAGGAAATCTCTATCTACTTGAACTTTGTTCAATAACCATTTGCAATAGTTATGCCTTTAAACATAGTCCTCAGGCAATAAATCTTGCAGAGCCCTAAAATGGTAAGCCTTTCTACCATCTTTATGAAGTGACTTAAGAATGGTTGACCTTGATATGTTAAGCATGACAGCAGTTCTTCGTGAATTTAGGTTTGGATTTCCATAAAACGTTCTTAAAATACGCCTTTCACCTGCCAAATTGTTTCTTCTAGGGCGCTGTCTATTGTTTTTTATGTTAAAAGTATTATTTAAACCTCGTTCTCGAAATACCCGATGACCTTGAGAGAAAACTTCTCTCGTTGGATGACGTCTATTAGGGAATCTGCGTGCATACTCCCTTGCGGCTGCTACTGCATTTTCTTCGCGAAAACCGTATTCTTAGTTACTAAATAGCCGCGGCATTATTATTAACACTAAAAAGAACACTTAAATGCAACAGAAATTTGTTGTGACAAAATGATTGACATTTCTGTTTTATAACCAAGTGTTTTGTTTTAATGAAAGCTAATGTGATAATTATGCACATTTTGCCAATTATGTATTGACAATGACGGTAGTCATTTTGAACAGTTTCTGCAAGCAAAAAACCTGTAAAATCTGTTAAATATATGTGTAAAACGTGTAATGATAATATGTAATTTTTATGTTGGTTTTCAATACATTTAATTTAGACGATTTTTATTTTTTTACTCGAAAATGTTGCGTCATACGAGAAAAAGCCAAGAGTACTTTTTTCTTTTAAATTGGAGAAGAATTGCAGATATAATTTTCATTTTGAGATAAACCAATGGCGTATCTGTTTTTTCATTAAAAATGTCGCAATCGGTAGCCGTACGCACGCCACTGGTGGAAATAAATATAATTATATTGCATGAAAAAATGAAGCTAGATTACCTCTCCACACGTGCCAAATTTCATCGAAACATCTCAATTGGTTATAAAGATATTAATAAAATTCGATTTTTTTTCTTAAATTTCAACACCCTGTAACTTTGAAACGAAGCATTTTTCGCACATAGTTTATTAACCAAACTCACATTATTTGTCAATTATCTATCGATTCTGAAATTTATGTAGGTAAAAGTTGGACCGCCCTGTACATATAGGAATATATTATAATTTAAATTTGTATTTTTAGCTCTCCATATCATATATGTAACATATAATATTAGTTCCATGAATTCTTTTTTTCTATTTCACCGGGAATACTTGTTTTTGGTCATTTTATACATAAATAAGTAGTTTTAAAAAAATGTCTCTCTGTCTGTATCCACGAAAACGCATAAACCACTTATCAGGAGCTGATTGGATTTTGGGAAACATTGAGCGTAGGCAATGGGTTTAAAAGAGTATTCAAAAATTAAAAAATTCATAGTTCTTAAAGTTATCTGAAATACTGCATAATTTTTTACGCATTTAATTGAATATAACCTAAAATATTGAACATAAAATATTAGACCACATTGGCGTTCGAAAATAGTGTAAAATGGGGTAAAAAAGATTTAAAAAAAATCGTATTTCTTAAACATAGCAGAAATATTAACTAGTTATTTATAGCTTTGATAGAACATAACCTATAAAATGTGCCATAAATAAAAAGGGAAAAGTGCTTTTTGTTCACCTCTTCTGGTGGAACAATGTAGGTAAAAGCATTTATGACCAGGCATGCTTTAAAATTTTAAAATAAGAATATAATCACAAACCACAATATAATATATAATATCGCGCACTACAGATACCTCTGCACGTACTCAACCGCTTTATACTTAGCATGAACCAAACTATTGCGAATGGCTGGTTCACTAGTAATCTGCTGAAACTAAATATTGATAAGACCCAGAGACTTACATTTTCTAGTGCTAGTGGTCATGCTCGGGGACGAACAGCCAACTTATTGGGGATTATTGTTGATGATGCGCTTTGCTGGGCGTCGCACGTTGATTTTCTCAGGGGTAAGTTGTCCTCTAGTATTTACGTTATTAGGAGGCTCAGACATTGTCTGAGTCAGCAAGCTCTGAGAACTGTTTATTTCTCACTGTTCCATTCTCATATTTCTTATGGAGTGAGTCTCTGGGGTAACTCATCATCGGCTATGCAAATATTTAGAGTGCAAAAAAAGGTGGTTCGCATTCTGGCAAATGCTGGATATCTGGAGCATTGCAAGCCCATTTTCAAATCTCTCAATATAATGCCTCTCCCGTCTTTATATATATATTATCAACTGCTTGAGATTCACAGATGTAAGCCCGATTTGTGTATTAACTCAACTTGTCATGAGTACGGTACGAGATCTGCGGACTTGGTACGGGCTCGGCGATGGAGATTGACTAAGTCTGCAAAGAATTCCCTACAGATTCGGTTGTATAATGCACTTCCTCGTAGGGTCCGGGAGTACAGTTCAGAAATGTTCAAAAGAACTATAAAATCATACTTGCTCAATCATGCTTTTTATTCTGTGGAAGAATATTCCCAGGAAGTTGTACATTTTAGCAATTAGTCGCTTTTAATTTGTTTGTACCTATGTTACTTACACTTTCATGTTTTTTGTTGTAGATATAGTTTTTGTATTTTGACGTACTGCAATTGTTTTGTACAAAACGTAGTCAATAAAGATTATTATTATTATTGGAGCTGGCGCTTTATCGGTAGGCGTCGTTTCAAAAAGATGAAAACAGGCGCGCCGCTTGCTTTCGCATCTGCTCTATTAAATCTGTGACTTTTTTTTTGTAAGGGTTCGTTTGACATGTATCCCCGGTTTCACTGCAGCCTCATGGGCTTATTGTGAAAAGTCCACGTATTTCATGCCACCCAATCCAACATCCTTGTACCCTCCACTAACTTGTGGAGTTCAGTTATGTGTTGGGTGTCAATATCTGCAGGCGCAATAAGCTGTTTCAACTGCCCCATTACACAATCTGCATTGCAGGTCCCCGTTATCCAGCCCCATCTTATTTAGGTCTCTTCTCAGGGCGCAATGCCCAGTGAGGAGTCCTATAGTTATTCGAATCTGACTCCTGCTTAATGTGCCTCATCTTGAACTTGAACAACTACAGGCCCATTTCTAGCATACCAACTTTCGGTAAGATAATGGAAAAAGTGTTGTGTGCCCTATTAACGAACTACTTCGAGACAAACAATTTATTGTAGCTTCGCAGTTTGGATTTAGATCGGGTAGGTCCACTACATACGCGATCGGACATTTTGTCCAGGATGTGGCGGGTGCTTTTGAGGAGGGACAGTTTGCTGGAGGTATTTTCTCCGACCTGTCGAAGGCTTTCGACTGTGTCAATCATGATATTTTGCTTGGAAAACTTGCCAAATATGGCGTACAAACTTCATCTGTTAAACTCCTGGCAAGCTATTTGGATCGATGCGACGTCAACAGCGAACATTTTATAACAACGTGTGTTGATTAAACATGGTGTCCCACAGGGCTCTGTGTTAGGGCCTTTGCTATTTCTTATATACGTTAATGATCTTCCAGGTTATGTCAGGGACACTCATTTTACACTGTTGGCGAATGACACCACTATACTCCAAGTGTCCAGTAGTCTCGAAAGTCTTCAAAATCAGTTGCGGGAGGTGCGCTCGAGGGCTTCCGACTGGTTTGAGGCTAATAAGCTGTGTTTGAATCAAACTAAAACAGAAACAATTATACTTTCGCTTCGCGATAATCGGGACATTGACAACCCTTCAGGAGTTTTTGGGCACTGTGCTTGATGCGAGATTGTGTTGAGATCAGCAAAGATAGCGTGTCGCCTTCGCTGTAAGGCTACACACTCACATATCACATGGTGAGCTGTTTCAACTGCCCCATTACACAATCTACATTGCAGGTCCCCGTTATACAGCCCCATCTTATTTAGGTGACTTCTCAGGGCGCAATGCCCAGTGAGGAGTCCTATAGTTATTCGAATCTGACTCCTGCTTAATGTTAGCAGTTTTTCAGTTCGTTTTCTTGCTGCACCAGGTATGAATTTCTTACCATGTTCCTGCTTAGGAATATGTTCCCAATATCTCTGGTGCTCTTTTTTGGCCCAGCACTTCAGAAGTTCCCGCGCCGTTCTTTTTGGCATTCCCATACCAGTTTAGTTGTCCCCTTAGGTCTTTTTAGCGCTCTCAAGGCCGCCTGGCTATCTGAACATATATTGATTCGCTTATTTCTATAGGCCCTGAATCTATTTAGTTTTGCACACTGTAAAATTGAAAATACTTCGGCTTGAACCACGGATGTGTTTTTCTCCAGTGAGAATCTTAGATTCGAGTTCCTTGTCTCACTATATATTCCTGCACCACTTCCACCTTCGGTTTTTGACCCGTCTGTAAACCAGGTTATCCCTCTCAGTGTCCGCATGCAGTCTTGATTAAGAACTATTCGGTCCATAATATGTACCTCGAAGTTTATGTCGAATTCAAATTTTGGTGTGATGTGGTCCATGGACATGTCTATATCAATAACCTCCTTTCGCACTGAGTTTATAAATGTTGGTTGATTTCCTACATTTAAAATGTCCAAATTGTTAGCCAAAATATACCTTAGTAATAACTCACCTCTATGGTTGGTGTCTGTACTGCTCCATGCCATGTGGTGTGCATTTGGGTCGCAGCCAATGACCATCTGGGACCCCAGATTTCGACATTGTCTGACTAGCTCGTCCATTGCCCCGGTCGGTGAACAAAATCTGTGACTTAGTTTTATTTACATATAATAATAAAAATTTTAAAAATCGTAGGGTGTGCCTTGAGGTCAACAGTTTATTTTTTCCCATGATATAAGACATTGATTACCATATGTGTCTAACTACTTCACTTACGCTCAGTAGGTAACCTTGTTTATTTATTTATTTATTTCTAATTTATTGGTTCACGCGGTTTTTTAGATAATAAAACCTTACCTAAGCCCATGGCGACCGCATTTCCAACCATATATTAAATAGTAACATTGTATTTGTTGTCTCCTAGGAGGATTTAGAACGGTGCCTGTATATACTAACCTACCTACCTGTTATGAGCATCACTTACATAACAATTTTTTTATAACCTTAAATGGGATTAGAGTCTTATTGCAAATGATAACCGAGTGTAGATATTTGGAATTTAAAAAAATCGTAAACAATTTTGATTGGAGGAAAAGTTTTCTTTATTTTAAATTAGGTAATTGGACTATGATGGAAGCAAATATAGTATAAAATAATAAATATATACCCGCCTCTAAACGCTCCAACCAATAATTAAAACCAATGTCGGAATTAAACTAATTTCAAAAAAAAGGTAAAAAATAAACAAATTTAATGAAGAAAAAGTTAAAAATAAACTTAATATAAGAATAATCATTACAAATATAAATAACTGAGAATAATTACCAGTATTATAAATTTTTCTACTAGCTAAAATTATTAAAGAACAAATTCAAAATCTTAATAAAACCATCATAAAAGAAATGGTCATTTAAAAAAAAAAACACAGTCCAACATTGAAATTTATGAGGAACACTTTCGACTAGACTTCTTGTTAATACTGATACGGATTTGTTATTAGAGGCCGTATAGAAATTGGACTTTTCTAGCTTTTCTCTTGGCAAATTCATGAATACGATTTTCATTATCCAACTGCTTTAAAAAGTCAAACTCTATAGAAACAATAACAGGACAAAGTGCTTAATTTGTGACGCCATGAACCAATAACACCTCTACTATATGACATCAGTCTTGCAATGGAAATTTAATGATTTACTTAATATATTATACTACATCCGTAGTAAAGTGAATATAATTACTATTAATCTTGTGTCCCGAATCGTTGTTGCGTGGTAAATTGTAACAGAAATCACGCGAAAGGTGTGTTAGTTGTGTGTGTTTATTTATTCCCGAAATCTGATAATTCAGAACAGAAATTTTGTTCCTAGTGCTTCTGGTGTAGTGTGAGCAAAAAGTCCCAGCTCTGTTATGAGAAAATGAAAAACGATAGAAAAATTCTGAAAAGATATTCTTAAATGGGATTAAGTAAGCTCCATTTTAACGCACATTTGATTTTGTTTCCAAATTTGGAAACTAAAGTAAATGACGTCAATAACTTTTTTTTCCAGAAACATACTTATATTTATATATAGTTCAAAAGAGCTAATTTTCGTAAGCAACTTTTGTAAAGACAAAAATTTGTTTTCTTCATTCGTTAAAAAATTAAAAGCAAATTTGTAGGAAAAACTATTATCAAAAATTCGCAACTTTCACAACTTTTAAACAAGTAGGCTTTGGAAACAAACTGCAATTATATCTGTCAATAATAAAACTAATGATTGACAAATAGTTTTATCGTCATTTAATGTGTGCATTTTATGTTAAATGTTTACGCATGACGAAAAAGTTGACATGTTATTTGTCAATCCGATTGAAAACGAAGGACATTTTGCATTAACTTTGGTCTGGTATTTTTAACGAGCATTTAATTGCTCCATACTTTTACATACCAGAATACCTAATAAGGAAACTGATACCTAGGCACCAGGTAAGACAGCGTAGCCTGAGCTCTGACGACTCACTACATCTCCCAGCATATACCACTGCGTTGTTTCGCAGGACCTTCACTTACAATGCTGTGAAGCTATATAATAATTTAGAAGCTTCATTAAAAATACTTGATTATAATACGTTTAAGGCCAAAATAAAAGACAATTTGCTTGCAGTACAAAATTCACAAACAGTTTATGGCAATTAAAGCACTAAATTGTAGTAAATTAGTAGTTCTTTGATTTGATTTTCTTGGTTCTTGTGGTAGTTCTTATGTAAATTGTTAGTAGGTAAATATGTCTATAGAATATGTTTGCCTTTTGGGTTAAGTATTGAATAGCATCATAGCTAGACTTCGCCCTTTGATTGAAAACTTTTTATTATTATTGTAAAATGTGCCTATTGTTTATGTTGTTTACGTATTGTTAATTTTGATAGTTTACTATTAATTGTGGAGTTTTTTCAATAAATAAAGACGATTATTATTATTATTATTAAGGTGTTTTATGCAGTGAACAATATTTGCCATTTCTTGAAGAGCAACTTTCTGTGCTTTTCGAAAATGTGCCATTGCAGTTACGAGCAATTTTTTTTTCCAGCATGACGGGGGCGGCGCTCCAAGCAAGAATTGCTAACACATAACTTAGAACATTTAAAGGAAAACATTAGAAATGCATGCAATGAACTCTCAAGAGAAATGTTATGTAAGGCCTCAGGAAGAGAAGTAAGGAGGAGATTAGATAAGCGTTTACAACTAGGAGGTGGTCACATTGAAAATTTGTTGCAGTGATTGATTTCCTACAATTAATTAGTAGTAACCTATAGTATTACTATGTTTAATTCTGTGGTAATAATAGTTACAATTAAATAATATCATCTGTTTTTGTAGTGTTCAATAAGTCATTATTATTAACAACGCATGGATAATACGTATCTTCTCTCTTGACTGAATATCAAATGTTTGACTTATGTTAGAAGTTATCACACGAATACTATTTGTCAACCATTAGTTTAAGTATTGACAGATATAATTGCATTTTGTTTCCAAAGCCTACTTGTGTAAAAGTTGTGACGGTTGAGAATTTTTCATATTCGTTTTTTCTACAAATTTGCTTATAATTTTTTAACGAATGAAGATAGCACATTTTTTTCTTTACAAAAGTCGTTTAGAAAAATTAGCTATTTTGAACTATGCATTTACTTCAGTTTCCAAACCTCGAAACAAAATGAAATATGGGTTAAAATGGAGCTTACTTAATCCTATTTAAAAACCTCTTTGCCGAATTTTTCTATCGTTTTTCATTTTCTCATAACAGAGCTGAGACATCGAGTTTTGCTCACCCTGTACATAGAAAAAGTAGAGAATTAGATCAAATTCGTTTTCAACATGCGGTATTGAGAGAAGAAACTTGAAATTTGGAAACATAAACAAGTTACTAGATTCGAAAGTTTAAAAGCATTCCGTAACTTTTTAAAAACATTTAAGGCAACGAATAAGCATAACTATTTGTTGAGTGTATAACTAGAATCACAATCACAAATAGTTAAAATACGTTCTTGGTAACGTTTAGACAACGTTTAGGTTACAAGTTGTAATGTGTAACACATAAAAACAAATGTTCTTTTGGCCATTTATACGTTCGATAAACCACTCGCTTTTGTAATCCATTATACACTAAATCTGTGACAAAAATTACGACTAGAATTTATTCACTGTGATTTGTGTGTTATACAAACACGTTGGTTATCTCGGCCTTTTGTTTAGGCAAAGATATAATCTTTGGTTTAGAGGAAGGATAGTAAGTATACATATGTCAGTTCTAATTAATTTTAGAAGCTATTTTTATTGAGCAATCTGATATCGACAATCTGAAGCCTGTACTCACTTATTTAAGAGGATATTTATTGTAGCCACGCATAGTCTTAAAGAAACTTAAATGCAATGAATGCAAACCGCTTTTGATATGCGATAATGCACTTATAGTCGAAGATAATTTTAATCTTATATCCGAGGTGCTCTACAATATTCTCAAGCAAATTAAGTTGAAATAGTCGTCATTTCCTATGTTTTATTCCAGAAAGTACTTGATAATCACGAGAATAAATTATTAGAATTTTTTTCTACAAAATCATTCTTGACAAGACTATATAATTATCTAGATAATCAAAATTGCTTAGCAAATTTTCATGGTTGTATTGTTAATCGTATTTAAAATAGAAGTACCTACTCAGATTTAATTTAATTTCTCTTGACTTATCAGTAGGAATACCCCTAGGGTCTTGATAATACCGAGATAATTTTGTCATAGAGAATGCCGAAAGCGTGTTGCTGTTGCTATTATCCTTGAGCAACTCGCTTGAAAGATTCTCTATGACAAAATTTTGAGTATTTAGCAAAGCCCGAGGAGTATTCGATAAGATAGTTTTTTACTTTGTAGATATCAAAAATTTGATTGTCAATCTGACGTTTAATAATTTTCAATACAAAATGTATTAGTTTTAATCAAACAAATATTATTCATTTTTATTTAAAACTACAGTTGTGAAAAGTACAATTGGTAAATGTTAAATTGGAAGAAGAGTTTGCTGAAGTTGACGGATTGTTAATTTCCACTGTTGAAGAAATTCCTCGCATGGTGTTGATTATTTCACCATGGCGTTCTTGGTTAATATTCAAGTACGGTTTAATTGAATTAGAGCTGCTATGTCCTGTTATTTTTATTAATTGCTGTTCAGGAATTCGTTTATTTGCCAAATGGCTAACTGCAGTTGATCTGTTCGAAAATGATTGGATATCTTTTTACACTTAGTGTGTCGCCAAGCTAACTCAACAGCTACAATATGGTAATTTTTTTTTTTGTAAACCTTCTGGTGTACATTCATCCCATAATCCAATGATTCTAGCCAAATCACTTGAACTCAAATTTGATGCACTGCATTTTGGTTTGTTTGGATCCTGCTGTAATCTTTTACGTTTTGCATTTCTTGCATTTCGCGCATTTTTGAATATCACACTGGTAAACGGGTCGAATACAATTTTGAAGTCATTGAAGTATTTTTCCTGGAGTAGCCTACTCGTAGTATTCCAAATTGTTTTTACAGTTGCTTCTTTATATTCAGTTACGTCAGCTTTTCTCATATTTACCGCATAATCTTTCAATATATTAGCCAAATTATGCAAACTCGTTTCAGCATTCAGTTCGTATTCTCTAGTCGCACAAAACTCGAGAAATATTTTCCATACATATTTTTTTGATTTGACTGTATTTTTTGGTATATTATTAGATATAATATCATTAATTGCATCTATCGATGCAATACCAAATCTTCGCGACATTTTTGAACCAGTTGTCAGTTTGACGTTTAATTAATTTTTAATAAAAAAACACCAAACTGAAAACATCACATGTAGGGTATTATCGCTGTAATCCAGAGGTGATTGGATGAAATTTGACACATGACTTGAAATTAAGTAAATTGATTGGTTACTATATTTAGTAAAAAATTATCATTGGATTTAAATAGATGATACCGCAAAGAAATTTACTAATTTGATATACTCGTAACGAGTATTCCGATTTGTAAATTCTGGAATCTGAGGATGGTCTTACCCAGACAACACAACAACATTTTAAAGGCATCTTAAAAACGTTGGAATCAGATATTCAAGATGTCTTAGACATGTCGTATTAACGCCTGCAGACATCTTTAAGGCGTCTTCAAGACTATTTACAGACATCTTAAAAATTTATTAGAGAAGACGTTTAGAAGTTCCTATCCACATACAGGGTGTCTCACTGGGAATTAAATCGATCTGTATTAACAAGCATAAATCACCGTGATTGTTATCATATCGACTATAAAAATACACACCTTCCTACAGTGGCTGACAGCGTAAAAAGAATTAGGATTTAACCAATTTTTGATTGAAAATTTTAGGAAAAAACTGGTCCTTAGTAAACAGCATTAATAAAATTTTTGAAATACAGTTTGCTAACGAAAAGTTGTTGTTTACTAAGGACCAATTTTGTGCTAAAATTTTCAAACTCGAATTTCTCGAAAACCTTTAAGTTTTTCGAGAAAAAAGAAGTATGCCTTTTTTATGTAGAAAACTTTGTTTATCACATTTTTGACACAAAATGAATACAAGTCACAAGAAAAAAAAGTAAGGTTATAATTAAGGCAAGGGTCCCCCTCCTTTACCCGCCTATGGTCATCCTTTTTTATTCAATTTCATGTCAGTTCACGACATTTAACTAGGTGAATAAATGTGGTACATTTGATGGATTCATCTTTACTCGTTTCGAAAATATTTCAAAAAAATTGTCCTCAGGCAGTCATCTCTATCTTATCTTTGTAAATAAGGACTTTTCGAAAAATTACAATTTAGTTTTTCTCACAAATTTTGACCAGCTTTTTTAGAAACACCTTGTATACAACATCGTATGACAGATATTACAACATATAGGTAGTTGTATCTATAATAAGTTTTTCTCTAGAACCAATAGTGTTTGAGTTATTGCGTATCAAGTTAGTGAAATTGCATTGTTCCACGCTGTATATAATATATATATCCTGCTTAGGAAATATTGAAAAAAATGTAACTTTATCATTGGAAGTTATTTTTAAAGTAAAAAAAGTCATATTAGTGTGTTTTGACCTCTCGTTTGTGACGTCACAAATTAAGCATTGTGTCCTATGTAGTGATGTTATTGATTAGGTACCTACCTATAACGGTAAGGCAGCGCTTCAGGTGATGTGTTCCAGAACTAGGCAAAAAAAAACAGGCAAAACAATTTATCTAGCTTGCCACACTTGACATTATTTAAAGTCGTATTATTTCAGTCGCTGAAATTTTAATATTGCAAATTAGTAAAATTAAGTAAAAACCAACAACCGTCAAAACGGTAAACTGCCCATTTTTAATAACAATAATAATATATTGTATAGGTACAATCCATAACAAAAGGCTTATGTTTGTTAATAGGTAGGACATACAATATTATGGCAACTATTTGTATAGTATCGAAAATATTTTCCCAAAGGTATTAAATGCTCATAATGATAATAATATGGACCCGTTAGATCTATAGGTATCACCACAATAAAGTATAATAAAAATAATATTGTGTTCCCGCGCCGTTTTCCCTATATACATGGCATTTTACCATAATATGTCCATGTATGTTATGTACAATGATATTCGCCTATGCGTGATAAATCAGACACGGTATAGTTGTCGCATTGACTGTGCTCACTAGATATGTGTTTATATGTGCAGACAGGGGGGCGATTTTGTGCAGCATCAAAAGCTAATAATCCTCTCTCCTCTTCGACCATCAGCTCGAAAACTTCACCGAGTTATTAAATCTAAAGGTAGATCAGAAGTGTTGGAACTAGAACTTTGCTATGCTTAATGACAAAATAAAAGTCGAATATCCACAAAAATAAATTTAATACAAATTTATAGTCAGCATCACAACATGTGTCAGAACTTGCATCAGTGGCGAAAAGAGAAACTTACAAATTTAATGTTCCAGAAAAATTTCATCTGATATCTTTACAATGTCAGATAGCTAGTGCACCTTCAATTTGCGATCGTTCATTACCAATTTGTAAATTTTTTGACGTTTTATGGAATAACATCCCCATTTGGGCGTCCACGGCGCTCTGCATCATTTGTGCTGGAACGACCACGTTTAAATTCAGGAATCCACTTCTTTACCTGTTGTCTCGATGGACTAGAGTTCGGATAATGTTTATCAAGCCATTGTTTGGTTTCCAATGTATTTTTTTCATCAAAAAGCAATGCTTCATCAAAACTCGAAATTCACTTTTTTCCATTAACAAACGTTGTTCAGGGCTCATCTGCAATGATTCGTCCTGAAACACTTCATTTTATATCAATATGTTATTCAATAAACTATAATTGGTGACACCGAAAAGAATTCGCAACTTTAACATGTAAGTGAAATGCGTAAATTATTGACAAATTGAAATAAGACATTCAATAATTTTTAATATTCCTTGGAAAAAATATAAGTAATGATTGGAAGATTATTTTGCAAGCAGAAGTGAAAGAAAAGTACACAGATGTTTATAATAATATTAACTGTTTTCTGTGTTTATCACCAAAGTAAGGATTATGCAAATAGATAGTTTTGCGTCTAGGCAACTCATAATTAATTTAGATATCACAAGTATTCTCAAAGGAAATGGACCTGGAGAAGCCCTGATGGTACTACAAGAAATGAAATAGACTATATAATTTCAAATAGGAGAACAATATGTCGGGACGTCTCGGTGTTGAATAGAGTGCACACGGGAATTGATCACAGATTGGTTCGAGCACAATTTATAGTTGATATACAGAAAGAAAGAAGTAAGTTCACTGGAAAACCCCTTTTCCGCTACTGCTAAAGAACTCGAAGCCAAAAAAGAAAAATACCAAAAAGAACTGGAAAATAGATTACAACTGATAAATTTAGAGAACAACCTAAGTATAGATCAAATAACTCAAAAAATAGAAACCGGTATTCAAGTGAGCGTAAAGAAAATATGCGCTAATAGCAAAGCCACAAGCAAAAATAAATTATCAACCATCACTTTGAACCTTATAAATGAAAGACGAAAGCTACAGAGGCACACCGAAGAATACAAAGAGCTTAACAAGAATATTAAGAAACTAATACGGAAGGACATAAGAACGGAAAACACTAGACTAATACAGAGCATTATTGAACAGAATGGAAATATGAAAGTATTAAGATCGAGACTATCAAGGGGGAGAACACAATTAATAAAAATAAAGAACGAAAACAACATAATCGTAACAAAGAAAAAAGACATAGCGAAAACCATAGAAAAATTCTATACTGAGCTATACAAATCGAAAATGACAACCCCAATAAGATGGAATCGCAAAAAATTGAATGTCGGCTCGGAAGAATTGCCAGACATCACGAAAGAAGAAATAAGGAGTCCACTCAAACAAATGAAAAATGGCAAATGCCCCGGCGAAGATAAAATAACAGCAGAAATGCTTAAACTTGGTGGATCACTTTTAGAATAACATATACAAGTACTATTCAACAAATGTCTATGGGAAGGTAAAGTACCAGAAAGATGGCTAGAGGCGGTAGTCATATTGCTATTCAAAAAGGGAGACTCGACCAATATAGAGAATTACAGACCTATTAGTTTGTTGTCTCATCTTTATAAGCTCTTCACGAGGATTTTAACAAACAGATTAACACCAAAATTCGACTCGTACCAACCTGTTGAACAGGCTGGTTTTCGTAAAGGCTTTTCCAGGATTGATCATTTGCAGACGGTGAGAACGTTAATAGAGAGATCTGTAGAATACAATATACCGATCCATATGGCTTTTGTCGACTATCACAAGGCATTCGACTCAATGGAGATTTGTTATATTCTAAAATCCATGGACAACGCACGTATTGATTCTAGGTACACTTCAGTAATCGAAAACATCTCTAAAAATGCTTCCCTGCATGTAAAGATAGACAACGAAACTAAGACCGATAATATTAAAATCGAACGCGGAGTAAGACAGGGAGACACAATATCACCAAAATTGTTTACGTTAGCTCTAGAAGATGTTTTCAAAGAGCTTG
Source organism: Apoderus coryli (assembly GCA_911728435.2). Taxonomy (NCBI): domain Eukaryota; kingdom Metazoa; phylum Arthropoda; class Insecta; order Coleoptera; family Attelabidae; genus Apoderus; species Apoderus coryli. The sequence goes on from OU452199.1 coordinate 36,639,992, forward strand.
AGTGGGGGGAAAAAGGAATCAAGATTGATGGAACATATTTAAACAATCTACGTTTTGCGGATGATATCGTACTAATTTCAGACGACTTCAAAGAGATCGAGTCAATGCTTCAAGAACTAAATGAAAACTCGAAGAAAGTGGGATTGAAAATGAATATAGAATAAACAAAAATAATGAGCTTAAATAACACACAGATATATATAGACAACACTACTATCGAAAATGTAGATGAATACAATTACTTGGGTCATACTATAAAACTAGGGAAGGAAAACAAGTTGAGAGAAGTCACAAAGCGAATAAAACTTTCTTGGGCTGCATTTGGGAAACTGTCACACATATTAAGAAACTATGATATTCCGATAAATTTGAGACGACAAGTTTTTAACACCTGTGTACTTCCTGTCGCTACATATGGAATGGAAACAATTGCGCTTACCCAGTCAAGTGCCCATAGATTACGAGTGATGGAGAGGGCAATGGAAAGGTCAATGCTTGGTATCACTTTGAGAGACAAAGTAAGAAACGAAGAAATCCGTAGAAGAACAAAGGTTAAGGACATTGTTGAAAAAATTGCAGAGATGAAATGGCAATGGGCAGGTCATGTCGCAAGACTACAAGACGAGAGATGGACATTGAGAGTAGCAAGATGGAGACCAAGAGAATCGAAAAGAAGTATAGGTAGACCTCCGCTAAGATGGACGGATGATTTAAAAAAGATAGCAGGGGGAAATTGGTATCAAAAGGCAAAGGACAGAGACCAGTGGAAGGAATTAGGAAAGGCCTATGTTCAGGAGTGGACGAAAGAAGGCTGAGGAAGAAGAAGGAAGAAGTATTCTCAAAGAAATATCACAATCAACACTGCAAAAAAATAACACATTCTCGATAAAATAAACAAAATTGTATTTGCATTTCAGGATTTATACTAATAATAACGGCCTTTATTTCTTAATTGGGCGAGTTTCATAATAGCTGTCTTGTAAGATTTCTTACTTAAAACTAAAAATTCGATCATTTACCGCTATAAAATAAGGAACTTGAGAAATCTTCATCTAGTGTTCAAATTATTCAATATGAAGCAAGTAGTTCGTGGATAGTCTTGTCTTCTACTTGATGAAAAAAAGAAACAAATGTTATAATAATTTTCACAAAATTTATTGCACAAACACAAACATGACAATTGTTTCACAGTGGCTTCTTCAGATGTATACTGTATACTTGTATAATGTATAGGTACATCTGAAGAAGCCACTGTGTTGGTGAAACAATTGTCATGTTTGTGCAATAATTTTTGTGAAAATTATTTAAAACATTTGTCGTTTTCTTCAAAAAGTTTGATGAAGCAAGTAATAATGTAATTAATTCCTGCAATTCATTAGAAAAAAGTAAAATAAAATATATTGCTCTACCGCCGACCTGATAAAATTATTATATTCTGTGTCCCATGAAGAAAGTTTAGGTGACAAGAAACCATGTCACTTTTACAGAGAAATGAGAAATGTCTAAATTGCCTTTATCAATTACAAACATTGTTGCAATAAATTTTATTGGGATGTTAGAATATCAAAGCAACGCTATCAACCCAGAACAGATGAATATTTTTATCTTATTCAATGGATAACCTGAGAGTACATACCGTCTAGGTTGACTATCAACACAATTTGCTTAACAATATACAAATAGGTAATAATGACATTATATTTGGTTGTGCCTATACTAACTTGAATTCTGGTTAAAATTCTTGTTATTAGAGCAATAAATATCTCTCGACTGCAATTTCCTGACACTCTTTTAGAAGTTTTGCAGAGACTACGCGAACACGTCCAAGGTTGAAGATTCAACATCAGAATTTATTAAAATTAGGTAATATCCAGTATTTCCAAAAATCCCTGTTTTTCTTCTTTTCAAATATATTTAGGATTATTTTATTTTGAAATATTCATTTAATATGTAATAAATATATTGTATTAATTTAAATTCTGTATAGGCTGAAGGACCTCGGACAATGGCTTTTGGGGGTTTTATTTTTACTAGAACAATAATTTTTTTCCGTGTGAACACATACAAAAATACTCTTGTACCATATTTCATGTCTACACTTAGCATGAGGTGGATATTACATACCACCTACTAATTCATCATCAGTAAGGGGCCGTTACACACAGCTCATGGACTCCTTTGATTTCTTTCCGGCAAATTGAGTTCTGATGCAGCTACCGTCGTCGTTACTGGTGCGACAGATTTAACTTACCTGCGTGCCGCCTTCTTGATTTTTATTGGACATTTATCTCTTTTCTTCTTTATTTTTCCTCTGTGTACAACTAAAAGCTTAATTTTATCACGGTTGTTTGGCCACTTGTACAGACATAATATTTTTGAGGTAGAGATATTTTCCTTTTGTCTCGATTTCGTGACAAGAGTAAATCCTCTGAACAATGAAATTTATATAAAAGATAATTTTATTGTAATGAAGCTTAAAGTCCAATGTGGTAATCAAACATTATGTAGTACTATTATCAACGGTTTGCGTGTATATTTTATTCAGTAAAATTTATCCGCACAAATTGTCGGTTGTTCTCAGTTGAATACCATGTTTTTTTTTTTGATGTTGGGTTGGATTAGGTAGTTTATAAAATTCTCCAGAAGAGCAATCTAAGAAATAATCTTCCAACGTTTGATCTCGTTTGTTTTTGGCGATTTTAAGTAAATATACGGCAATTCAAATTTAGTCGAGTTGGTTTTGCTAGTTTATCTACTGCTTCATTCTCCAGAATACCGACATGTCCTTTAAACAATACCATTGATACCACTTAATCCTGTTTTTCTAGAGCCAAAAGTAATTCAACAACTTCGGCTATCAAATAATTACTTGACGCTTTTAATTTGGCGGAATCTATTGACTGTAAAGCACTTTTGCAATCCGAGAAAATGGCAAAGTTTGAGTTATTGCAATATTCACTGCAATATTTTAAAGCCTCCCTGATTGCCATGAGTTCGGCTGTAAATACAGGGTGAACTGTACATACTTCTACCATAAGTAGAGGCATGTTAGGGGATTATCAAATGACCATTAAAAAATGTCTCCTTGTTTTGATTATTAATATACAGGGTCAATTATGGATCTTCACCAAAACAATGTTTCGTCATATCTTTTCAATGATCAAGTCGAATAAGTATACTATTCCGAGACATCGTACATCTGCTTTTCAAAGATCTTTTATTTACAATGCTATTAGCCTTTACAACGGTCTACCTGATGAATTTAAACTGTTTAATATTAATAAATTTAAATATAAAACACATCTATTTCAATTGCAGTAGTGACGTGTGGGAGTTCGTGCGGTTTTGAGCTCTAGGATCGTTGTGTTTGTATCGTGAGTGTTCGGTATATTATACATATTATATTGTGTAAGGATACTTAGGCATATATATTTTAATTTCAAATTTTGGGTTAAGTAAGAGTAGCCTTGGCTAGACTTCGCCCTGCATTCATATATTGTTATATTGTATTGTTTTATTATAGAATTAGATTTTTTTTTGTATTTTTAGGCAAATTATATGAGTGCAATAAAGTCGATTTATTATTATTATTTATCTCATTTTTTTATAAAAGTGTGTATTGGTATCTGGCAACTAACTGACATATTCAGAATTGAAAAAATCCAGGTCCGTCTTCGAGAAAATTTGTGGGACTGCTTCATATTCAACACTTCACCCTGTATATGATTTTTCAAAAATCTGATATAATTTTTTCAGAGGGCATGAATAGACAGTTAGACCTGGGTATTTGAATTTTTTGTTACACTCACCTCACATTTCCAATTAAAGATTCATTTTAGAGCCAAATTGAAAATTGGCAATAATGAAGTATCTTACTGTATAATAATGTTTAGTTATTAAAAAGAAATCTTCAAAATAAACAGAAACGACACACACTGTGCTTCAGTATGGTAAATACCATAATTTGAATTGATTTACAGGGCCGGATTTAAACATCCCAATAATTCACCCTGTATGTAACTTTTTCCACTTGTAATAGACAGAACACAGATAAAAAATGTTTGTTTTCTTATTTGTTTGAGGAAAACTCATGTGTCTAATTATTTTAATCGGAATGAAATGAACAAGCCAGGGAAATGTTTATTCATAAATTAAGAAATAAAATAAAAAATAATAACCAAACAATAAAACAGTTTTAACAAAGTGGAAAAAAGTTAAAAACAATTTAATAAACATTACGATTATAAAACACAACAGCTCATTAACAGAATTATTGACTGTTGCAATATTATCAGAAATGACCCACTGACAATCAGAAAGTCCATTACACATTTAAACATTCGTCAAGAAAAGTGTATTGAGGCAGCTGGATATCATTTTGAACATCTTTTATAATCGTAATCTTTATTAAATTGTTTTTTACTTTGTTGCACCTTGTTAAAACTGTTTTATTGTTTGGTTATTGTTTTTTATTTTATTTCTTAATTTATGAATAAACATTTCCCTGGCTTGTTCATTTCATTCCGATTAAAATAATTAGACATGAGTTTTTCTCAAACAAATTAGAAAACTAGGTTACTACAAACATTTTTTATCTGTCTTCTGTCTATTACGGGTGGAAAAAGTTACATACAGGGCGAATTATTGGGATGAACCAGATATGCTAGATTTTTAAATCCAAACCTGTCAATCAATTAAAATTATGGTATTTACCATAATGGAGCACAGTGTGTATCGTTTCTGTTTATTTTGAAAATTTCTTTTTAATAACTAAACATTATTATACAGTAAGATTCTTCATTATTGCCAAATTTCAATTTGGCTCTAAAATGAATCTTTAATGGGAAATGAGAGGTGAGTGTAACAAAAAATTCAAATACCCAGGTCTAACTGTCTATTTATGCCCTTTGAAAAAAATATATCAGATTTTTGAAAAATCATATACAGAGTGAAGTGTTGAATATGAAGCAGTCATACAAATTTTCTCGAAGACGGACCTGGATTTTTTCAATTCTGAATATGTCAGTTAGTTGCCAGACACCAATACACACTTTTATAAAAAAAATGAGATAAATCGACGTTATCATTGAAAAGATATGACGAAATATTGTTTTGGTGAAGATCCATAATTCACCCTCTATATTAATAATCAAAACAAGGAGACATTTTTTAATAGTCATTTGATAATCCCCTAACGTACCTTTACTTATGGTAGAAGTATGTACAGTTCCTCGTGACTCACCCTGTATAAGTATATGTTAGATTAGGCAGGTGGAAAGATCTACGCTTAAGTTTGAGTGAAGAATAGCGCACCCGGTTCTATTATGGGTTAACTACAGATATTATTGGAACTTTTTTTTTGAGTTCGTTGTGTGAAATAATTAAAGCTAATTTGTTTACACTTAATATTATTATTAACTAAACTTAATGCACTAAAATTACTGTATTTATTTGTACTACTCATATTCACTATTATTTATATGTCACAATACTGTTCTCAACTATTGACTCTTCACTTCATGACTGATTGTCCGTCCCTGTTAGACGTTGGCTATATATATGGTTTGTCTCCTTACTCGAACACTTCCAGTAAATAGTCGTTTCTTCTACAACATTCTGGCGGGCGTACGTCTATTCGAGATCCGTACGGTAAGTGAGGCACAACCTACCAAATTAACACAGCGTTGCCCCGGACGAGGTACATCCTATTAAATTTGTACAGGGTCGCCTCCCATTAGTTTCAGTCGCGAGCTTTCGAAAACGATTACATATACTACATTACAATATATCAAGCCAAGGCGGCATTATTTTATTTTAACACTTCCCTATACCTATCTTCAACTGTTTCTGAGTAAATAATTTATTTTGAATTTTTTTGGTCCAAAACAGGTATCCGGACCTTATTCACCATTGTGTTGCTTTAATAGACAGAATCCTGAATTCTCGAGAGTAGTTCAATCACATCCTCGGAATATCAAATATCTTGAGAGATTGACGTACTTGATTACAGGGTGGTCGCAAATTACTGTAGTATGCTCTATTACTAAAAATAGGCATAAGTCAATTTTCTCAAATGACACACCTTGTATATTACCAAATATTCTGAAATACAATCAAAATTGCTTTCAAATGATGTATCATGTTCGTATACCTAAACTGTAAGGTTTCGGAAATAAAAACAAGTTTGTATAAAAATTGGATTATTTTGCTATATTTTAATTAGGTGGCCATGAATTTGTCATTAAACGTCATAAAATTTAGTGTTGTTTATGTGTGGTGAAATAGAAGAAAATTATCACTCAAATGAAGTTTTATTAACTTGTTTATTATTCATAAACAAATTGACAAATTTATAGAAATAACATAAGAAAATGAAATGAAATTTATCCTGATTTACATACAAGTAATGATCAAGAGAAAGTTTGCATGGCCACAAAATAATTTCATATTCTATGGGTCATAATTGAAAACAAACTACTTATAGTATGTCAAAAAACAAACAAGTACAATTAAAAAGCAAATAACAAAGCGAACACAATAACATTACAATAAAACAAAAAGTAAAACATTTTAAATATATTTTCAAAATGATGACCATTGGTTTCCACACATTTTGAAGTCCGGATCATTACAGATAAATTTGTGGTCCTCCTAATTTCACTGACATCTGACTCTTCAGTGCAGTTGATCACTCGTTGACGCATATCTTCTTTACTCCTTATAAGGAGAAGTCTTTCTTTGCACTTCTGATCGAAGCTTGAGGAAAAGCGTTAAAGTAGCCTAAAATTATTGTATTTAAGTGATATGTGATAATAAAAATCATACTCAAGCAATCATTAATTTAGTTTATGATCATTTGTATGTCCTCATAGTTTGCTTGCCCCATGATGTATGTTGCAGTGAAAGCCGCAACCTCAAATATTTAAATAATACAAAATTGTGAGAGTACTTCTTGTGTTTAATTTGAAATTGATTAAAAATGTTATCACAAAGGGTGGACAAATTGTTTCTATAAAATAATATTTGTTGGGTTTGAGATATAAAGCCATATTATAGCCCTTAGATAATTCCACTCGGTTGATGATGAGTGTCATCTAAATTCAACGCGTGTTACTGGAATGTGTATATGAGTGTAATAAAGCGGTTCAAGTGACGAGCAAAAGGTGATGCGAGGGTGATAATATTGGTTGAAAAATTGTCACCCTCTATCTTTGTGATGTTTGTGATAAAAGTTATGAAACGTCTGTGTCATTCATGTATAATATATATTTCACATTCAAATCGCATTAATTATGTTGATTTTTATGGCAGTGTTATTGATTTTGAACGCAAATATTAATTAAAATTTGTACTTACAGACATGCTGAATACGCCAAATTTGTATTCAATTCAATTTATTTGCTTATGAAATTTTTTTACAAATTTACAGCAAAATGTACAACGTAAACTTTAGAAGAACAAAAATATCTATTATACAGTGTGTCCGGAAAATGGAGGTCAATCCGTTAACCACAGATTCCTTGTGCAAAAATAATATGAGTTTTAATATTTAATTTTAGCCCTCCATGTTCGATATACAGGGAGTCAAAGTTGAAAATTTAAAACCAATATTTTTAAATAATTCTAGTATTTATTGAGATATTGGATTGAAATTTAGTGTGTTGCTTACAGTGCCTGTCTCAATTCGAATTAAGTAGTTTGGGGTTGTTTTAGGCAGTAGGAGCAATCACTTAAAAAACTGAGTTTGCACGCGCTCGATAACATCAGGGTATCTAAGACCCCATACTACAGCGCAATTCATTAATATGCTCAAAATCGAGATATATAATTGCATTCTATCTTTCTACGATGTTAGTCGAGAATTCGCCATTAGGCCCAAAACCCTGCCCGCGTAGCTTCAGTTGCCTTTGTAGACATAACCGCAGCTGCCTCCGGAAAAAGGATGAAGCAGAGAAAGTTAACCTTAAGTAAACGAAGTCTTTCACCATTCCAATGGGATTTGACAAATATTTGAAGTTTTTATTGACAGCCCTAAAATCTCCTCTCTGAAAACACATTATTTTGGTTTTGCGACATTGATCTCGAGTTCATTAATCTGACAGCAGCGACTTACCCCGATTTCAGAATCAGAGAGCATAACTAGGTCGTCTGCCTATAGCAGGATGTTAATGTTTGTATACGTATATGGCGTTCCCCAGGGCAGTACATTAGAACCACTAATCTTCATATTGCTCATTGCAGATATATCTACACACATAAAATCTGCAAAGCACATTACCCTTTTTGCTGATGGTACCTCAGCTATAATAGCTGCTGACTCTATTAGTGGTTTAAGTTCAAAAGGATATGAATGTTTGGTGCACATGCGGAATTATTGTACTAATAACGATCTAGTCTTGAATTTTGAAAAAACAAATCATATACATTTTTCAGCAAGGGAGGTGAACTACAGTATGAGAATTGTTAACGGGGATCACCGGCTAGTACAGAGATCATATGTGAAATTCTTGGGTGTTGACATTGACTCGAAGCTAAATTGGTACAAACAAATCGAGACCGTTTCTGTGAAGCTCTGCAGACTTTCGTTCTTAGTTTGGAAAATGAGAAGCTTTGTTTCAATTGATGTATTGCGATCATTTTATTTTGCAAATGTTAATTCAGTCCTGTCTTATTCCATCGTGTTGTGGGGAAACTCATGTCGCGTGGGTGAGATACTAGTGCTGCAAAAAAGGATTATCAGAACAATGACATTCAAATCCGCCAGATATTCTTGCCGTCAATTATTCAAAGATCTAAAAATTCTAACAGTAACATCAATTTACATTTTGGAGTGTGTGTTCTACGTGTATTCTAACATTGATCGGTTTACGAGCACAGGTCAAATTTCTAACTACGATCTTAGAGATAATTTAAATTTAAGACTACCTGTACACCTCAGCAATCTCTCAGCAAATAGTTGCCTTATAATGCCTATGAAGTTGTATAATCATCTGCCCCATCATCTAAAAGTGAATACAGCTCCTAGTAAATTCAAACGAAACGTAAGGGATTGGTTACTTAAATTCAGTTTTTATTCGTTAAATGAATATTTTGTGAATGATTGGGTGTTTTTGTGAAATGTAATTATACAATCCATGTTTTTTTTATATTTATTTAATTTTTTTTTTTTAAAAAATTGCAACTTCTTTAATTTTCTGTGCCACAAAAAATATTATACTTGAAGACTATTGTGCTCAAACATTTGTTTGTTAGCCTAAAAAATATTTATCCCCTTTTGATCAACAACATATTTATAGTTTTCATAAATTATGTGACATATACTGTTACAATATTATCTAGCACTCAAGGATACAATTTATTATATTTTTCTTTATTATAATAAATTGTAAAACTGTCAGAATCTCCGCCTTCAATAGCTCCTCCTAAAAATAAATAAGGAGGAGTAAAACGTCCTTAAAACAATATGAAAATCAAAATATTGTAATTGATCAATTTTCGTCATCGCATATACGTAAATCATAACAGTAAGATTGGATTTCTTTCCAGCATTAATTCCTATAAGCCATGTAAACATCGAAGAATCAATAGTTTAGCAATATAATGTATCAGATAATCCTCCAACAGCGTAGATATTTTCCTTAGTAAATACCATTACAATTAACACCATAATCGCTGGCGTCGAAAATATTTTAAATTCGGTAAACTAATATATCTACTTAGTCAAAGCTAGGTGCAAATATTGAATAATAACTTCAGCAATATTAATTATATCATTTATTATTTACGTCATTTGAATTAAATTTTATGTTGTTTAACTAATTTCCAGTCAAACGACTGAGCCCAATCAACCAACCCTTTATAGATTGTGTCCTAGATTTAGGTTACACATTTATGTTTAGGTACATTAAGATTTGTTAAATTACTATTAATGAAGCTTTAGGGAATTAATTATAAATTTAGATCTGTTTTTCACATAATTAAGAAAATTAAAATGAGGACTTATTTTTAATTTTTCCCTTGAGCTACGACTAGTATCATAGTTAATACTTATAGGCTGATTGCTGGTCGATGGTATCCTGGAAGTTTTAGTGATTACTCAGGTCAACCCAATGTATCAGTCTATAATATTGTCATATTTGTACTACTTCCGGTTATACCGTTTTCTTATTTCAAATGGAACACCCTATATGTTATTATAGTTTTGGATTTCCCATCAATTTATTTCAACACTTTACAACCACAATTTATTTTGAATTTTTTTGGTCCAAAACAGTTGCCATTTTATCGGTTGAATAGACAGAATATTGAATTTTGGAAAGTAATTCAATAACATCTTCAGAATATCAACTGACTTAAGAGATTGAGGAACTTGGTTACAGGGTGGTCGCAAATTACTGTAGTATGCTCTACTACTAAAAATAGGCATAAGTGAATTTTCTCAAATGGCACACCTTGGAAATTATCAAATACATCATGTTCCTATAACTAAAATGTAAGGTTTCTGAAATAAAAACAACAGAAAATCAACAAGTCACGGACTTATCAAACTACCCTCTTAATCAGGCAAGGCTGTACTCAGGACGATTGCAATTTGAAACAAACATGACTTAGATGGTGGCGCCGATTTCAGATCAAATACGTAGGCGACAAAATTGCTAAACATAAACCAAAAGTGAATGTTTCGGAAATGCCATCTTGCTTAAAAACCAAACATATTATTATACGAGGGTTGCCTTTTATATTTCGGGATTTGGCAACTCTGGTATTGCAATCTGGCAACGGACAGCTCTATCGTAAAGTTGGACATTTTTGAGGTTATACGTACTCAGAACGTTTTGATATACGAGCGCTATTTGTGTTGTTTACAGTAACTTAAAAGATTGATCTCGGCCCAAAAATGGAATTAAATCGTGAACATTTTCGTGCGATTATTTTTTACAACTTTCGACGCTGGTTAACTCAGCAACAGTGCATGGATGAACTTAATTCAATTTTTGGCGATGAAGCTCCATCAAGGACCAGTGTTTATCGATGGTATCGTGGTCGTAGTTCACTCCAAAACGAATTTCGTGAAGATCGTCCAAAATGAGTTGTTGTTCCGAAAACCATTGATGCTGTGCGCGAACTGATATTGCAAGATCGTCATGTGACCTATCAAGAGATTGAGACAACCTTAGGCATTAGTGGAAGCAGCATACATTCAATATTGCATAAACATTTGACTGTCAAAAAAATTTGTTCGCGTTGGATCCCACACAATTTGTCAATCGCTCAAAAAAAGGCTCGTGTTGATTGGTCGAAAGAAATGCTAAAAAAATACGATCCTGTGCTTCGACACACGTCTATGACATCGTGACAGGTGATGAATCGTGGATTTACGCGTATAAGCTCGAAAGTAAACAGCAGTCGACTGTATGGGTGTTTCAAGATGACCCAAATCCAACAAAAGTTGTTCGCGCACGAAGCACTTCCAAGCAAATGGTCGCCTGTTTTTTCGGAAAAACTGGACATGTCGCAACCGTATCACTAGAACAACGCAGAACAGTCAATTCTGACTGGTATACAACCATTTGTTTGGCAGTTGTCTTCCAAGAAATCAGGAAAACCAACCGCCGAAGACGGATCACTGTTCACCACGACAATGCGAGTTCTCACACATCGGCTCAAACAACTGCATTTTTGAGCACCCAAAACATCGATTTAATGAGTCATCCGCCGTATAGTCCTGACTTGGTACCGAATGACTTCTTTTTATTCCCGTACGTAAAAAACAAACTGAGAGGTCAACTTTTTTTGACACCAGAAGAAGCGGTTGGAGATACCTCAATCAGAATGGCAAAAGTGCTTCGACAATTGGTTCAAACGCAAGCAAAAGTGTATAGATCTTCATGGGGAATATTTTAAAAACAATAAAGTGATTTTCGATGATTAAGATTCGTTTTTGTTCTCTAATCCCGAAATATAAAAGGCAACCTTCGTATTGGAAGAAAATTGGGTTCTTGATTCTGTTAAAAGTGGATACAAAACAGTTCTATATACATTTAGTAATAATTCATTAGTTGAGATTATCCTGCAAGTCATCGCAATCACTCACGTACCTCCCAATTTAAATTCACAGCCAAAGGCGAGTCTGGAGTCGTTATAATTTCTTTGGCAAGGACAAGATTGGATCCTGGGGATACCCCAGATTTGGCAGTAAACGTTTCTGTTCGACCTGTTTATAAGATAGGATTGAAATAAATCTACAAAACGAACTGATAACCTGGACATTCTGAGCCTTGCAAAAAGAATCAAACTTATGATCTATGCAATCAATGGCAACAGATGTCTGATGTGTCAAAACAGACAAATTTGTTATGCATAATGTTCCAGCAATAAAATCATGTTGTTACAAGCTAATATTCCTTTAATCTGTTCTGAACTATGATAACTAACAATTATGTCGAAAAGCTTTCAAAAATTACAAAGTATGAATAAGAGACAATAGGTGTTCATCATTTTTTCCAACACTATCGGAATCCTGGCGTTTTTTCAGTAGTCCGATACAATTCCTTACTATGGAAATGAAATTTTATCAATTATTGCTATAGTTTATTTTGCTTGAATTTGTTTTTGCAGCTCTTATAATCAAATTTTTGATCAATATATAAATAAATATATATAACCAACTAAAACCATTTGTTTTTGTTATTATTAGATTCCTGGCCGTATAGTAATCCAGGAGCAAAATGCGGGAGGGCCGATCACCAAGGCGTCCTTATGATTTTTCGACAAGAATTTGAATTTGACTGGTTTCAGTTGATTTCCCATAATTTATTCTAATAATTTAGTAGTATAGGATTGCTCAAACTGACTATTACCGTCGAAGAAATGATGATTTTTAAATTTAAGAACTGTAGAAACTTTACAGCGAAATGTATGTCCTAGAAAGAAGGTATTCTATAAAATAAAAACCATTGAAGGCGATCAACTAGTTAATTTTGATTTCAGAGAGCCCCTGGACCTAGCTCTGAATACGCCCATGATTAGATTTATTAAAATTTCTAATGAGTTTAAATATGTCCTTTACTTTATAGAGAGGTTACTTGAGTAATGACTGTTTAAGTTCACTAAAAGCTCCCTCTAAAAATCAATTAAGGGCCACAGGCAGTGATTCGTTTAAACAACCTCGAAACCGTGCGAAAGTGCAACTGCGTAAAGAATAGACAATAATCCGTATGTAAATAACGTGACAATTACATGATCCAGCGCCTCTCGGCAAACACATAGCACTGATAATGCACATGATGACTTGGGGCTAAATACACTAGCATACATGCATCGCTGTAACTTCAGAAAAGAAAGACTAATTTGTTTGAAACTCTTTTAATTTGATACTATTTAAACAATGAACAGTTAAGAGTATATTACATCAAATTTAGTGCTATATATAAGTGAAGTTTATTGTTTGTAAGAAAAAATGTATCTTCACTCATTTGGAAAACTTAAGACTCTAACTCTAAGAGATTTAAATTAGACGAAATAAAAATCTCCCTAAAGAAACGCATACACAAAGTAACATTGTTTGTAAACGCCTCTTCAGATTGCAATTATTACGTGGTACGGATTTCTGGTCGCTTTGGTTGAGAGGCTGAAAATTAATTCACGTATCCACAACCACATCCTTCACCGCACCCTAAAATTGACTTAATTCTTGGATGTCTGCCAAGGATCAGCACATCTGCAATATCAAACATTGATCACTGTTGTTTGATTTATCATCTATCCAGGTTCTGAATATTTTGTCTCGAGGATGATGAAGTATTATGTTCCTGTCCACCTAGAGCTAAGATCCATATCTCTTGAAGTAATTCTTTCATCAGTGAGTTTAAAATGAAGTTGCTGGACGAAACATGAATAGAGCAATGGTTTGAAGGTATCACAAGCCATGAAGTGACGATGAACTATTGAAAATGAGTACTGTGGATGTAAATGAGTATCTGATAATCTGATACAAGATATTCTGCGCTGAGTTTGTCATTAAAGATAGTTTCTACAGTTTTTAATGCTATATAGCGTCGTATTCGAATACCAAACAAATTAATGCATTTGTTTGGTATTCGTGAAGTGACAAAAAAGTCTTATAAATCTTGAGATATCTTCCGCCTACACACTAATGGGCCACCCTGTATATGTAGTTGTACATTTAATTATTAACATTTCAGGTCATCTTCTGTGAGATTCTCCTTCTTTCCCAAGTTAGCCGTTTGGGTTTGATTCAGGGTGTTCCTAAGATTTTTTCAAACCTATTAAAACCACTTGGGATATATTTCTCAAGTACTATTTTCTGCTAAGTTGTTGGAATTACTTAGCTTAGCACAAAATACCTGCTGGTCTATCGTATCGAAAGCTTTACTAAAATCAATGGCCCTTAGTATGTCGTATAGTTATCTTAGTAAAGCTAAATCTAAATGTCCATTTAGATAGGATCACTTTTCAGGATGACTCGAGACCTCAACCTCAAGGCTTCTTTTATGATTTCAAATCAGTTGATTACAGTTTGTTGTCAGAGTTCCTTAGGTATGTTCCGTGGGATCTTGTACGGATCGGAGGCGTGAAGGAGATGTGCGATACATTCTACGATATCCTGTGTTCTTTCATCTATGTATTCGTTCCAAAAAAAAAATTGAAACGGAAAGTTCCCAAAGTGGTTTTCTCCTCATCTAAGTAGCTGCACCTACCAGAAGAAGATTGCACATAAATCCACTGGCGACGAGTTCGAGTATAGGGATTTTTGCGGATTGAAGAGTGTTACCGAGCTTTCATAGCTGACCTTGAGTATAATTTACCGCATATTCCGAGAGCATTTAGAAAATTTGTAAATAGTAAACGCAAAAGGAAATGTTCTGGAATGACCAAGGAGTAGTTATCGGTCCTGAATTGGCAAACCTTTTTGCTGAGTATTTTGCGTCCGTTCATTCCGATCGTGACTTTGGCGGGGCAGGTCTGCCGTCATATTGCTCCAGATGGCATTTCAAGTTGTGGGATATCGATTTCAGATGTATACACTGGTTTAGCTGCTTTGGATCTGAATAAGGGAGCAGACCCAGACAAAATTCCACCAATATTTCTTCGTAATTATCTTGGCTAGACCGCTTCTCTATAAATAAAGAAATATAAATAGAAATAAAAGCATTAAATAGTAACGGAGATCCCTGAAACCTGAAATTAAGTTGTTTTTATTCACGAATTTATGAATAATAATGTTATTCATTTTTATTTAAAACTACAGTTGTGAAAAGTACAATTGGTAAATGTTAAATTGGAAGAAGAGTTTGCTGAAGTTGACGGATTGTTAATTTCCACTGTTGAGGAAATTCCTCGCATGGTGTTGATTATTTCACCATGGCGTTCTTGGTTAATATTCAAGTACGGTTTAATTGAATTAGAGCTGCTATGTCCTGTTATTTTTATTAATTGCTGTTCAGGAATTCCTTTATTTGCCAAATGGCTAACTGCAGTTGTTCTGTTCGAATGATTGGATATCTTTTTACACTTAGCGTCCAAACCAATAGCTTGGGCGGATGATTTGATCCACATATTAATTGTGTTCTTGCCTACCGGTATATTGTCAAACCATGTGTCACTTTCGGATTTTCAGAAACGATTTGGTTTCAAGAATAGGCGACTGGAAGAATATTTTTCCCCCTTTTGGACAATAATTTATGGAATTACCGAACAGGGCATGCACTTTCGTTTGCAATATTTGGAACAAGCCACTTACTATTTGTACAACTTTTCGATCCTCCTTGGCATGTTTTACTGAATATTGAATTGTATTCAATTCTGTTGGTTGGCGTTCCATCATTATTTTTCTCAATCGTGAAATAATCTATAAGGCAATCAGCTTGGTTCACCACCTCGCCAAGCTCACTCAACAGCTACAATATGGTAAATTTTTTTTGTAAACCTTCTGGGGTACATTCATCCCATAATCCAATGATTCTAGCCAAATCACTTGAACTCAAATTTGATGAACTGCATTTTCCTTTGTTTGGATCCTGCTGTAATCTTTTACGTTTTGCATTTCTTGCAACTCGCGCATTTTTGAATATCACACTGGTAAACGGGTCGAATACAATTTTGAAGTCATTGAAGTATTTTTCCTGGAGTAGCCTACTCGTGGTATTCCAAATTGTTTTTACAGTTGCTTCTTTATATTCAGTTCCGTCAGCATTTCTCATATTTACCGCATAATCTTTCAATATATTAGCCAAATTATGCAAACTCGTTTCAGCATTCAGTTCGTAATCTCTGGTCGCACAAAACTAGAGAAATATTTTCCATACATATTTTTTTGATTTGATTGTATTTTTTGGTATATTATTAGATATAATATCATTATTGTTAAAAGACTCCTCCACCTTCGGTGTCGGACTCTTTCTCCAAAATATGAAAATGCATCATGCAGTTTTTAGGCAACACACTGTCATGTAAAATTATCGGTAAGTTTGATGCACTTGTGCAATTACTTCCGAAAACATCTTTAATTATTATTAATTTATCCAGTGACGATTGGTTATCGTTCAATTCTCTATAATACTCATAAATACGTTAGTTTTTACTATCTGTTTTAAATAGCCTTCGGCAAGAAGTACGAGTTAAAGAACACTATGCAATGAAGTACAGTAGCTGCCATTTAATAAATCTTAAATAATTAACATATTGAACAATGAAACGGTTGATTAATTAGTAAACTTCACACTAGAAGACATTTTAAAGGACAGTCGACTCCTAGAGATGTATGAAGTAATTTTTCAATGTCTTTGTTAGGATGAGATTACAGTTTAACTTTATCAGTGATGTTCAACCTGACACTTGTTTAAATTATATGACTTTCACTCAGGTAATACGAGTACATTCCCGCTCGCGTTGACGAAATTTTTGCAAAAACCATAACTAGAGAAATTACACTGTAACGAAACTATTCACTCTGTTAAAATTTTCTTTGTTTTTACATACTTTTATTAATCGTTTTGCTCCTATAAATACATACTTTATAATATGAATACCAAAAATATTGTCCAGCTTTATCTTTTCATAATCAACCATAAAAGCAACGATGGCAAAGTAGTTGAAAGCTGTATTCTGTGTTTGTTTAAAAGCTTTTCAGCTTATATAATACAACTTATCATCGTTTTATTGGGTATTGAGTGTGTTTCTTTGTTAATCGTGCACCCTTATTTCAAAGTTTTATTTTATTAGTTTGCCCATTTTAGCATGCTATTGTTGTTATTTACAATATTAAACCTAAAACAATATTATGTTAGTTTTAAAGTTTTTCCGTATTTTGAATATATAAATTCAAAAGAAAAAATAAAGAAAAATATCCACCACAAAGTCTAGAGCATCGATAAGTATTACATCATTTTATCATATCACAATATAATAACAAAATATGAAATTTTCCCATGGTATACTTTTAAAGAATCAGGTTTCTAGAATGCCCCACATAAAATAGGCATAACTAAATTTATGGTGTATATTTTTCACAAAATACCTTACATTTTACAAAAATAATCACAGAGCTTTCAACAGTGGTATAAATTATCAGAAATCTATGGGTAAATATTAGATTATGGCTTTTCTTACACTATAAATGATAAACATTATAATTCAGTTAATCTAACTGTTGGGAAGCCTGAAAGACGTAAAATGACTGAAATTGTTAGAAAGTATTAATATCCAACAACATATTAGGTATATGTAAACTGCTGGACAAATGAAGTGCATATACCCGACCAATCTTGGCCTTCATGTGAAAGTCAAATATTTTAATAACTAGAAGAGATAGAGTCATGCGTTTTTGGGATATTAAAGACAACTTAATTGAAATTAAGGCCACAAGGCTAGATATTTTAATGGTAATGACCGCTGTAATTTACAGGGTGTAAAACAAATACATATTTTTTTCTAAAGTAATCCATTACGACGAGCTTCATTTCATCGAACCAACGTTTTAGAGTTTCTAATTCTTTTTCAGCAGTGTCTTTGAGACTGTTCCAGTCATTTCCTGTAAACTGGATTACGGTGTCGTCCGCGAATGAGGAAATATTTCCACTTATTTGCACATTAAATAATCCATTTAGGTATAAAGAAAAAAGAAGGGGACCCAAAACCGTACCTTGTGGTACTCCGTATTCTACCACCCTCCTATTACTTACAATATTTTCTATTTTGACACCTGAGTTCTCTCCTTTAAATACGTCCTGATAAGTTTTAGAGCAGTACCTCTGAATCCGAGGTCTTCGAGCACATCTAGTAGTATATTGTGACTCACGGTATCAAAGGTTCTGGCCAAGTCTATCTAATTTTTCATAGATGTTGTTTACGAGGATTGCCTTTTATATTTCGGGATTAGAGAATAAAAAACCAATATTAATTATCGAAAATCACTTTTCAAAATATTCCCCATGAAGGTCTATACACTTTTGCATCCGTTTGAACCAATTGTCGAAGCACTTTTGCCACTTCAGAGTGCATGTTTTGGAGATACCTCAATCAGTTGAGGTATCTCCAAAACATGCATTCTGAATGCAGCAACCGCTTCTTCAGGTGTCGAAAAACCTTGACCACTCGTTTGTCGTTTTACGTACGGGAATAAAAAGAAGTCATTCGGTTTCAAGTCAGGACTGTACGGCAGATGACTCATCAAATCGATGTTTTGGCTGCTCAAAAATGCAGTTGTTTGAGCCGATGTGTGAGAGCTTGCATTGTCGTGGTAAAGAGTGATCCGTCTTCGGCGGTTGGCTTTCCTGATTTCTTGGAAGACAACTGGCAAACAAATGGTTGTGTACCACTCAGAATTGACTGTTCTGCGTTGTTCTACTGGTACGGATGCGACATGACCAGTTTTTCTGAAAAAACAGGCGACCATTTGCTTGGAAGTGCTTCGTGCTTCTGCTTTTGTTGGATTTGGCTAATCTTGAAACACCCATACAGTCGACTGCTGTTTACTTTCGGGCTCATACGCGTAAATCCACGATTCATTACCTGTCACGATGTCATAGACGTGTTTCGAAGCACCGCGATCGTATTTTTTGAGCATTTCATTCGGCCAATCGACACGAGCCTGTTTTTGAGAGATTGACAAATTGTGTGGGATCCAACGCGAACAAATTTTTTTGACAGTCAAATGCTTATGCAATATTGAATGTATGCTGGTCCTACTAATGCCTAAGGTTGTCTCAATCTCTTGATAGGTCACATGACGACCTTCTAATATCAGTTCGCGCACAGCATCAATGGTTTTCGGAACAACAACTGATTTTGGACGACCTTCACGAAATTCGTTTTGTAGAGAACTACGACCACGATTGAATTCACCATACCATCGATAAACACTGGTCCTTGATGGAGCTTCATCGCGAAAAATTGAGTTAAGTTCATCCATGCACTGTTGCTGAGTTAATCCACATTGAAAGTTGTAAAAAATAGTCGCACGAAAATGTTCACGATTTAATTCCATTTTTGGGCCGAGATGAATCTTTTAAGTTACTGTAAACAACACAAATAGCGCGCGTATGTCAAAACGTTCTCGTATAACCTCAAAAATGTCCAACTTTACGATAGAGCTGTCAGTTGCCAGATTGCAACACCAGGGTTGCCAAATCCCGAAATATAAAAGGCAACCCTCGTACTAAATATACAATAGCGTCATTTGTTGATATTCCCTCTCGAAAACCAAACTGTTTTTCAGATAATAGATTATATTTATTGATGTACGGGTTTATTCTTAATTTAATAATTTTTTCAATAATCTTGGCTACATTTGAAATCAGTGATAAAGGCCTATAGTTCGAAATCATTTTATGGTCTCCGCCTTTTATATATGTTCGAATTAGCCAAATGTTTCAGAACTTTACTGCTCCATCTTCTGTGGCATTGTAAATCTTACAATGCTGACAAATTACCTACCATTTTGTGAAAAAAACTTTTATTTAATAACATTACATGAGGTAATTCTTTAAAATTGTTGAAACTTAAATTGATTATATTATTATGTAAAAAGCCAAATACTGTGATACACAATTTAATGTGGAACACACATTGTTTGAATTTGATTAAAATCAAACCACATAAGTGTAATTTCAAAATTCTCTTTATTGTAATGATTTACAAAAAATTATTTTTCATACAGTATAATATGCAACGTTGTCCTTAAACCAAGAATATTACAGCTAATTGCATTACTAGGATACAGTTATTCTGCTACCATCATTAAATCTAATAATTGTATTCAATTGTATGTAATGGAAAAAAATTCTCTAACCATTTTTATAATTTCGATCCAGTATGATAGCAAAATAAATGAAGATCCAATAAGCTCGCAACTTCGTTTCATATCAATTCCAAACTCTAATGACAATTAAAATAAAACACCTGATCATCGAGCCTCATTTATAAAAGCATACAATGTGACCCTGTTTCTCCTCCCCACATTATTTCTCAGTAACGCAACAGTAAAGCTAAATTCTAGAGAATCTTGTAAACTAAATAATATAGTCTTCCTTAATTCCTATCTAAAGTTTTGTGAATCTTCAAATATATTTTTCTAATTATTGTATATTTATTTTACAGGAATTTTTGAAACAAGAGCAAAATAGGAAGTGCTTAAATTCTCACTTCTTTTGTTGATGGAATGTACTTCTTTTTTAATTTGCAATAATCTCTTTATTAGTATGGTTTGTTTACTTTTTAGTTTCTTCAACATTAAATAAATGCAAAGTAATACGATTTTCGGAATCATTGTGAGGTCTTAAGTAAATGTCAACATGGATTCAGGAGGGGATTCTCGACTGAAATATGCACCAGCGACTTCGTTCAGAATATATTTGAGCCCTCTAGATGCAAAACTCGGTAATTGCAAAAATGGTGAAAATCTAGTTAAATATAGCAAATTTTCGTCTCTATCCAAATATGCTGAGAAACATATGCAAAACTTGCTTATTCACATACAATTTTCAATTCAAAAACAGCACCTAGATGCATAACTCTCCTTATGCTTCATGCACATATGTGCAAAACTCGCTTTTTGCTCTTTGGCCAAGGACAGGCTCTCAATTCCTCACGTGACTCCCGGTGTTTTCTGTTTAGATGTTTTTATTACGATTTAGGAGACAATGTTATTATTATCGCAATATTTATAATTATTACTGGTTCGTAAACATTTATTTCTTTTTTATATTTTTCTTAATAAATTTTTTTTTCAATAACCTGCGAAATATATTTTCTTTGACTTCTGTCAACTAGGTTTTTGCTAGCGTTAGGGTGCAAAACTTGGTGGATGCAATTTATTCCTTGAATTTTCCGATATTTGTTACTGTATCGAGGTTTTGGTTTATTATGAATTAAATTATGACCACCTAATAACAAGAAATAACAAGAAAAACAGTTTTTTGTTAATTCCCAAAATTTGGATGTTTGCATTTACCGAGTTTTGCATCTAGAGGGCTCATATTAGTTAATGAGGGTTCATATGTCGTCGCCATTTTATTTGACTTGTCGAACGCGTTTGATGTCGTCGATAAGGACTTTTTATGTAACAAGCTTGAAAACATCGGGATACGTGGTTCAATTAACGCCTGGATAAAATCGTATTTAACTGGCCGAAAGATAACAGTAAGGATTGAATCTACTTTATTGGATTTCAACAGCATTGTTATAGGTACCTCCCAGGGTAGTATTCTGGGACCACTTCTTTTCCTTCTCTATGTCAAGGATCTACCTCTAAATATCACAAACGGTCCAATATATATATGTATGCTGACGATACCACCCTCTCTTGCTGTATGGCAGCGATCTCGAGATTCTAAAGCACAAAATTAACGTGACCCTTCGTAAATTTCAACTATGGTGTCACAGAAACTCCTCAGCAGAAACTAGGTTATTGGGGGTGACCGTGGACTCAAACTTGAGTTGGATTCATCAAATCGACAAAATCTGTAGTAAACTGACTAAACATCTATTTCTTTTATCTTTTATATTCCCTAAAAAGTTTTATGAACCAAAAATCACTGATTTCACTTTACTATGTCTTAATTTACTCGACAGTGGCGTATAACATAATGGTCTGGGATAGAGGCACAGAGATACGCAGAGTCTTTGTTTTGCAAAAACGTGCAATTCGGATCATCTTTAATATATCTTACAATGGTACTTGTAGAGAGGTTTGCAAAAGGCATGGTTTGCTAACACTCCCGTCGATTTACTGGTACAAATTACTTTGCCATACATTCCGAACAAAAGATGAGGTGCGTACACATGGTGACAATCGCGGTTACTTCACGTGAGGCAGTGATAAATTGTATATGTCGCGCCCTAGACTCGAGTTATTTAAAAAATCGCCATTATACTCGGGACACCAGTAGTGGGTGTTTTTCTCCCCAATTTCTACGCCACTGGAAAAAGTACGGTTTTAAGGTACCCATTTGAACCACCAATGTTTTCTATACAAAAAAGATACTCTTGGTTATAAGCTCTAAAGTTGACCGTTTTCGAGGAAAATCAACTTTTTGAAAAACGTGGTCAATTTTTTGCAAGATTGCAGGTCTTTGTGAATCTTTGACTTTGCCTAAGAATTTTGAGTTTGTGTTTTCAAATAAAAACAAAACTCCTGGTTACTAAAGACATTTTATGTTATTCTCAATAATATATGGTATCTAAATTTCCTGCAAAGAAAAACACAGCTTTCATATTCCATCTTACTTTTTCTATGCGAAACATGCAACAATTAATTATCTTAAGCTGTATACAATAATATTGTCCGACATTAGAGCAATAAATTATGTCCTGCATTCATAGAAAGGTTAAATATTCATACTGAACATTATTATCGTATCATTCACCAAATATTTAAAACAAAAAAATTGCAAGTACTCAATTCTTCAGAGGAAACATTAATGCATATACTGTACAAAATTAGATTTGGTAAACCCAGTCCTATCATCATCCCCTTTATTCGCGGAATACACAGCTGTGTGTCAAACTCGAAAACCACTCCATCCTCTACATAGATATACCTACATAATATATAGGTACATAGTATGTATTGTGCAATATTAACAGGGGGCCGGCCGTGACGGAGTGAGAGAAGAGGTACATGATAGTGGTGCAGAAGGAGCTTAAGCACTGCGTATTTTAATTTTAACACTCAATATTCATGACCCCGTATAATAAAAATGGATTTGAGTGGTTTTATAATGTGTGAGTATAGCAGTGACGGGTCACTAATCAAAATATATATATTTAGTATTTTATGAAGAAATCCATTAGAGGAGCTCCCCACTCACTGATGATGAGACATGTCGAAACATGTCTAACTAATAGGATTTTTTCGTTTTGGCACAGAGGCAGGTATACATAAAATAATAATAAAATCTTTCGTTCATGAAAGTTGATATGGAATTAAGCATTTATAGTCATTTTGTGCAAAAATTATAATTAGGTACCTTAATTTTTTCCCAAAATGACTGTATGAATGTTTAAATCCCATTTTTTCATTTCCACTTTTAAATGAAAGATTTGATGTACCTGTGTCACTGATGATGAAACATATAGTCTCGAAAGATGTTCTACTGATTCCATTTTTCGATTTCGACAAAGCCAGATATACAGGGTGGCCGGTTAGTGTGTTGGCAGAATATATCTCAAGGTCTATAAGCGATAGACAAAAAAAAATCCTTTACAAAACTGACATAAGGGTTGGGTTGCGAAGACAATAAGTAATCATTCTCCACGTCCAATATTGGTCACAAGAATCTTAACTATTATAATCGTTAAATGTTCTAATATAATTTTTAAAAATCCAATTTCAACAGTGGCGGCAGTCCTGAGGGTTGTGAGGCAGTACCAAGATTTTTATAACATTATAATAATAAAAAACTTTGTAAAACTTATAAAAATGTGTGCAGTTAACTGGAAGCTGATCAGTTTCTGGTTAATAAAAAAATCGGAGACTAATATTTTAATCAATGTGGTAGTAGATAACAATAATAGTGCATAGGGACGAGAGGCAATGCGTCGCGCTTAAAATGATTTAATTGCGGGCAGTTTTTATTGACGTTGGCCTACTCTCATTCTGCGTTCGCCGACGCGACGGGCAAGCCGTGGGCTGGGCATTGTTGCCTCGTTGGAGCATTAAATGGACGCACGATTTACATTTATTTACAGTTATTTTCATAATTTAAAACAAATCATCATGTGCGATGTGCGTAGGTATAATAGTTATACAATCTATCAATCTGTGCGCCATTTTTTAACAGTAAAAAGTGATTGCCTCACTTGCCTCATAGAGATAGCCGCCCCTGAATTTCAGCTCATTAGAAGATTAAAGATGGAGCTGAAAACTTTGGTTGTAGTATACAATGTTTTTATTCTGTAGACGATTTCTTAAAGTATTCTAAAAAATAATAATAATAATAATTTTGTTGAGTAGACGTCGTTTTATTTATGTATTTAATTTTTATATTACTAATTATCCCAAATATAATGTAGCATGTCATATTGATATAATTCTGTGGAGCTAAGAATAAAAGATAGATTACACAAAGGCTTTTGACTGTATCGATCACACTATTAGAACTGCTGGAAAGAAAAGGTGTCGATGCCCAGGATTTAAAAATCGTACAGAATCTTTATGAACAGCAAGCAGCATCTGTCAAATTGGAAAACACCGAAACAAGCACCGTACCTATAAGGTGTGGAGTCAGACAATGGTGTGTACTTAGTCCCATGCTCTTTAATATATGTATTCAGAAATCATTTTCCAAAACGCTTTGGACGAGGCAGAGGACGGTCTGAAGGTCAATGGGAAACTCATAAACAACTTAAGATATGCCGATGACACAGTGATAATCGCAGACAGTCCTGAAGGGCTGCAACGCCTAATCGACAGCATATCGGCTTCGGGGGACAAAATTGGACTAAGGATTCATATCTCAAAAACAAAGATCATTCAAATAAGTCGCAATCCAAACAACTACTTCAACATAAATATATATCGTTTACTGCTAGAGCAGGTCACAAATTTAAATATCTGGGAAGTTGGATCAGCGAGGACCTGAATCCTGAGATCGAAATTAGATCCCGCATAGAGCAAGCGAGAGCCAATTTTATTAAAACGCGGAATCTATTAACTGACAGAACACTCAATTTAAACATCAGATGTAACTTTGTTAGATGTTATATGTATTCCACGATACTGTATGGAGTCGAGGCCTGGACGCTAAAAGTCAGCAGTATTAACAAGCTGGAAGCATTTGAGATGTAGGTATATCGTAGATTGCTGCGTTTCCATGGACCGATCATATCACCAATCAAGAGGTCTTACAGAGGATGAACAAGGAACGAACAATTCTCCAGACCATAAAAAAGGGAAATACTGCTTACCTTGGCCATGTCATGAGACAGGACAAGTACAGATTCCTGCAACTGCTTATGGTGGGCAAGATTGAGGGAATACGTGGTCCTGGACGTAGACAGTGCTCTTGGGTGAGAAACATAAGAGATTGGACAGGCTTAGATTCAAACTCCCTGCTAAGAAGAGACACAGATGAATTTGCCATGATTGTTGCCGATCATTATTGAATGGAAAAGGCACTTCAAGAAAAAGAAGAATAAAAAAAATGGCAAAATTTCAAACCAAAAAGAACTAAAGAATAGAGTTCCACAATGCTCTATTTGGATCCTTTATTGTTCTGTCTTGTTTGTCATTTTGTGTCTACTATTGAGAAAAACAGAACTGAGATAATGTTAGGTAATGTTGGTTAAGTGAGGAGGCTTCTAGCTTCGACTTCGCCCTTTGTAGTGATGCAAAATTACCGGTAATTTATTTTTTGGTAAGAACATTGGAAATATTACGTAATATTACGTAATTTTAGGTAATATTGCTGAACAACTTAGAAAAAGCTGGTTTTACAATATGCAAAGAAGCTTTAACAAATTAAACAATAGTTGCCTCAATTACCTATGTGGCTCTAAACGGTCAATAAAATACAAAATAAACTGAAATCTGAAACTATATAGTTTTATGCCTAATACAAATTTTATAATAAAAAAAATAAGTTAAGTATGCAGGTTATGTTTATTAGAAATAACAACATAATATATTATTTTGATGTGCAGTAGTAAACATAAAGATTATATGAAAACAAAATTTATAAATAAATATTAACTCTTGATTAATAATTAAAAAAGGTAACTTGTGTTTTTATCACAACATATCACAAACTGAAAAAAATCCTTAAAACTTAATCACACAATTCTTAGATAGGCCAAAGAATAGGTACATATGATAAAAATAGTTTTCAGTCGGTAAAAATAAATATTTAGTCATTATTTGCTAAACCCTCATCCGCAGACAAATCCTCGGATAAATCAGATTCAGTTTCATTAAAAGTATTTGTAACTGTTGATGGGGTCATTAATGCAACATTTTTCATTTCGGCACGGTTATTGTGTAAGAATTTCCGATTAGTTCGTATGTAAACGAGCTTCACATATTATAGCGATGGCGTAAGAAATAAGCAACAGCTATCACTAGACGTGTTGCAGCATGTTGAAACAAGCAGTAAGACCGTTAGGTACCAACTTTAACGTAATATTGAAGCGAATATTACCGGGAATATTACCCCGAAAATTAACGAAATTTTTCGGAAATATTACAGTAACAATGTAACGTTACCGGATGGTAGAGGTAATATTACGTAATATAACTGGAAATTCTGATGGTAATATTCGGACCGTGCATCACTAGCCCTTTGTAAGTTTTATTGATAATAAAAACTGTACTAATATTAGGTATATATAAATATGTGCGAGATATTTTGATTTCAACCTCAATCACTATACCTCATTATTCGCCTGACCAAATAAATTGTAAATAATTTTCTATAGATGCGTTTTACGCAGTGGCGTATTTATCCCCCTGGACCCCCTCCCAGAGAACAAAAAATAAGTATTGAAAATTCGGAAATGTAATAAACATGTATTTTATTCAAGGTTTTTGTATGATTTCGAATTATAGTACAGCCTCTATTATATTATATCATGGGCGTGTTCTTGTCGGCATTAGGGGTCAGTAAGTAATCAGGTGTCTATAGACTCCCCTAAAGCTGAAACATAAATACGCCACTGGTTTTACAAAATATAGAACAAGGTTGTTAAACTTATCAAAATAAAGCCAAGCAATTACGGATTGATTTTTTTGTTCCAAAACGTTTGAGATACACGTTTTAATAAAATTCAGGGATGGCTATTTCTTAGATTCTTTATCGACTTTTTGAGTCCGCCACTGGAATGTAATGCGCAATATTGCTCGCATAAATTGGTGTTGGTATTATATGCGCAACTGTTCATATATTATATTATTATAGGGATGAATGTGGTAGAGTTATCGACTCTTGTTCCTTGTTCGTTTTTTCGAGTACTTGTTTTAAACAAGTGCTCCTTTCACGAGATGTGGTGATTATTCAGATTTCTTTCATGCAGGTACATTAAGATATTTTCAGAATTGAACGACTAAAGCAAAAAAAACATTTATGATAATAACTCTTAGTTAATACATTTAAATTTTAAAAATGGTTAATACTTCCTGGTATAAGCGGTAACAGTATATTATGTCTAAAAGATTTGAAAACGAAGATGTCCCAGAGACATTATTTAAACCTTTCGATAGATTAATTAGAAAGCACCAGCTCGGAAAGCGCGAAGATGTGGATTCGATTCCCACCTCAAACAAATGTTTTATTCAATTATCCGATTTCTTCTTCTTGCGGTGCCTTGCCTGTCTCAGGCGTGGGCTATCTTCGTGACAATCTGGTTGAAGCGCTCTCTATCTTTAGCTGCTTGGAATAATTGTTCTACTCCCAGTCCGGTCCAATTCCTGATGTTTCGCAGCCATGATAGTTTTTTGCGGCCTATCCATCTTCTGCCCTCAACTTTTCCCTGGATGATCAGGCGAGGAATGTGGTACTTGGGTCCTCGTGTTATATGTCCAAAGTAGCTAACCTTTCTTGTTTTTATGGTGAGTTCTCGATCTTTATCCAGCTGTCTGAGAACTTCTTCATTGCTAGTATGCGTCGTCCAAGAGATTTTGAGGATTCTCCGATAGCACCACATCTCGAATGCCTCTATTTTATTCATGGTGTCAATTTTAAGGGTCCATGTCTCACAGCCGTACAGAAAAATGCTCCATATGTAACATCGGAGTGTTCTGAGCCGCGTTTGAATTGAGAGATTTCTATTAGTAAGGGTGGGTTTCCATTTACTAAACATCCCACGTGCCATTTCAATCCTCGCTTTAATCTCTTCTTCGCATGTTATTTCATTGTTCAGCCAACTTCCCAGATACTTGAAGTGTGATACCAACTCGATGTTGTGTCCGTTGATTGTGATCGGAATTGGTTCTATGTTTATTTTACCTACCGCCATCCATTTTGTTTTTTTTATGTTTATATTAATACCCCATCTTCGTCCAGCCTCATACACTCTGTCCAGCAACACTTGCAAGTCCTCCATAGACTCAGCGATAATAGCGGTATCATCTGCGTACCTTACGTTGTTTATGATTTCGCCTCCTATCTTTGCTCCCTCTCTCCTGCCATCTAAGGCCTCGTGAAATATGTTTTCTGAGTAGAGATTGAATAACATGGGTGACAAGACACACCCCTGTCTCACACCGCGTCTTATTGGTATTTCGTCTGTAACGCTGTCCTCTAGCCTGACCACAGCAGTCTGATTGTAGTACAGATTTATCAAAAGACGTATGTCATAATAGTCTACGTTACATGATTTTAGACATCGAAAAAGTTTTGTGTGGTCAACTCGATCGAATGCTTTTTCGAAATCGATAAAGCACACATAGATGTTTTTTCGAAATTCGCAGCTCTTCTGCAATAATGTTCTCATGCAAAAAAGGGCTTCGCGTGTGCCCAGTCCGCCACGAAATCCAAATTGCTCCTTACCAATGTCTCGATCACATATAGCATATATTCTATTGAGCAGTATTTTTAGGAGTATTTTTAAAGTGTGGCTCATTAGGCTAATCAGCCGGAAGTCATTACACCTATTTGCTTTGGAGTTTTTGGGTAATGCAATGAAAATCGATTTCTGCCAGTCGCCAGGCAGTTTTCCGGTTTGGTAAACTTGGTTGAAGAATGCCGTCAGAGTAGATACGCCTTCGTCTTCAAGAAGCTTCACCAACTCAATAGGTATTTCATCCGATTTAGGGCTTCTATTTCTATAATAACGTACTTACAGGGCGGGCATTTTATTAGGGGCTTGTTAGAAACTACCAATTTTTGAAAAAAAAAACTCATAATATATTTTTTTATGGTTTTAAAGAGAAGTTTTTAATTATTTGTGACGTGGAATGCACCGATTTTAACCCCAAAATTTTAAATGAAACACCCTATATTTTTGAACATTTGGAATAAATAAAGGTAACTTTCATAATAATAATAATAATAACTTTATTTTTGCATTAAAATCATAACATGTATGAATATGCACGTCAAAATAAGACAACAAATACAATAATACGTACATTAATAATTACACGCTAAAAAAAGACAATGCAATGTAGCAACATTTAAAATTACTGTTTTGGGGTGTCATGAATGGTAGTGAAACACAAGTCAACCACAGGTCCTACCAGAAACTCCGACACTGAATAATAACAGTTTTGCATTAATATATTTTTAATTTAATTTCTAAATTGATTAAATGGCAATTGTCTTAAATTAATATTTAGTTTTCCGAAAAGTTTTAAGCCCATGTATGAGGGACTTTTCTCAAATTTTGCAGTTTTATGTTGCGGAATTATATGTTAATTCCGACCTCTTGTGAGATAATCGTGGTACTCGAAATTGGCAAAATTTCTCTTGAAATGTAGCAAATTTTTCAATATATATATATATACAGGAGAAGGTCATTATCTGATATTCCCTGAAGTAGTCTCCACATGATGTTTTTGGTGGAATCCCGTACATAAGTCCCAAGATCTTCTTCTGCGATATAAATACTCTCGGGCTATCCCTATAGAGTTTCCCCACAGAATAACGTTATAAGACAAATGACAATAAACTAAACTAGAATATACATTCCTTATATAGGCCCTCAGATAATATGTCCTTCATATTTAGCATAGGAAAATAAGATCTATTTATTTTATTAGCAACTTGGTCAACCATATTGTTCCATACCAAACCTTGATCCAGAACCGTTCCCAAGCTTACCACTGTAGATTTTAGAACTAAGCTCAAATCGGAGACTTTCATATATTTATTACCCTCATTTATATTCTGTTTTTTATTATAAAATTTTATTAAAACAGTCTTGCTCAAGTTAAGCATTAAATTGTTTGTTTTACACCATGACTGAAACTCCTCAACCACACGAACAACAAGTGGCTGGAGTGCGACGGCCGTTTTCGCCGAAACAGTAGCTGTAGTATATATCATCCGCAAAGCATGTCAAACATTCCGTGGATAAAAATTCTGGCAGATCGTTTATGAACAGTAGAAAAATAAGCGGTCCCAGCACCGATCCCTGTGGAACGCCTCTATTGGACTTATAAGTTTTGGAAAATGTGTTATTGATCTTAACACAAAATGTGCGGTCTGATACATAGGACATAAACCATGAAAGCATTTGACCCCTCAGGCCGATTGAGCATAGTTTAGTTTCAATAAATGATAGTTCTATGCAATCAAATGCTCGAAAAAAGGTCAAAGAATATGCCATAAGAACTCCCTATTTGAATTTTGTATGTAACATAACCTTCCGCATGCCAAGTAAATTCAAATTTTTCAACAAAATTAAATAGTGGTGGATTCTTAGGGAATAAGGACTTTGAAAAATGCTTTTATTCATGCAAGCGACGTTTCGCCATATATTTCCTGGCTTCTTAAGGCTAAAAACACAAAACGTATATAAAATATTCGTCTCTTATACTAGTATAAGTAGTACAACAAAAAACAAGCACACATACAGGGTGAGTTATTAGTGCGTCGAAGTTCGATATTACCTCAAAGACCAAAAATTTCACGCAAAACTAAGCAGCCAGTGTGTAGGCGGTCTTAAAGTACGTATTTTAAAATTATTGATATTTGTACAGGGCAGCTCATCTCATCAGGGTGAACCAAATTTACGTTTTTTTTAAATGGAAAGCCCTATTTATTATTCCACAATTTCCTTGGTTTAGACTTGACATTACTCATACCAAAATTTTAGAAAATTATACAGAGTGGTTCAAAAGTTACCACTAGTATTATATGCAAAACACGGCAAAATCGAAGGCTTCTGTACTGGATCTGAAATAATTTAAACTCTGCTTCTTACGGGCATAGCTTTTTGATAGTTACCAACTTTTAGAAAAAGATAATTGTTAGTATATAGTGCAACAATTGTATACAGGGTGCGTCCAAACTCAAATTCGCGTTTTACTCGAATTTTCTAAATAAGACACCCTGTATATAATATCAAAAACTGAAAGAAAAATTGATAAGCTTTTATTCTTATATAGCATTTCTTATACCTAAAGATATTAGTTTTTAAGATATTTTCATTTATGAAATGTGGTTTCATCTCCAAACAACACAAAGTCAAAAAAATCTACCTGATTGTGAATTTGTTGTTTCGCCCATTGGCAGAACATAATTCGCCGGAGATAGTCATCGTCATTTTGTTTTTATGTAGAATTCTTTTGACTGAGCTTTGGCTTACGGATTGTTCCCGAGCAATTTCACGCGTGCTGATATGTGGATTTTCTACCACTTTTAACATTACATTCAATTAATTTTCATCATTCAAAACAGTTTTGGTCCTAGTTTGTTTCGGGTATTTAAGAGTCATCGTCATTTTGTTTTTATGTAGAATTCTTTTGACTGAGCTTTGGCTTACTGATTGTTCCCGAGCAATTTCACGCGTGCTGATATGTGGATTTTCTACCACTTTTAACATTACATTCAATTAATTTTCATCATTCAAAACAGTTTTGGTCCTAGTTTGTTTCGGGTATTTTATATACTGATCCCGTGTTTCCAAAACGATTCATTAAGTATCATTTCCATTGTTATCTTTTCTGATTGCCTTCGAGCAGGATATCTTTCTTGGTAAATTCTTTGCGCAAGTAAAACATTTTGCATACATTCTCCCTATATCCAAATCATATCTATTAACTCATTTTTGTAAAATTCATTTGAACCAAAATTTAATGAAGTAATTATTAATAAACTAATTGTTATAGGTACTTAATAGAATACACTTTTGTAATAAATAGCTAATGATTAAATGTCACTGTCATTCGATCAAATCCTTGTTGATTTAGTTGATAAATATTGCAATTATTATACCGGTTTTGATTACGATAATGATAAATAAATAATAGGTTGAATTTGAAAAATATTATTTTGGTGATTTTGTGTAATGTTTTCAATAACAAATATCAAAAAAATTGAATTAGGTATACCTATGCAAAATGATCACGTAAAGTCCAAATTTTCTAATATTTTTTTGTTTAAATGAAAATATCTTAAAAACTAATAGCTTTAGGTATAAGAAATGCTATATAAGAATAAAAGCTTATCAATTTTCCTTTCACTTTTTGAGATTATATACAGGGTGTCTTATTTGGAAAATTCGAGTAAAACGCAAATTTGAGTTTGGACTCACCCTGTATACAGGTTTTGCAATATATACTAACAATTATCTTTTTCTATAAGTTGGTAACTATCAAAAAGCTATGCCCGTGAGAAGCAGAGTTTAAATTATTTCAGTTCCAGTACAGAAGCCTTAGAATTCGCCATGTTTTGCATATAATACTAGTGGTAACTTTTGAGCCACTCTGTATAATTTTCTAAAATTTTAGTATGATTAATATCAAGTCGAAACCAATGAAATTGTGGAATAATAAATAAGGCTTTCGATTTTAAAAAACGTAAGTTTGGTTCACCCAGATGAGATGAGCTACCCTGTACAAATAACAATAATTTTAAAATACGTACTTTAAGACTGCCTACACACTAGCTGCGTAGTTTTGCGTGAAATTTTTGGTCTTTGAGGTAATATCGAACTTCGACGCACTAATAACTCACCCTGTATAATCATATCAGTAACATTACAACTTAGCATGTAATAATACATATTTATCACTAACATACCTCTCTGAATAAGGTTAAAGCTAGAAATGTAATTGTAACGTGAAATCCTCATACTATTTAAAAATTGTACAAACACAAGACAAAACAAGAAATTAAAACTATTATGGAAGTAACAGCACTAGAAAAAACGGGGCTGTTAAAAACCAGTAAAACGATATTATTATTGAATATCGTAGTTTTAGCATGTTGCGATATGTAAATCTTTGTTGCTCAACAACAATAACATATATAGCTCCGACTACTCATCCTGAATTATAAAACAAAACAAACCGCTCCTAATTATTCTTTAAATTAAAATTCTTTTATAACAAATTCCAGGGTGTGCCTGATAGGATTAGACCAGGATTACACTAAAATTATTATAAATTAATACTTTGTTAATTAGTAGATGACACAAAAATTATTGTATCTAATGAAAATATTTATCATGAGTTTAATGAATAAATAAACAACATATCTTAATAAATATAGATTACATGAGGCTAAAGGCCAATTTATAAACTCTGACGTTAACGCTACGGTTTGACGTTTGCCGCAACGCTAAGAGATGTACCGCGGCAAATACGTGTTTGCATTTAAAAACGCCGTTGCCGCTGCCGTCTGACGCTTGTGACACGAACATCAAATAATATTTGTGTAAAATTACCTTAAAAATCACACACTGATAAAAATGGGTTATTTATGACAAAGGAATCAGGTATTTTGCCATTTTTTCTTTCACTACAAAGATGGCTCATTCAATAAAAGGTTGACGGTCTTTGATCAAGAAATCATGGATTCTTGAAACTAATCCTACATACTCTTGGCATTTTAATACTTTAGACCAAATCACAGGCCATTGTTCTAAAATCTTTAATTTGGTAACCTATTAATAAAACTGCATCCGCTTGTGTCAATGCTCGGTGTTCTTGTCTGGGAATCCCAGCTACTTCGGTTTATTACCGTCGTTGGCATTCTGATACTTGACGCGCGCATCCCAACTCACCATTTTATTTCTTTTATTTTTTTTTTATTGAGGACGTAGTCTGCGCCAATAGGGGCTTACAGAGCAAGAGGCCCTCATGAACCGCACTCTATCTGGAACTCCGTGAGCATTACTTCGGATAGAGGCTGTCTTCAGATTCGTCATAGTTTGTAGCAACACATTAGCATACAAGAGTAGAATACAATAACAAACAGGTGGGTATGACATAACATAAACATGAATTATACATTTTACAAGCACATACACATACAGTACATATTCCTCATAGGGAAAAGGCTGCTTGGAATTTGGTTTCCATTACCATACGGACAATGCTATCGATAGCTATCCTGCTCAGCATCTGCTCAACAACATTGAATTCAGATATCACCATGGGCAAACTAGCATTGCAAATATTTCGCTCACGTTCGAATCTGGAGCAGTACAGAACACCGTGAGCGTCATCATCAATTTCACCGCAGAAAAAACAGCCAGCAGTCTTTCCGCTGCCACGTTCTTGGATATTCCTTCAGACACTTCACTTCTTTGTTTCGCCAGCAGATCTATTGGCAGTATGCCAGCAATCACACACACAGCATTATAGGACACCGTTCTGTAGGCACAGCACACCCTTATGGCCATTCTTCGATGCACGCTCTCGATCATACATCTGTACCTGTCATATCGAAGCACATCGATCCAGATCGGAGCCGCATAGAGTAGAATATTCTGGCAGACGGTGGCCAGCATTGTTCTCTTCATTGTTGACGGACCATCAATATTTGGCATAAGCCTTGCGAGCATTGCCGTTGTCCTCATAGCTCTTCCCGTCGTCTCGACGATATGCGTGCCAAAACTTCTGCCTATCCACACTTCAAGGTACTTCATCGCCTTCTTTGGCCGAATAGTAGTGCTCTCCACCTCAAAGACGATATCCGTCGGCCTGCGATGCGTCAGCATAACAGCTTCTGTCTTTTCTGCAGCCATCTCCAAGCCGTTTTCAAAAAGCCAGAGTCCGACTCGCGCTGCAGCTTCATTAGCTCTGCAGATGAGTTCATCTTTGTTGTGGCCCGTGACCACAAGAGCAAGATCATCCGCATAGGCTATCGATGTAACACCATCAGGCTGCTCCAGTTGCAGAACATCGTCGTACATCAAATTCCAAAGTGTAGGACCGAGTACTGAGCCCTGTGGGACTCCACAATATACAGCCCTACTGCTAAGTTTCTCTTGTTTCTGGATTCAAATACTGCGCGCACTGAGATAGCTTCCGATTATGTTTATGATGCGTCCACCTACTGATCTCTTTTGTAATGCGTTTATTATGTGTGGCCAGGATGCAGTGTTGAAAGCAGCGAGAGAAAGCAGCACAATGATCACCGTTGCGTCAAGCATCAGAAGCAGCCATCATAATCGCCCTTAAAGCGTCAACCGTGGAGCGTCCCCGCCTGAACCCACACTGGTGCACCGACAAAGGCATGGGAGCCGGATTTTCTGTATACTGCTGTAGTCTCATCAAAATCAGCTGTTCTAACAGCTTACCCATCGAATCCAGCATACACAGAGGACGGTACGACGAAGGATCGTCCATAGGTCCGTCCTTTTTGCGTATTAATACAAGCCGCGCTTCCTTCCATCTTTGTGGAAAGGTTCCCTCATGGTAACATTTATTCATTACATCAAGCAAGGCCTCTGGTACCTCCCTCGACAAAAGACGGACAACTTCAGAGGGTATTCCATCTATACACGGGGCTTTATTTAGGTTTAGCTTTGCAGCGGCCGTCCGCAGCTACTCCTCCGTGAAGGGATCAAACACGTCGACCTCCTGTTACATCCATGTACATACCCGACCCGAAGGAAACAAGTGATCCGCAGCCAGACACATTCTCTCGTAGGATATATCCACATCTCTGTGAGTAAAGCCGGATCTTTTGGTGGCTATTTTGTAGCCAGCTCCCCACGTGTCATTGTCAATCACCTTACAGAGACTTTTCCAGTGCTTTTTCTTAGACTCCGCGATAGCCCATTTGAGCCGTTTTTTTGCATCCTTATACTCCTCGTGCTTGGCTTGGACTTCGTTGATGCTTGCGTGTGCGTGTGATCTGACCAGTTTCCTTCTAGTCTGTAGTCTTTCTGAGACTGGCAATCTCGTCATTCCACCAGTATTTACAATTTACAACTCACCATTATTACAACGTGTATAGAGCAAGCAAGGTGTGTTCTCTGTTCGGGTATGAATATTAGTGTTGTAATACTTGCATTACGGCAGGGGTTGAAGTGTCTATACGTGTAGAAGTAAGTAAGGCAATATGAGTGTTAAAGATTTATTAGACAACTGGCGATTAAGCCATTTATGGCCAAAAGTTGAAGGTAAGTTAAACTGTTTAACGTATGACGCTCTCTATAATAGAAAAGTGGCTTGATTATTACATGATATTCTTAAGTTTGCATATGATTTATAGCATAAGTACTAGCACACTATATGCAATTTTTATTAAAAAAACACTACTATGAATTAAATTAACTCGAAAGTCGAAACTAAAATGAATATGTAGTTTAGTGTATCTTCATTTGTGACGCTGTTGATGTAATATAGGTACATTTTTTAAAGAGGGCGATACCGCTGGCTAAAAACCATTCCTTTTGGGACAAAAGAATGTGATTATTTGACAAGAGAACATACTTTTGGAGCAAAATTAACTCTTTTGACTTGAAATATAGGGATTTTTCAGGAGGACCACGTAAACACTAATAGCAAGAGTAACTAATTTTAATTCAAATACACAACACTGTTGTGTTTGGCTTAAATGTTTAGATATGAATTATCTGCTCGTGCACCTTCAATTTGCGATCGTTCATAGACAATTTGTGATTTTTGTTTGACGTTTTCTGGAATAACAGCCTCATTAATGTTTATCAAGCCATTGTTTGGTTTACAATGTATTTTTTTCATCAAAACGCAATGCTTTATCAAAACTGGAAATTGACTTTTTTTCCATTTTTTTGTAATAACAAACGTTGCTTCATACAAAATGCTATAACTCACAAAAAAAATAGTCAGATTGCTGTCAAATTTATACACGTATCGTTTAAATGTTAGTGCTAAATAAAAATCATATGGAAAAAAATTTAGTAACGCCATCTATGTGTCATCTGGACTTAATAAATAAGCATTTATTTTCAACAGGATAAACCCATTTACAGAAAAATCACTTACATTGAGATGTAAATTAAAAATAAAATAAGCAATAAAATTACAATCAAACAATAGCTAATATGTTGCCATTAACAGTACACGTAGCAACAACAATTAAATAAATAAATAGCAACAACTAATAAATAAATCTAAACATCACATAAATTAGCCGAGACGGCACTAATCAGTGCAGAAAGCGGGGTAACATTGATATCCTATTCTCCACAGAACCTATTAAAAATACTACACATATAGAATACAGGACTCTGCAGAGATATATTAGTTCTCGCTGTACCAAGAGCGAAGGGAACACCTCGCCTAGCCTCGATACGCGGTACACGGAGCCTGACTCTACTCAGAAAATGAGGACAGTCGACAACATTGTGTAACAGTTTATATAAGAAATTTACAGCTAACACGTTTCTTCTAAGCGCAAGAGACGGCTCCCCAAATCGCGACAATAAGATTCCGTGATCAACACCCCTTGGAGGATAAACACCGTCACCCCTGTACGCCAAATACTTGAGGAAGGGCCTCTGAACAGACTCTACAGAACATACATGAACATTGTACAAAGGATTCCAAATAAATGAGACAAACTCCAACTTTGACCTGACAAAGGCGAAGTATAGCAATTTCATGGTATAAATATCATTGAACTGTTGACAGTTTCTCATGATAACTGAGCACGATCAAAAAGGTACGATCGAAAAAGTTTAACCAGCCCTTCTGAGAAATCAAAATTGTCAAGTTTTCTGAGTAAAATACAATGATCAATGCGATCAAACGCCTTTTGAAAATCAGTGTAGATCACGTCCAGCTGGCGGCAAACATCAATAGCGGAACAGATCTGTTCAGAGAGCACAGCGAGATTAGATGCACACGAGCGACCACTCATAAAACCATGCTGGTCAACCGACAGGACATCTCTCACAGTAGGATATATTTTATCGTAGAGAACAATCTCAAAGACCTTGGAGAAATTACAAAGGATTGATATATATTAGATATGATATTGGATGGTCCTGATTTAAGAATAGGAGTAATCCTTGCATGCTTCCAACAGGTGGGATAAATCGATGATTTAATAATCAGATTGAAAATGTGTACCAATGGGACCGACAAAATCATTATACAATCTTGATTGAATGACTATAGAATTTATCTATCTATCTATTGATATACGGTTTAGTTCAATCTATTTCAAGCTGATATTGAATATACAGGGTCCGAATAAAGTCTTGAAACATGTTCAGAGATATCTAAAGTTAATAAAAAATCATAATTTTGTAAATAAGTCTACCTAGTTTTTCGTTTGGTAATTATCGTTCATCATTTAAGCTATGGCGTAAAATTGGGCAAACTTAATGTGAATGTATAATTTGTTTGTTATTTGTTAATATATTTCCTAATAAAATAAATTAACGTTAAGAAAATATGTATTTATTTATTTTAGTTTTTGTCTTATGGTACGCCACTGTGCGTAATGGCATTCTAAGACATTAATAATGTATTAAATGTCCAATGAAACACCGATTAAATCCCATGTCGGTCTCAATACACTACACTGAAATCCACTATCTATAGGACGTGGGTGAAACGCGGTGGTATTTTCGCATTTCTATATAGAAAGAACTTCGTTTTAGAATTTTCCTATGCTGGTTTGCTATATCTATAAGTGTTTTGAAATATATACAGTATGTTCACGGATGCGAATAACAACAGGACAAATGGATCAAAAATTGAAAGATACGAAAAATAGTTATTCTTAATAAAAAAAAATTTGCTTGTCGAAAAAATAAGAACTACGAGGGTTGCCTATTATATTTCGTGATTTGGCAACCCTGGTGTTGCAATCTGGCAACTGACAGCTCTATCGTAGTTGGACATTTTTGAGGTTATACGTACTCGGAACCTTATGACATACGAGCGCTATTTGTGTTGTTTACAGTAACTTAAAAGATTCATCTCGGCCCAAAAATGGAATTAAATCGTGAACATTTTCGTGCGATTATTTTTTACAACTTTCGACATGGACGAATTTCGTGAAGGTTGTCCAAAAGCCGAAAACCATTGATGCTGTGCGCGAACTGATATTGCAAGATCGTCATGTGACCTATCAAGAGATTGAGACAACCTTAGGCATTAGTGGGACCAGCATACATTCAATATTGCATAAACATTTGGCTGTCAAAAAAAATTGTTCGCGTTGGATCTCACACAATTTGTCAATCGCTCAAAAAAAGGCTCGTGTAGATTGGTCGAAAGAAATGCTCAAAAAATACGATCGCGGTGCTTCGAAACACGTCTATGACATCGTGACAGGTGATGAATCGTGGATTTATGCGTATGAGCCCGAAAGTAAACAGCAGTCGACTGTATGGTTGTTTCAAGATAAGCCGAATCCAACAAAAGATGTTCGCGCACGAAGCACTTCCAACAAATGGTCGCCTGTTTTTTCGGAAAAACTGGACATGTCGGAACCGTACCAGTAGAACAACGCAGAACAGTCAATTCTGAGTGGTACACAACCATTTGTTTGCCAGTTGTCTTCCAAGAAATCAGGAAAACCAACCGCCGAAGACGGATCACTCTTCACCACGACAATGCGAGCTCTCACGCATCAGCTCAAACAGCTGCATTTTTGAGCACGCAAAACATCGTCATCCGCCGTGTAGTCTTGACTTGGCACCGAATGACTTCTTTTTATTCCCGTACGTAAAAAACAAACTGAGAGGTCAACGTTTTTCGACACCTGAAGAAGCGGTTGCTGCTTTCAGAATGCATGTTTTGGAGATACCTCAATCAGAGTGGCAAAAATGCTTCGACAATTGGTTCAAACGCATGCAAAAATGTATAGATCTTCATGGGGAATATTTTGAAAAACAATAAAGGGATTTTCGATGATTAATATTTGTTTTTGTTTTCTTATCCCGAAATATAAAAGGCAACCCTCGTATTCTGTGAAAAACCGATTTTTTTTAAAAGAGCATAAACATAAAATTAAACAAATTAAAAAGGTGGTGTAGCTCAGCTGTTTTCTCTAAGAACGTCTTGTCCAAGAGACAAACTCAAAACACTACAGAGAAGTTCGAAAGCAGATTAGAGACACCATCCTTGTTCAGGCAACATCATTTCCGTTTAACAGAATCGTTGTCAAAAACTAAACATTACAATGACCTTCGAGAAATACCTTGTATATCTGGGGAAGATACATTCCATTTCTGTTTCGACTTCCGGTCATCTCTTCAGTTGTAGACAAACTGCAAGACAGATGAAATTTGTACTTTTATCCAGTCAAAGGTCGTGTGCAAGCACCTTGTGTGCAAACCCGTTTCGCCTGGACCTAAAGGTCACTTTCTTTGTCATTGGTTCAAGCACTTTTGTTCAAGATTCAGAATTCGCATATAATTTGTTGGCTGCTCTATTCCTATTTAAGCTAAACTTAATCCAAAATGGTTGTTCAAAAATAAATAATTAAAATTAAATCATATTAGGTCCATAAGTAAATATCACGTCCCAATTTACAACATTGTCTTTTTCATTTATCGTTAATTCAAAACATTTCGCGGAAAAAAGAATTTGTTTGTTTAAATTTAGGATCTCTTACAATTATTAGCCACGAGAATTAAACATATTTTCCAGCGATATCTATGATGAATTTCATCATCCTTCTTTATATGTATATGCTGTAAATTTTTAAATCCCGAATTTTGCACGCTGGTATCATTTGGTATTTTTATAATAATTCCTAAACCAGGTTGAGCACATGATATTTTTGAAGGTCAACATAAAAACAAATACTGATATGAAATAAAACAATTGCACAATAAACCGTTCAACAATTTTATAAACAGCTTATGACGTGAGTGATCAGTAAAAATGAGAATGAAATTTGGAAATAGATAAAATCAAACGAAATTATATATTTTCGTGTCTCATAAAATATCCCAATTGTTTTAATTTACATAGCAACAGTGTTGTAGCAATCTAGATGTATTGGAGGTCATCATTAATCTGAATTTTACCATCTAAATCCGATTTCGGTAAAATATATTCTCCAAATATTAGTAAATTGTTGATTACTTCTATACAGGGTGTTCCGTACGGAAACGGGCATACGGTAACCATGTACAAGGTGTTTCAGAAAGACATGGCCAAATTGCTAGAGGTGGTAGAACTGCTTAAAATAAGTGTAGCTTGTTATATAAATTTTTGCCGAAGGAGCCTTCATTTTCGAGATACAGGGAGTTAAAAAAAATATTATTTTTAATATTTTTAACTGACTGAATAATTATTAGAAATAACGGTCTCATATGAATGTTTTTGAGTTCGCAGAATCGCTTTCATTTAAAACATAGAGGGCGCTAGTCAAACAATGTCTAAGTAAAATTTTCATTCGTAACTATTTTGATGTTTACTAGAGACTTGGTAATTGCAAAAAATGATAGCTC
This sequence comes from Apoderus coryli, assembly GCA_911728435.2. Taxonomy (NCBI): domain Eukaryota; kingdom Metazoa; phylum Arthropoda; class Insecta; order Coleoptera; family Attelabidae; genus Apoderus; species Apoderus coryli. Next base: position 36,681,806 of record OU452199.1, read on the forward strand.
GTTTATTACCCAACAAAAAAGGTACTCATAAAAAAAAACGCTTGGTTATACCGTTTCCAAGATATTTTAAGTTTATTAAGACATAAAAATACAGACAAAAAATAAAAAATTCATATTACACTAAAACTAAAATAACTGAAAATTCAAAATGTAAAGATTTATAAAATTAGCATTTAACCTGTTTTCATTAGGTGCTCAAAATGTCCCCCATTTTCACGAATGCATAATCGAAGCCGCTTTCCTAGAGAATATACAGGGTGAGTCACGAGAAACTGTACATACTTCTACCATAAGTAGAGGCACGTTAGGGGATTATCAAATGACCATTAAAAAATGTCTCCTTATTTTGATTATTAATATACAGGGTGAATTATGGATCTTCACCAAAACAATGTTTCGTCATATCTTTTCAATGATTAAGTCGATTTATCTCATTTTTTTTATAAAAATGTGTACCTATTGGTGTCTGGCAACTAACTGACATATTCAGAATTGAAAAAATCCAGGTCCGTCTTCGAGAAAATTTGTGGGACTGCTTCATATTCAACACTTCACCCTGTATATGATTTTTTAAAAATCTGATATAATTTTTTTAGAGGGTATAAATAGACAGTTAGACCTGGGTATTTGAATTTTTTGTTACACTCACCTCACATTTCCAATTAAAGATTCATTTTAGAGCCAAATTGAAAATTTGCAATAATGAAGTCTCTTACTGTACAATAATGTTTAGTTATTAAAAATAAATCTTCAAAATAGACAGAAACGACACACACTGAGCTCCAGCATGGTAAATAATTTGAATTGATTTACAGGGTCGGATTTAAAAATCTGGCATATCTGGTTCATCCCAATAATTCACCCTGCATGTTTTTTTTTTAAATCTTTATTTAACACACATTTACAATAATCAAATACATATAAGTTCTTTAATCAGTGTTTGTAAACACTGGTCTCAAGAACAGCTTTTTTATAGAGCTATCAACGGTGCAAAGCATTTTACCATACATGTTTCGAAATTCTAGAATCTTCTAGAAAGCTTGATTACATATACCTACTCTCCTGAAATTCTAGGATCCTATCTTCAGTGGTAAACCATTAAGTTTAATACAGAAAGCTTGTTTACATAGCCTCACATTAAACTGAAAAAAAGATTTGTTTGGATAGAAAAAAAATGAAGTTGAACCAAACAAATATTTCTTCGGTATACGACAAAGAACCCATGTACTTGAGACAAATATATGGTTTATTTCAAATACCCAACTAGTATTTGTTTGATTTAAATAAATATTTATTTAACTTAGTACTTATACTTACTTGTTAACAAGGCCCGAAAATGTAAGCCTAGATTTGTTTGCTTCAACTAACTAGAGTTATTTCGACAAATACTCCATGTACTTGGCTCAAAGGTGCTGCTACTTGGAATAAATAAATATTTGTTTGTTCTGAATAAAAATTTTTTTAATTTAAATATGTGATTTGTTCTATCCAAACAAATAATTTGTTGTTCAAAATTTGATAGTTTGCTGCCAATAAATACTTTTTTTGTTACAAATAAATATTTATTTCTTCAAACATGTTTTTTTCTAGAAATTAATTTACAAATATTTTTGTTAATAAAACTATGAACCTATTACCCAAACAATTTTGACTACAACTAAATAATGTGCTCTTTAAAAATAGTAATATATATATATATATATATATATATATATATATATATATATATATATATCTATTTTAAATCAGATCTACAGGGTGTTCAAAATGAAACAATCCCCAAAAATGTTACGTGTGTAGGTGTTTTTTGAACAATTGATCCAAACAGTTTCTGGGTTTATTCATAATGATATTTGCAAATAAATTTTTCGAAAAAGAATGTTAAATATTTCTTTGTAACAAACAACGTATTTATTGGAAGCAAACTATCAGATTTTGCCCGATCATATTTATTTGGATAGAACAAATCATATATTTAAAACAAAAAAAATGTTTATTTATATAGGTATACTTAATACGCCTAGTTGATTTCGCGTTTGACATAAACATTTGTTTGAACTGAATAAATATTTCATTGGGTGACTTTCTTGTTGGTCCCTAAATATAAACAAGCCGCCATCTTTGTATTAAATTACTGTTAAATAAAATCTCAGTGTCAAGATCATTTACACATTATCATTATTATTTTATCAATTCACTACGATAATATAAAAAAAGGATCTTAAGTATTATAATATTAGATTTAGGTATATGGAAACAAAAAAGAGAAAAATCAAAGGTACATTACATTTTGTTATGCTATAATCCTCTGAATACTGAGTTTGTCTGATAATGTCGATGCAGCCAACATCTTCTGTTGTGAGCCCTAAGATGGTCCAACAGACCGATCTTAGAGCCACAAGTAGATGTAATTTTATCATTTTAAATGTGCGCCGTTGATTTATCTCTTTTTTATTTCCATCAGGTGTATATGTGATCAAGCTTTCTAGAAGATTCTAGAATCTCGAAATATGTTTGGTATAATGATTTGTTATTATATAAAGATTCATTTGTAGAGTCGACGTGTTTTATTCCATTTTTCAAAGACAAAAATAAAAATCAGTAAAGCTTTAACCTCCAAAATAAAAAAAAATGATTAAAAATTATCAGGCATACCTATAAGATTGGCAAAAAATATTTTTAAAGATAAATTGAGAATATCATTTTCAGGAATTTACCTACGGGTGATGCGCAGTGGTAAGCTGTTCCACACCACTGTAAACACATTTTTTTATATGTGATATCATATCTATTTTGTTAAGATGTAAATCAAAACAAAACAATTGCTCACATCCTAAGTGGATTTGATTAGTGCTTTGATTAAACTTTTAATTCAGGTTTTGTATATACTAATATGTTGATTATGAAACCAAGTGCTACTCTCTTTTATAAGACCAAATTATCGGATTTAAAGAACGTATCTCTCAAGTATTTGCACCAATTAATAAGAATATTTTTAATTTGAGTAATTATTTTGAAAAAATCTTCAATAAATTTCAAGGATAACGCTATTTTGTCGTTTTTGTCATCCATGGCTAACACGTTTTTTTTTGACATAGTTAAATAGAAATGCCTATAACTGGGTTTGATTTTGTGATACCTCAGAAAAATAAATAAAAATAGAGATACATTTTTACTAATAAAATCTAACACTGTTGCCAATTGTTCGTTTTATTCATAGAATCAGAACTCATATTTCATATCCCAGTGTAAATTTTTATTAGGGTTGGTCACAGTGTTCTTACATTGCAGAACTATACAATATTTATAATATTTCTTTTTGTATTCGGCTTCCATTACATGTTCATAAAATATTTAACGTCAAGAAATCAGTCAAATATAATATGATTCACAAAAACACAGTTCTACGGATATAAATGTGTGGCTACCCCGCGGAGGGATTTGTTTATATTTACACGTCACGTTGACGTCTCAGGTGCTAGTAGTGCTTCGTACAGTTTTATAACGCGAATTAAGTGAATTTTACGAGACTCTTCCACTTTACTGCATTTGTATTGTGTAAAACTGGGTTTCCTTTAAATAATGAGGAGAAAAAAGTGCTTAGTTTGCATGTCGAGTGATTTTCCGAGTAAGGTTACGTGTCACAAGTAAGTACAATGGCGTAGATTTTGGGATTTTGCAGAGATAGTAGTTAACATGAGTTGTTTAAATATACTATACACCTAGTTCCAAATAGACAGTAATATAATAAACAAAAATAATTGTAAATTCATAAAATGCTTTATATTTCATAATTTCTTACGGATATAAATGTGTGGCTACCCCGCGGAGGGATTTGTTTATATTTACACGTCACGTTGACGTCTCAGGTGCTAGTAGTGCTTCGTACAGTTTTATAACGCGAATTAAGTGAATTTTACGAGACTCTTCCACTTTACTGCATTTGTATTGTGTAAAACTGGGTTACCTTTAAATAATGAGGAGAAAAAAGTGCTTAGTTTGCATGTCGAGTGATTTTCCGAGTAAGGTTACGTGTCACAAGTAAGTACAATGGCGTAGATTTTGGGATTTTGCAGAGATAGTAGTTAACATGAGTTGTTTAAATATACTATACACCTAGTTCCAAATAGACAGTAATATAATAAACAAAAATAATTGTAAATTCATAAAATGCTTTATATTTCATAATTTCTTAATAAATAGTAGCATACATGTATATAATGATATGCACAGACCTTTACATAAATACCTTACGATAAAGAGAATATATGGGATGTGGTGCAAGTGGGCATTATGATCCTATATATTCTATTCATAGCCCTTATTTATGTTTTATTTATAGTATAGTACAATAATTCTTGTAGGTTTCCCAGTGATCAAGCCGTTAGAAGAGAGTGGTGTACTTCTCTTGGTTTAAGTTTTGAAAGGGTCACTAAAAGTTCTGATGTTTGCCCACAACATTTCAACCAAAGAGACATTAGAATTTTTAGAACACAAACATGCATATCGCACACAGCCATTCCTGTTCGCTATGTTCAGTAAGTTAATATTTTTGTGCGATTAGAAATATTACAATTTATTGAAAATATTTTTTAACAGATTATCCTCTGGATTAGCGTCTACAGCTGAGGTTGCAAAAAATATGACATTTACAGCCAGTTCTTCAGAAACTCTGTCTGCGTCCGAAGTTGAGAATGAAAAGTATTCTTATCACATACATACTGCATGGTCACCGCAACAATGAATTAAAATTTGTGTTGTTTTTTTTTTCAGCGCGACCAAGCATAATGTGGAGGTCATGGACACATTAACAGCAAGTTGCTCTGAAACCCTATCAGTCTCAGAAATTGAAAAAGAAAAGTATGTACATTAAGGCTCCTGTGCGAGACATGGTCAGTGAGGAATGGGTTGCTATTAAAAGTACAATACTCTAGAAAACTCAGGTTTGTATGTTTGTTAAAAGACCAGCAAATGTGGCATTTTCAAAACCAGATTTCTAAAGGATTCTACCTTTGATTGTTTACCAGTTTACACGTTCCCCACTGACCAGCACGTGTTTTTCGGGCTTGGATCTGCCATAATTTAAATATCTAAATATTATAATGATTGATATACTTACAATTTTTCAGTTTTATAAGCCTAGTACTAAGATAAGAAAGAAGACACCTGAAGCATTGACAATTGAAAAAGAAAAGTATGCTCATAATCCTGAAATTACTTATAATTAATTTATGTGAAATTGTTTTTATCATTTTTAGTACTTCCACATCCAGATCAGATTTAGATGGAACAGATTTAACAACTAGTTCCAGAAATCCCTCGACAAAACCGTATTTTTCATAATTTCGGAAATATATGATATCGGTGTATCGCATAATATACTATTAATTTATGTAATTAAAAATTCATAATTATATACCTTTGTATTTAATAATAAATATAGAAAGTGTTTCCTTTTAATCCCAGACATATATTATTTAATAAATTACATTTGAAAAAAATGCGACAGTTCCTGCGTAGGTATGTATTTATTATTGGAAACTACAACCACGATTTCAAAAGAATTATACTACGCCACTGGCTTTTGTTTGCATGCACTACTTCTGTCATTAAAAAGGTAAATATTGACCTTTATGTTATGAAGACAAACATTGAAATTAGATGACATTTCTATTTTTATTTATTTTTCTGAGTGTGATACGAACTTACATTTTCACAGTTCGCTACAGAATCAAAAAATATTAAATAATCCGGAAAAAAATTCTAGACCTCCATTTAAAATTCTAAAGAGGTATAGTGTTTCTAAAGTTAGTTTAAAATGATATAAAAAACCACAACTCGATATATCTCTTTGTAATGTCAATATCGACCGCAGCCGTCCATAGACGCACACTTTTAACTTTTCATAACAATACATGCCCTACTGTATTTTAAAAACCATATCAACTTTGATCCAGAGTTAATGTCAAAAATTAAATTTCAGTATTTCAGATTAATTTCTAAAAAGCATTTGAATCGTCAACTTTTCCCTCATTTAACTGGTTTTCTAACTCTTACCGTTTACATAATTCCAATACTGTTCAATAAAGAATTGGCAACCCTGTATATTCTTACCACACTCTAAGAAATTTAGTTGGCTATTACTTTCGATTTCTGTTGTGAATTGCAAGATATAGTGATATTATGGCCGCCGGAAGGCGGGGGGGGGGGGGGGGCCAAGACTTGCCCCCCCCTGGAACACGTAAATACAGGAAAATATAACATACATAACCTATGTTATGTATGTTGGAGTCGAAACTGCAGCTAATAATTGATTAGCTTTTGATAGAAATGTATACTATTAACCTACAATTTTGGGATTATTACTGGCTATAGAACAGTTGTGCGCTGTGTAGAAAATGTGCGCAAATGAACTGAGATGACAGATAACACACTACTGTGAATATCGGCAAATCCTTACGTTTGCAGTTAAAAAGATACCCGAAACCGAAATCGCATTGTTCCAATTTCAAAAAACTCACTTATATCGATTATCACCTCCCTCGCTCATATTATGTACACCAAAACCTCCTAATTTTGTAGGTATCTAGATATCCTTAACGGCATTTATAATTTAATGATCTAATCTATATTAGCTGCAGTTTCGACTTGTAAATTCATACTCTGTCTCCACATCTTTCGGCAAAAAACCTTATTAAAACACTTTTGTCTGCACTAAAAAATCACAGAACTGATGCTTAAAAATATTTTAAGGAAATTTTCCAAAAATCTGAAAAAGTTGGTGATAAATTTGACATACCACTAAGAATTCCTAGACTGGGATCAAATCAAATTTATAGAGCTAAGTACGAAACGAAGTCTTCCGAGGAAATATTACCTTGTTTCTTTGTTTATTCCATATCTAGATTCAATTATCCGCTCAATTGAGATAAGATTTTCGGAAGAAACAGAAATTGCATTTTCTTTGTGCCTGTTTCATCCAGAGTTAACTGTAACAGAAGAGTATAGGAAATTAATAGAAAAAATTCCTAACATAGCCAAAGTATACGATTTAGAAAATTTAGAGACTGAGAGTGAAACATGGGCTGAAATGTGGATAGAGAAAAATAAAAATGAAAATATTCAGTTAGAGTTCGCCGATTTATTGGAAAAACATTGTGAGTTTTTCCCTAGTATCAAAAAAGCAATTGCTATTTTTTTGGCTTTACCTCCAACAACGGCCACAATTGAAAGATCGTTTAGTACCTTAAGACTGGTGAAAACTTGGTTAAAGTCTACCATGAGTGAAGAAAGACTATCTGGATTATGTCTTCTCAGCGTACACAGAGAACATGTGAATAAGAACAAAGACGTGTTCATTAAAAAGTGATAGATCGATTTTCGCAAAAACGAAGGAATATTCTACTCCTATTTTCTGATTAGACTTATGTTTAATTTATGTTATAACTGAGCAGGGTCAGTTTATCTTATTTTTTTTTAACTATATAATAGTTTAAGTACTTAATGTATAAATTAAACTTCAAAAGAAGTTGGATTGACTGTATAAGTATAGGTATTTTGCCACATATTATCTACGTAATACTTTTATTTTGCTTACTTAGTATTTTTCGCCTTGCCCTCCCCTAATTTAATTACTTCCGGCGCCCATGAGTGATATGCATATGTTCCACTTAGTTTTCCGCATACAGCCCGGAACGTACCATAGAAGAATCAATAATTACTCCTAATTCAACATAACTGGCTTAAAAGTTAAATCATTCTGGTATTATAACGACTTCTGAACAAATGCTTTGTTTAAACGCAGTCCTAATCAGTATTATTTGCATATTATATAAAGATAAAAAAAAAGTGTCTAGAAAAAGCCTTAATAAAAACTTCTAGTTGTTGTTACGTAAATAAATACCAACAATAATTATTATTATGGCAAATGACTTGTACATATTTCGGTGTTATTTAAATTGCCTCATCACAATAATAAAAGCTTATCAAAAGGTAAACATGTGCAACATACATTTGTAGATTTTTTATTTGTCTTAACATACATAAGATAGATGTAGGTGTTATTTATATTAGACACGCTCTTAAACCATTATAAATCTGTTGTTACATATTCTAAATACAAAGATTTACTTACCGATAAGGTGCCATGCAAGAAATATTAAAATAAATGTTATTTCATAGGGATTTCAATTTATCTACACGGTGAAAAACTGCTCCAGCTGGTTTCGTTTCGGTTAAAAAATAAATAAATAAAAATTTGCTAATTATTTTCAGTCCTTATGCACACGGAAATTATACAGGTGGCATGTTAAGAGAACACTATATAATTTTTTTGCAGCGACATTATGTAGGTCGGCTCACATTTGTTTTAGCTAAACTTTTGATTTGGAGTCAATTCATATGACCTTGGCTCCACACATAACCTAGCTAAGCCAAAGATATATTTATTTATTTAGATTACATCTACCCAGACAGAAGCACATCCAATTACAGGGCAGGTACATTACAAAACGATAAAATTAACATAAATACACGTTTCAAAATTATAAATAATACAAATAACGCAAAAAATAGTCAGAATGGTTTAACAACAAATATTTATCTAAAAAACACTTTTTTAATATAAGATATGGTATTAAAAAACACATCAATATCGTTACTCACCGAGTCACAAACAGAACACATCTCAAACAATGGCGAAAAAAGCAACAAGTTGGTACGTGCGGTAGGCAAGTAAAAGCGCGAACCATAATTACGCCTTCTCGTATGTGGAGCATGAGAAGGTATCATTGAAAGTAGGTCCGGAGAGTCAATGATGCCATTCACGATCTTGAATAGGAACAGGAGTGAGGCATATTCTCTACGCTTATCAAGAGGTACAAAGTTAAAACGACCCAGAAGTTCATCAAGGGGAAATCCCATGGTTGGATACACTCCGTCACACTTAAACCACAAATATTTCACAAATCTTCGCTGAATCCTCTCTAAGCTATTCGAGTGCAACGCATAACCAGGACTCCACACAACAGACGCATATTCCAATTTCGATCTAACGAAGGAATTATACAGTAAAATAAGAGTTTTAGGTGACACAAAATGCTTTGTATTTCTCATAACAAAACCCAGACTCTTATAGGAAGACGAAACCACATCAATCACATGCCCCACAAAACTAAGTTTAGCGTCAAAGAGCACCCCCAGATCCTTAACCTCATCGCATATTTTAAGCGGAACAGAGTCAATGTTATACACAAATTTTATTGGATTTACCTTACGAGTGAAAGTTACAGAACAACACTTATCCAAATTAAGGGCAAGCCTGTTTTGAATGCACCAGTCAAGCAGGACATTCAGATCATTCTGCAATTGAAGACAGTCAGAAGTTGAGGTAATCAGTGAATAAACCTTAAAATTGTCAGCAAAGAGTAGGGAGCGACATTTCACGCCATTAACAATGTCAATAATAAAACACATAAACAAGAGGGGACCCAAGACAGAACCCTGCGGCACTCCAGATGTTGCACGGATAATACCGGACTTGAAACCACGGTACTCCACATACAATTTACGTTCATGGAGATAGGTAGACAGAAATTCTAAAAGATCCATAGACAAACCAAATTCCGAGACCTTTTGCAGCAGAATTCCGTGGTCAAGCCTGTTAAAGGCTTTGGTAAAATCCGTATAAATAACGTCAACCTGACCCCCGCTATCCAAGCTTTCTGCCAAAAACTGGCTCAAAATTACGAGATTAGTAGCAGTGGATCAGCCAGGAAAAAATCCGTGCTGAATAGGCGTGATGAGTCGCTTGACATGATTAAACAAAACTTCATGCAACACGATCTCAAAACACTTGGCAAAATTCGATTGTATAGCAATAGGCCGGTAGTTTCTAATATCCTGCCTATCACCTTTTTTGAAGATGGGGCTCATCCTAGACAGTTTCCAAAAATCAGGAAACTCATTACATTTCAATGACAGATTAAATATAGTTGAAATCGGTTTAGCGAAGACTGAGGCACAGTCCTTGACGACAAAGGCAGGCACACCATCCGGACCCGAAGTATGTCTAGCTTTAAACGATTTAAGTGCTCTGAAAACATCATCTTCACCAATCTCTCTAATTTGAAGCTGCTGTAAATCGCAGTTTCTTGCGGAAGCCCAACAAAATGGAGCCGACCGCATATATGATGTTTGAAAATAATCGGCAAAAGAATTAACCATTTCTAGAGGATCGGCGAGTTCAATGTTATTGTATGTCATTTTATTAGGTAAGCGGCCAGTATGTCTATGATTGCTTATAAAAGACCAAAATTTATTTGGGTTTAACTGAATCTGAGCCTCTGTCTCCCTCAAATAATCAACATACGATTTATCAATTGCAGACTTCACATAATGCCTAATAGTCCTAAACTCATCCAGCCAACTATCCAGTCCTATATAAATAATTGCCTAAGCTAACCATAGCATTGATAATGCTATAGTTGGCGAGTACGATCGAATGCCATAAGGGATTTCGTATTTCCAAAAAAACCGCCCTATAAGGGCGTCCCCTAATGAAGGTTTACTGAAGGGGAACGGGGATGAAGCTGGCGCCTCCGCTCGATGTTCCCTAGAAACGTCTTTAACGGCTAAACAATCAGCAATATTAGTTTACAGTAGTTTAGTCCAGGTTAGGAGCCATTTTTTCTTGACATAAGGCGTTTTTATGAAATTGATTAATTTTGCTACGCCTATGATGTAAGATTAATTGCTACGTGTAGGTATAGAATGTGTGGAATCCAACTTATCGATATTATAATATCTTAGACAATTTTGCAGATCGTTTCACAATATCCAATTAGAGTATTAAATCATATAGGTAGATACCTTTATTATTTACTAATCTCCGATTTCGTTAGAAAATATTATTATTTGATTTAATACAATTATTTATACAATTAATTGAATTATTTTATTAGATATAATATAATAAAAACAGTTTATTTTGGATATTGATTTTATGGATACAAAGATAAATTTTGTTCTATCGCGAACAGTATGTGTATAAGTATTTGTAAGAATATGGTTTAAAATAATCTTTTATAGGAGAGAAGTCCCCAAACTTTTTTGTTTCGTTGATCAGTTGTTATCTTCTTCGATTTTGGATAGATGCCCTGCATGCCTAATAATGATTTTTTGCAAATTTATAAACTTCCTTACTCGGTGAGTGTATTTTAAGCCTTAATGTTTCAGAAAATTTGATAATATTCAGAGTGTTCCGTTTGAGAAAATTGAGTTATGTTTATTATTAGTGGTAGATTATACTACAGTAATTTGTAACCTGATGGATCAATCGGTCAACATAGTTGATTTTTCTAAAATGTTCTTGATCTACCTTCAAAAGGAAGGTGCACGAAATGCATTATCGACTGATGTAAACTAAATCTAAGACAACCAAAAAAGAACTAAAAATCTTTAAAACAAATAAAAGGAAAATGCAGTAAATAATATCAAATATTTTATTCTATTACAATATATAAATATAAGTAATACAATTTTTCCATTAAGATACAATATATGTTTAGTGAGGTGATTATAGTATACTGAAGTTAGCTTTAGCTAAAGCCGAAACATGTTTAAAAAAAGAATTTCAATTGTAAGTTATTAAAAAACAGAATTTTGGTGGATATATGACAGTGGTTTTATTACATAGAGTAATTTAAAATAAATCCACAGTAAGACGGACTACTTCCTCAATATGGTTTATTAACACCAATATACTACTAGTTCAATTATTAATATTTCCTGTAGTTTTCTTAACATAGAACAAAAATTTGCGTGCAGCACAGTACACGTGATAGAAGTGAATACTTCTTTCACCAGAATTTCTTTGCCTTGTAAAATAACACCCTAAAGCGGCAGTTTCACATAGCAGTTGACTGCTACAGCGATTCAATTTTGTAGTGGGGAATAAACAACTGAGATATGATTTACTGTGACGTCCTGTTTGACAAGATAAACATCTATTTGATAAATAGATTTCTTTAAAATGGCGCGAAATAAAAAAACACTGGTTGGTTGTGCAATACTTTATTTGTTATTGCAGAAAACGCTATTCTCAAAACACATAACTCACACAATAGGTATGTGTCTCAAAACGAAAAAGAACCTATAGCAAAAAAAGTACTGGGTAAAAATGCCATTATTAAATAGGCCACGAATTATATAATAAGTCTTCATATGAAATGTATATTATAAATATTGTTTACCTTGCATAAGATAATGCAAATTGTTTATGTAGTTATTTATCATTACTTTGCTTAAGACCATTTTTCAGTTAGGAGTAGCAGTCAGTAAGAAGCATTTGAATGAAAAACATGGATTTTTTAAAACTTACAATTGTAATTTTTAATTAAGTAATGAAATAAAGTATTTAAAAATAAAGGTCTTTGGCGTTGTGAGATAATTCACGTTTCAACATCGAAAATACTTTATTAACGGAGCTATTAACTAAATAAATGGGGATTTTCAAAATTTTACCCGTTTTTTTACTAGGTCTTCAGTTAGTCCCATATTTTTGGCAATTTTTAACAGTGCAGCTTTTCTTTTTATATTATTTTTATAATCCAATGACTTAATGTTGCATAAACATTCATTTTCTTCATACAATTCAATAAGTGTAAAAATCGGTTTATCTGAAAACGCAATGCGTTTGATGTTTTTCGCCATGTTGTTTTTGTTGAGTATGCGACTGCGATACAAAAAGTAGAAAAATTTCTAGTCATCGCAGTAGCTGGCACAACACTCAGCTGCGGTCGCAATCGTATGCTTCACAGTTAGCAGTATAACCACGCCTACCTAACAGTCGCTGCTATGCCAGTTGACTGCTATGTGAAACTGCCGCTTAAGTGTAGCTGTGCTTATGCATGCACTCGTTTTCTCTCGCCGCTATATACATAATAGTGTATGGTATAGGATATAGTCTGTAGCATACACCACAAATATCTCTATCTCTCTCTCCCTCATATTTGTTATATGCCTCATCTTTTGCGGGACGAAAATTTTAAAAAATCGTGTCGTAACGCGCCAAATGATGCTGTTATTCCAGAAAACGTCAAAAAAATTCACAAATTGGTTATGAACGATCGAAAATTGAAGATGCACGAGCTAGCTGACATTGTAAAGATATCAGATGGTAGTGTTTTTTCCATTTTACACTAACATTTGGGTATGCGAAACTTCTGTGCAAAGTGGGTGCCGCACGAGCTCACAGTCGACCAAAAACAACAACATGCTTCAGAAGAGTGTTTGGCGCTGTTAAACCGCAATAAAATGGAATTCTGTCCTCGATATGTGACAATAGATGAAACATGGGTTCATTATTAGATACCAGAATCCAAAAGACAGTCAGCTAATTTACTTATTTATTTTTTTGACACCTGAGTATTGGATTGTTTTGGACAGATAATGGGGATTGTATGTGACAGATAATGGGGATCGGGATACTGGAAACATGGCTTGTTTCTTCAAATAAAAATGTTTGTATTTTGGGACAACTCGTATTTTAATATAAAACCATTAAGTTCTATTGTTTTGCTTTACGATGATATTTTTTTTTTGTTTTCGCAAATATGAGAAATCGAGTGAAATTATTGTTAAAAATAATGGTTTTAAGGGCTTTTCTGTTATTTTTATTCCATATAATAAATTATGATAAAATCTAAACTTTGATAAAATAACACCTTATAATAAAAACTTTTATTAGATATCGCAGATACTTTGTAACCCAAACTGTTGGATTTATTTTGCGGAGACTACTTATAATCTGTAGGTACCTACTTGTAATTATAACACCTATTAACTACAAATAATTAAGGTAAAAATGCTACAAATTATCTACCTTGTTTCTAGGCACACTAATATTATTGTAAATTTTATCTTTTTGATGGCACTTAATATAAATATAAGATGATTTAGTCTATAATATACAAGGGAGCTTATGAAGTGGTGGAAATATTTTTCGCTTCTGGAATATATTGGAAATTGTTAGTCATATGCCTCAAGGTCATAAGTTACAAAGAAACACTTATTTCAAATTTTGCCTATAACTAAAAAAAAAAATTAAAAATGATGATAATGCATAATATGTAAATATTTTATAATAAAATAAAAGTATTTTTCCGCACCCTGTCGCCAGTGGATGACTGCAATTCAATTTGGCATTTTTAAATAATAATAAAGCAAGTAAAAAAAAAATTCAAAATTTCAGTTTTTCTATAAAAATTTTAAATCTCTTCGAAGAACTTGTAATTCTTCACACGGCGTTTTATTGCTTATCAAACTACGCAAGTTTGCCAAATTTAAACTACCCCTCTAGTTGAATTTCTTCAACGATCTTGTAAATTCTTCATGCTCATAAAATTACACAATCTTTTACGGACAATTACAATGTGGATTTTATTTTCTAATTTCTATTGTATAAAAACCACCGGTAATGTTTTCATAATATCCAGCGTGAACTTGACGGCGAGAGCCTTGTCGAGTATACTCGAACAAACAGTAGCGAGTCGAATATTTTCAATATTCAAAAACTTTGTTTATTAAATTGATATATTAAATTTTTATGATATTTTTGGAGCTTGATGATTATTATAATATTCAATTTGGTGGACTTGTTTAAATCAACTCAATAATTACCAATTTCTTAGAAAACCGTAACAGTTTGATATAAATAAAGGTTATGTCATTTGAAATAAGAAAGATATTTAAATATAATTTTGAAAAAACAATTTTTGTGGCCACCTTGTACATTATTCACTCTACACTGTAAACTATTTTATTGCGCTTCTTACCTATTTGCACGTTTTTATAAATTTAAGTGAGAATACGATGTTTTTACATTTTTATTCAAAAACGTAAATTTGTAACTTATTTTAGGTGTAACAAAAATTTTAATTTATGCAATCGAAAGAAACGAAAATGCAATAATATAATGATCCATTTAAAAAAAGAATTATTTATTTATTTAGACATAGCAAAATTATAAATTTTATTTTGTTTGGTCCTACGACCTATGCAGTGTCCCACTTTGTATAATATTGACTTTTGGATTTTGTTTATAATTTTTTATATAGGTCATGTGTAAATTGCTTTACCTAAGTCAAATATTTATTTACACAAATAAATAAATCTTTTCAGTTAATCAGTTTTTAAGATATTTCGGTTTTTGTGAATGATCTTTGCAGACCTAACCGAACGGTATAAACCTTAATAGACTATTGATTAATCATTTTATATTCCGGGATTCATTCCAAAAAGAGGAATTGAGGGCATCTAAAACTGTGTACTTAACACATAATTTAAAGTTAATGATTGAGCCTGAGACAATAGAGTAACCCAAAGTCAGGTCACCCATCCCTGATCCTATACTACTACTGGACTGAGTTCCATCGCTAACCCCAGAGCACAAGACGAAGAGGAAATTAATATCAGTGATTGTGATTTAGGGTCATCAGAACATCAAGCAGGAATGATTTTAGAACTTATTGATTCCAAATAGAAAAGTGTTATTGTTAGAGATAATGCACCCTATCATTCAAGGCAAATTGACTGATTTTAATTTAAACAAATCCATTACAACTGTCTATGACGCAGAGCCTAAAAAATATATTATAAAGATATATTTTAAATAAGCTAAAGAAATGCTGGTGTTTTTACTCTAACTCATTTTATTTTATCCAATATCTACGTAACGTGAACAGTTTTAATTCCACAGAATATTGGAAAATGGTATAAAATAAGAATTATTGACAGACACAGAATCCGCCTCGGAGTTCCACATGTCTGTAAACTACGACCTAAAGCGATTAGCAATCTTATAATCATAATATACATATAATACGAGTAATATAAATAAATTTTTGTTAAAAAAATATTTTTGTATACAATATACTTTTCTAGTTTGTTTGTTTTATGTTGATTTAGGTTAATTAATCATCAATATTACTAATTTTTCGTGTTTTTTTTTTTGTGTTGAAGAAAAAGTTTTTTCGTTTTTTTTTTTAATGACACCGTGTCTAATAAATAGTTCGCCGCTGATTTCTTTTTGCATGAATATTTATTAGCAAAATATATTCCGCATGTTTTGGTTGCATTAACCATAAAAAATATTGACGCGTATAATTTAATCGCCCTAAAATTATTATTTGTAATTAACTGTCTTCTATTTGTCATAATAACAAATCTTAGGGGCTGGGGTAGCATCTACAAATTAGAAATATTTTAAATTGATTGTATTTCAATATCTACAAATTTTCAGAATATATGACTTTCAATGGTTATTTCTATTTATTATTAATATGTTTTATTTATATTTTATTTTTTATAATTAAGAATTACAAGAAATTAGCGTGTTCTCATATAAGAAAATTTTATAATATCTTCATGACCTGCAAACGTCAATTTAGACATCAAAGTGGAAATATCCCAGTTTGATTTACAATGAATTTTACAGTTTTTTCTTAGCATTTAATTGAAATTTTAATTCGGCAATGCGTTTTTGTTTTAAAAATTAAGCCAAATGACATGCATATCAGCCGTCACGCGACTTTCGTGAGCTGTCATAAAAATGAAAATTTAAAAAAAAATTGCCTAATCTTTAAAATATCAAAAAAGTCCAATAAAAAAGTTGTTTGCATTTTAATTTTTTATTCACGTATACCGATTTTCAGCCGTCAGGTGCCATTTTTTAGCATTTCTATTTTTTTTTTTAATAAGCGTAAGTACTCGGATTTTTCTAATCTTTATTATATATTTTATTAAAAAATGTTCCGTCAATTTAAAATTATATTTTCAAAATATTCTAATCTAAGTTACAAATTATTCTGCCTAAAACTGCTTTAAAATCCCCGGTTGATGCAAAGTTGCGATAATTTTTAGAATGACCTTGGCATTTTAATTTCTATTGATTTTTTTATTAACTAGATTATTGGTCGAATCAAAAGAATAAACTACAAAAAATGCTTTAAATTTATTCTGAACACAACTTGAATCTCAGCAAATCACTTAATATTTTAAATACAAGAAAGAAATTGAACGGAAAATTAACTTATAATGTTGTGAAAACAATACAGCTGTAAATAAAGAAGGTCAAGTTATTGCTGTCAAACATTGTAAACCATAAAAATATAATTTTAAATTAACAGAACTTTTTCTAATAAATTTTGAAAAATCCGAATGCGCTTATTTTTACCAAATAAAAAAAAACACCAGACAGCTGAAAAAAAAAAAATCCAATCAACTTTGCTGCCTCCATTTTGAAAATATTCTAACTAAGATCAACATCCACATAAATAATTTGAAAAAATAGTCCATTCCTAAGTGGAGTTGCGTATTTATATGATGAAATAAAAGTCTAATCTCCACAAAATAAATTTAATAGAAATCTTAACCATATCCAAACATGTTTCGGAACTTCATACTAGTTCCATCATCAGTGGTAATAATAAGAGAAACTTAAAATAGTGTTCCAGAAAATTTCTTTTGAGGTCTGGAAATATATATATTTTTTTGTAAACAGATGTAGATCAAAATTACATTAAAATGAACAACTCACCATTTTATGGAAAATGTTTTTGTTGTTTTTATGATTTAAAAATTAACATTATTATACTATCCTATCTTTTTTTTTTATTTGTAAATGAGCGTGAATCTTGACATACATTTAAGGCGTTGTGGCTACTATACAGAAACCACAAACATAAAAATTTTTCGTGGCAGATCCTTTTGAAATCCCTTCTTTTCTCCGCTTGTCATCATATAAATCCACATAAATAAAATTTCAACATGTTCCAAAGATTATTTTCACAAAATTAATTTGGTATAAATATACTTACGTTGTATAATATTTTTTGTTCTTTCAGTTGAAGACAAAAAACTAGCTGCTACACATCATGTTCAATTGTTAAGGTGCTGCTTTTCAAATGCCAAATTAATCGATATAAAGTGACGTGGGGTAAAATAAAACGTCAATTTTAACTTATTAAACTAAGTTCAATCATTATCTTCATTTATTACAAATTTCTATATATACATAGTATATTCACATTAGGTAGTTACTTAAAATACATTTTAACTTAAGATAGTAATAAAATTAACATAATTACTTTTCACAATATCTACAAATATAATATTTTTTTAATATCGAAATAGGTACTATTCAATTAAATATTAAGGTCTAATCTAATAAATATTGCAACAAATAAATCACATTACAGTCAGCCCTTCCGCCTTTACTGTCAGTGTTACCAAAAAACTAACAAGTTCTTCCAATAAATATGCTAAAATTATTTAGAAATAGATGAGGAATGAATGGTAATATGCCGAGTGAAAAGAAATTCTCTATATCGACTGTACGAGAGGCCACTGACAACTTCATGTACAATTAACAACACATAGATGCGCCGATACGCCCTTAACGGGACCCTTGTACAGGGTGGCCCATTAATGTGTAGGCGGAAGATATCTCAAATTCTATAAGCGATTGAGAAAAAAATCCTCTACAGAACTTTTAGGCCCTGAAGAGATGTAGTTTACAGACGCTCAGCAGCAGCTTTTTCTTTACGCGACACCCTGTATATTTTAACATAAATAAATGCCGCTCTAATAGACAAGAAAAATAACATAAGGGTTGATATACATAGGTCCAGAAGTTTTTGAAATATTTGTAAATAAGGGTGAATTTTGGCATACAGGTCCTTTTGATTTCCCTTCTTTTCTCCGTCTATTGACTGGATTTTATTGGCCTCTGAGTTGTAATTTTTCAGGTGGTCACATTTTCTAAATTGAATTTTTTGGGAAAATGTTAAATGGGACACAGCTTAAAGCTAACCGTTTATCAGAAAAAAATATTTAAAAAAAAAAGAAAACATTGTCAACAAAGTCGCAATTTTTCATAATGTTAATTTTTTTTAAAAAAAAAACAAAAAAGTTATATTACAGCTTTATTTCAATAATTGGCAAAAAATTAAATTTAATTTAAGTTTAAATATAATAAAATCAAAGCTTAAATAATTCATTAATTAAATACGAAATGCTTTTGTTGTTTTTTAAGAGCATTTATTTGTAAATTATTGAAATAAAGCTGTAATTTAACTTTTTTGTTTTTAAATAAAAAAAAATAATTAAAATGCCCTAAAATTGCAACTTTTGTTTTTTTTTTTTTAATAATTTTGTATTAAATTTAAATTAATTTAATTTAAAGTTTATTTAAGGAAAAAAAAATATATTTTGAGTTTTGTTTAAGTACTTTCTTTTCTGGTTTGGCTGTTTAGTATAACATTTTTAGGTTTTTAAATTTTGTTTGTTGGTTTTGTTATTATCTCTATGTCCGCCGACAACTTGATGGAAGTACGATGATGGTATTCGTACGCTGGTTGTTAAGACTTTTGCGAATTACTTTTATATATATTCTGTCTAGAACATATTAAAATTATAGACCATTCTTTGTAACTTGTGGATATAAATAAATATTATTATATTATATCAATAAAAAATATAGGAAAGGGACTTCTTGAATTTAACCAGATTTACATTTATATTTAACGTTTTCCCAAAAAATACAATTTAGCAAATGTGAAAAATGTGTGAAAAATGATAAATTAGAGATCAATCAAAACTGGTAAAACAGAGAAAAGAAGAGAATGCAAAAGGACCGGCCACGAAAAATTGGTATGTTTTTGGTTTCTGTAGTATAACCACAACGCCTTAAATTTATGCCAAAATTCAACCTTATTTACAAATATTTCAAAAACTACTAAACCTAAGCATACCAACCCTTATGTCGTTTTCCTTGTATTCAGGGTGTCGCATTAAGGAAAAGCAAGTCTGGTCTGCTGCGCGTTTGTGAACTGCCCTCTACATATTCAGTGCCTAATAGTTCGGTAAAGGATGTTTTTGTCTATCGCTTAGATATCTTCCGCCCACACACTAATGGGCCACCCTGTATAAGTTTCGGGCTTGTTCGAAAAAAATATGTATTTATTATAGCTGATTTGAATTACCGAACAAATTATTTTTTGAAATATATTATGTTTATTGAAAATATTAAGTTATTTCGAGTTAGCTATTCAATAAAACCCTTGAAATATATATATATTGATATTCTAAAAGTCATTTCAACCGGTTCTGACAAGAAAAACTAATTTTGTATTAGTAATATTTGTTAACACTTCATATTAGGTCATCCAATAAGTCCGTAGAATGACACATAGATGGCGTTACTAGAATTTTTTCCATATGATTTTTATTTAGTACTAACGTTCAAACGATACGTGTATAAATTTGACAGCAATCTGACTATTGATTCGTGACTTATAGCATTTTGTGTGAAGCACTATAACAAACGTTTATTGAAAAAAAAATGGAAAAAAGTGAATTTCGAGTTTTGATAAACGATTGCTTTTTGATTAAAAAAAAATACAGTGGAAACCAAACAATGGCTTGATAAACATTATCCGAGCTCTGCTCCATCGAGACAAATGGTAGAGAAATGGATTGCTGAATTTAAACGTTATCGTACCAGCACAAATGATGCAGAGCGCAGTCGACGCCCAAATGAGGCTATTATTCCAGAAAACGGCCAAAAAAATCACAAATTGGTTATGATCGATCGCAAATTGAATGTGCACGAGCTAGCTGACATTGTAAAGATATCAGATGGTAGTGTTTTTACCATTTTACGCGAACATTTGGGTATGCGAAAGCTTTGTGTAAAGTGGGTGCCGCGTGAGCTCACAGTCGACCAAAAACAACAACGAATTGATGCTTCAGAGGTGTGTTTGGCGCTGTTAAACCGCAATAAAATGGGATTCTATCGTCGATATGTGACAATGGATGAAACATGGATTCACACTAAAAAAGTGTTGTTTCACCAAGACAATGCACAGTGGCCCGAATCGATGAAAACTATAACAAAATTTGGATGAATTGTGCTTCGAATTGCTTACCCACCCACCGTATTCTAGAGATTTAGCCTCCAGCGACTTTTTCCTGTTTTCAGATCTCAGAGAATGCTTGCTGAAAAGAAATTTAAGTCCAATGATGAAGTAATCGCTGAAACTGAGGCCTATTTTTACGAGAAAGAGAAATCGTACTATAAAAGTGGTATCGAAGAGTTGGAAAATCGCTATACTCATTGTATTGCCCTCCAAGGCAACTTTTTGTCAAAATTTTGTTTTTTTCTTACCCATCCTACGCACTTATTCAATGTTAGCACATAAGTGGACTTAACGATATACGTAATCGTGAGTGTCCACGATATTGGAAGAATCTGATACTTTTCAATCACACTAGATATTAAATTAAAAAAAATTAAACAATGCGTCTTTGGCCTTATTATAGAGTGTTGCACATTTGATTTGTTTTCACATTTGACCATTCTTAATTAATAATGAAGAGTGTTGTTCTATACAATAAGGTAGACTCAAAATATACATAGCAGACATCAAAATAAATTAACTTAACTAAACTTACCATATTAATTGCGAACAATAGTATTTTTTTCTGCCTTTGAGAATTTTTCAAACATCTAGAAAGTATATTATTTACATTATCTTATTTATTTTTATTTTCCAGGTGTTCGGTTTGAAAAAAAATTTGCTTTGCTATTACGTTTAATGATTTTTTACAACGTTTCCGTACTATTTTAATGTTATTAAATAAGTGCACTTTTTGACATTTTTGTTTTATTTAAAATGTGTCAATTTCATTTGTTTCTAATATCAAAGAGTAATTTGTATAGATACATTAATCTTTGCTAATAATAAAGAAAATGCGATTTGATGCACTTTTTTTTAGACATCGTACATATACCTATGAAATAGTAATTTATTTTATGCAGGGTGATCATAATTCAAGGGCAACCATCAGGATCTCCGAAACGGCAAGAGTTGGGTGTGTAGTGCAAATTTGGTCTAATAATTTGCCGTTAAGAAACTTTAAAAAATCCTAAAATTAAAATTTTTCGTTTACCTATATTTTTGGTATGCCTCTGCATTGACAAGTTTGTTTAAAATTTCGCTTAAAATGGTACTGTTTATACGAAAGAAGAACAACGCGACATGATACAAAATTATTATGCCAATAATCGGAACTCAAGAAAAACAGCTCAATCATATGTTGAAAAATATTCAGAATGAAATGCTTTGTCGCATGAGAGGATGAGACCAAAATCAAAAATAACTGCCTTAAGAAAAAATAAAGTTGAAGATATTTGTTAAGGGACTAAAAGTCGGATTTGACATCTGGATTCAGCATCTTGTAGGGCAGAAAAAATTGCTCAAAGGAAGTTTTTTTAATTTTTTTATAGCTTCTTTAACAAAATAATTAAAAAATAAAAACGAAAAATTTAAATTTGAGTTTTTTTCAAAAATATCAAAAAAGGATTTTTTTTTTAAGTTTCTTAACGGCAAATTGTCAAGTTCCTTTGACGGCATACAAAAGTATAAACTAACTAAAATTATATCAGCAGTAAAAATAATATGTTAATTTTGCGATGCTACATACCTATATGGTTGAAGTAAACTTATAACAATTTATTTATAAAATATACAGTATGTCCACGGATGCGGTTAACAAGAGGACAAATAAATGGACCAAAAATTTAAATATACGAAAAAAAATTATTCTTGATAAATAATTTTGCTTGTCGAAAAAATAAGAACTATTTACATGACAAAAATGATTTTTGTTAAACTGGCGTCTCAAAAAGGCATAAACATAAAATTAAACAAATTAAAATGAAAATTGAAACGAAAATTAATAAACAGAAATAAACATGACGCAATCATAATCCGATTCCTAATGTGACCAAAACTAGCTCGATTCTCTTGAAATGTCAATAATTCCACGGGTCGCATAATTCTTAATATTAAAAGTTCAAAATTGATACCCAGTGGTTGGGCATATAGGTAAGCTGCTTTAGAAGACCCCAAAGGAAAGAATCGGCTAATGTCAGGTCGGGACTTTTTGGGGTTCATAAAACTTCCTATCCATCTGACACCGAATGTCTGGTTCAGCCATTTTCTATAACCTCTCTAGCGCAATGTGGAGGGCAACTCTTCAAGATGATCGCAAAGGAATGTATCTAGTAGTTGAAAATAGCTTTCTTTGTTACAAGTACCGTCGAAAAAATAAGGCCCAATGATACCGTAATATGAAATAACACACCACACATTGACTTTTTTGCAGTACTGATGTCTTGCAGAAATCTAAATTGGGGATTCGCTCTTGAGAAGCTACAGTTCCGTTTGTTGAAAATGTTGGTTCATCAGAAAATATTATAAACTTGTGAAAATTTGTATTGCCCTTTAAAATCTTATTTCCTACCCACAAACCACTAATTTTATTTGAATGGTAGATTTTCCCACCACCTCTAAATTCTTAGCCCTGTTTCTTAAAGAAAGCCATAGATTTTCATTTGCAGATTCCAAAATGAAAACTGTACAGGCATCGTCCTCATTATATTGTTGCTTTTCTATTTTTATATCAAAAACTGCTCCTGCGTCTCTCAAATTTTTCACCAATTTGTGAACAGCGACTTAAAAAAAGTACACGCCAGGAAATTTGCGGTAAAATTCCTCCACTACATAGCGATCAGAGCAGTGACTACTTCCATAGCCATTGAACTATAAAAACTCTTTGTTCTACGGTCAGCATTTTGGGGAATACTTTTAACACACATTTTTTATGACAGTTTAAGAAAATTTAGGAAATCAATTATCTCTTAATTAATTTCAGGATAATTCGATTAATAGAAAGTGTATTTTTTCGATTTTGTTTTTGTTTAGATTTTTCATATATACCTATATATTTAGTTTTAAGTTTTGTTCTTTGGTTTTTTTTTTGTTGGTAATATTGTATGTTGTGTTGTTATTGTTATTAATATTATTCTTGTAATCACACTTTATAACTGGGTCATATGACCTGTGTAAGTTGTTGCAAATCAATTAAAAAAACACTGACAAGACAACTTTTTTTTGACACTGACAACTACTACAAAAACAATAAACAAAATGCGTATATGGATACATGATAAAAATAAAAAGTCCTTTATTATTATTATTATTGTATTTTCATAAATCCAAATATTCTTCGGCAACAATGGAATCAGGGTTAGGATTAAATTTGAAGCATTTTTTTTATTTATCATTTCACGCTAAGAGACCAAAAGATGACTGCTCTTGTTTAATTTTATGTTTAAATTATTTTTTTATAGTACTTAGTTCTTATTTTTTCGACAAGCAAAATTTTTTTACCAAGGATAACTTTTTTTGGTATGTTTCAATTTTTGGTCCATTTGTCCTCTTGTTTACCGCATCCGTGGACATACTGTATACAGCTAATGCTTCGAAAGTAAAATTTGTTAAACAAACAAGTGTTCCTGCACCAAACAATCTAAATAATGCAATAAAATATTTATGTAGAATTCTGTATGACTTTCAGTCATTACTTTATAGAAAATGGTTGTCAAATACCCATTGACCATTGACTACAATATTAGATATTTATTGAAGTAATCCATTGCAGATAGGAGCAATAATTATTATTGGAAATGACACAAAACATTTTATAGACACACGTTCAAACAGAACGAATCTTATCAGACATGTTTCGAGACCTGCAGTCTCATCATCACTGAATAAAAATACAACATCTTCAATTACAAACATAGAAAAAAATTTTATATAAATTTAAGGAAACATTTTTTAGTGCTAGAGTGCTACCTAATAATTATCTTTAATTGTAATAATGTAATGAACATTTCAAAAAATTTTTCCTTAAATTTATATAAAAACTTTTTCACAAAGTGACATGTATAAACGTTTGTACTCTTTTCTAAGTTTGTAATTGAAGATGTTGTATTTTTATTCACTGATGATGAGACTGCAGGTCTCGAAACATGTCTGATGAGATTCGTTCTGTTTGAACGTGTGTATATATAATGTTTTTTGGAGCAGACTTTGTTTCATTTCTGATAATTCAATATTATAGTTAAGCGAAGAGAAAATAAATTATTTACATTAAATGAATGAGTTCAAACGAAATATTTTGAAAGGAAATTAGCTGCTTTTATTGAAGCAGCAAAGTTTTCCGATATAGAATTATGCAAAAAATACTATTATAACATTTACTTAGTTCAAATGTGAAAACACTAAAGAATGAGATCCAAATAATAATATAGAATGGCAACACTCTCTCAAACTAAATACGTACTTGAAATAAAGTCTCTTACATTTACTATATTTACAATTTATTCTGTATCTAAGAAAATTCTATCTCACCGCGTCCAGTCGTCACTTGAAGACAATGGCGAAAATGCCGAACTCTGATTGTGTATTCGGCTTATAGCGATATCCGGACTCTGCTGACTCAACTTGATAAATTGTTCTGCAGTTGGTTTATTCAACAATTTTCCTTCTATACCAATTATGGATTCAATCGAAAACCCATTTTTTATCTTCTTCCCAACTTCCGTCGGAATGTAGTCTTCTGAATCGGAGATTGAAGTCACGCCAGGTGCAGGCATAGCCACTGGTTTACAGATATTCGTTTGTGGTATCAATCCTAGATGACCTAGGCCTAACCGTGACAAATCCATTGGATTTAGAAGCGGTGGTAAATTCGGAGGCATACCTGGTATATATGTGTACGGATTATGTAATCCTGGATGAGTAAATAAGCCGTTATGATAATTTTCTTGGCTTTGCAGGAATGACGCTACCATTGCAGAAGCGTGGTGATCCCGTAGTAACAAATTGGGTGAGGGTCGCTTGTATCGTTTTCTTCTCCTTAAGAAACTGCCGTTATCAAACATATCTTCAGCTAGCGGATCCAATGTCCAATAGTTTCCTTTGCCAGGATTGCCTGGCTCACGCGGAATTTTTATAAAACAATCGTTCAATGATAAATTATGTCTAATTGAGTTCTGCCATGCAGGGAACTTTTCACGATAATATGGAAATCGAGTCATTATAAATTCACAGATACCGCTTAGAGTTAGTTTCTTATGCGGTGATTGGAGAATGGCCATTGTGATTAAAGCTATATATGAATATGGTGGTTTAATCAACTGGTTAGATTTTTTGGACGACTGCTTTTCCTCTAGCTTTAGATCCGGATTATCTAACGAACCGCCGCGGAGATCAAGTGGACTTTCCGGTAACGTAAATCGTTGCTCTAAAAGCAGATCGGTACGGTCTTTCACAACTAAATGATGATGATCATGTTGTCGTTCATCTTCCATCGCTAACATTCTGTCTATTTAATTCACTATTTTAATTTTATTATTCACAACTAATCACTTTGATAGACTAACTTTGAATGACGAGGTATTAAATTAACAATGAAACGAGTATTTATCAATGAAAACATAGATATGATCTAAATTATTATTTAACTCAGGTGTTATCACATTACTACTTTCCAGAGAATAACACTATACAACTGACTTGATAACAATAAATAAGTACATCGGTTGGCAGCACCTGATAAACTGAGATGATACTTTTTGTGTTCTGTGCTGCTGTCTAGGCGAACATGTTATAACAATATTATCATGACAAGAACAATGATGGTTCAAAACCGTATATACCGCATTTCCGGCTATATGCGGCGTGCGAAAACAAAGCGGTTTTTTAGTGGTAGCACAATTGTAGTGGGGGGGTATTAAAATACAGATGTGATCCTTTATCCACGCCTACAATGTTGTATGCTGGTTTTATGCCCCTCTACCATTTGTCGGGTGTTTTGAGGGGTAACAAGCAGACACGCCTATTTGCACCCTAGTGTGTTGTTGTCGTTTTTTACTTTTGTAGGTATTGCGTTTACGTTTCGGGGATTTTCACGTGCTTCAAGAGGGTTTTAATGCTTTTCCTCCACTTTTTGGTGAGTGTGTGTATGACGATTGATTTTTCTGAGCGTTACGGTATTTTGCTGGCGACCCCGCAAGTTTTGCAAATAAAATAATCTATATACCTACTGGTGCTTTCTTGTTGGGCGTTGTAAATATGGAGGAAAAATTCAGTGTGAAACATTTGGAGGAAGGTTATTACAAGAGAGTTGAGCCCCTGTTTATTAACATGTTTCCAAAAATATTTTAATCAACTGTCCCTTTTACTTCGTGAAAGGACACTTTAGGATAGCCATTAGCAATCCCAAACATT
Organism: Apoderus coryli; assembly: GCA_911728435.2. Taxonomy (NCBI): domain Eukaryota; kingdom Metazoa; phylum Arthropoda; class Insecta; order Coleoptera; family Attelabidae; genus Apoderus; species Apoderus coryli. The sequence goes on from OU452199.1 coordinate 36,709,009, forward strand.
TCAAGTAGGTATACCTGCATTACTAATGTGTATTACTACTTTTATACTTTTCAATGAGTAATTCGGAATTGGAATAATTATATTATGATTTGACAATTCAATTTTTATTCATTGTTCTCACTGTCATCATAATAGTAATAGGTAATGTAACAACAATAATAATAATGAAGACATTATACAAGGTGTACCTAATATATAATATCTATATAACATTTCTCGGGCGTTTAATTAGACGGGTTGTACCTTATACCGGGTGTCCCACCGGGAAGGAATTCGATTGATTATGGAGAAACTACACTGTGGAACAATCTGAAAATCTGGTGTGGTACTTAGGTCGACGGGACCAATTCGGCTAAAATGTTTTACAATGTTGATATTTACTAAAAAATATACGTAGGCGGCTAATGTAGGTCTATATCTCCTAAGATATTCTAACAAATTAAATTATTAAAGCTTCCATATAATAAAAAATTGTTATTATTCTCTATTCTGAAAACGTCATTTTTGACATAAAATTTCAAATATTTCGAAAACGGCTGGCGATAGGTATAACATATTATGCATGAAATATGTTTAGAATTACAAAGAGAATCCAAAAAAAATATAATTTACATAGGGTCGCGTTTGAAATAAGGAAGTTGATACCTATTTCCGGTATAACCGGAAGTGCTAGATTTTTGAAAACATTTTAGCCGAATTGGTTCCGTCGACCTAAGTACTACACCAGATTTTCAGATTCTTCCACAGTGTAGTTTCTCCATAATCGGTCGAATCCCTTCCCGGTGGTATACCCGGTATATAACAGGTTTTACTATTCGAGTAGATCTTCGTGTTAACGAACTGTTGGAAACAATCGGAATCCCAAGATGGTTGGAACTGTTGTTCAGTTGATTGTCCGTATTATCCTGTTTAGTTCATCATCCGAGTTATTCAAGCTAGAGTAGGATATTTCCTCCATACTTGTTACAGGTTCGCGGATAGGTGTTTCACAAATTGATTCAGGCAGTTTTGACATAATAGTTTCTGTCAATTTATCTTTTTGAAATGGTCAAGCTGAACGGCACGGAAAGATTTATCGAGTTCTAACTGAAAGATATTGTTATGATTTTTATAGTCAACGCCATCAGTTTTTCAGTTACCACGGCAAGGCCTTCGCAGATTTCACATCGTTATGAAAATATTATGTACATAGTCAACTTGCTTATAATTAGCATAATCATAATTTATTCTTATCCTCACTAGAAATACGCATTAGCGCCAAAAGCTATCCTAACTACAATACTATTGTCATTTATACAGTTAGGATAACCATAATTTCTAGTTCTCGCAAGAAATAAAGTTTCGCGCCAATAGCTCTCCCTAATTATATGAATATACAGGGTGTTTGGAAGGTCGATAGAAAGTCTTGGGGAGGTGATAGGGCAAATCATGTAGAATCTTTTAAACCAAACATACCTTAGTACAAAGTTTTACGGTTTTCGAAATATTCGGATTTTGAAATTTAAATCATAAATTTGTAAATAAAACAAAATAAACTACCTATTGAAACATTCTTTATTGGTGTTCAAAGTGAAAACCATTGTTTCTAATACATGCTCGAGCTCTACGTCTTACTTCGGTAGTTGTTGTAGGTATGTAATAACCTGTCTTACTGCATTACTTGAAAAGCTTCGCGAATTTTTCTTATTAAATGGTTTCTTGATGTGATTTCTTCAGTATGAACTACCTCTTTAGCCCGCACTTAGACATAAAAATCGAACGGTGTCAAGCCCGGGGATCTAGCAGGCCACAGAATTGGTCCACCTCTGCCTATCCAGCTATTTGGAAAAATAACATCCAAACATTGTTTTACGTCTAAACTTTTAGGTACCTATTTAAAAACTATTTCATATAGCTTGTTGTTCTTTTAGTGATAACAGGAAAAAAAACATATTTTCATACTAAAAATCAAAAATCTCCAATAAGTCGAAATCCGTAAGACTTTGTACTAAGGTATGTTTGGTTTAAAAGATTCTAAATGGTCTGCGCTATCGATCTTTCAAACACCCTGCATATCGTTATAGGAACCAAACTAATAGAGCTGGAACGCATTTTACAAGATTAGTGAACCAATCAAGTGCATCTTTAGTGGATTTTTTATTACAGTCGAAATTTGAGGTTGCGGAATTAGTTTGTTTTCGTTAATACAGTGGATGCTTTAAAATGGATTTTTTTTTCTTAGGGTGAGGTTCCAATCAAAACCAAATTGCAAGTCAAACAATTCTTGTTTTCACATGTCAGTCAACGTTGCAGCACAAGATCACAAGATGATCTGATTCAAAAGTCAATATTATATAGGTATTGTAGATATAACGTAACTCTCTGGTTAGGATGGTTAAAATTCTTGATACTAGAACAATATTTTTTTTTCCATGTGTGAAGCATGTGCATAGACATTGATCGATATTACCCTCCTATCATATGATCGATATTAGCCGACCATATAGGTGGATAATATAGATCAAATTAGACTTTTTTTTTAAATTTTGTGTGCCAAAATCTAGAAGTTTTTTTTTTGTGTTATTAGGTATGTGCTTGATAAAATAAAGTTTACATTCGGGCCGGGAGATGCCCACATGTACAAGCGCGCATCGACGTCATTATGATACCGCAGTATCTGGTCGCGTGGATGGTGGTTGGATGGGTGGACGGCGCTCCCGGTCGAGTCGGTAGACTTGCCAATGTCATGTACTTATGTACTACATAGTCGTAGGTGCTGGCATCTGGCAGTCGATGACCGTGGTTCGGATTCCACGCTAAACTGTAGGTCCAAGAATTCTCACAAATATATATAACTAAAGAAATGGCTAAATTACCTAGTTGTAGAGGCCAATAATATAGAGAGACAGAGAGAAAGTTTACATTCGCTAAAAAAAAATTGTATTATCTCTTAACTGATCGATATTCGATTACCTTCCCCTATTTATTTTTAGAACATATTACAAAATTTTCCAATTTACTTAATTCTAGCAAGAAAAGTTCATTACGCCAAAAAGTGGTTTCAAATAAGAAAAAGCAATCAAACTAAATATTCAAACCGCCGACCATTTAGTTGCTGACAATGAGGAATTTTCAGATCTTCACTATTATTAGGTATGTTCACATAAACTTCAGATGACACCACAAGAAATAATCGAGTGGATAGATCTGGATCAGTCTACATGATTGCCATTGCTATTGGCTAATCTAAATATTTGAAATGACGCCGCGCATTTTTAAAACGACAGTCAGACAGCTTCAAAGCACAAAATCTCGTGTGATATAACGATGTGAAATTGAGAAAGTTGTACTAGAGGCTCGAGATTTCCAATATTTATGTAAGTTTATCTATTCTGGAATAAGTAATTGTTTCAATTTTAGGCTGTACTTATTTACTTGTCCAAATGAGTATGGAGGACATTAGTGATATGGCCGAAAAATTGTTAATTGTGTTGCCAAATACCGAATTAAAAAAATCCAGAAGTTTCGTGGTTAAGAACTATTTAAATAGTTTTACAAAGTATGCAGGTCAACTAATTTAAATAATACACTAACGGCACAGCCTATCAACAATTAGTTGGTATCCACAAATTTGGGCAGATGCCCGTAGAAATACTATCTTTATAAAACTATACCGGGTGTACCACCGGGAAGGGATTCGATCGATTATGAAGAAACTACAAGGTGGAACAATCTGAAAATCTGGTGTAGTACTTAGGTCGATGGGACCAATTCGGCTAAAATGTTTTCAAGAATCTAGCACTTCCGGTTATACCGGAAATGGGTGTCAACTTCCTTATTTCAAATACGACCCTATATAAATTATATTTTTTTTTTGGATTCTACTCGTAATTCTAAACATATTTGATGCATACTATGTTCTAACTATTGCCAGCCGTTTTCGAAATATTTGAAATTTTATGTCAAAACTGACGTTTTCAGAATAAAGAATAATTACACTTTTTTATTATATGGAAGCTTTAATAATTTAATTTGTTCGAATATCCTAGGAGATATAGACCTACTTAGGTGCCTGCGTATATTTTTTTAGTAAATATTAATACAGGGTATTTGAAAAAAAGGGTAAAAAATCAGATTGAAAAAAGTGTCATAATTCAAAATTTTTAAATGGCAACCTACCAAATTTGTCATAGTTGTTGATTATTTTTGTCAAGTGTCATATTTATTTGCTATCTAAAGCCATCATGGCCAACTAAAATCACTTAAATTTCAAATTCATATCACTATTGTAATAGAAAAATGTAAAATTGCCAATATTTTGAAAACTATCAGTTTTTCATAAACTTGCCCTTATTTTTGATGCAAAAAAATAAAAAAATATATAAAAAATAAAAATTTTGAATTATGACACTTTTTTCAATTTGATTTTTTACCATTTTTTTCAAATACCCTGTATTAATATTAACTAAAAAATATACGTAGGCGCCTAAAGTAGATCTATATCTTTTAGGATATTCTAACCAATTAAATTATTAAAGCTTCCATATAATAAAAAATTGTTATTATTCTTTATTCTGAAAACGTCATTTTTGACATGAAATTTCAAATATTTCGAAAACGGCTGGCGATAGGTATAACATATTATGCATGAAATATGTTTAGAATTACAAGGAGAATCCAAAAAAATATATTATATAGGGTCGTTTTTGAAATAAGGAAGTTGACACCCATTTCCGGTATAACCGGAAGTGTTAGATTCGTGAAAACATTTTAGCCAAATTGGCCCCATCGACCTAAGTACGACACAAGATTTTCAGATTGTTCCACAGTGTAGTTTCTCCATAATCGATCGAATTCCTTCCCGGTGGGACACCCGGTATAGCTAATCCAAGAGAATAGAACGTCTGTTACATTATTGGTCCATTCTTTTTAACACACAATTTACAATAATCAAACACATATAAGTTCTTTAATCAGTGTTTGTAAACACTGGTCTCAAGAACAGCTTTTTTATAGACCTATCAACGGTGCTAATAATTTAAATAGAAATAGAAAGAAAAGAGCGGAAAAATGGTCTCAAGGTACAATTCTCCCCGGGCCAAAACAGCTTTTCATTAATTTATTAAAAACTGCAGGAGAAACAGCTGACCTAACCTCAGCCCGCAAGTGGTTATACGTACTAGATGCTTGAGTTATCGGACTATTCAAACCCCTATTGGTTCTTACATTGGGCTGGTATATATTCTGACGGAATCTCGTCATGTGACCGTGAACATCGCGAGAAAAGAGCAGACGCGCATTTGACTTTTGAGCTTGGTGAATTATTTTAAAAATCAATTTACATTGCTCCACATGGTAAATATCCTCAAGTTTATATAAATTTGTTGACCGATATTTCAGATCTGTATGGGACAATCTGTCAAAATTAAACAATATTCTTACTATTTTATTTTGCAAAACCTCAACTTTATGGAAGGCAACTCTGCTACATGTAGGTACCCCACACCGGCAATAAATATCTTAAGTGTGACAAGAAACAAGCGTTATAAATATTCAATTTACTTTTTTCTGTTAAATAATCTCGACACCTATATATTGCTCCTATCATCGGACCTATTTTACTTTCAATATATTCAATATGTTGTTTCCACAGTATATTTTCATTTATGATTAAACCCAAATACTTTATCGAAGAAACCAACTCCATTGGAGTATTATTCACAATTAGCAAAGGATTGCGAACGAATTTATTTTTTTGTCTAAAGAACATATATTTGGATTTTTTGATGTTGATTTTTAATTTGTTAAATACGATCCAACTAAAATATCTATCAATATCACGGTTTACCACAGTCTCCAAGCCAGAGATATCATCGCCACTATAAAGCAGAACCGTATAGTCCGCAAAAGTATTATACCTAGCCTCCAAATTGGCTATAATCTTAGATTGAGGACGTATAAAGAATACAATAAGGGACCAAGTACTGATCCCTGAGGGACACCCCACTCAGCGTGCAGTGGTTCACTGACCACACCATCCACACACACATAATGTCGCCTGTCAAGTAAATACGACTGTATTAGCTTGTTCGAAGTACCCCGAAAGCCTATGCTATACAACTTATCCGTAAACGGTCAATGCGATTCTGGACTTGACATTACTATGTTAAAGCAACATAGTGGTTGGATGTCTTCTTCGGTAGCTAAGGGCTATATCGAAGATTCAATTACAAACAAGGAAAGCATCAGCAGTAAAATTTTTGCAAGCATTTCAGCAAATGCATATAAGCGACAGCTAATTTTATAAAAATGAGGGGAACAGAGAAAGTTCCAATTTCACAGTAAATAGATATAATAAGTAGCCAAATTTAAATATTTGTTGTAATATTTTCACAAAATATTACTTTTACACTTAAATATAGAGAGCTCTTCATGTCTCGAGGACGAAAGTTTATTTTTTTAGTTCTAACACTAACAAAACTATGTGTATCAGTCATTTGCTTAATAGGTATTTTACTAATCAATAAGTAATTTATCGATTTATTGATTTCGATATTATTTTTTATAGGTGCACATTAAGATTATCAGAATAAAATACAAGCACAATATTGTCAAATCTGTAGGATTAGGGATTATTATAAAATATTGCATTTTAAAGATAGCTATATCAAACAATTTTATATAAAAGCCTCTATATCAAATCAATGTCACAATAATCATAAAATAACACATTTTTTTAACAGACTGTTTCTAGTTGAAAATTTCAGTGGAACCGTGCTACATGAGCTATATAGTTGTTCTGACGAAATAAACATGCATTCTAATAAAATATAAAAAAAATCTATTAAATTTATAATATTTACAGTATGTCTATACGGATGCGGTTAACAAGAGGACAAATGGAACAAAACTTGAAATATACGAAAAAGTTAATCTTGATAAAAATTTTAATTGTCGAAAAAAGAACTATTATGAAAAACATGATTTTTATCAAAAAGGCATAAACATAAAATTAAACAAGAGCATGTAATTTTTTGGTCTCTTAGCGTAACATGATAATAGTATATCAAGCATAAAGGGTGGTAAAGCATTCGTTGCAGCCAATATTAAACCAAAAGAACTTTATTTTAATAATTAATTATTACTGTTATGAACTGACAGATTTTGACAGTAATTAATGGGAGTATTTTTTGACGTACATGATAATAGGCGTTATCCTTTGACAAAACTCAGATAAACTTCCGTGACAGGCTCACATGTCAATGTTGAGTATTTTAAATGTAGAAAGGAACTGCCAAATTATTATCTGAGCCTGTACGCATATGCGGGCGGTAAAACTCTGTTTAAGTGCAGGCAGGCGAAAAAAACATTTTGCAGTTGTTGTCAGTGTCAAAAAAAAGTTGTCTTGTTGGGGGAAATACTTTTAACACAAAGTATTCCCCAAAATTCCGACCCTAGAACAGTAGAGGCTTTAAGGAGGGGGCGCAGGAGGCTTCCCCCCTAACGATCAATCCGTGGTTTTGCAAAATATTCAACATTTAGAAAATGACAATGATTTCATCCATATACAGGGTGCGGCAGCATAACTTCCTTATTTAAAAATGCAATAAAACCCATTTTATGGATTCGAGGTTTTTATTATTTTTTACTAGTTTTACTTATCTGGGGATTAGTGTGCTACCGGCAATGTTTAGTTAGTGTTTGTGTGTTCAAAATGCGAAAATATCGTTTTAGAAGTTTGTAAAAACGAAGAAATTATCTACAATTTGGAGTATTCCAGATTGATTGTTATTGATCAAATTATTATAAGACAGCGCCGCTACAACTGGCTATCATAGTTTAATATTTCGTTAAATTTAGAATAAATCGGCATCAGCGAATATTAAAAAAGTGTGCATTTAGTGTATCTACTTCTCGGAAATCTGTTGTGTTTTTAGTGTATTCAATAAGTATGCGAAAATATCGTTTTAGGAACAACGAAGAAGTAGTGTACAATTCTGCAGTAGTAAAGATGGATTTATTTATCAGGTATTATAATAATTACTAGTTCTGATAATCATTGTAGAGAAAATCTGAAATATGCTAAACCTTATTTTGATTGTTTTTGTATATATTAGCCTCTTGTATGCGCTGATTCTTTTAGATATTGATGTTATTGTATTTCTACAAATAGTATGATATTAAATTAGATTAACTAATTACTACCTTTGTCAATTTTCGTCTTTTCAGAGACTTTTCGGTACTATCTATTGGTTTCGATTTCTGGGTCAATTTATAAGTTACATGGTATGGTTTTCTGTTTGATCGTTCTTGTAATGTATCATAGTACTATTGTCTTGCGAATTATTACGCTTTTCACCTGCAAATTAATTTAATTTTCATTAAAAATTAGGCATTTATTAACGTAAACAAACCTAACCTGCATACATTTGTTATGTTATGTATGTTGGAAAAAATACGTATTAATGAAAGATATTATGATACTTACCGTATTTGTATACATTTATACTGGATATTACTAAAATTTTGTTTAAATAAATAATAAATATAGGAAATTTGCGTAGCCAAATAATTTATTTACGATATATGTCACTTGTCACAATTGTCGTAACTTCCAGCGATCAGATTTAGCATTGTTGTCAGACTTAGTTTCAAGCTGGTAATAAAATGAAATATATTTAACAACGTTAATATTTTTGTAAAAATAGAATAAAAAAAGCTTGCCTAATTTAGGATTTCGGGTTAATTAGGCATTTGGACTTGGGTTGGGGGTATAAATATATTTCGGATTGCTCGATTGCTTTTGGTCTTACGCAATTAATGAGTACGTGACTAACGATGGTGAAAATTTTCAAATAAAGTGTGGCACCCGCGTGTTTCGTAATTTTCCTTCGATGTTGCCAAATTTTGAATGAATTGAATTGAATGAAATATAATTAATATGGATTTTTTCGACAACGAAATTATTTTAGCAAATATAAAATAAAATATACTTGGGCAAATTGAATTTATGTTTAAAATTAGCATCTTCAAGTGTGTAGGGTCTAAATATATTTCGGATTAATTACGGTATTGCAGAAATAATAAGTACGAGGTGTAGGATGGAGGTAATTTGAAAGACATTCTGGCAGCAAAGCATTGTAAGTTGTTATGTTGTTTAATCGAGTAGATTCCATAAGAATAACACACAAATCTGTTTTCTTTTCTACTGACTTTACTTTAATGAAAAATGTGACGATTTGGGAACTATTTTAAAAATGTTTCCCTTCAAAGGAGCCTCACCAAAGGTAGCCTAATGCCTATTCTCAATATTTAACTGTATGTTAAAATACATGACATATTTTACAATTGTTTTTCTTCGGAGGAGATACGTATGAACTTTTACTCGTTTTCGTTGAAGATTAGAGTGAGTAAGGGCTCTCACAGTTTATATTAGTTGAAAATAATGTAGGTACATATGTAAAGTTTTGCTTCAAACAGTTTTAAAAATCACGTCAGGTAGGTGACGCCCTCCATTGCCGATACACTGAATAAGCCGATTTCTGGCCTTTGTCATAACCCTTTCCAGCATGGTAGCTGGTATGTTGACCATTTCGGCCCAGATGTTGGCTTTCAGATTTTCTAATGTTCTTGGACGATTGACATAAACACCGGATTTCATATTCCTCATAAAAAAATCGAAAGGGGTCAAATCGGGGGAACGAGCTAGCCACTCCAAATCGCCCCTTATTGATATTGAAAGCCCCGGCAAGTGTTCCCTCAAAACAGCCATTGATACCCTTGAAGTGTCAGCCGTTGTGCCGTCTTGTTGAAACCAACCGTCCCCTAAACCCAATTCGTTAAGCCGATGAAAAAAAAAAATTTCCAACATGTTTCCATATCGGTTAGAATTCACTGTCACTGTTTCCTCATTTTCTTCAAAAAACCAAGGACCAATTATTCCAGCTGGAGAAATTGCACACCACACTGTGCCTGTAGGTGAGTGCAGGGGCTTTTGATGCAATTCGCGGGGTTTGGTGTCAGTCCAGTAACGCATATTTTGTTTGTTGACGTATTCACTCACATGGAAATGGGCCTCATCAAGAAAAAACCAATTGCGTCCTCAGGAACGTTTTCGAGATATGCCTCAAATGCGTTCCTTCGCGAATTATATAGAGGTATTTTTGTGTATAAGTTTTAGCTATATGTTGATACCATTGAATTTGTGTTTAGATTTTGTATTGTTTATTTACTTGACATGCCTATGTACTATTAGATTTTTGTACTAACTCAAGGCTAATAAAGTTATTTTTATTATTATTATTGAAGTAACGCTCGGAGAGTTCTTGAACAACTGACTAAAACTGACAGCTCTATCATAAAGTTTTGACATACGAGCGCTATTTGCGTTGTTTACATCTCGGCCCAAAAATGGAATTAAATCGTGAACATTTTCGTGCGATTATTTTTTACAACTTTCGACGTGGATTAACTAACCAACAGTGCATGGATGAACTTAATTCAATTTTTGGCGATGAAGCTCCATCAAGGACCAGTGTTTATCGATGGTATGGTGAATTAAATCGTGGTCGTAGTTCACTCCAAGACGAATTTCGTGAAGGTCGTCCAAAATCAGTTGTTGTTCCTAAAACCATTGATGCTGTGCGCGAACTGATATTGCAAGATCGTCATGTGACCTATCAAGAGATTGAGACAACCTTAGGCATTAGTAGTACCAGCATACATTCAATATTGCATAAACATTTGACTGTCAAAAAAATGTGTTCGCGTTGGATCCCACACAATTTGTCAATCGCTCAAAAAAAGGCTCGTGTCGATTGGTCGAAAGAAATGCTCAAAAAATACGATCGCGGTGCTTCGAAACACGTCTATGACATCGTGACAGGTGATAAATCGTAAATTTACGCGTATGAATCCGAAAGTAAACAGCAGTCGACTGTATGAGTGTTTCAAGATGAGCCAAATCCAACAAAATTTGTTCGCGCACGAAGCACTTCCAGGCAAATGGTCGCGTGTTTTTACGGAAAAACTTGACATGTCGCAATCGTACCACTAGAACAACGCAGAACAGTCAATTCTGAGTGGTACACAACCATTTGTTTGCCAGTTGTCTTCCAAGAAATCAGGAACACCAAGCGCCGAAGACGGATCACTCTTCACCACGACAATGCGAGCTCTCACACATCGGCTCAAACAACTGCATTTTTCAGCACCCAAAACATCGATTTGATGATTCATCCGCCGTATAGTCCTGACTATATACGTACGTACGTAAAAAACAAACTGAGAGGTCAACGTTTTTCGACACCTGAAGAAGCGGTTGCTGCATTCAGAATGCTTGTTTTGGAGATACCTCAATCAGAGTGGCAAAAGTGCTTCGACAATTGGTTCAAACGCATGCAAAAGTGTATAGATCTTCATGGGGAATATTTTGAAAAACAATAAAGTGATTATCGATGATTAATATTTGCTTTTGTTCTCTAATCCCGAAATATAAAAGGCAACCCTCGTCTTTAAGTTATACAGATATGCTGGTTTATAGCACATATAGGACATACGGATTTATTTTTTGAATGTTTGCTCCCTTATGATCAGCACAAAAGGCATTTAACAATTTTTAATGAGGCACTTATTAGATTAAAAAATTACCTACTCATCACATCTGTGTATCCAAGTAGCATATCCATCTACTTTTACAGAACACGCAGATAAAATAAAATATGCATACTTACCCACTTACTAGCATGAAAAAGCTTTTTCTCTCTGTCTCTCCAAAATAGAAAAAAATGCTCCCTAAACCAAAAGAAAAAGGTTACACCTCGAGAGCTGCTACTACCCCCTAAATCCTCCTCTCTCCCTCATACCAACATCCCAATTTTACAACATTCACCCTCTTCATACCACCCCTACCTTCTTTGAGCCCTAATCTGTCAACATACCCCCTACCAAGTGGTAGGTGTGGCCTTTTTACCCGGTTGTTATGATTAGCCATTGGCCTGAAATAGGCGGAGTCAGTTTGTCTTTTGTTTGCAAGGTAAATAATATTTTGAACAATATATACACACACCTTTCAAAGGGGTTAGAATGTGAAGGGATGCCAGCGGATGTAGAACAGAACCGAACTCGTGGTTTATCAAAGAACACACAAACAATCTCAGCAATACCTACATACTATTTTTGATTAAGCGATTATTGCTCTATTAGACCTTGACACATAGCTGAACTCCAGGATTCTGTATTAGTCAGTATAAAGATACGGAGATTTTTCCAAACTAAGTCCGTGAGGCTTTAGTGAAGCCGGAAACTTTAGTCGAAAACACCCTTACAAAAAAAAATAGCATAAAACAGGTCATGCAGTATAGGAATTTCAAGTGAATCACAATCTCCAAGAAAACAGCAAATTTTGAGAACAGAGAGCATCGAATTTATATGTGAAATTTGATGACGCAGTTAGTTTTTGCTTGCCTAAATGCCAAAATGAGGATGGTATACCTCATCAGTAGTGGCGTGACTTGCCTTACCTTCCAAATTTGATGGTTTATGAAAAATTTGAAAAAGTTATTAAAATTTTCAAAACATTTTATTATGCAAAGGTATTTTCTATCGATGTTTAAAATTTAGTCAATCTAAGATAATTTTTTTTTGATCAAATTTACGAAAAATTTGACCAGACCCTGTGTATTAACTTCTACGTAACAAAGCAACATTATTTGATTTTACATAAACTGACTTATGTACGAATGCCTATTTATGCAAATATTTTCAATCAAGAATGTCAAATTATTATTTGACATTCTTACTAATAAATAGAAAGAATAAATAAATAGAATCTGTTATTATTATGACAGATTCTTAAGCAATATCTACCTGTATCACATTTGCACACTTAAGAATAATAAAAACATGTCATTATGTGTAATACTCTTACAAATAAATTATCTATGGCACCTATTTTTGATTTTAATAGAGATTGCAAAACTGAACAACTTTTTCAAATAAAATTTTTCAAAATTTTATTAAATAAGGGCATATTTTGAGTTTTTAAAATTATTATGCATCATTTTTGGTTTTCAGACACGCAAAGACTAAGTGCGTCATTAATTTTCATTTGTCTCTGCTTTTGTGGAGATATATCTACAGGGTGTTTCATAAAGACGCCGCAATATTTAAGGGGATGATTTCTCAGGTCATTCTATCATTTCTTACGCACAAAACAAAAGCTCCCATAAACTTACGCCCGCAAATGATTTGTTCCCAAGATACGAGGTATTAAAGTTTTTTTTGTAAATAACGGTTTTTTTTTAAATTAAGTCAAATATCGCCTCACCGATTTCTTTGAAATTTGGCTGCGTTGTTGATAGAAATAGGGCGCTTATATGGTCCTAACTGGACCAAAATTATTTAGGCCAGTGGAGTTCGGTTAGCAACTTAATAAAAATAATTGATAGAAAAATGTACGCCACTGACTGTAATTTAATTTTGGAATTGTTTTGGGATAAAGCAACTAAAACTACAATTTTTTTTATCTCTTGTATTTTTTCCATATACAGGGTGTCCCACTTAAGATGGAAACCAGCCCATTTTTTATAGGAAGGTGTACTGTTATGTGGTACATATTTTCATCGAGGTAGAAAGTGCGGTACCTCATTGGCGTACGTTTTAATTGGGTTTATTTTTTTTTCGTTCAAGAATAAACAAGCTTTAGGACAAAATATATTTCAAATCTGATAAATTTACTCTCCTTTACTTTGTCATCCAATATACATAAGTTCTAATTTTGATAAAAATTCATACAATTTGGAAAAAAGTAATGCAGATTTCACGACGCCGCTGGATTCTCCGAATCAATTTTATAACAATTCAATTATAAATTTTAGACAGTTGGCATCATGATCAAGACACGAGGGAAGTCCAAATACTAAATATTCTCAGTCTCATTGTGTAATACTTTTTGAGAAATATGAACTAAACATAATAACAACAAACTATAAGTCAATATCTTCGCCAAGCCACCATCATTTCTAATGCATTTTTCATAAATCCTTCCAATTCTTAAGCAATCTTTTCGAATTTCTTGCTGGGAAATTTCTTCACATGCTTGTCTTATCCGATTTTTCAGTTCGTCTAATGTGCGTGGACGGGTTTTGTACACTTTATTATTTATGTTACCCCACAGTTAAGTCTGGAGCCCTAGGAGGCCATGCTCTGAAAGGACTATTGCGACCAATCCATTAATTTTGAAAATTTTCATTAAGCCATCTTCTTATAGGCGCAGCATTGGAGCTACATCTAACTGAACATACAAATTATCTCTGTATTGTAACGGCAAACCATGAATAGCATTTAAGGTTGTATTACAGAAGTCCTTTAAAATACCGCAACACACATTTATTTTCTCAGAGTATGGACTTTTACAGTTAATTACCCAGTGAGGATTTTCGTCATTCCAATATCTAATATTTTGAGATGCTACAATCCCGTTTCGCCTCATCAATGAATATAATTTTGCCAAATACACCATGGTCTTCGTAAAACATAGCATGCATGGTTAGACAGTACTCCATCCTTCTTTCGTCACTCCCTTGTTGTAACGTTTGCAAAAATCTTGGTTTAAATGGTTTAATACCATTTCTTTTCGAACATCTTCATATAAATAGAACTTTTCCGTCGAACATCAAAGCTTCTTAAACTCGGTTTTGGATTTAGACGGAAATGATTTAAAATTCTTTCGTCTTATAAAATTTGGATAAAATCATTTGTTTTTGAGATATTTGGAAAAGTATTGGCTCTTGTTTGATGCCTCAGCGGCTCTGGCTAATCCTATAATGTTGAAATATCAAGCAACTCTGGTGTTAATTGGGATACCTACTTAAGCAATGTTTTATTGTTGTCAAATTAGTTAGACAAAACATTTGGTTTCAAGTTGATAGTGCACCAGTACATTTTGCTAGAAATGTAAGAAGATACTTACATGAAAACTTTCCCCAACGCTGGATTGGGCGAGGCCAAGATGCTCCTGTTAATTGGCCACCCCGATCCACAGATCATACTCCCTTGGAGTATTCAGTCTGGGGTTGTATGAAAGATTTTGTTTGTAAGGTTCCGATTTTGAGTGACAATCATTTTATAGAGAGAATCTTACAAGCTGGGAAGACTTTCAGTTGAAGCCTCATATTTTTCAAAGACTAAGATTTTCTTTACTAAAAAGAGCTCGAATATGCATTGAAAAAAATTGGGGTCATATCGAGCAATTTCTTTAGACTGGTAGTTTTTCTAATGTTTATTTAGTTACTTTTTCATGTTTCTAAAATAATATGTTTAAATAATTAATATTTGACTATGGTGCTTCAAATTAAGTTAAAAATAATAAACAATTTCGTGTTCGTAGTGTTTAGTTGTATTACTTTTTCAAAAACTGTACTTAATTTGATGCACGGTAATGGTAAGTGAGTTAAATATGCTTGATTTAGTAGTGAAAATACCGTGAGCCGCGTAGACAACAAGAGCCAATACTACTCAAAATATTTCAAAAACAAATGATTTTATCCAAATATTATAACAGTTAAAAAATAATCAATAATACATAGTAACCTATAAAAACTTAGTTTAAAAGTCATTGGCGTAGGTAATAAAAACTTGAGGGAGGTCAACATCTCGTATTTCGGTTATTAAGAAATTCTTTGTTGTGTTCTTTTTTGGAAAGAAGTAGCTGTTTATGCTGAAGCAACCCACTAAATTTGAATCCAATATCTCAATAAATACTAGAATTATTTAAAAATATTGGTTTTAAATTTTCAACTTGGAGGCCCTGAACATGGAGGGTTAAAATGAAAAATGACATCTTAAAACTCATATTATTTTTGCTCACGGAATCTGTGGTTAACGGATTGACCTCCTTTTTCCAGACACCCTGTATATAAATTTGCTTTTATTTTCGCTAAAATAATGATACGCCCATGCCTCCAAACTGATAGATGTATGCCGCCGAAAATTTTTTGACGATTATTTCAACTGACAAAATTCTATATGTATAATTATAGTTAAATTAAATCTGAAATTTTTGGGAATATTACTAGATAGACGATTTTGTTTATATTAATGTTGTTCAACGATTT
Source organism: Apoderus coryli (assembly GCA_911728435.2). NCBI lineage: Eukaryota > Metazoa > Arthropoda > Insecta > Coleoptera > Attelabidae > Apoderus > Apoderus coryli. The sequence goes on from OU452199.1 coordinate 36,725,103, forward strand.
CACATTCTTAATATCTCGTTTATAACGCCAATAAACGCATATTCCCAATTTAGTTTTTTCAGGGATGCCTGTCCTGTTAACGAGGAAACCAAATCACATTCTGAACGCGCGTTGCGGGTCTCGTATGCATAACTATGGTTTAACATCAGAATGTGAGAGGGTTGTTATATTAGATTCATCCACTTGGTGACGCGCTTGACTACCCTCATGGAATAATTTGAAATGCTTTTGCTTTTCCTCTCTTTTTTAAGCTTTTCTCCACTCTTTGTTTTCCAACCCCGCAGGTTTTGCTCGCAATTTAACTTTTGCTTCTTTTTAATATGTATATGTGTATGTATTATACACAGTGGCCCAAAAGTGGGTATACAGTTACATATTATACATAATTGATTGTGCCCTTTTTTTGGTTTTTAGGGAAACGATGGCTGGAAACTTGAGCGATATGGATTCTTACGACTTACTGGAAGCACAGTATAATAAACAATACAGTATTCTGACTCTCCGCTTGCGAGTCGTCCTGCGCATCCCGTCGCGCATGCCGCCATTATGGGTTAAAACGTCACAATAATCGCATAGACGTAGATAGATACCGATTACTACTGTGTTCAATACATCGTTCATTGTCGGCGTGTACGAGATAAATAAATATTGTGTTTGTTATCTAATTCTGTGTTTTTGGTATAGTGTTCGTGAGAATTAAAAGGATTTTATTTTTATTAACGTGTCTTGTGATTAATACAATGAACAATCAGGGAGGACATGTGTGTGCTGCAAAATGTTGTCCCAATAAGCTCTAAACATTTTTTTGCTTCCCCTAACAACAGTTTAAAATAATATAGTTAATATTCCAGCTAGGGGTTATATTATTGACAATATATATATGGCCCTTGTTTGACTAAAATTGCTGAGAACAGGATTCAGTTGATATTCAGGCACATGGCTTGTATGTGGAATTCGTAGGGGTGAATGAGGCTAGCGCTAAAATTACGGAAATCGGTTGATTAAGAATGAAACAACGGCGGATTTTCATTCACTAATTTTGATTAATAAAATCATCAGGCGGAATACATATATGAAAGATTGAAGTTCCGGGGATCTGTGTATGATGTGAATATTCCTCATAAAACTGTCATTACGCCACCGCTAGACTCAACATCGATCTTTGAGCGGTCATTTTCCTATACGGTTTCAAAATATTACAACGCTCTACCGGAGAATATAAAAAGTTTAGAGGGGTTTTCGTTTAAGAACGCTATCTGACACGTAATAGAAACAATTAATTTGTAAACATAAGCTACCAACTTAATTTGGCCAGCGATGTAAAACAATTTTCAGATAGGTTTAAGCTAAAGTATAAGTTAAATTTAGGTTAAGTTAGGAAGCACTGTGTCAACTTTTGTAAAAATGTTTTTTTTGTACTGAAAATGTATATATTATTATTTTGTTTATTATTATTATTATTAAAAATCACACAATCATGTCAACATTGAACTGATAATACCACTCAAGGCTGTTTTCAATCACTATGACACACCACAAATATTTCTGAAATTGACAGCGATATTATTATGTACTTAAATATTTTTACAATAATAAAAATACAGTACTGTGGTTAGAAACCGAAAACTATAATTATTTTTAGTCAGGACCTGACTTTTAACCCAAAATGGCGGCATCATACGTCACAGTTTGAAATTAAGTTAGTTCAAAGTGCCAACGTGGACTCGGAATGCTGTACTTATTATGCTGTGCTGGAAGGATGCGTAGGGTGTGGGAAAAGGAATTCTATTTGCCCGCACCCCACGCCGTCACGTCTTACGATTTACCGCATCAGAGACAAGTTTGAGCTCAAGAGTTCCGTTGGTAATGCACCGAAGTCTGGTTGATCGATGATTGAGATAAAGCGATTCATCACATTCGTAAACAGTCGTGGATTTCTTTATCCAAGTGACGACGTGCGTCTCTGAAGCTGGGCATCCGATGGCATGGCCTTCTGGAGGATGTTCCAGACCGCAGACTACAGTTCTCTGAAATAATGCGCAATCAATTGACTGAATAACCAGACCTGCGTTCGACCATCCTCTGGACAGGTGAGATCTACTTTAAATTATCTGCTCACTTCAACAGACAGTCAGGCGTAACAGTGTGGAGTGGGATATCCTGCGATGAAGTCGTGGGCCTCTCTTTTTCAATGGAACCGTTGATGGCCCCAAGTATCTGGACATATTGACCAACATTGTGCTGGTGCCACAACTGCGAGCACGGAATTCTATCAACAGGACGGCATTTTTCTTTGGTTTACCCGTCGTGGATACCTGGAGGAGGCATTACTGCAGCATCGGATTAAGTGACCACCACGTTCACCGGACTTAACTCCTATGGATTTCTTCTGGAGAGTAGTGAAGGATACGGTTTATTCCAGAGAACCTGTCACAGTACAACGGTTAAAGAATTTCATCAATTATGCGTTTGAGGAAATTCGTTGCCAGCAATGCAATCAATTTGGCTTTAGAAGGGGAAGGTCTACACTTGATGCAGTTTCTAAAGTTAAAAAAACTGGTAAGGAAGCAAGAACGAATCATTCAAGCCACAGGAAGTGGTGTGCTTTCATATCTCCCGATGTCAAAAATGCCTAGAAAGGAAAAATATCTCCACTTCTTTAATAAATCTGGTAAAGGACTATCTCAGACATAGAAAAATCAAGCCTAAGCAGGAAGAAGAATACGTTACATGCGGAATACTACAGAGATCAGTGTTGGGTCCCCTCCTTTCTTCATTGATGTAAGGAGTACAAACAATAGCATTTGCCGATGATTTGGGCATCTTGATTACGGCAGACTGCAAAAACCACCTGGTTTACAAAGTCAAGGTTTCCCAAGACTGGATGACACTAAATGGACTTGAATTAGCTAAAGAAAAAACAGAGACAATAATTCTAATGATTACAGGATTACAGATTTAACTTAAAACTAGGGAAATAGAAATGAATTATTTAAATAAACGATTTTAATTGTAAGAGTTTGGATATGTGTTATATTTTATTGTATTATGTGATGTGATTGTATCTAAGTTGAGGTTGTTTTAGTAATACCCACGCTGAGCAGAAGTTTTATTAAATGACTTTTAGAACAAAAAAATAAAGAAACAAGTTTAATATATTGACCAAAAATCAAGAAAAGATATTTATACAGAAGAAAGTGTCAAAGAAAATTTCAAGAAAAAATTAAATATTAATATATATAACTGCATACCTACTTTTGGGCTGCTCTGTATATTGCATAAGACCAAGCAAAAGCCTCTGATACTTTAAATTTTCAATTTTTCTCTGATGCAATAAGAAATTATTGCGCATTGTTTTTGTGATGCTTTTATTTTTTAACAAATAAAAAATAAAGAGTCGATTTAAAACGTTGGAAATGGGGTGGTTTTAATAATAGCTGTAAAAGAATTTAATTAAAAATTTTCTGTTTAATTTGTGCACCATCGAGGCTCCCACTGGAAGGTGAATTTATTAAAGTTTAAGGCATCTATAAATCAAAGTTAAGGAAAATAAAATGCTCGTTTCAATTGCAGGTTTTGGAAATAATTCAATATTTTTTATTTGTATCTAAATTTAAATTTTGAGGGCATTTAAATATTAAATGGTGTTTTTTTAGATAAATTGAAATAAAACACAAAGAAATGTTTTAATATCCATTTAATTGGCGTAAACTGGAGATTCAATTTTGACACACTCTTCGGAGTAAAGCAGGCTTGTACGTCGTCAGTAACGCGTCGAATGTGATTTCCAAGTGTTCAATCATTGTTTCTGGGTTATCGACGTAGACATGCGACTTTAGGTACTTAGCCCCAAAGAATAATCTAATGGCGTCAAATTGCATGAACGAGGTTGGCCACCTCAACTAGCCGTTGACAGGTCCATTTCGTGAAATTAATTGTTGGTCAAATGTTTCTTCCAGCAAATTAATTGTATGTTGTATCGCGCCTGCCAATTGAGGGACGAAAAAGTTAGTAATCATGTATCTGGACCACTCACCGTTGATTGTAATGGCTTGTGGATTATCATCGCTCGAAAATCGGCAATTCTGTTTGTTGACATAATCATTTAACCAAAAGTGTGCTTCATCACTGAACAAAATTTTCCGATGAAATTGTGGATCAATGGCAATGTTTTCTTCGGCCTACTCACCAAATCTACGGCGCGAAAGATGATCGTGTGGCTTCAATTCCTGCACAAGTTGAATCTTGTAAGCACGTAAACCAAGATCTTTACGCAAAATTTTCCAGACAGTGGATGGACACAAGTTTAAATGTTGAGCGTGACGACGAATTGACACATTTAGATCATCATCAACAATTGCTTGTTGTGGACGCACTGTACGACGTCTTACGGGGTGCGTATGATTTCTCGAATTAATTGTTCTGATGAGCACTATAAAACGCCCGATGTGTTTTTCGAATTGAACCGTATTTTCCGAAATAAATTTGAGCAATTTGCAAACGTTGTTGTTCCGGCGTGATTCTATACACAACCAAGAATCGTCAAATCGGCTGTCACAGAAAACAGTGTTGCCAAGTTAAAAAAAACACCCTTTACTATCTCATGCAAATGGTTATGATGCTTGTTGGTGGAAAAACAAACTGTCAAAACTTTGATTCCAGCTTCATCAGCTAAACCACCAATTCCTATTCTGCAGTTTCTGAATTACAAAAAGCTACGGCTAAAGAGGAAACAAACCTAACTCTGCGGTGCCCAAGAAATCAAACAGGGTGTGCAAAATATCAAATCACACATGAAAATGAGAAAACTGTCAAAAGTCAATATTTTTAAATAGAAACCGCAATACTTTATTTATTAGTTTTATCTTATTAAGCGATAAAAATAAGGGTAAATTTGTATAAGGTTGTAGATCTCTAAAATGTTTAGTTTTTGAAATATTATAACACCTGGTATATTGTAATAAAAATATTGCATCAGGTCGAACTAAGCATTTTTTGTGATTAATAGTTTACAAAAGTTCATCACTCTAACATCACTATTGTATCTACTAGATAGACAAAATTTGCTGATTGACATTTTTCCACCAAATCTATAATCGTACCAATTTTCACAAAAATCTTGATTGATTTCAAGATTTTGAAAAAAAAATTGTTTTCCTCAATCTTTACCAAACTCACCACGTTTGTTCCTATGCCCATACTGATGGAGAAAAAGGGTTTTCTTGTGAAGAAAATATTGTTAGGGGAGCAGGACTTTGCTCCAAAAAGTCTTTCCACAGGGCTATATGCAGACCCTTACTTGATGACCCTAGGCTTCGTAGACTCGATCGAGACACCCCACATACCCTGGTCGATTCGGAATAGATGTATGATGATCATATTCAACGCTCAGACATGAGGGTCGATCACTAATTTTTTTATAATTTTCCAAAGGTGATCTATATTTGGTGGGGTGTAGGCTTTCACTTGATGACCTACCCTAGGCTCCGTAGACTCGATCGAGACACCCCACACACCCTGGTCGATTCAGAATAGATGTCTAATGCACATATACTAAGCTCAGACGTGAGGGTCGATCACTAATTTTCTTATGCTTTTCCAAAGTGAGATTTTCATAAAAATGTATGGTTTTGCCTATGTTTGAGGGTCCATATTGCTCAAGGTTTTCATGCTACACCCCACATTATATATATATATATATATATTTGGAATCAGCCCACCAAAATCTATAATCGTACCAATTTCCATTAATAGTTTATAAAAGTTCATCACTCTAACATCGCTATTGTATCTACTAGATAGACAAAATTTGCTGATTGACATTTTTCCACAAAAGCGATACGACAATTTGATTAATCGATATTCCAAAGAGTGGAAAAAGTATAATCGTTTATGAATACTTTTACGTTTACGTTCCACGTTTTGTTTGCGTTTCTACCTTTACCTGGTAAACATTCACCAGACCCTTTTGTGAGGCTTTGTTGAAGCTAAATACGTTAAGTTGTTTGATGCTGGAAGTTTGCCATAACGTGAAGTAGACACTTGGGTTGGTATTTTAGTCATCGTTGGAGAAACTAAAACGTGTATGGTATTGGATTGATGCGATTGTGATGGATGATGAGAACTAGACCTTTATCAGGATGAGTACCACTCAAAATTAATTTTATATATGATTCGCTCTAATTGCTAGTTAGTTGATTAATCACACGCCATACCTTAACTCGATTAACTGACTCAAGTGACAAGTTTTTACTCAGAACTAGAAGTGGCGAAGTTCTGCCAGCTTAGAATTGAATTTTATTTACGTTCCGATAAGTCTAAGTAATAATTATTGTAAATTTCGAGATCTCGAAAGGTTAGGTTGATTGATGATTGAACAGTGATTGGCTGTATGGATTGTTGTTTAATAGTTCAATTGTTTTATAAACATATACTTAATTAGTTGGGTAAATTTGTTGGAGCTGATTGAGTTCTTAAATTAATTTGAATACTGTCTGATGAATTTCATTAAGTGATAATTTTACCGTGATACTTTGTGTGAATATAGTTAGTAATTGGGTAAGATGAATCTAGTGTTTTATTTATTGAGCGATAGTTAAAGGGTGAACGCAAGAACGTTGGTTTCTGAATTTGACCGCCCATAAACCAGTGGCGCAACGCTCACCTTACTCCTGACCGAGCTGCCGGTGGTTAGGATTGCTTCATTAAATAATGATGAAGAATTTTTCAAATTGAGCTTACGGTTTTCACAATTCCTCTTCAGAGGTATTATTGTAATATTTTGTGAGTCTATATTTTGATACTGCCTATTTTATTTCAAAACTATTTATTTCTGTAAGCATTACGCTTTTGCTATTGAATTCATACATATTTTCCAGATCACTATTCCACTCTGTCATGCATATATGGGAATAAAAATGTGTGTGTATACACATACATGTATGCTAAGAGATTTAAAATACGAACAATGGGCTAATCCACAAGGACTGATTCGAATCGTTCTCCTCTCTATTGAGTTCGGTATTTGCTCACAGCTTGGCGCCGTTTTACACCATCATCCATCCGCCTCTATTTCTATCTCTTTATGATCTCACACTGATTCGCTTTAGTGGTGCTTTTACACAGGAGCGTCGATATAGGGGCATTTGATTTAAACAATACTACCTTGAAAACATGAGACTAAAATTGTTTTGGAACACCCTGTATATCAAACTAAACTCTATTCTTATCTACTTCACTGATTATAAACACCCTGTAGTAATTTCGCGATTGGAATTCATAACAACTACGAGGGTTGCCTTTTATATTTCGGGATTTGGCAACCCTGGTGTTGCAATCTGGCAACTGACAGATATATCGTAAAGCTGGACATTTTTGAGGTTATACGTACTCAGAACGTTTTGACATATGAGCGCTATTTGTGTTGTTTACAGTAACTTAAAAGATTCATCTCGGCCCAAAAATGGAATTAATTCGTGAACATTTTCGTGCGATTATTTTTTACAACTTTCAACGTGGATTAACTCAGCAAATGTGCATGAACTTAATTAAATTTTTGGCGATGAAGCTCCATCAAAGACCAGTCTTTATCGTTGGTATGCTGAAGTCAATAGTGGTCGTAGTTCACTCCAAGACGAATTTCGTGAAGGTCGTCCAAAATCAGTTGTTGTTCCGAAAACCATTGATGCTGTGCGCGAACTGATATTGCAAGATCGTCATGTGACCTATCAAGAGATTGAGACAACCTTAGGCATTAGTGGGACCAGCATACATTCAATATTGCATAAACATTTGACTGTCAAAAACATTTGTTCGCGTTGGATCCCACACAATTTGTCAATCGCTCAAAAAAAGGCTCGTGTCGATTGGTCGAAAGAAATGCTCAAAAAATACGATCGCGGTGCTTCGAAATACGTCTATGACATCGTGGATTTACGCGGAGCCCGAAAGTAAACAGCAGTCGACTGTATGGGTGTTTCAAGATGAGCCAAATCCAACAAAAGTTGTTCGCGCACGAAGCACTTCCAAGCAAATGGTCGCCTGTTTTTTTCGGAAAACCGGACATATCGCATCTGTACCACTAGAACAATGCAGAACAGTCAAATCTGAGTGGTACACAACCATTTGTTTGCCAGTTGTCTTCCAAGAAATCAGGAAAACCAACCGTCGAAGACGGATCACTCTTCACCACGACAATGCGAGCTTTCACACATTGACTCAAACAACTGCATTTTAAGCACCCAAAACATCGATTTGATGAGTTATCCGCCGTATAGTCCTGACTTGACACCCAATGACTTCTTTTTATTCCCGTACGTAAAAACCAAACTGAGAGGTCAACGTTTTTCGACACCTGAAGAAGCGGTTGCTGAATTCAGAATGCATGTTTTGGAGATACCTCAATCAGAGTGGCAAGTGATTCGACAATTGGTTCAAATGCATGCAAAAGTGTATAGATCTTCATGGGGAATATTTTGAAAAACAATAAAGTGATATTCGATGAATAATATTTGTTTTTGTTCTCTAATCCCGAAATATAAAAGGCAACCCTCGTAAATACCTACCCGTCGCGTCGCTGTGAAACTATTAGAATTGAACCTTTATACTCTTCAAATCTGTCCTATACCAAATTGACTAGATCGAATAAGTGTAAGGGAGACAGCTTTTATGTCACCCTTTATACGACATTAAATAGTGCTGCTTTTCAATTAAATTGAAAAGGCATTCAGCAATTTTAACCATCCAGGACCGCACTTAAATCTTATATTATATACAGGGTTATTTACGCCATACAACACGGAATAGTTTGGCTAAACTAAAAGTGTTATTCATGGGTTCGATAAAAATGATTTATGGCAACATTTTAAAAATATTGTGATTCGATACAGGGTGTCCCAAATATAAGAAATGAACCATAGTTTTGTTTTTTTAAATGCAAATGTATATGAATATATTTATTTATCGTCCCCGTTCAAAATTAACCTAACTTTCATTAAAGTACATCTCACCTAAACCTGACAGTTTTTTAAATATTCGAATTTTTATATAAATATAGACATAATTTGAATGAAAAAATCACATCTATTCGTTTGTTCTTTTTAAGCCAGTCTGGGCTGATAAATATACCCACCCATCACTTGTTACGCCAAATATAAAAAAACCCCAATACTATAGTTATATGAGGTCAAAATTAGATGCACAAAGTAATTCTCTGTCAAATATTATAATACTTTCCTATGGATAACTCTTGACGCGTTCGTGGAAAATGCACATATTCATAATATTAGGCGAATTTTTAATTGAACCTGTTAATTTCATGTAGAGCACCCTGTATTTGATGATGATGAAATTAATTATCTATTAATCACTATAAGATTACCCTATAGATATGTATATTTTTAATTTTGCATGGAAACAGCACATATTGGTAGTAATAGGAAGAATTTTTCAAAATTATGTCAACTCAGCCATGAGAATTTGAAAAGACAGAATACATTTTTTTTAATTTGCTATTTACTATTTACTGTCAAATAGTCTCTTGAAAATTCTTACCTAAGCGTTGGGAATTTTGCATAAAACAGTTTTTTATCTGTGACATTTGATTTAATTCAATTAAATTAATCAAAATTGCGAACCTATTCCAAAAGAAAAAGACACGAAGGTGGTCTCCAGCTTTCAAGTTGTATCGCAAACCGTACAAAATTTTCCTCAAGATACCCCAAGTCTATATCTGGAGAAAAGATGCTGTACGCCTGTTTTGTCAATCTTCCTGTATAAATTGAATTTTTCATCAATTTCTAAAACTGTACCTTATAGTTGTAAAACCTCGTGTAGACCCACATGCTGTGTTCTTAAATGTTAAATTTGCGAACCATAATGACATACAAATTGATTCAAACCGAAACGGCATTAGACTATTATAGCCCTTAGAATAGCTGCTGCACCCCATCGTTCAATTTTCCGCCTGGCCAACTTGTAAATAAAATTAAAAATCTGTTAAAGTCGAATACATTCTAACATGGGAAATGCGTATTCGTATATTGTGAGTGATTAGTTCAAATATTGACATGAAGTGGTAAAAACAAAGTAGGTACGTATAATTGTTAGAAATTCGAACACAATCTACGAGGTGTGTTAATAATAATTAATAACGGAAATTTTAGATTTTTTAAATTTTTTCAAATGTGGTTTTGTGGAAGATATTTTTAGCACTCCATATCATATAATATATAATATATATATGTATAAATGGAGACTATTAGTTTCATGAAATTTTTTTTTTTTTAATTTCACCGGAAATACTTGTTTTTGGTCATTTTATATATAAATAAGTAGTTTTAAAAAAATGTCTGTCTGTATGCACCAAAATTCATTGAAAAATCATGTATCTTTAATTTTCCGTGATCAAGAATGCCATGGGAAATAAAGAAATAGATTTAAACTTTATTAAACTGATAGTTTAACAAATAAAAATAATGAAACATCCATTAAAATTACCAAAATGCAGAGCTTTCATAAAATTTGTTAAAAGACGTAGATCTAGATACCCATGAAACAAAATTGGGAAGTTTCCATGCATGGAGACAAATAAATAAACGCGAATATGCTGCTAAATACCCTGACCGAAGACACCATAGCAGAAAAGTGTTCCGTCGGTTAGCAGTCCGTTTACGAGAAACGGGAAGTGTAAGAGTTGATCCAGTCCCGCTCAGAAGACGTCCAGTTAGCAGTGAAGATAATATTATAAGCGTTCTTGCGTATGTGGAAGCGAATGCTCATGTAAGCGTCAGTGACATTTCTTCGGCCTTAGGAATAAATCGCACTTCAGCATATTGGATTTTAAAATATTTTAAACTGCATCCTTACAGTATGGTTTTACCTCAGGCACTTTCAGATGCCGATATTGACAAGAAGCGCCTATAGACTTTTGTTATTGGCTGAGAGATATGTGCACGGAAAACCCGCAATTTCTCTCACAGATTTTATGGACTGAGCCATTTTTTCTAGTTGTGGTAGTGTTAATTTACACAATACGCATTATTGGTCACAAACAAATCCTCATTGGATGCCGGAAGTTGACCATAAAAGTAAATGGAGTGTAAACGTGTGGTGTGGAATCGTAGTCAGGGTAGTTAGCAGCATATTCGCGTTTATTTATTTGTGCATTACTTCCCAATTTTGTTTCATCGGTATCTAGATCTACCTCTTTTAACAAATTTTATGAAAGCTCTGCATTTTGCAAATTTTAATGGATCTTTCATTATTTTTATTTGTTAAACTATCAGTTTAATAAATTTTAAACCTATTTCTTTATTTCCCATGGCATTCTTGATCACGGAAAATCAAACGAATAAAGATTTTCCTGTGCGGTTTTGGACATTTTTGTTGCAAATTCAATTTACTTTTCATTTTTGATAAAATATTTGTATCATTCCATTTAAGTTTTTAAAGAAAAATCAAAAAAACCTTAGGCAATGGAAATATCGCCATCTAGCGGAGCCGCAAAAAACAATTATTATTTAAAATATTTTTTTTGTTCATCAGCAAGGCTTGAGGTCTTAAACAAAAATTAGATTGATAAATTCGGTTAAGCCAAACCAAAGTTATAGATATTATCATAGGTAAAATTTCGTCCTTCCCTGCTGCCTTTATTTCAAGTCTTACAATAAAAAGTGATACACCAAAAAGATGCCGAATCTCAGTAGCATTACCGTTGTAGTATTGTTTTTCTAACTTATATTACGAAATTTTCAATAAAAATGCATTTTTGCATTACTGTATCTATTACGCCCCCTAGCAGTATAGTTAGGAACTACAAAACTATTTCCAGCGATTTCCCATGGTGAATTTCCCTAAAAGATTTGTTTTCCCATTGTCCTACGACTATTATTTCCTGAGATATGCTACCTGTCCACCCTTAATGGAATACCCGGTATATAGCTTTGATATAAGATAACCTAAAAAATGCAGCATACAATTTTTATTTACATGGGCGTTCGTAAATAGTAGAAAAAGGGGTAAAATAAAAAAAATTTAAATGTAAATTTTTTTATAATTAACTAGTTGGATTGGTGTTAAAAATACACGACAAAAATTAATGTACCATAGGCGTCCGTGAAAATTCTATAAAAGGGTCAGTTTTTAACGGATTTTAACCACATTTGGTACGAAAATACGACAGGATATTTATAGGTGGTGATTAACATTGAGCGTAGGCAAGGGGTTTAAAAGAGAGAAATATTGAATAATTTTTTGTGCGTTTAATTAAACATAACCTAAAATATTTAACCTAAACAATTAGACCACATTGACATTCGAAAAAAGTGTAAAATGGGGTAAAAAGGTTAGAAAAAACGATTTTCTTAAACATAGCAGAAATATTGACTAGTTATTTATAGCTTTGATAGAATATAACCTAAAAAATGTGTTATAAATAACTTGTTTTCACAGGCGTTCGTAAATAGTCTAAAAGGGGTCAAAATAAAAGCATATATACTTCCTAAACTTATTCGGAATACGGAATAATAAAAAATATGTACGGATAAATAGTGCCTCCAAAGAGAAAAAAAATGAACAAAACTTAAAAAAAATACCTGATGTCTAAAACAAAACAAAAATTTAGATAAATGACAAAAAAGTCATAAAATTATTACTTTTACACTTAAATATGGAGAGCTATTCGTGCCTCGAGGGCAACAGTTTATTATTTATAAATACTGAATTATGATCGGTAAAAACTAACTTAATGTATTGATTGCCAGGACGGACGGGGTCCAGCGGTTAACACCGTTGTATAATGCGCTACGATAAACCAAGACAAAACAGACATTAGAAACAGTTTTACAATTTTAGACTATTTTTGACACTTTATATGAAAAAATGTACAGTACTTCCTCTCTATAATTTCGAGGTCGCAGCTGAAATGGAATTTAGTAGCTGGGGTCACTAGTGCAAAAATATTTTTAAATGCTGATGATACCACGGTGGTTATTGCCGACGTGGATCCTCAAATAATGCAAATGAGAGTGCTGGAGTGCTTCAGACGGATGTCCGCTTGGTGTCGGAACAGGGCCTCCTCTATCTTTTTGTTTAACTTTAATAGTAACAGTGTCATTGTCCCCCTTCATGATTACGTCAATTTTCTTGGTGTTAGAATAGATAAGCAACTTAATTTCAAGGCCCATGTCGAGGTGGTCTGTATGCTAAACTTAACAAATGCTTTGTTCTGTTTCTTTCATTAAAAGCTTCCCTTAGCCTTCGCGAGATTTTGAGTGTTTACTACAGTTCTGTAAAGTCAGTTCTTTAATATTTAGATTTGAAAACTTCTTAGGATGAGGCTCACAAATTACAACAACAGGTTAAATAACACCTTGTTATTTATTGTCAAACATTTTTAATAACCACAACGTTTCGGCAACATACTTCCGTTGCCTTCTTCAGGTAATTTACATACAAAAATCGTCCAGTGGACAAACTAGTGTTCTCTTTTGTATTATAGTGTTTGAGTGCTATATGTGCATTAAAGTCAGTTCTGTCTTATAACGTGGTTATTTGGGGACAGTCTCGAGATATTAATAGGGGTTTCTTTGCCCAAAAAAGAATTATCGGATTGATTTTTGTAGAAAAGTTTTTAGAGTTAAAAAACTTTTCAATATTTGTATACAGGAGTTTATTCTTCATATTTAGAGCAGAATTGGCGAGAAATAGTTAACACCTAAAACCCTGCTCGAGGCGCCGCTGTCGTGGTGTACATATGCACACATGGCTGTTTACCTACGCTTACAATTGGAAACAAACTGCTATTGATAACCAAATTAAGTTTTTTGAGGAAACTTTCAAAATAATGTTGAATTAGGCAAAAAGGATCCATCATAACCTCCTTATATAATGTTTTAGTCAAAGCAAATAAACAAACCAGATTATTTGTTAATTTTGTGTTAGTAAACAGAGGCAGACGTCAACAAACTGATAACCCTCTCTAACTCTTGAGCATTTAGTTCAAAAAGATGACAATAACTATATACTATATATACGTATTATCTCAGTGAAGAGCAAAAGAGGCTATATAGAGCACGTGCCTCCCAAAATTGACATCCCACACACACACACACACAGTGAGACAGAAACAGATTTCCATTTATTGTTCTCTAACGGCGACAATGCAAATAGAAATGTGCCACAAAGGCTGTAATATTAAGGCCGCAGGCTGAACAGGGATTATATTAAAGTTTTGGCTTTGTTCGCTTTACGTAAATATATTGTCGATGTATACGAATTTTTCAGACCTAAAAAATGGATGGCTGGATGAGATTTTAGTGAGCTGAGCTGGGTAGCGCACGTGGACGATCTTTGTAAAAAACTAAATAAAAATTTGTATATTTTAAACTCAATAAAAACTTTCATGAATTTAGGTGCACTAATGTCAGTATACTACGCCTTGATTTATTCTGCAGTTTCATATGGTATAGTGGTCTGGGGTAGGAGCGCCGAGTTTGACAGAGTTTTCATACTTCAAAAACGAGCGATGAGGTGTATTTTTAAAATACCTTATAGGGCCACCTGCAGAGATGCCTTCAAAAATAACGGTGTGCTTACAGTCCCATCGATCTACCTGTACAAGTTGCTCTGTTATGCCTTCAGAAATAGAAATCATACCCCTACGTGTGGCGACAATCACAATTACTTTACTAGGGGGAGAGACCAATTCCATTTGCCTCGTCCGAGACATGAGTTTTTTAAGAAGTCGCCGACTTATTCGGGTTGTTATTATTACAATCTCCTTCCCGAAGACATTAAGGGCTGTCAGTCTGAGGGTAAATTTAAAAGAAAGTTAAAGAAATTCTTGTCCAATAACGCATTCTATAGTTTGCAGGAATTTACTGCAATGGTTCACTGAGATTTTATCAATGTGTTGCAATTTTATTTATTCATTTGTTTATTTGTTTATTGTTGTATCTCTGTTTTACTGAGACATTTTTTATGTGCATCAAAGTTTAGTGTTTAATGTTGAGTAACTATATGACATATTGTTGTATTTTATGTTAACTATCCAAAATAATGTTTGACTTGCCAATGTATATATTGTTATACTTAATGATGGCCAATAAAGATTACAATATGAATTAATTAATCTTTGGTAGTGCGGATATAAAATAAGAGTCAATTTCAACTATAATGCAGACTAAAAAGAAATTAATAAGAAGACTGTGTTTTTAGTTGTGCATACTGCGACATATTGCGGCACTAATCAAATGGTTCTATACCTTAGCAATGTCTTTATAGGACCAAATTCACTCAATGTTATTTCCAAAATTGACAAAAAACCTTTTTTTACTTAAGTAACTATACTACCTAGAATTTGGTAGGACAAGTTATACCTATACCAAAGATTAATGTACATTAAACTTTGCCGATACTTAAATAAGTTTTTTTTTCATATTTGCCATTTTTTACAATAACCCCGTTATTTTGGACATAAGGATTTTTTGTATGCCAAGAACCGAATACTGTTTCAAACAAATTTTACGTCCGGATATGTTTATATATTTTTGTTATACCTCAAAATTTCTCTTCTGGCAACCCTAGTTGGAGGGAAACATCTACCCAGACCGGGGCCAAGTACAGCACAATTGTACTTAAAATATTCAAGTACAAGTACATTCTAAATGTACTTAGAGTACCAAAAATTTAAGTACTTGATTTAGAAGTACTTATTATTTGTAAGTACATATGTACTTATGAAAGATAAATTTTAAGTACCTCACAATTACATTTCAAGTACATTACCACATAAGGTCCGTAGAGTGTACAGTTGTAGTAGGCTAGAGAGAAGAAGTCAAAATATTGCAATGTAGCTATTTCTGTCTATGGCACTGAAATATGTGCTTGTCGACAGCAGACTGCAAGTAAGTCTTATGTAAAACCAACTTTCGTGATTGCAAAAAATATTTGAAATGTTTTAATTTTATATTTATTAAAAAATACAAAATACAACATAATTCTGCTGGAATAAAACAAAAAATCGTAGCGGCAATGGCCAGCTATGAGAATAATAATTATTAGTCATAAAATTTATATGTAATTTTTTAACAAAACCAATCTTTCAAAGTTGTTATCAGACAAAGACCGTCGTTTTGGTGAATTAATAATCGTGGTAAACAAAAAAAGGCGTTCTACAGGTGTAGACGAGGGAATCTGTGTGTTAAAATATGTGAGAAAGGGTCAGTCAAGCATTATACGGATATCCTTCAAGTACATTTTAAGTACATTTCAAGTACAGCAAAATGATTACAAGTACAGGTACTTAAGTACACATAACAAAATGTACTTATAAGTACATGTACTAAGTACAATGCAGTACTTAAGTACATGTACTTGTAAGTACTGCCCAGGTCTGCATCTACCTCAGAATTTCTGGTCAGGCAACCCTAGTTGGAGGGAAACATTTTCGATAAAATAATTTAAAATTTCATACAATAAACAGAAAGGGGAACTTTTCAGTGTTTTAAGAAGTCATTTACCCGCCCCACTACCTAAATATGTTAGAGGATAGTTTTGATTTTCATTCATATTCATAATTCAAAGTTTGACCACCAGGTATAGTACAGTAGACACAGCTTGTAGATAAATGTGCAACATGACATACTATTTTTTAATAATTCAAAAATTATTTTGCCCCTGGCGGACCGCCCCTGCCTATAGGCATTGTCTAATAATGTATCTATGAAAAAATAATCTACGTTTACAGTTAGACATGCAGCGTCCTCTGTGCGCGCGTGCTTTAAATATACTATGTTGCACATATAGAGTACGCTTGTAAAATAAAATAGTTAACGTTCTCGCGCGCTAGATGGCAGAAGTATATTTAAAATATTATTTAATAAATTTAGAGTTGATTAATTCAGTCAACGTAAGCAATATACATTATTATTCTATGAACCTAAGGGCCACTTGATTAGGTAGGTGATGGTTTAAGTTTAAACACAAGTTGAAGCTTTAGTTTAACTTGAAGTTTAAAATGCTGGTTCTAGAAGTTTTGGTTGAAATATTTATAGCTCATTTCAGGTTTGTAATAAGTTAAAATAACTGGTTTCCTTTGGTGTGCTAACCATCAAAACTTTTATCTAAAAACTAAATGACAGATGACTGTTTATAATTTAACAACTAGTACGACTTAAATTTGAGAATTTGATATTGTAAGTATAAAAAAAATTATACTACGATTAACATGAATAATAGGTAGTCCTGATTATAAGAGATCTTGTATTTTTTCTCCAAATGAGGTATAGTCTTCCTAATCATAGTTTAAAATTATATAAAAAAACCACAACTCGATATCCCTTTGTAATGTCAATACCGACCGCAGCCGTCCATAGGCGCACCCTTTTAACTTTTCATAACAATACATGCCCTACGATATTTTAAAAATCCTTTATGTATTAACAATTGTATATTCATTTGTATAAAAGTAGATACTGTATTTTTCCTTGCCGCTCCAACACAGCAACATATAAATCTACGCTGAAAAAAACTGTTTCTGTTTTTAAAAGATATTATAAACTAACAACAAATTTTATTCACTTAGTCAGTGACATTTTGTATAGCATGTAAGGAATTTAGCCTATGAAGTAGTTGAATTGGTGTTAAAACTACACAAGAGTCTTACGAGAAAGGTAAATGACAAAAAGGTCACAAAAATATTACTTTTACACTTAAATATGAAGAGCTATTCGTGCCCCGAGGGCAACAGTGTATTTTAAGAAGTTTATTCATTGATAGGTAAAGCCAAGCCAAAATTTTTGTTCTTTACTATCGACACCACCTAAAATTTCGTGGATCCCCACTTTTTTCACGTCATAACGTAGACCCTCGGCGAGTCTGCCGTGGACCCCGGGGGTCTACCTTGACCACTTTGGGAATCACTGCTTTATATACACACAGTCACAGTGTATATTTGTATTGTATTTGTTCTAAGAGCACCTTGCAAGTGTAGAATAATAAAATTATGTTTTATATCCTGATACACCTTGAAATAACTATAATATAAAAATTTATATAACGTTATTATAGAATATTAGGTTAATACAACAAAAAATAATTGGATTTTCTCACAATTTAAATTACGCTTATATTATTATGACACTTGAATCAATGCGTTAATAAAAAATATCATCAAACAAGTGGCTTTATGTGCAACCATATGGCCGGCTTCTTTTACTTTTAGATAAAAGAGCTTTTAAGAAACTATTCTAACACATTGATCTTTAAAGTGTATATGTGCATAATAAACTTACAATATCTAATATGTACAGATTTAATAAAATATGTGCGTATACAAAAAATATTCCAAATAAATCAACAAACATACTTAATATAAGGCAAAACAGAATGACTTCTGTTTGGTTAATGCGAATGCGTATTTATTGTTATTGTTTTGGTTTTTTCTTCCTTTGAATGTTATTTGAATCGGATAAAATATGTGACGCCAGTTACTTGTTTAGGCATCCATTCTGAATATGTTTCCAACCCAGGACCGTTCTTAGGGGTGTGTAGTTGTGCTAATAATAATAATATCTAATAATAATAATTCTTTATTTGCTTCCTAACCGTAGCTATCTGCATCGCATTATACTATAACTACTATAATATAAAAAAAATAAAAAAAAGAATAATATATATCAATTTATTTTATATTACTAAAAATAGAAGAAATGTAACTTGAAAAAGAAAACGCTAAGATTTACGCCATTCATGACAATAACTATCTAACTGGTGAAATTTTAAACGTAATTTCCTCGAGAAGTATAGAGTCAAATAGCAAAAGTAATCTATCGCTGATTTATAAATCAGATAAAAATGCATCCTAGGACTAGCCCAAACTCATATACCAAAATTTAGCTTAATTGGTAGAAGCGGAAGAATACATACATACAGGCGGACAGACTTCCACCTGGAAATGGTCCCTATTCGGGAAAGTAAAATTTAGAATCATATCATAGGCACGTTTTCCCGGAGTATTATATATATATTATTATATTATAGTATAATTTGTGTATGTCGTTATCTGTGTTTGAGGTTAAGTGAGGAGGCTTAAGCCTCAACTTCGCCTATTGTATACTTTTTTGCAATAAAGTCTTTATTATTATTAATCCTTATAATTATTATTATAATTTGCTTAAAAGAGGTCATTAATTTCTTTTGATATAATGCTTAGTTTTTGAGTAAATTGAGTTTAAAAATTTACTTAATAATCAATATTAAAAATATTACTTATTTAAAAATTTATGTACGCAATCTTGGATTGCCATGGAATGCATTGTGTCGAAAGAACATTGTTGACAATATACTGTCATCTTGATGTATCTAAAAGGTATCTACCGGGTGTCCAACCGGGAAGGGATTCGATCGATTATGGAGAAACTACACAGTGGAACAATCTGAAAATCTGGTGTAGTCCGTTTGTCGACGGGACCAATTATGTCAAAAATGACGTTTTCAGAATAAAGAATAATAACATTTTTTTATTATATGGAAGCTTTAATAATTTAATTTGTTAGAATATCCTAGGAGATATAGATCTACTTTAGGCGCCTACATATATTTTTGTAGTAAATATTAATACAGGGTATTTGAAAAAAAGTGCCAAAATTCAAAATTTTTAAATGGCATATTTTCAAAAATAAGGGCAAGTTTATGAAAAGATGTCTATCCCAAAAACTGATATTTTTCTAAATATTGACAATTTTACATTTTTCTATTACAATAGTGATATGAATTTGAAATTTAATTGATTTTAGTTGGCCATGATGGCTTTAGATAGCAAATAAATATGACACTTGTCAAAAATAATCAACAAGTATGACAAATTGTAGATATTAATTAGTAGTAATAATCATGGCGAGCGTATAAATTATATTAACGAATACTATCTAAATTTGTTTATTATTTATGGAGAATGTGACAGAGTGATAACAAGAACGTGTGATAACATTTGCACCAAATACCCAGAAAAACACAAACCATTGATTTATTAATTAAATTTCAAATTCATATCACTATTGTAATAGAAAAATGTAAAATTACATACCAGTTTTTGGGATAGACATCTTTTCATAAACTTGCCCTTATTTTTGATGCAAAAAAATTAAAAAAATATAAAATGGGGGGTTGCCATTTAAAAATTTTGAATTTTGAAACTTTTTTCTATTTGATTTTTTACCCTTTTTTTCAAATACTCTGTATTAATAATTAATATTTATTAAAAAAATATACGTGGGCGCCTAAAGTCGAACTATATCTCCTAGGATATTCTAACAAATTAAATTATTCAAGCTTCCATATAATAAAATTTTTTTATTATTCTTTATTCTGAAAACGTCATTTTTGACATAAAATTTCAAATATTTAGAAAACGGCTGGCGATAGGCATAACATATTATGTATGAAATATGTTTAGAATTACAAGGAGAATCCAAAAAAAAAAATAATTTATATAGGGTCGTATTTGAAATAAGGAAGTTGACACCCATTTCCGGTATAACCGGAAATACTAGATACTTGAAAACATTTTAGTCGAATTGGTCCCGTCGACCTAGGGACAACACCAGATTTTCAGATTGTTCCACAATGCAGTTTCTCCATAATCGATCGAATCCCTTCCCGGTTGGACACCCGGTAGATACCTTTTAGATACATCAAGATGACAGTATATTGTCAACAATGTTCTTTCGACACAATGCATTCCATGGCAATCCAAGATTGCGTACATAAATTTTTAAATAAGTAATATTTTTAATATTGATTATTAAGTAAATTTTTAAACTCAATTTACTCAAAAACTAAGCATTATATCAAAAGAAATTAATGACCTCTTTTAAGCAAATTATAATAATAATTATAAGGATTAATAATAATAAAGACTTTATTGCAAAAAAGTATACAATAGGCGAAGTTGAGGCTTAAGCCTCCTCACTTAACCTCAAACACAGATAACGACATACACAAATTAGCAATACAATACAAAAATGAAATGAAACAGCAACCCACATGACGTTAAGAAAAATCTAAATTCCCTATAGAAATTCCAGATATCTTCAATAAGTAATTTTGAATACAAGAAAAAAAAGAACTATAAATATTACTAAACAATAAAATCCTTACGCTACTAAATTTTTCAAAACATGTCTGACAGACCGCTAAAATCTATAGCCCGTCAACACTTTCACATCACCCGGCAATCTGTTGTAATATTTAGCAATAGTATAAGAAAAAGACCGTTCAAACATCGCAGTAGAATGGAATGGTGGCGCAATTGACGATTTATATCTAATATTGACAGAATGAGCATGACCCCTAAATATTATTCTTTCATACAAATATTCGGGTTCCTTACTGTTTATGATTTTATTAAATAGTACGAGAGTGCAAAATTCGCCTTTCCCTCATCATAGGCCACCCTATCTTATCCAGTTTAGCACTTATTCCCCTTTGGCCCCTGCGAATACCGCTAATCAATCGTACACACGAATTCTGCATCATTTGAATTCTGTTTTCATCTGATCTCGTTAAGCATGGTCCATACACAACATCAGCATAGTTAAATTGGGATAGAACTAAGCTATCACACAGTAACTTTTTTGTTTGGAAATTAAGTATACTGCGGTTATTATAAATTTACCTCAAATTTGCAAATTCCAGTTTTATACAGTTGCTCACGTGTTTTGTGAATCTCATATCCGTGTCGATGTACAATCCCAAGTTTTTGGCTGAGCAGGAGGCCCTAAGCATGACATTACTTACAGTGAGGTACAAATCTTTGTATCGATTCCTGAGAGAGCCATTACCAAACAACAGCAATTCCGACTTACTCGGATTCAACTCTAACCCATGGGAGTTCCAATCATTGACAACAGTGGCCAAATTCCGATTTAAATTATCAACTTCCGCATTTAAATTCTCAGGTGAGAATGACAGATATATTTGAGTATCGTCTGCATACATATGAGTTTTAGAATATTGAATATTTTCTGTGATCTGAGCTGTAAATAGGGTAAATAGTATGGGACTCAGAATTGAACCCTGTGGCACTCCATTATTAATGTTTTTTTCTTGAGATAAATTCCCCCCAATTTATACCATTTGTGTGCGATTGCTTAAGTAATTTTTCAATAATAATATAGAATCATTAGTGAATCCCAAAAATCCCAGAATCGACAATAAAAGTTCATGATTCAGTCTATCAAACGCCTTACTGTAGTCCAGAAGTACCAGAGCAGTTAACTCTCCTCGGTCAATGGCTGTAAAGATATCGTCTGAAATGTTTAATAACGCGGTAGTGCAACTATAATTATGCCTAAACCCCGACTGGTGTTTGGGCAATAAATTGTGAAACTTTACATAGCTCTTGATCTGATCATCGAGTATGCGTTCAACAATTTTACTCAGAGACGGTAGGATGCTAATTGGACGAAGATCTTTGTATTCAGATAGACAGGAAGTCTTGGGAATTGGGATTACTTTACTCGTTTTCCATTCTTTTGGGAAGGCATTTTTTTCAATACAGTAGTTGACCAAATGAAATATCACAGGTAGGATAAAAGGACAGCTACGGCGCAACATATCCATGCTCACTCCGTCACATCCCACTGCATCACTCTTTATTGAATGTAATGCTTTATCTATATCATCGATAGAAACCAGCTTAAAATGAAAAGTACCAGCTTTCGGACTATGATTGCTTCTATAATAATTGATCTTCTCAGGATCAGGATGTCTGATTGGGATATTTACAAAAAAATCGTTTATTTTGTCTGGATCGTTAAGTGAATCGGGGATTTTAAAATTTCTTTACCATAAACATTCAAATTTTTTAGGAGTCTCCAGTTTTCTCTAGAATTATTATATTTCATTTGATTTTCCAGATATTTTTGTTTCAATCGATTAGTTTCTGTTGTTAACAAGTTTCTAATAAATCTATAATTTTCCCAATTTTCGGGAGTTCTAGACTTTTTGTATTTGTTTCTTTCTTTTTGCAAGTTTTTAAAATCATTTGTGATCCACGGGGCTTTTCGTTTAGTTACCCTAACGGTGCGAATTGGTGCATGACGGTCAAAAGTATTCAATAAACGGTTGTTAAAAAGTCCTATTTTCTTATCTATATCATTTTCATAAAAAATATTGTAAAAGTCCTGATTTGATAGATCTTCATAAAATAGATCTTGATTAAAATTCTTAAAGTCGCGGTAAGTATGATAAAAAGGTCTTGGTTTTGTATGGGGTAACAAGTGGAATTGACAAAGTGTAGGCGCATGATCTGAAAAATCAATTGAGTTATCCACCCGGGGATTACCAAAATGCTTATTATTCGAACAAATAATTAGGTCGAGCACGACGAGCTTCTAACACCATACCTAGTTGGTTCATCAATCAATTGATTTAAATTATAATCAACTAAATCTAAATTACATATTTTATTATTATTATGAACTCAAAAAGTGAAATATTCTAGCAACAAAAAAGTTGAGGCGTTATTTCCCCCGCCCCCTAGTTTGATACGCTCATGACTATAATTTTGGAAATCCTTTTGGTTTGACTTATTAAGAATTAACAATCAAATATATGTGTAAAATTTCATTGATGTATCTAAAAACGTTTCGTTAATATTCACAAAAATTTACCATCAGGGGCTAATTTTAAACGCCTTGTATATCGGTTACAATGCGTTTGCGGACATATGTTTATAGGAACTTTTTTTCTTAAAACTCATTGTTCTATCACCTGCATTAATTTGTAATAATACATAGGGAACACCCTGTATAAGTGTCGAATTTGAATTTCCCTGTATAGTATAGACAAAAGTTTACAATACAAATCAGTGCATTCATTGCCTCGTATGCTGCTTGTCTCCAAAGGAATATTATTAACTTTATTGCGTCACGATATTTTTCTCCGCACGACCGTAAACCATAATCCCCATCAAGTGTAAATAACAAAGACAGAGCAAGCAATTCATTAATTAAATCGGAGATCAACGTTGTCAGTTTGTGTTATAGTAATGAAATTATTGGTAAAATAGCCTTGAGGACAATCTAAAATAAATGTATTTTTGTCACTTGTAAGAAGATAATGTCAATTATCAACAATAACCAAAATCTCTTATTATTTTGTTTATAAACAGATAATATTTTACATGAAATAATGGTGATTCATTAATAAAAGGCACATCACTGATAAAGTTGTGATGACAGCTTGCTAGTGCCATTTTAATTATAACGGAATAACAAATTATGAAAATTGTTTTTAATTTTACTATATAATATAGGGAACATCGGACCCCTGGCGCCTGTGGTGTAGTTACAATACAGGGATCTTCAGATCAGTTGACACAAAGGTTATATATGGCTAATTCAAAGGTAGGCAAATATTTGAGTAACGAATTTTGACGTTAAATACACTAAATACGTCTAAAATTATAGCTCCACCTCCATTCTACAAGGTGTTTCTAAAATAGGTGGTCAAAATTTGTGAGCGAATTGGGGACGTCTAATCATGAAAAAAACCTAAATTGTAATTTTTCGAAAAGTCCCTATTTACAAAGATACAGGGTGTTAAGGATGACTGCCTGAGGACGATTTTTTTGAAATATTTTCGAAACGAGTAAAGATGAATTAATCAAATGTAGCATATTTATTCACCTAGTTAAATGTCGTAAACTAACATGAAATTGAATAAAAAAGGACGACCATAGGCGGGTAAAAAGGAGGGACCTTTGCCTTAATTATAACCTAACTTTTTTTTCTTGTGACTTTTATTCCATTTGTGTCAAAAATGTGATAAAATAAAGTTTTCTACATAAAAAAGACATACTTGTTTTTTCTCGAAAAACTTAAAGGTTTTCGAAAACAAACAAAAAGAATTATAATCGGTTTTGTTCACTCAATTTTAGAGTTTAAATAGAGCTATTACTACAATTATTTTTGTCGACTTTTTTTTTGTGTATCGTTTTTTGCATTTTTTGGGGACCAGACCAGAACTTTCCTGGTTCTTTTTTGCGTTAAAAAAAAAAACAAATTTGCAATGTTTCATTATGGTTTTATTTTGTTAATTAAATTATTTTTATATTTGATATGTTATTGCTTTTGAATATGTTCGCCTTCAAGAGTCCTTTCTATTGCAAAAATTAGCAAATTCATGCGCTATTGTAATGATTCAATTTTATATTTTTACTAACAAGTTTTTTTCTCATTTGTATTCTATGTTTTTGGGATGCTGAATTCGATTTTTAACTTTGCCACATCGAAAGAATGATGCGTTTTGAAGAATTTGCAAAAAATCGCGAAAAGCGCTTTTTTGCATTTTTTTGCTTATAACTCGAAAAATAGACTGTTTTGAAAAAGAGATTTAATATACAAAAATGAACTAAACTAAATTATCTATAAATTAGGTTTGTAAGGTTTTTTTGTCATTCAAATGATTTTGCCGATAAAGCACCTTGAATTTTAATAAAATTCCCATAGTTGGCAAAAAAAAAATACTTTTTTGTATTACTCAAAAATTTTAATCTAGAATATTTAAAGTTTATTAATTAATTAAGTTTAGTTACGGCGTTTGGAAATTGTCTGATTTTCTGTAAAAGAAAAGTCATTTTGTAAATAATATATTATGTAAAGTTTGTTTATTTAAAAATGATTTTTACAAATTAAGAACGGCAAAATAGATTGTTATTGTTTGCAAAAAATAATTATAACTTGTCCTTTACAGCACGGGAGTATAGGCAACAATATCCAGAACGACAGTATCCGTCTAGAGTCTAGAGCGACAATTACAACACGCCTGAACAGAAAATTTAGGGAAACCTAAAATGTGAAAAGAAAAAATCGAACAGTTCCTGCAAACGAAGATATAAATCCATATATTCGTTTGTAGCAACATTTTGCTTCTTTTTGAAGAAAACCCGCGAACATCGATTCGTAGAGTATCTCAAACTTTACAAAAACGAGGCTTTCAAAATAGATGCTCTTTCGAAAAGGTAAGAAAGGAACTCATAAAACATTCTTACAGACACTATAACATTCGAACTACGCATCCATTATCTCATGAACAGAAGCCACAACAAGTTCAATTTAGCCAGCAAATGCTGCAGAGAATGGGTGAAGATCCACAGTTTCTTCATAAAATTTTATGGTCAGATGCATCCTCATTT
The DNA here is from genome assembly GCA_911728435.2 of Apoderus coryli. NCBI lineage: Eukaryota > Metazoa > Arthropoda > Insecta > Coleoptera > Attelabidae > Apoderus > Apoderus coryli. Next base: position 36,751,303 of record OU452199.1, read on the forward strand.
TCAACCAGTGGAGTACCAAATAATCAAAATCATAAATTTTGGAACACTGACAATCCAAACTTTGTTAGGAAGCACCATTTTAGGAAGACAGACGCTCTACGTATGTATGGTGTGGTATTTTAGGGGACCGCATATGTAGGACCATATTATATTTTTAAACGCACATTAACCGGAGAAACTTATCTAAGTTTTTTGGAAAAATACCTAATCGATTTTTTATGAAATTTGTCATTGAACAAGACTTTTTCAACAATAACTTTAGAGAATGAACCTGCAAGTTTGGGACTAATCGATGGACACCACGCAGTTATGATTTAACGCCTCTGGTTATATTTTTATGGGCCTATATTAAAGATAAAGTGTATTTATTGGACATTCAAAACAGAGAGCAGATGAGAGACTTGGTTAAATTATAAGTGAGTAGCATTCGTTTCCCGAATTTTTAATAAACACTATTAACGACTTAAGGAATATATTCGAAAAATGTATTGAATTAAACGGAGACAGATTCGAATATCTTTCGTAGATATTTTGGATTTTTTTCTCAGTTTTGTCTAAATTACTTCTAGTTTTTGTTTTGTTTAAAATACCTATACATTTAATTTTTGCAAAAGCTTTGTTTTATGGCGAATTCTTATTGAACCGTTTAAAATAGACCCATCAAATATTTTTGAAATCAAGAGAAAATAATCTTTAATAATAAAATATAATATACAGGGTGTTCTATTTAAAAAAATATAACTGTGCTTTCTAATGTGTTACTGGGACACCCTGTATATACAATAATATATGCTATAAATAGTTTACATTAAGCCCTAAAACTTTTGTATTTAACATTTTCTTCTATACGTTGAAACAACAAAGTTAAAGGGGGTTTGAGTTTATAAATGATCACCCAGTACATATATTATGTGCATTTGGGAATCTTGGAGACCTAATAACAGCCAGTAACATAATAACTAGGTACTATTTGAAGCAAAAATACCAAAGTGTATCATATTTCATTAGAAGTTAGCATCCTGTTTAATTGTTTAATATATTTGTTTATAAATCTATTCTATAACGATAGAGTTGGCAACATGATATCGTAAAGGGGGATTCTAGTTGGCCAGGTGTAAAATCTATCTTACGATGTGAATGACGCGCTCATTGCGCGCTCGCAGTTTTGTATGTGCGTGCGCGCTGTAGTGTAGCATGTTTGTATTTATTTTATTATACACTTGACTATACTCTCGCAAAATATCGTATTTTTGCGATTCTGTAGCTCTATTATAAATACAGAAAACACCATGAATACAAACAATTAAGCACTTAGTCATCGTTTTAAATTAGGGGAAGAATCAAAGAAGCTTGTAGTTTGGTTTTAGTGAGTAGGTAGTTTCTTTTTACGAAAGTGGTAATGAATGAATCATTTTCATTATAAAAACATAACGTAGTATTGTTATTGATTGTTATTATTATTATTAGTTCAAATTTAAATAAGAATAACTATAGTTACTAAACTATTAAAAATGTCTAATGAAATAGTGAAAGTGCCGGTAGCTAAAGTGGTTGTTGACGTTATCCTTTTAAATTGCGGTAAGTTTATTAGTTTTTATTGTAGGTCAAGTTTGTTTATTTTTAGAATACAATTAGGTATTACGTATGTTTATAATATTTATACTTACCTAAGTACCTACTTGTAGTATATATTTTTTTATTCTTATGTAACACATTAAGTTCATAGTTTATTAATTATGTAAGATATACAAGGTGTTCAGAATTAATCTAAATAGACACTATTAATTATTATTAATTAAGCCGTGTGACTGTCCCAGTGTACTCTGTTGACATTTCGAATTTTGAGTTAGGTGGGCTATGATAAAAAACACTCATGTTGTTATGGCAACGAAGGTAATGTCAATGTCAAATATAATTAATATATTTGTCAAATTAGTCTGTGGATTTATTTGTTTTGTGTTGGTACATGTGGTTTTTTAATTCAAAATGCCTATTACCAACAAATAAGCATGATTTGTTGGCGGTTATTTCGAGTGCTTCAAAAATGCTTTGTTCCTTTGCAAGGATCTATCCGCTTGGATGTCCGCAAAAGTTATCCTATAAGAAAAATGTCTTTATAAGGTTGGCAACTCGTTTACGAACGAGTGGAAGTATTCAGCGACCATTCCAAAGGAGTTGTTCAGGTCGCGAGGAAATAAATGCTGTTAATATTCTGTGATACATCCAAGTTAACCCACATGACAACATTAGAGAAATGGTGCAAGCACTCAGAGTTTCACACGGAACAGTCCACAAAATTTCGAAAAATCCACAGACTAATTTGACAAATATATTAATTATATTTGACATTGACATTAACTTCGTTGTCATAACAACATGATGTTTTTTTATTACAGCCCACTATATTAATTTTATGAAAATTTCTTGAATGTTAAATTTAGTCAAAAATATATTCAGTGGCAGGAAAAAGATAGAGACTTCCGGTTTTCACTGTTTTCTTTATTTTTACATGCTCTTTTCATCTAGCGAATACTAATCGTACCATTCCATTTGGTTTTCCCAAGAAAATTGACAAAAATCAGAAACATTGTTGTATAGCTCCATCTAGCGGTTATATATAAAAAATAAATAAAGCACCAATACTTTTTTTAATACTCCCAAACATTGCCTTTATACTGAGCCTAATTTTATTAAAATTGGACTACCCATAAGAAAGTTAGATAACTTTTTACAAAACAACATTCTCCGGCTCCTCCACCATGTATTTAAGAAGATAGGGAAAAAAGGTTTATATATGAAAAATTCGAAAAATAATCCATGTCGAGGAGTGAAAATGTAATTGAATGCGAGACGTCTAGTCCACAATATAATCTTCTAAAATTAAATTAAAACCATACATATTTCGAGAGTATACACTCTCATCATCAGTGGTAATAGTAAAGTCGAAATTAGGGAGCCAATTATTTAGTTATTTAAGTATTAATTGAAGACTTTAACTTGGAAAGTGTCTAAGTACCAAAAACTTTAATAAGAGTTATAAACAAAAAAGTTATTTTTAAAGAAACACTTAGATACAATAGTGTTGATTTATTTTTATTTTTAATAACGCAATACAAGAAAGCTTATAGACTATTTAAAGACGAAAATTAACAAAATTATAATTCTCTAGACATAAATAAAACAAGACATTATTAAAAGGGTCCCTAGTCATCAAACGCACAAAACGTTATACCTAAGTATTCATTTAGCTGCGTAGGGTCTAAGTGCCATTAGTAGGAGTTTGGGATCTTTGTTGTTGCTGGGTTTCTATTAATTTTTTATAGAACTCTTGAAGCTGGCTTGGTATATGGATATAAACGGAACCATGTCTTCTAGGTTTTTGAGCTTCTCTTTAGTAATCCGTGATCTTAAAATGTGATCGGTTAGAATTACTTAATTTCGTTAATTCTCAATGGACTCTCCTCTTTTTAAAAACGTTAACTTCCCGGCAGCCTTCTAACTCGCTGAAGCTTTTCTTAATTTTTATAATAGTTGGATTATCTGCCGCTTGTAGGTTTTTAAAGTCTGTTGGTTTCATATTCACTGTGCGGAATGGTGAAATGTGTCATGTTTTTTCATTCATTTCTTTAACACAATGAGGAGTCAAACATTTTACGACTTTTTTTCTTTTTTCGATGAATACAAAATCTGTGTCGCATAGCATATAATATGAAAAACTTGTGCTCAATTTCATCAAAAATGCCATTTAAGATCAGGAAGATAAATGTCATTAACCACATTCTGTTTTTGTTTTGGTACCTATACCGTTGTCTGTCCATATGATTAACGTTCTTCCATATTGTCGAAAATGACCATCTAATGAAACTATTGCTGGTAGAGGAGGCAACGAGATTGCATCTTGTTTTTTTATATTTTTTTAGATGGTCATCTTGGACAATATGGAATAAAGTTAAACATATGGACAGACAACTGCATAAGTCAAAACAAAAACAGAATGTTGTTAATGGCTTCGCTAGAATTGGCAACGTGAATACACAAGTTATATACAGAAAGTTGTATACTATATAGAACCGTTGGCACTTAGATCCATTTTACCTCAAATAGTTAAGGTTCATACAGTTTGGTGATATTAACCCCACTCTGCTGAACTAAATACATCGCGATGGCACTTAGACCTATTTAAATATCGGTGGCCTTGGTATATAGACCATTTTTATACAAAAATCTCATACTTTAAATTTTAGCACTTAGACCCTTTTGCGGTTAAGGTCTTCAATAATTATTATTATCAATCATAGATCTGAAAAAATAGTTTCGTAATATTTCTGACTTAATTTAGATACATACCCTTTCTGAATTTGTGGCCGGTTAGGATACAACTCATGAAAAAGTCTGCACACTTCTTCATAACGGGGTGTTCTGTCACCGTAGCCCACCATCATCAAAATTTCGTTCATTCTACCATAGCAGAGAGTGGGTGTTAAATTTGAGTTTTTCGATTTTTGTTTGCAAGGAAAACTAACTGAACACAAGCAACTCATAAATAGTATTTTTATTTGACAACTACAATGTTTTCCATGGCAAGTCTTATAAAAATTTAATTTTAATGATATGTAAACGAAGAACACGATTGTTTTATATAAAACAGTTTTTGTCAATTATTTTCTAATGTAACGCTATAAAAATTTTATGTTGTATCCAGAAATAAATGGTCTACCTAAAAATGAAAAGAATACTTAATATACTTAAGTACCATGGCATTAAAAAAACAAAATTGGTTGCCATAGCAACAAAGCTGTTAACGCTATAAACAATTGAACATCGGCGGGTTGTGCCAAAAATTATACCAAATAAGTTTTCTTTAAATTTTTTTCAAAATAACGATTATGTTCGGGAATATACAGGGGTTTCCACACTTTATACTCACTCTGTATATCCATAGTATTAGTTAACATTTTGGAACCCTTTTGATGGATAGAATGCCCTATACCTAATTAGTCACATTGGAAGATGAGTTAAATCTTTAAGTGCAGTATCTTATGGATTTTACGCCTCAGTAGCACCTACCTACCTACCATAATACATCTCACTTCAAGCTTCAAATTTGCAATAAATAATGCTATTATATTTCATACAAAAGCAGATAATGTATGCTCCGTTAACTCTAAACTATAACTCTGTTGGTTGGTTATGACAGAGATAGTGTCACTAAATAGTTTTTGACTTTATTGTTAACATCGTTGATATACCTACCGCACAAACTAAAAGCTAGTGCCTACCAATTTCATTGTTAAATATAAATAATGTGCGACAACAATAACCCTAGTTTCGCTACCTCATAAATTGTGTTTGCCCTTCTAGAACGTCGCCCAACATTACGCACAGGTTCTCTCCAGATCCTGGAGCAATTGCGGTAGATATTATTGGAATAGCCAGATTATAGAAAGTTAATAAAATTTAGCTATGTAATTTTATGACGTTTCTAGAGAACTAAACGTTATAAAAGACTATGATCTACAATTTGAAAATATTTTTAACCATAGAGTGTTGCCACTTCTACTTTAAACCGGTGACATTTTCCCTATTTCAAATAGGACTCCCAGTAATTTTTTGTTTTTCGAAATGTTTATGTAATAATGAGCAACTTTGCTTAATACTTCCCTATATACCCCTATCTGTAGCCGAATACATTGATTTCAATTTTATTTTAACTAAAACAGAACTTCCGATATCTCGCGTCTATATACAAGACAATTTTGAGCTGAAATTTGGGCCTTGCCTTCTGGTCACTTCTCAGTTTAAGTGTACAGGGTGGTCTATAACTTAATTCTTGGTGTTAATTTACAAAAAATAGATTTTTTTTAAATGGAACACCCTATATATTAATACGGATTTGAAAATTTTAGGGAACTAGCTTTCAGACTATATGTATACATTTCCTACATCTTAGCTCTTCAAGTTTTCGATATATTGATGTTTATTCATAAAAGTTTATAAATCGACAAACTTTAAATGGTTTTAATTTTTAATAGTAGTGTTGTGTACCGTGGGTCACCCTGTACCCTGTGTATACTATTTTCGAGATACTCCCGTAGATATTGTAGCCGTAGTATGTTGGATTAATGTGTAGAAGGTTTATAGCAGTTTGTATTATCGATTTTGCAGTTGGTTGGCCCATATTGTTCCTGTTTCTGTGGGGCAGTGCTTTCCACAGGGGATTCTTCTGTAACGATACAAGTTTGCGGCATCCCTACCATGAATCAACTGTACCCAGCTGGACATTGTATGTCACCGGCATTGGATTGAATTGCATCGTGGTAAATATTTTATGAATTATTTATTAAACAACTTTTTATTTTTAGCTTTTGATTAATTTATATTATTATTTTATGCATATACGTATATACGTAATGGGTTTATTAAATTTGCATAATAATGGATTATGCGACTGTCACTGAGCGAGAGATTTGGAATTTTGTGTGCAAGTTCGTTTAATCATTTCAGCTGAATGTTGGTAGATCAAGTGACAGGATTTAATTACGTATATTTTACATTTTCAATTAAATTTGAATCTACAATAATTAATAAATGGGAATGGGAAATAATGCGTGTCTTATACAGTGTGGATCTATATTCGGCCGATAACGCCCTACCATAGAATAATAACTATAGATAAGAAGGGTCAGACGCTAAAAACGGCATCGACTCGTCGCAATCCCAGCCACATTTCTGGCCCGCTACGATATATACTATATCTATATATACTATAAGATACTATACTATAAGTATAGTAGCGGCGAATTGCTTTGAAGACAGAGAGATAAAACATTCCGACACAAAGGGAAGTAACTGTATATTAAACTGTGGCCCTACCACAGAAAGCTCTCGCTAATTCATGCATTTTGATATAGGGACATATACCCTTAAAGGGCTTAGTTGTCTAGATACAGGGTGTCAAAGGGTCAAATTTAAAATCTAAACTTTGCCATAATTCCAAAATGCCTTTAAATATTTTTTTCAAATTTAGTGACCGCTATGTTTTTTAAAAAAGTCATATTTCAATATAAACCATATTTTTAAAAAATGAACCAGGGGTTAGTGTCACTTTTTATCCTCCTATTTTTTACGCCACGGGTATAAATATATTTTTTTTTAAATAATATCCTCTCATATTTCAAACTTCACGTTCTAGGGCTTGTTTTTTGTGAAAAAGCAGCCAGTAGAAAATTTATTATTATTTTTAGTGCTTGTAAAACGCATTGTTATTGCCGCAAACAGTCAAATGTAATATGCCACTTGTTATGTGCTCCTCTAAGCCCAGGTAAATATAAGAAACAGTAAAACCACTCTGAAATATACTCGAAATATTGTCTATCTCACTCAGCCTCGGCGCCACTTTTTGTTGCAGCTAGTTGGTGTCTCCATTGGTTCTGATTTATACCGGTTGCCTTGCAGCATGCACAAGAGTATTATTAAACCAGTTGTACTTTCTATTGTATGATTTTAAATAGTTTTATACCAAAATAAATAATAATAAAAATGCTTAATTTTTAATTAAAAATGAAGAAACAATAATTTTTTATTATTGAAAACTTTGCCTTATGAGGAAGTAGTGGGATATAGGGCGAAGTAGTCTCAACATTCAATTGAAAGATCGCAACGTTTCGTGATTTTAATTTCACTTTTTCAAGCTTTCTCTCATCATAATAATATACTAACGGTCTTATTCGATGGCATTTAAATTATTTTTATTATAGTGTTTGAATGAAAGTCGAATCTCCACAAAATAAATTTAATAGAAACTCTCGGCCATACATGTTTCGGGACTAGACCAGTCCCATCATCAGTGGCATGTCAACAATCGAACAAACACAACACTAAGACGTACAATGCTTCATTATATTTCCATTGAAGTCATCTTATGGAAAAATATTTGAATTATAAAAATTTTTTAATTAAATTACAGTTACATATTTTGGTCTACTTTTCTTTTTGTATATCATACTTTTCTTTGTTTTCTAATAAAGTTAAAACTATGTAACTATTTGTTTTTTTGTTAATATATATACATTCCGGCTTTAACAAAAAAAAAAAAAAAACAAATAGTTACATAGTTTTAATCTTCTTAATATAAAAGAGAGTTTAATGACAGGCTTGTTCCTATTTTTTAAGTTTCCATTAAATATCTAAGTATTTTTATAAATATTATTAAATTTAACATTTTTAATAAAATATTTTAACACCCTGTACTTACCTTTGTAACGAAGAATTTTTCGAATATAGTTTATAATACAAACTGATATTATTTTGTGCTTCTCATGACATGAGTTAACCGATCGATGCCGATGGTCAGATAGAAATCAGATTACCTATACCTACATATCAGATATATAGATATAGATAGATATATTTATTCACCATCTTATGTTACAAAACATGTATAGTACGTCAAAAAAGAACAACAATTAATCAATCAAAGTTACAGCAACAAAGAAAGGCTTACAAACAAACTAAAATAGCAACAATATAAAACAAACTAAAATATCTCAATATCGCTTCTGAAATAGTCCTCAAAGGTATAAAAAGCTTGAGATATCAAAAATGATTTAATACTTTTGTTAAACTGGACTTCACCAAGGTTCTTTATGTGAGACGGCAGCTTATTATAAAATTTAACACAATAATAGTCAGAACCTTTCGTAGTCCTCAATAGGCGGTGAAATTCAGGCAATATGTCATTTCGATTTCGCGTACCATAATTATGTATATCAGAGTGAAGAGTGAAATGCGAGGCACTGGTTCGAATGTAGCCAAGACAGTTTAAGATGTACTTCTTTTTCATGAATTTTTAACGGAAAATTATGTTCAAAATTCATGTGAAGTTTTGTCGCTCTGTTATTGCAGTTACATGCAGTATTAAAGGAAAAATAAACCTTAATACATGTACAAATTTCAAATATAGTTTCTCAGATAAAACTCAACATTAAATTATAACCCTATTATAATAAAACGTAACAATATAATATTAATTTACATGAAAATAAATATATATTTACGTAATGATATATACCTACCTAACTCGGAATTCGTAAAGTACCGAAAACTAATATGATGAACTCTTGACTTTTCTTCCACTAATAAATATCAAATTTAAAATTTATTACCCGTACAACATCCGGTATAACCCATCTCACATTACTACTTGCTTTTTGTAAATGAATATTGTGTGTCACAACAAACATTAAGTACAAAATACATGCTATTCACAGAACGTATCTAAAAAGTTTAAAGAACTACTTACCACATTATTTAGTTTGGTGTTGCATTAGAGATAGTGGTTTATAAAATCGATTCACATTTACTTGGATCGAAACTATTTTGCAGTTATCTATTATTTATTATAAGAGGTTGTTGCCGAGGAATGTGGCTAAGCTATTTTTGGGGTACATTCACCAGGTCAAATGAAGAAATATAAACTCTTTCGTTATAGGTACAGGGTGTTTCGCCTTAGGTGTACCAAACGGAAACGTCATTTTAAGCAGAAAAACTTTATACAGGGAGTCCAGAAACTAATGGACCAAACGAAAGACAAGGTTAAGTTAGGAAGCACTGCTTCGACATCTCCTTTTCTGACATCATTCTCAAGATGATAGGACGCTGCGTTTTCTAGAAAAATTAAGTTTAATATGTGGTTTAACATAGTAACTAATTGATTGATATTTATTTTAACTCTTTCAGGTATACTAAATCACATTTTGTACCTCCTTTTTTTGTACATTTGAAGGATGGGACGGTTGGAATAAAATTTAAACAACTAACATTTTGGCGCGTTTTTATTGATAATAAAATATTGGGTTATATTAAAACTATATGGCAAAAAATAATCAAAATAATAGAAGACGACCTTTTTTAAGAAAACTTATTTTTTTTTATTAATGTGAACTCAAAAAGTGACATATTCCATAGCGACAAAAAAAATTGGGGCGTTATTTCCTCCAGCCCCCTCTCTACGTTCATGACTATAATTTTGGAAATCCTTTTGCTTTGGATTATTAAGAATTAAAAATCAAATACATGTGTAAAATTTCATTGATGTATCTAAAAACTTTTCGTTAATATTCGCAAAAAAATCATCATCATGGGCTAATTTTAAACTCGTTTTTGTTTTTACACAAATATATGTGATATTTGGTTTTTTTGATATATAAATTTTTAGCTCTCCATATCATATATGTAATATGTATATGGAGACTATTAGTTCATGAATTTTTTTTTTTTAATTTATCCGGAAATACTTTTTTTGGTAATTTTATACATAAATAAGTAGTTGTAAAAAAATGTCTGTCTGTCTGTATCCACGAAAACGCAAAAACCGCTTAACAGATTTTAGCCAAATTTGGTACAAAAATACTATTGGACATGGCAAGGAGCTGATTAGATTTTGGGAAACATTGATCGTAGACAAGGGGTTTAAAAGATAGAACCCTCTTATATAAATTAAAAAAATTCATAGTTCTTAAACTTATCAGAAATACTGCATAATTTTTTACGCATTTAATTGAATATAACCTAAGATATTGAACATAAAATATTAGACCACATTGGCGTTCGAAAATAGTGTAAAATGGGGTAAAAAAGATATAAAAAAAACGTATTTCTTAAACATAGCAGAAATATTAACTAGTTATTTATAGCTTCCATAGAATATAACCTATAAAATGGAATAATTTTTCATAGGTGTGATACAACATAAGCTAAAAAATATTCTATAAAAGAATTGGTTCACACAGGTCCTGTAGAGATGCCGGGTCTTTCAAACGGAGCAGAATATTTAAACTTTCTGAAAAACACTTTACCCAATCTGTTAGATAATATCCCGTTGAATATTCGACAAAATTCGTGGTTGGTACGTGGCGGTTGTCCCGCTCATTTTAGTGCAAACGTTCAACGATTCCTGGACGCTAGTTACGGAGACCACTGGATCGGAAGAGGTGGACCAGTCGCCTGGCCGCCACGATGGCCTGACCTAAATCCCTGTGATTTTTGTGTCTGGGGTTACCTAAAATCTGTACTATATATTCCGATACAGAATAGGGATCAACTTTGGACCAGAATTCAAAATGCTTGTCAAGAATTTAAAAGCAAAGTTCCAATTTCCCCTTAAAAGGGACTAGTAGTAACTATAACAATAATTAACGAAATTTTGTATTCACGATACATTAAACGTCTAAGCTCGACGGGCGCCTTAGCTAAGGTCATCATCAATAACATAGAATATAAATTTATCAGTTCAAATTACGTTAAATCCCATCCATGTGCTTAATATCTTACCGTTTTGGAAAATATTTTTTATTATACATGAATAGTAGTATTTATGGATTATTTAATCATAGATTCTAAAGTTAAGATATAAATTAATTTGAACTGATTTGTCTTACTTCCAATGTGATTTATAATTGATTATGATGACCTTACTTAAGATTTAAACATGACAACTGATAACGAAACATTTACATTGAAATTCAGTGGAGGTGACAGTAGTTTCCTTTCTTAGAAGGTCACCGCGCTTAGGCACTTGGGCCTCTGATACATCCTCCGTGAGCCAAACCAAATTCTTAGGTTAATTGACTCCAAGTTTGCCCATCATTCTCCCAGACAACACACCTACTACTTCTACGGGAGTAGACTATATTTTAAAGCATTTCGAAACACACATTTGTGTAATTAAATCTTTGCTAAAATTATTAAAAATAGATAATTCTCCCAGAAATTCAATAAAGTTTCACATTAATTCTGATTAGAATAAATACACATAAATTTTTCAAATTTTTCTGGTGGGAGGCTGTCGGACCACCCCACCTTGTGACGCTTATGCGTAGTTATCATGAATATGTAATTTTATTTAGCTGAAACTATTAATAAATTATTACAAACTATGGCGAAATTACATTTATATTTTAAATAATTCCACTTAAATTAATTTAATAGATTTCTGTGTCACTATCGAGCAATTCCAAACTATCGCACATCTCTAAGAGCTGTCAGACAATAAATAAAAGACTACTACTGTGCAGTAAACGATTGCGGTTAAAATTGTTTGCGTTTTTCTCCTAAAAAAAATAAACAACACTTACCACTACCGCATTCAATTAGAATCGGTATATGCTTTGAGATGTGAGTCTATATTCACTGGAAATTGTTGTAAATTATTATTTAAGGCGGATGGATTGTGAAATTTATTGTTAATTAATAATAATACCATAGCAATAAGTGTCTACATTTCACTGTTATGTTTCATAATGGTTTATTTTTAACCCAAAGCTGATCGTTTGACATTTACATAATTATTATTATTATTATGCTATTAGTGTTAAGATTTTTTTAACTTGCGTGAAAATAGTATCAGCATCAACTATTTTAAACAATGATCTTTGAATGTTTTCTAATTATTATTGTTAGAAACGATTTTTTCTACAAGTTGAATTAATGCAATGTGGTTTATACACGATGAAGCACCAGGCGTTTAATACCCTATCAAAATTTTTGCTATTGTCTTTCTCATTTTAGTTTAATTTTAAATTTTAGTTTAAAATGTTATAAAAAACCACAACTCGATATCCCTTTGTAATGTCACCGTAACCGTTCATAGGCGCACAGGTTAACTTTTCATAACAATACCTATTCTACGATATTTTAAAAATCCTTTATGTAGGTATTAATAATTGTATGTTCATTTGTCTAAAAGTATACTGTATTTTTCCTTGCCGCTCCAACACGGCAACATATAAACCTACGCTGAAAAAGAGTTTTTGTTTTTAGAAGTTTAGATATAGATGCACACGTACCTAGTCCGTGTTCGAACAGCAAGTTACATAATAATTAATACTATTGTTAATACTTGTTATGCATATAAGTAGATACATATACAGGTTGAGGCACGAGAAACTGTACATACTTCTACCATAAGTAGAGACACGTTAGGGGATTATGAAATGACCATTAAAATATGTCTCCTTGTTTTGATTATTAATATACAGGGTGAATTATGGATCTTCACCAAAACAATGTTTCGTCATATCTTTTCAATGATTAAGTCGATTTATCTCATTTTTTTTTATAAAAGTGTGTATTGGTGTCTGGCAACTAACTGACATATTCAGAATTTAAAAAAATCCAGGTCCGTTTTCGAGAAAATTTGTGGGACTGCTTCATATTCAACACTTCACCCTGTATATGACTTTTCAAAAATCTGATATAATTTTTTCAGAGGGCATAAATAGACAGTTAGACCTGAGTATTTGGATTTTTTGTTACACTCACCTCACATTTCCGATTAAAGATTCAGTTTAGAGTCAAATTGAAAATTGGCAATAATGAAATATCTTACTGTATAATAATGTTTAGTTATTAAAAAGAAATCTTCAAAATAAACAGAAACGACACACACTGTGCTCCAGTATGGTAAATACCATAATTTGAATTCATTTACAAGGCCGGATTTAAAAATCTGGCATATCTGGTTCATCCCAATAATTAACCCTATATATAACTTTTTCCACCCGTAATAGAGAGAAAACAGATAAAAAATGTTTGTAATAACCTAGTTTTCTTATTTATTTGAGGAAAACTCATGTGTCTAATTATTTTAATCGGTATGAACAAGCCAGGGAAATGTTTATGCATAAATTAAGAAATAAAATAAAAAACAATAACCAAACAATAAAACAGTTTTAACAAAGTAAAAAACAATTTAATAAACAGTACGATTACAAAACACAACAGCTCCTTAACAGAATTATTCACTGTTGCAATATTTTCAGAAATGACCCACTGACAATTAGAAAGTCCAATACACATTTAAACAATCGTCAAGAAAAGTGTATTGAGGCAGATGGATTTCATATTGAACATCTTTTATAGTCGTAATGTTTATTAAATTGTTTTTTACTTTGTTCCACATTGTTAAAACTGTTTTATTGTTTGGTTATTGTTTTTTATTTTATTTCTTAATTTATGAATAAACATTTCCCTGGCTTGTTCATTTCATTCCGATTAAAATAATTAGACACATGAGTTTTCCTCAAATAAATAAGAAAACTAGGTTATTACAAACATTTTCTATATGTTTTCTGTCTATTACAAGTGGAAAAAGTTACATACAGGGTAAATTATTGGGATGAACCAGATATGCCAGATTTTTAAATCCGGCCCTGTAAATCAAATTATGGTATTTACCATACGGGAGCACAGTGTCGTTGCTGTTTATTTTGAAGATTTCTTTTTAATAACTAAACATTATTATACAGTAAGATAGTTCATTATTGCCACTTTTCAATTTGACTCTAAACTGATAATTTTTTCGAAGACGGACCTGCATTTTTTCAATTCTGAATATGTCAGTTAGTTGCCAGACCAATACACACTTTTATAAAAAAAAATGAGATGAATCGAATTGAAAAGATATGACGAAACATTGTTTTGATGAAGATCCATAATTCACCCTGTATATTACTAATCAAAACAAGGAGACATTTTTTAATGGTTTTTCGATTAATCATTGACCCTTTTTCCAGTCACTGTAATTATTTTTATTACTGTCTGTATCCTTTGACAGGCATGATTTTATTCACAAGGGACAAATGTATCAAAAAACGCTGCATTCGATGCCCTTTTATAATGTAAAGAGGCATGGGAACGGATAGCCCCGGTAGAATCGTTAAATTTATTTATTTTAAATTAACTTTGGATAGACTATACCAGATAATATGTATTAGTGGAGATTTCCATGTCTGAAAATCGAGTGTACTCGAATCCCCCTTGAAAGATGAGTCGGTAGTTTATTAAATTTATTTTTACTTATATTTAGTAGCAACTAAATTCATATTCAGTAATAATAAATAAATAGAGAATTGGCGAATGATGTCATACAAAGCCTGTTTTTCTGTAAATATTAGATAAGGATAATAATATTTGATCCTATACTAATAATTGTTTCGCTGATATGCATAATTTGTATGCTTTGCCACAGTTAAAATGTCTATAGTTAATATTCGATGGCTTTGCCACATGAATTATATGCAAAATTTTTGATTGTAATTCTACTGCTATAGATAAAAATATACCGGGTGATTCACGAGATAGGTATCGAACTAACCATATACCTACACGGGAAAAAATATTTTAAAAATGCAACATCACATTTTGTTTTCTGATGTTCCATTTTAGTGTATCTGTTATTTTATAAATATCCCATATACATAACAAGTTTGTTTTTTAAATATTTTTTAAATGTTGACAACCTATATAGTTGGCTTTATGAGGCTGAAGATGAGAGCCTTGGAGCTCTCGAAATTTATAGACATTTGTAAATAAACTCAACTTTTTTAAGCTCTATTAGTTTTTAAGGAAGGTTATTGTAAAAATAAATAAAATTACATTTTATATATTAAACAATGTAAATATATCTTGAAATATAAAATATTGTGGAAAAATAAAAAATGTCATAAGTATCTCATTTTTCTATAACATCTGTCCATGTTTTAACACAGTATTGCAACCATTGGGTCAACTTTTCTTGTTCTAGATGCTCCCTTTCGGATACTAGAAAATACATTCAATTAAGATGATCAAAAATACCAAATTTGTCAAGACGTATGTTTTTTTGATAAAATGACCTGAAAATCACCTCCTTAAATATTGCTGCGTCTTTTTGGAACACTGTGTATATCTTTGATGATTATAAGGTCTCGTAGCCTTCCGGTCCTGCCCTAAATATGACACACCGCATCAAAAATCTAATTAAAATTTAAAAGACCGGTCAAATCATATGAACATAACAGAACTTTTTAATTATTTCTTATTAAAAACTCACCGCACGAATGGAAAAATATCCAACATAACTAAAGGTAACATGAAGAACGAGACGTATTAACAACATTATGTTCCAACATGTCATGTAACTTTTTTAACGTTTATGGTATAACGAAATACACTTAAAGGTAACGTACCATTGCAACTTTAAATTTCATTTTTAAACTGTAATAAAGGGGAATAACAAGTTAACCGGTAGGTAAACCTTTGTAGTTTGTAATGCTGTCATCGTTTTTATGGGCAAGAAATTTTTTTTTAACCATATAAAGTAAGTTCCATTGTCATATTGTTACAAGCATTCCGTGGAAGATTTTTTTTGGTATTGAAATATTATAATATACAGGGTGATATTGAAGTACGTGTCCAAACTTCAAAGATTAAAAAAACTAATTTTTTCGTTAATACTTACGCAAGTATTTTTATTGTAGTTGCTGAAAGTTTCCTCCTTCAAATACAATGCAAGCATTAGAACGTCTTAACGTTGAAATATTCCCAGGGTATGTCTCATCTGGTCACATGATCCGTCTGGTTAATTCTTCTTCAGTATCAACTGAAGTTCTATAAACGAGGGACTTTAAATATTCCCAAAGGAAAAAGTCTAAAGAATTTAAATCCGGTGACCTTGATGGCCGGTCCAGTTTTCTCCATCATAAGTTGGAAATTCGCGTGCTACTATGCTAAAATGAGGTGGAGTCCCATCGTGTATTGGTCATTTTATAATAGTTCTGATATAAGGCACATTATAAAAATGACGATACTTTTGACCATTTAATCTCAGGATCAAAAATGAGGCCCAACGAGATCATCACCTATAATATCAACCTAAACATTCACGGAAAACTAATGTTGAAAATGAGTTTACATTACCGCATAGGGACGTTCATGATTGTTATGAAAGTTGCAACTTCTACTGTTGAAGGTCTCGCAATAACAGCAGGCGACATTCACACAGCCTTTGATGATGATTCTTAGAATGTTTGACCATGTGATACACGGCGATGAGGCTAAATGTATCTAGCCGTCCTGTAATTAACTTGGGTCATTACAAAAAAATTGCATATCGGCCATTTCTGTCTATGTAAACTGAACCATTCCCTAATGATTTTATAGTTTAAAACTCTTAAAAGCACTTCAAAAATAATGTTTTTTATTCCATGGCATTCTTAGTTTTTTTGTTTTATAGATACGAAACAAAAAAATCGGTTCTGTCGCCCCCAAACTTTCCCGACAGGATATAATATAATCAAAAATGACCTGCGAAACGAATTCCCGCACAGGGAAAGTATTGTGGAAAAAATGCCAGAAATTAAAAAAGCTAAATTGGCCCTCTATCACATTTTTTTAAATGTGACACCCTGTATTTTAAAAACGAAGTATTATCTAAAGTAGTCGTCTGTTCATCTTATAATCACTCAAGAAATCATCCCTTGAAGATTGGTCTTGTACTTCAATAACGCTCTGTATAAAAACAGAGAGTAGCAGAGGATAAAACTCTTCTTTTTAGAGCTTCTGAAATATTTTAGATGCAGTATATTATGATACCGTTTATTGAGTTATAATTCATCCTACCTTCCAGCTGTTTTGTCAGATGGGAAAATAATAGTGGTATTATAGCGGCTATAAGTAAAAGTAGGTGCTTTGAATTATTTTTCAATGTGTCAAAACCAAACTATTGAACAACAGGTGCCAGCTTATACGGATGCGGACCATCGACAAAGATTTTATAATAACTATACAGGGCTGCACAAATTCGTGTCGTGTCAATGCAGCATTTGACTGAACTACCTAAGTTCTTTAGCAATAAATTAGATTTCAATAATTATATTGAAGACTCTTAGGCCCGGTTGTACAATCAGCGTTCACCCGAAGTTCACCTTGATCTTCGGTCACCGCGAAAATGCGTTGTACATTATTGTTTTTGATGGTGAACTTGAACGCCCGAATTTGGTCGGCCAAATATTCCTTATAATTCCTTTAACGCGAGCCGCCTGTCTGCGTTTTATATTCTCTTGTTTTGAACGGCGTTGCGACGCAAAGTAAATTTTTGAATTTTTCACAGTCCACTATAGGTTATAGCCAAGATCAGATCACTGCCATTTTCTTAGTAAAAGGAAAAGAAATGTATTTGGTTTGGCTATGTAAATAATCTTTAATAATTAATAATATGTTGTTTGTTGAACTTACTATTTAATTTGTTACATAATAAAATAAGTTTAATTAAAAAACACAAAACAATCCAGTTTCGTTTCCAAACAACACACAAAATAAATCGCTGAGCTAGCGAGTCAAAACACCCACTTTTGAATGTTTTTATGTTTTATTTATGTTGCGTTGCGAGATTACATTGCCCGTCCACACACACGCACGATGATGTTCGTGACGACGCGACGTTCGGTTCATGGTTGCAAGTCTAGACGCACCTTTACAGATGCGAATGCTCCTTTAGTTTTTTTTTTATGATTTTTATAGTTGAAAATTTCTTTAAATAGTGATAGGTATATTAATAGTGTATTTACTATGATTTTTATTCTTAACTTTAAAAATAAACATAAGGTACAATCTGTAGAGTTTATTGAGCAAATGTTCAATAATTATTTATGGGTTGGTTAGGTACATATAATCATTATTTGTTTTAGTTTTTACTATACGAATGTAGGAAGAAATGCGGCTTGTGCATATGCACTAATGAAAAGATATAAACTGTTTGAAGTAAATGGTTTTTTGTGTACATTTCAAACATTTACTTATGGAATTATTGATATTTAGTATAGGTACTTACTATTAACGTTTATGAAATGCATGTAGCATTGGATATAAGGCAATAGCTTTCCTGGAAAACTACTTTATGTAAGTTCAAAATATTTTAATTTAGTATTTTCAAGAAATAGTCCATTGTGAAGTGCAATTAGTAAATTAGAAACAGGAAATCAAAGTCTAATTGTTTTATTTTAGCGACTAATTATAAATATATGACAGGGTTCGTTTAATGATTAATAACACTGAAATTTCCTATGTTAATGAATGTAAAAATCTTGGACTAATTTTTGATTCTAAACTAAGGTTTCGGTCACATATCAAAAAGATTGTTCAGTCTAGTTATGCAGCTCTCAGAAGTCTCTACAAAAATAGAAAAATCATTAATAGAAAAACTAAAATTCTGCTCTCGGAGTCACTAGTGTTGAGCCATTCAAACTTTGGTGATTGGATATACGGCATGTGTCTTGATTCTAAGTCTCAGAATACAGTTCCAAAACGCTTGTGTGCGCTTTATTTTCAATTTAAAATTTCGAGATCATACAAGCCATAAATTGCGTGAGCTGAGATGGATGAATATGAAAATGAGGGTTAAATATCACTTGGCATGTTTTGTGAAAAAATTGCTAATTTCGAAAGAGCCCCCATATATCTCTTGAACAAATTATCATATAGATATACACAACATAACTTAGCTACTAGATACAATTATATGTTTTCAATACCTAGACACCGCACTACCACCTTTAAAATATCTTTCTCTTACAATGTAGCAAAAATTTTTAATGATATACCTTTGGAGATAAGAAATCGAAATTATTTTCATTCAGAAGACGATTAAAAGAACATTTCCTTCATCGCAATTGATTGCATGTTAAGCTTGTCTTTTTATTTGTATCTTTTATCTAGTATTCCTACATCTTTTTCCATATTTTTAGTTTACTAATGTTATAATTTGTTATTTTATGTCAGTATTTTAGTTTCATTATTTGTAGAAAAATTTTAAGTTTATTGTTGTAACATTCAGCATGCTCGGTAAAGCAAACAGCTTTCCTAACCTTCGCCGAGCTTAAAATAAAGGCCTTTATTATTGTTATATAAACACATACAGTGCTCCTAGAAATTAACGCACCACTCAATATTTATAGAAAAATATGCCCATTTGAAATGGGCTTGTTTAACAAAACAAGACTTAAAATCCGAGAGTTTGTCTGTCAACCACTATACTTTCACCAGACGGCCGTTTCGTCGATCCACGACTCATCAGTGGTGATCGGTCAGTAGTTGACAGCCAAACTCTCGTAAATAATGTGGTATATACCCCACACGGTACAGCTTAAGGGAGTATCGGCGCGTCTATGTGTTGGTAGTTGCTTTATGGGGTCAGAGACCTCCCAGGCAGCCGATATAGGAACTGTTGTTCACTCGGCGTACTACCAACAATAAAACTAGATGTCGCCAAACACATCCTTTTACATCTATGCCCATTTGAAACAAACTGCACATTATTTTATTACGTTTTGGGAGACCCTTGTATATTGTTTCTTTTAACTACAAAACAAGTTTTTTCCATGCCCCATTATTCCTTATAAGATAAAACGACTTTTAATTATTCAGTTAGTGGTTTAATTTTTGCCCGTTTGAATTGAATTTTTACGCGTTTCGATATTTCAAGATGCAACGAAATTTAACTCTGAAAGATTCGGTGTCTTTCGCGCTTTTTGAGTGTTTTTCCCCGCTCTATTTTTTAAGAACGAAAATTAGCAACGGTCACTATGGCAACGTATGCAGGTGTTTATAACTGAGAATAACAATCCCCTGTACAGGGTCGGAGGAAGTCAAAGTTACATTAATAATTGTCTCATATTTTTTGATTATTTAATAAGATTAAAGAATGACTTAACGTAGAAGCTCGCGATATTGCTTTTGTATTTTGCTCATAATTGTCCCTTGGGATATAGGCGGCAAATTTTGAAATTTTCTTGAAATAAGCCAACAAATTCCCTTTGTTTCCGTGTTATCTCCATAATCAATCATCTGCAGAACTGTTATTTTGTGCATTTCTGTTAAATGAACATTTTTTCTGATATGCAGTCAAATAATAATAAATGTTTTAAATTTTTATCTCGTAACATTTGAAAAAATACAAGAGCTAAAAAAGTTGTAGTTTTAGATACTTTATCTCAAGATAATATTATCGAAATTAAATTACAGTCAATGGCGTACATTTTTTTGTCAACAATTTTTATTAGGTTGCACCCCTAACGCCACTGGACTAATTTTGATCTAGTTAGGGCCATATAAGCTCCCTATTTCTAGCAACAACGCTGTCAAATTTCAAAGAAATCCGAAAGGATAGGTATATTTGCTTTATTAAAAAAAACCGTTATTTACAAAAAAAACACACACACAACACCTTCTTGTAAAAAATACATTTCCGGTCCTACCCTAAATATGACAACCCCTTGAATATTGCCGCATCTTTTTGAAACAGCCTGTATACAACCAGTGGTCAATTCCAACTATTAAAATATCAAATAAACTATAACATCACTTTTCGAAAGAAAACTTAAATTACTGAGGACACGAAATAGTCAATTATGTCTAGAACTTTATAAAGAGTCCATAAAATTGAATACTTTATATACAGGGTGTTGCATTTAAAATAAGAAAGTTGGTATGGGCAACTGTTGCATGACACATCCTGTATAAAACGTTTTTGTTGGAAGAAATGCGCAACTACAAATACCAATCGACATGTCCGAGCGTTTTTTCAAACATATTGAATTTATTTTAACACTTCTTTCTTTTTCTTTGGAATATTTTTTATTTCATGTCAGTACAAGAGTACGTTTCGGCTCATTCGCCTGCTTCAGGTACATTTCCTATAAATAGTGTTAAAATACAATTTTTTCAAGGAAAAATGCAAGATTAAAATTATTGAATTTATTCCATTTGGCTGATACACACTGTATATAATACCGTTTGTAAACATAAATATAGTATTACGAAGCTTCAAGAAACTTTGTTTTGTAATGTATTTTGTTTATCATTGATTATATAAAAAATTCGAAAAAATTACGTATTATCAGGAGTCACAATACTTTAGAAAAATTTGTATATTTTTAGAAAATGTAGAGATCGGTTGATGGACTTGACCCCTTGAGATAAAACAGTCTTATACCTACAAAATTTACAAGGTTAGCTCAACAATTAAGAGATCAAAGTTGGATACAATAACTTTGTTAAATTTATCGCAAACGAATAATTGATAGATACAGGGCGTTCAAAATTAGCCCCTGATCCCTGATAATGGTATTTTGTGAATATTAACGAAGCGGTTTTAAATACATCAATGAAATTTTACACATCTATTTGATTTTGAAATCTTAACAACTAAAACAAAAAGGAATTCCAAAATTCATGAGCGTATCAAACTAGACGGGGCGGGGGGAAATAACTCCTCAAATTTTTTATCGCTGGAATATTTCACTTTTTGAGTTCATATTAATAAAAAAAATTGTATTTGCTTAAAAAAGGTCGTCTTCTTTTATTTTGGTAAAATGCTTCGTTTTTAAGTAAATTGAGTTTAAAAATGTACTTAATAATCCACAAAAAAAACTCCATTACATATTAGAAAATGTCCGTATTCCACCGTGGATTACCATGAAATGCATTGTTTAAAGAAAAAAAAAACTGTTTTTAAGTAAACTAAAATAATTGGAATTAAAAATTAAATTTAAAAAAAACATCATCAGGGGCTAATTTTAAACGCCCTGTGTATCAGTTACAATGCGTTTGCAGACCTATGTTTATATGAACTTTTTTTCTTCAAATTCACTGTTCTTTCGCCTGTATTAATTTGTAATAATACATAGGGAACACCCTGTATAATTAAAAAAAATATTTTATTTTCTTTAGATTTTGGGTTTAGAAATTATATGCTATTTACTATAATTCGTACATGTTATATTTTTTCAAATATTTGTCATTTATTTTGTACTATTTTTTTAATACGACGTACGTTTCGGCAATTTTTTTTTACATTTTACCTTCTTCAAGTATCTACTATGTAAAAAAAAATTGCCGAAACGTCGTATTAAAAATAGTACCAAATAAATGACAAATATTTGAAAAAATATAGAATGTACGAATTTATAGTACATATAGCATATAATTTCTGAACACAAAACCCAAAGAAAATAAAATAATTTTTATAAAAACAATTTTCAAATGAAATAATCAAGACCTAATCTCACAATTTTTGCTTTATTTATGGCTACCGATTTCGCTGTACATCATGATCAGGCCAAAACAAAGTTGATGATGGTTTTTCAAAAACGAAACGTTGTAATGGAAATTTGTAAACGCTATGTTTTTCTCATCAAAAAGTAACAATGAGGAAGTGCTTTTATTTTTTTTTATATCTGTAAAAATAATGTCAGAAATAAATAAAAACTAAAATCGCAAAAAATCGTACCGAAAAGTTTTGTGACTGATGATAAAAGCTGCTGCTTTCGAAACTTATTTCACATAGGTTAATGTTAGGTTGTAAATAAATTTGTGGAGTTGACGTTTTGTTTCAATAATACTAATAATAATAAAGGTCTTTTATTGCATATTTAACAAACAAGTACATTATTTTTTTTATATATACGCAATTGGGCGAGATTCAGTACGGTGCTATGCACATTTATGCATATAACCGTCTGTTCAGCTAACCCATTGTTAATAAATACAAACAAATACAAAAGAAAAATCACACTCACTAAACATTACAGTAAAATAAAATAAATATTTTTAGCATACAATCTATATAAGATATCTTCAAAATTATACTTATTAATTAAGCTTGATATGTCATTCCACCTCATTATGAAAAAGAATTCAAGATCGTAAGATTATATTAAATTTTCTTTTAAACGCACATTTTGAAAAAGTATTCCTTAAATCATTGGTCCAAGAATTCACGCATTTAGAGACGGTATAAGAATAAGACCTCTTGAATATTTCTGTTTTGTGAATAGGTATATTTAGTGAATTAGGAAAACGAATGTTGATATTATGGATGTCTGTTCGAAATTTTATTTTATTGCAAAGGTATGGAGGCGTTTTATTCAGAAGAATAGAGAAATATCTCACCGATATGTGAAGATTTCGCCTTCCTTGCATATTTATCCAATTAGCTTGGGTCAATGTGTGGCTGATTCGATCAAACTTTCGTATTCCGAATATGAGCCTCAGGCAAGAGTTCTGCAATTTCTGGATGCGGCCCTTGTCAGCTACTGTCAAGCGTGGATCGTATATTGTATCACAAAGATTTAAATGGGATAGTACTAGAGTTTCACATTACAATATTTTAAGTTTTGAAAGTAGACAATGCCTATTTTGAAATAAAACAATATTATTATTATTGAATAATAATAATCAGTGATCCAATTAAAATGTTTAACCATCAATTAAAAATACATACCTTCAAGTAAGTTCTCCATAATATGATCTAAACTGGACACGACTTGACAACTACCTTTTTCTCATTATCAGAGTTTTTACTATAAATGCAGTCAAAACAAAGAAACGTCAGCACAAAGTACATGTATCGCATCAGAGCAATGTGATCTGATGTGACGTATTCTGATGTGCTGTGTTAACACCACACGTGTTAATAATGTGTGTTAAGCTTTACTATATCAGTCAATGCAAAAAAACAAGTCAAACAATTTCGTAGGTTTTTAATTTCATTCATTACTCTAATGTTAAATTTTTAATGAAAGGTAAAAAATATTTTAGAGAAAAGGCTCTTTTAGGTAGGTACACAAAGAAATTCTTTTAGAATAAAGGTGTGAAATCTGAGACAACCCTCAAAGATGCCATTAAATATTTCATGATGCCTACCTAAGCTTAAGTCAAATATTTAACGTAGAGTCATAGCCACATATTATTATTTTCCACTTTTTCTCGTTCACAAATTTTGTTTGTCAATCCTTTTATGGTTGGTTAAGTTTTTTGTTGATGTATCATAAATGTTTCTATAATCTATCAACTTAGTTGTAGCTACACACCTTGTTGTTTACATTGTTGTTTCATTCTTTAACGCCTCAATGATTATTTACTTTTCAATAAACTAAAATACAATCCGATACATCGAAATAAGAATAATGTAAGTATATAACGGGTTATTCCTATATGTACGGAATAAAATTCATATCATTTTATCTTACCGACCCATAGGGAAAGTATTGTGAACGCGCTAAAAAAAAATCTGTTTTGTGTCTCACCTAAACATGACATGAGTTTTTTAAATATTTGAATTTTTATAAAAATAGAGACATAATTTGAATGAAAAAATTCACACTTATTCGTTTGTTCTTTTGAAGCCAGTCTGGGCTGATAAATATACCCATTCATCACTTGTTACGGCAAATATACTGGTGAAGTGGTAAAACGTGTTATAGTTTAGATATAAATATTGACAATGTTTCGATAAATTCACCGGATCATCATGGGATGGGAGCATCGCATCGTAGTGTTCCATAGTTAAAAAAAACTAATCCTTTCCATTTACAAAAAAAAACGTTGGGGGGTTAAGGTGTTGACGGTACACAATAATATGCCGAAGATTACAGAAAATAGTTATTCTGTACTCTTTGGTTGGGCCTTCTACATCAAGCCCCAGTTGCAAAAACTCTTTTTTCTACCTCTCGCCTCCATTTTTTTTTCACAATTCAGCATATCAAATAAGCACAATATTTTCATTAGCAAATCATGTCTGTTATGGTGTATGCATGCTAACAGCTTTAAAAGGGCAATTTATATGTTAATGTTTTGTCTACAAGTACCTACTTTTGTAATATACACGAAATATCAAATTCAAAACGTTTACGTGAGTTGATTTGTTGAATGGTATATAATTAATATCGCTGCGGGCGTTTCGGAATTTCTGATAAACAAGATTAAAATTTATTATTTGTTTTGGCTATCAACTACATAGCCTTTGTTTTTGCAACAAAGTCCTGATATGCTGATTTGTATCAGTATTTGTTTTGTAGCTTAGTTTTACAATCGATATTATATAGGGAGTTTCCTATTGAAAAATCTCGGCTATATTGCCGGACACGCTCTGAAGTAAGACGTAAAGTTACGGCGTTTCTTCAAATGCGGAGGCAACTTAATATATCCCACTTAATATTATATCCCACTACACTATCAAATACCTAATGACATTTTAAAATCAGTTGCAAATACTTATTCATTTCATACAAAGTCGTGCAGGAGTAGAGTTGACACGAGACACAAGACGTCTCGTCTCGAAGCCGTTTTGTCTCGTCTCGAGAGCATTTTGTCTCGAATTTCGAGACGAGCCGAGATATATTCCTTCGAGACAAGTTCGAGACGAGACATCTCGATAAATTGTAAGTAAAAACAATTTATAATAAAAATAATAACATTTTAAATTCACAGGACAAAACTTATTGAAGGTTGGCAAATTATTTTAACAATTCTGTATTGATAATAAACAAATATTATACAATGCAATGAATTTACTGGCTGGTGTTTATTGCACTTATACTCTCAGAAAATATAATTTTAGTTTAAAATTAAAAATCTTTTACTTTGTTTAAAACTTTATAAGGTAGCCCTATATATTATATCCTGAATTATGTATTTTGAATGTGAGGTTTTTCTTTGATGTCTAGATACTTTACTGTTAGATTGGAGACAGATTGGTGTCACATCGAAAAAGTCTAATTAACATTCCTAATGTCTGTATATTTTTTATACTACTCGAGACGAACTTTAGTCTCGTCTCGACCCTGTCTCGTCTCCTGGCAACTCTATGCAGGAGGTAACCGCACTTCGTCAAGTATCGTAAGTAATAAAATAATCTCTAATTTGTAGACGCTATCTTATTCTCCTCAAAAAGTAACAATAAGAAAGTGGTTTTAATTTTTTTATATCTGTAAGAATAATGTCAGAAATAAATAAAAACTAAAATCGTTTTTCCAAAAATTCTCGAAAACTGCTAAAGTTAGTTTAATTTTGAAAACAGGATTTAAAAGATTTTGAAATTCTACCACTTTTCTGTAATTTAACCAACATTGTAAATCCTACCGTTTCCAAGATTCCAATGCTATCCCATTCATATCTTGGACACAGAAAAGTAACAAAAAAATCTATGGACTTCTCATTAAATTTATTTTGTCTTCTATATGAACCACTTAAGTATTTTTTTTAGAAAACCATAAGTATAGGTAAACATGACATATGTAATGGACATATGCATATTTTTAGAATACAACAAAAAATAAGAACGTTAAATTTACGGCTCACCACGTTCTGCAAGATGTATTTTACACGAGTGGAACGTACAGCCACATCCAATAATAAACAAAATTTCACCGCTATCTCATCCGTTATTATTAATTACGAAAAAGGAGTTGGCGATTAGCACGTCAGTTTACCGAGAAGGCCGAAACTTCAAAAGAATTTTGCTGCATATCTATAAATACAATTTTCATGAAAAACAAATATTTCAAAATTATGGAATTAAGTATGGGAAATTTATGAGTTCTAATATTCGGTTAATTTGGAGATTTGATGTGTTGTTTTTGAGAAATGCATTCATTTTTATTTCAACACTGATTATTCAGTTAATTTATTTTATTATAAAACTAAACTGGTGCACTTTAGGTACAAAAAGCTCTCCATACAGGAATGTGGAAGGAAGCAAAAACAGGGTGACCAGTGAAACATTAGCTATAATACAAATGTATAGGTTCTACGAGTATACAGGGTGTCCCCTCTCAATTGGAAAAAAACTTCTGGGGCATATTGAGGAACCATAGACAAGCAGTTTGAGATAAGAGACTGATGTCCGGAAGTGCATGGTTTTCAAAATACAGGGTGTCAAAGTTTTTTTCAAAAAACCTTTTTTTATCAATATCTCGAAAGAGACGTTAACTGATTTTCTTGAAATTCGCTGGTGATTTAAGCTTAATAAGACGCTCAGTTAGCACTAATTAAATGTTAATTATGACTTCCAGTGGCGCCCCGGGGGACAGTGTCACGAATAAAAATGACAAAAAAATGTACGCTAATGACTTTTTGAAAATTTTATATTTTTTTCCGAAAGCTCAGTTAAAAATACAACTTTTTTGTCACTTGATATTTTTTCGTATCTCTCTCCGTTTTCGAGAAAAATTTTTTATTAAAAACTTTATTAAAAGGTTCATTATTATTAGAAAGAAAAACAAGGAGGCTTTTTTGCAAATAATTTATTATTATTAGTGAAAATCTAAAACAAAACAATGTTGTCATGGTAACACATAAACATGTCAAACTTTAGTAAAAGTGTCAGTTTATAAGTACTTAATTATCTTCAAACGTTACACTAATTGCAAAAATGAATCGTTTTGAATTAGCCGAGCTTGCAGATATGCATCTCTTCTATGGGGAAGCGCGCGGTAATTCTTTGTTACCAGAACGGTTGTACGGGCAGCGGTTCCCAAATCGTGAGTTGTCAAACTATAAGATTTTTGTCAAAATTAATCAAAATCTACGGGAGACCGGCTCATTCGTGGTAAGTATTGCAGAAATGGCAACTTCCTGTGTTTTTTTGTTGCGCGTTTCTGTTTTACAGCCAATCTAAGAGGCTTTGTTATCTTTGCAGTCTATTCGAGAATTTGCAAGGCAGTGTCCGATCAGAGATGCCATTGAGGATGAAGTCATGGCACGCATTCAGAATGAGCCCAACACTATCACTCGTCAGATTGCGTCGCGACTTGAATGCAGCAAAAATACTGTCCATCGAGTCTTGAAAATCCACGATCTGCATCCATTTAAACCTCAAAAGGTGCAGCATCTACTGCCTGGCGACGCTCCTCGGCGGCTCGAGTTCTGCGAGTGGTTGCGCGGTCAAGCGGATGAAAACGCGGATTTTTTAAGTATAATCTTCACGAGCGATGAAAAAGGATTTTCGCGTGAGGGGACATTCAATCATCGTAATAACCACGAGTGGAGCGAACAAAGTCCCCATGCTATGCACATCAGAGGATATCAGCAGAAGTTTGGTGTTAATTTGATTGGGCCGTACGTTCTACCTGATCACCTCAACGGGAATAGCTATCTAGTTTATTTGCGAGATATTCTGCCCGAGCTGCTGGAAGATGTACCCCTCCAGTTGGGTAGAGAGGCCTGGTTCCAACACGATGGTTGTCCAGCGCATTTTGCGCGCACCGTGAGAGGTTACCTCGCCCAAACCTACAACAACAGGTGGATTGGTAGAGGTGGTCCCGTCCCTTGGCCAGCAAGGTCGCCGGACTTGGCCCCCCTGGATTTTTTTCTTTGGGGCAAAATGGAACGGTTGATCTATGCATCTCCTGTGCCGACAATGGAGGACCTAGTTGCTAGAGTTGTGGTGGCAGCGGAATTTATCGCGAACTATCCAGGCGTGTTTGCGCGGGTGCGCGAATCCTGGCTCGACAGGTGCAGAAAATGCATCGAAATGCATGGTGAACACTTTGAGCATTTGCTCCACTATTAATAATAAATTATTTGTAAAAAAGCCCCCTTGTTTTTCTTTCTAATAATAATGAACCATTTTAAATAAAATTTTTTTTCGAAAACGGAGAGAGATACGAAAAAATATCATGTGACAAAAAAGTTGTATTTTTAACTGAGCTTTCTAAAGAAAATATAAAATTTTCAAAAAAGTCAGTAGCGTACATTTTTTGGTCATTTTTATTCGTGACACTGTCCCCCGGGGCGCCACTGGAAGTCATAATTAACATTTAGTTAGTGCTAACTGAGCGTCTTATTAAGCTTACATCACCAGCGAATTTAAAAGAAAATCGGTTAACGTGTCTTTGAGATATTGATAAAAAAAGGTTTTTTGAAAAAAACTTTGACACCCTGTATTTTGATAACCATGCACTTCCGGACATCAATCTCTTATCTCAAACTGCTTGTCTATGGTTCCTCAATATGCCCCAGAAGTTTTTTCCAATTGAGAGGGGACACCCTGTATATACAGGGTTGTTCACGCCATACGACACGGAATAGTGTGGCTAAACTATTTAATTTCCTGAAAGTTTTATTCATGGGTTCGATAAAAATGATTTATGGCTACATTTTAAAAATATTGTGAATCTATACAGGGTGTCCCAAATATAAGCAGTGAACCATAGTTGTGTTTTTTAAATGGAATGCCCTGTATATGAATATATTTCTAGATTCTTCGTTCAAAATAAACTTAACTTTCATTAAAGTACTCTCACCTAAATCTGACAGTTTTTTACATATTTTAATTTTTATAAAAATATAGACATAATTTGAATGAAAAAATTCACACCTATTCGTTTGTTCTTTTTGAGCCAGTCTGGGCTGATAAATATACCCACTCATCACTTTTTACGCCAAATATAAAAAACCTTCAATAATAAATACCGGGTGTCCAATAATATAAGTTATATGAACTTAAAGTTTAATTCTAAATAACTTGTTTATTTCAAATGGAACACCCGGTCTATGAGGTCAAAATTAGATGCACAAAGTAATTATCTGTCAAATAATCCTATGGATAACTCTTGAAGTTTTCGTGGAAAATGCACATATTCATAATATTAGGCGAATTTTTAATTGAACCTGTTGATTTCATGTAGACCACCCTGTATTTGATGATGATAAAATTAATTAATCTATTGATCACTATAAAGTTTTCCTATAGATATGTATATTTTTAATTTTGCATGGAAAAAAGCACATATTGTTAGTAATTTTTCAAAATTATAATATTTGTCAAGCCATGGGAATTTGACAAACAAGATATTTAAACGATTACATAATAAGTAAATACATTTTTAACTTAAATTTATAAATAAATACTGATAAATTGTAGAATAAATGTTCAAAATGATTGGACTCTAGGCACATTTAAATCCTTTTCTTAAGTCCTTCAACAACTTTAACCTGGTGTAACGCTTCTAAACGCTTCGTTTATTTGCTCCTTCATCTCCTCTATTAAAAAATGAGTTTTTCAATTGAAGAATATGTTTGTGTAATGCAAGAGCAGCGGCCAGAGAATACCAAATTAGGTATCCTAATAGACGTCATCCATATCACAAAACATGGACGGCTACATTTCACAGGCTTAGAACGATAGGGAGCATTTTACCTAGAGTTAACAAACGACCGCATCGTCTAAATATTTAAACTGAAGAAAACATAGTGAATTTAGTTTTAGACGATCCGAAAATAAGCACTAGAAGAATACCAACTCAATTGGCATTACCTCGAACAACTGTTTGAAGACTATTAAATCGAGAAATGCTCTATCTCTATCATCATCAAGATGTCCAGGCCCTACATCCTGGAGACCGTGAAAGGCCCCTACTATTTTGTAATTGGGTTCTTGATAAGCATCAAGAAGATGAAAGATTTTTTGAGAAAGTGCTCTGGTCAGATGAAGCAACTTTTGCTAGAGATGGCATAAATACAAACCATAAGGAACATGTATAGTCTTTAAACAACCCTCGTGCTATTAGCCACGAAATTTTCAAGAACGTTTTAGTATCAATGTTTGGGGTGGCATGTTTAACAATAAATTATTGCCGTTGTTCGTAATTAATGGGCATTTAAACTCAAATCAATACTGTATTTTCCTACACAACCGCCTACCCGAATTTATTGAGGATGTATCTCTGAATGTTGTTCAAAACATGTGGTATCAACATGACGGAGCCCCTGCGCACCGTGGTACACCAGTACCTAAAGTTTTAAATCAACTGTTTGGAAACAATTTGATTGGTTTGGTAGGTTCCATTGAATGGCCTCTAATATCACCGGATCTGAATTCGCTCGACTTCTTTTTATGGGGGTACATGAAAAAATTGGTTTACAGTGTACCAATTATAAATGAAAACCAGTTGCTAGGAAAATAAGAAACAATCATAAGCTACAAATTCATTAGTTGAAAGATGTAAAATGTGCATTACTGTCAATGGAAAGCAGTTTGAACAGTTGTTATTAATTTTCTTATTTTAATTTCGAGTTTAGTTTTTTTATTGTTAAATTTTTAATTGTACTGATAGGCCTTCAAATGCGTTGTTTAATAATTTGTTGTTATTAAAGCGTTTTCCACGGCAACTTTGATTTTTCATTTGGTTTTCTGGTAAACGTTATTTTGATTTAAATCTAACATTAACTTGCAATTTATCGGTTTCCATAAAAATGGTAGAAATCACAACATCGAAGTAATTAACTTTTTTGTATCTTATAAGTTGCTCTTTTTAAAAAATTAATAATTTATAATAATGAAGCTTGTCAACGCTGTCTTTAATTAATTTATGTGTAAAATTTACCCAAATGCCCCCTATATCTACGCCAATGAACAGTTAATGAAAGTCAAAATGATGCAGATTATTTTAGGTTATCGGTCCCCAAATGCATGTAAAATTTTGTCGAAATCGGTTAGCTAGTTTTTGAGAAATGAACAAGAAAGTTAATTTGACTACTAAATTTGGACACCCTGTATATCGATAACGAAGTATTTGCGGACATGGGTTCAATGGCAAAAATTTTGTTTTCAGGAATCTCCAGTTTTCGTTTGTTGCAACCTTAATGAATCACCATGTATATATATGGTTGGCCTTCTTTCTCGAACACTTCCAGTGAGTAGTCGTTTGTTCAACAACATTCTGCCGCGCTTACCCTAATTGTCCCTTGTCAAACTGGTTTTTTAGGGTTGCCAGCACTTTGCTGCACAAATGGCGGCAAATTAAAATCTTGCGTGAATTCTAGGACACCCTTTATTAAATGATCTTTAGTATTTTTTGTACGCCTATGATAAGTGGAAAATATTTATCAATTATGAATAATTTGTTAACATTTCGTTAACGTTTACGATCGGTAATGAGTAGTAAAACATGTTACATATTGCCCGTTAGGCAAATATCCGACATTAATCATTGACTTACTGCTGCAAATCATAATAAATGAAATTTATACTTATGCAGTATAAGTACAGGCAGCTTATAAATACCTGATCATGAAATGTTATTTTCAGATGTAATGTAATGTGCTAAATGTTACATCTACGCCTTAATAAATCTCGATTGGATTTGTAATAACATTAACGACTGTTAAAAAGGTTAATGGAACTATGCTTCATTATGTCGCTGCATCGGCAAAGGAAATGTATAAACATTTATTACAAGATACCTATACCGGGTGTCCCACCGGGAAGGGATTCGATCTATTATGGAGAAACTACACTGTGGAACAATCTGAAAATCTGGTGTAGTACGTAGGTCGACGGGCCCAATTCAGCTAAAATGTTGTCAAGAATCTAGTGCTTCCGGTTACACTGGAAATGGGTGTCAACTTCCTTATTTCAAATACGACCCTATATGAATTATATATTTTTTTATTCTCCTTGTAATTCTAAACATATTTCATGCATAATATGTTATACCTATCGCCAGCCGTTTTCGAAATATTTGAATATTTATGTCAAAAATGACGTTTTCAGAATAATAACAATTTTTTATTATTTGGAAGCTTTAATAATTTAATTTGTTAGAATATCCTAGGAGATAGACCTACTTTAGGCTCCTGCGTATATTTTTTTAGGAAATATTAATACAGGGTATTTGAAAAAAAGGGTAAAACATCAAATTGAAAAAAGTGTCCAAATTCCAAATTTTTAAATGGCAACCCCCCATTTTATATTTTTTTTATTTTTTTGCATAAAAAATGAGGGCAAGTTTATGAAAGGATGTCTATCTCAAAAACTGATAATTTTCAAAATATTGACAATTTTACATTTTTCTATTACAATAGTGATATGGCTTTGAAATTTAATTGATTTTAGTTGGCCATGATGGCTTTAGATAGCAAATAAATATGACACATGTCAAAAATAATCAACAATTATGACAAATTGTAGATATTAATTAGTAGTAATAATCATGGCGGGTTTATAAATTATACTAACGAATACTATCCAAATTTGTTTATTAAGTATGGAGAATGTGACAGAGTGATAACAAGAACGTGTGATATCATTTGCTATCACATACCCAGAAAAACACAAACAAACCATCACCAAAAGTTGTTAGACTAATAATACATAATTTTTAAAGTTTAGAGTCTGTGAAGAATTTGATTAACTAATAACGTGAACACTTATCTAAGGTCAACTAATAAAAAAAATTACTGAACAAATGTTCAAAACTTTAACCTTGAAGATTAGAGCATTGAAGAAGCTATGGCAATCAAAGTAAGTTAGTCGTTAATGCAGGATATGTTATAGGGTTACCTTTCGCAATATTCATTTCCATCGCTTCTAAGACGTTAAGGAGTTTACTCTTTGGAGAACAGTGTAGGAATTTAGTATTGCTATCTTTGTCAAAGGTATGATGGTTATTCACAATGTGGTTGGAAAATGTGGAGTTAATATTTTTTTCTACAAATGTTGAGTTTAACTGATAATCAATTCAATTCAATCCCCCCCCCCCCTATTACCAACTGATGATGAGAATGTTACGTCTCGAAATATGTATGGTGTGGAGAAGACGAAGTTTGATTTATCATTTAATGATAAACTCCACGCACAATGGAGTATTTCTATAATATTAATTATATTGTTACAAAATTTATACATGAATATTAAACCCGAACATATACCTATTCGCTGTCATCGTAAATATTATTTACTATGCTGTTCTAAAGACTCAATTTTAGATATATTTTTCATGACCTCATTCTCAATTCCTCTGGCGGGGTATATCCTATATACCCTCCGTTTTAAATAATAATGTCAAATATTTTTAAAAGCTTGCACCAGTTATAATCAGGACACCAAATCAAACCACTCTCCCGTAATGTTGAACGTACGTAAGCAAAATAGAGTGTCTAACAGTTAGCGTCTATTAAAAAATCATATCTTGCCTACAATGTGCTCAGTAAATGTTGGGAATACGGTTAACCATTTTGAAAATTACATGGTTTGGCACAAACATGTTACGTTGAAATAAAAAGGAATTAAAATAGGCGCGTGACCTTGAAAAGCACTGATTTGGCATTTTTGGACCTTAGCGATTTATCATGTTATTTTCCATAAGAAATGTCCCAGAATCCGCATAGCTATACTACTGGCGTATAGCTATAAAAAATGGCTAATAATAGGGCATGTTTTTTGACTTTTAAAATTAGTATCTAGTTGACTATGCAATTAGAGCAAACAAACCTTACATCAAAATCATTGATGTATTGTTGATAAAAAAGGATTTTATGACCGAGAGAAAAGAAGACCTTTTGAATGCGGATTTGACACAAAAAGATCAGCTCGATTACTGTTTTCATCACAATTCTTTTTAATTGCAATAATCTTCCTAATTTTTGACATTGAAATTGCCGTTCTACTACCTATTATTATTTCAATAAAAACCACAAATATTTTACATATCACAGTTTGCACTATTTTTGTCCTAGTTATTCTAATTGCAGGAATCTTCCATGAATGAAATCAATGAGCATTAGAGTGAAAATTATAGGATAATAGTTAATAATAATATTTAATTTGCACTTAAAAATTGTTAAGAACCCTTAACTTATCTTAGTATGAAACAAAATTTGCATTTAGTTTCGACCTAAAAATTTGATGTTTTATCCTTACTAATTAATTGAAACCAAAATAGAGGTCTATCACTGTTAATGATGTCTGACTCGAAAACAAAAATAATATCTAGGGTGTTCCATTTAAAAAAACATAAGTTTGATATGCTACGGGAAAATGTAACACCCTGTATAAGTGGCACCTATTTTACAATGGCCTAATAGGTTTAATGAACAGTTCATGGGGCTATCTAATTAAAATATAGCAAAATAATCCAATTTTTATACAAACTTATTTTTATTTCAGAAACCTTACAGTTTAGGTATAGAAACATGATACATTATTTGAAAGCAAATTTGATTAGATTTCAGAATATTTGATAATATACAGGGTGTGCCATTTGAGAAAATTGACTTATGCCAATTTTTAGTAGTAGAGCATACTACAGTAATTTGCGACAACCCTGTAACCAAGTGCGTCAATCTCTCAGGAATGGTTGATATTCTTGAGATGTTATTGAATTACCTTCCAAAATTCAAGATTGTATCTATTCAACCGACAAAATGGCGAATATTTTCCAGAGACCTGTTTTGAACCAAAAAAATTCAAAATAAATTATTTATTCAAAAACAGTTCAAGATAGGTATAGGGAAGAGTTAAACTAAAATACTCCCAAATTGATGGGGAATCCAAAAATATAATAAAATACAGGGTGTTCCATTTGATATTTCAAAGTTGGTATCAGCTATGTATAGAAGTGCCAACACCGCATCTGTCAATTTATCACTAAAAGAGAGTTGACATTGATATATTATCGCAAACAAAATGTCAGATCCATATCTTTTTCCGTTCTTCAGAAACTTCTAATAGGACATCGAATTTGGCGTACCCTGTATAACCTACGCCTCATGCGCATATATTCCTCGGGAAAAGTGATGAATAATCCTCGGATTTTCAATGGCTCGCACAGTCCAACAGGTGCTAACATATGTAATCGATAGCAAAGATTAATCTACACAATAGATAGTCAGCGTATATGGGAAATAAAACAAAAATTGAAACTGTCTCGACACGAGCTACATCTATTAGAAAAACATGCAACCATGGAAATTGTAGATGGCGTTATATGTATTGTGTTGAAATAAAATAATCATATGGGCAATGTTAGACAAGGACGAGTATACTTTCCCCTACGAGGTGGGAGTTTGTTTTTATATTATAGGTATCATATATGTACTACTGTGCAGCAGTGTTTTTTGTCCGGTAATATAAAATTATATGGTATACGTATACCTATCTACGCAAAGATTAATGTGTATGGACGAAAATAAAAGAAATTACTATAATAGTATAAATATACAGGGCTGGTTCATTAAATGTTTTAGACAATAATTTTAAATGACTAAAATAATATTATTTTAGTCATTTAATTTTAAATTTCGGATATAAGGATGCATCAAAAAGTTATATTTAAATTAACGAAATTTGGCGTTATAGATAGGACTTCCGGTTATTACCTGATTCAGTTTTAAGGATCAAACTCAAACAGCAGATTCAACTTGTCGTTAACATTATGAAAAAATAAATCTCAGAGGCGGGTAAATTAAAGGGGCATACAGGCGTGAAATGCTACCCTAACTTTTTTATGCACATTTTTTGCGTGTGTTTCAATTCGGAGATGTAAAATCTAACAAATTATATACGTAATAAATGTATCCTTCTGTGATATTGATAGAAAGTCATCGTTATCGCGTAATATCGATTTTAAGAAATGTTAATAATAAAAAGGCTGTGCTTTTTACAAGTTGCTGAAGTAAATAAGGTTTGAAATTTCCAGCATGACAATAATTATTTAAAAAAATACGGTTTCGAAATGCAGGATGTAAAAAATTAGAATTTTTAATCTGTTTTTAATGAAAATTTAAATCTATTGAGAAATATGGTTCAGGGTTTTTGTGAAATGTATTTTACCCCAAAGATTCTACTCATCGATTATAACCGAATTAATTTACTCAAAAATATCTATACTAGTAAATTAACACAATTATCACAATTAGGTTCAAATTCTGCAACGCCGAATTGAAAAAAAACTTACAGTCTCCCTAATATTGGTTTTTGTGCAATGATCATAAAACTTTAAAAAACTAACGATTTATGTAGATTGTATTGTTAACACGTTTCGTAAAAAGCTTTAAAAACCCACCAACAGGGTGTTAAAAGCATCACGACAATAACTTTTTTCATGTTTTAACAAGTACAATCGTCTGCTTCAGATTGATCCTTAAAAACTGAATAACAGTTTCTCTATATAAAAAAATAAAACTCGTAAATATCATCCCCAAACATTTAATTTGAATACAATTACATAACACCATATTTGAAAGTAAATAAAAAAAAACAGCATTACCTAGTTTGACAGATTTGCAAATTGCAAATCAAAGTATCTATGTATACAGGGTGTTGCATAAGTACTTGTACAAACTTTAAAGGGTGATTCTTTGACTAATTTTAAGATACAAATTTCATATGTACATGGGTCCGCTACGGCTTGGTTTTCGAGATACAGGTAGTTCAAAAAGAATATTATATTTAGGATTATATGCTTGTTCAATAGCATCGCAATTTGGTGCAATTCGGGATACAGGTGTATTGATGACACCAGAGCTGTCAAAAGAACTAATAAAAAATACGAAAAATAACAAAATACAAATATCATTCAAAAGACAACAATGCACATAATAGTCGGTACCAAGCCAAATAGGTAGTAGGTAAATATAGATTTATTTTGTTTCGGGCTTGGGCTTGGCACCGACTTATTGTAATCAAAACTACCCACCAAACGGATACATTTAATTTTACGCAGATGCTCAAAATGTTAACTTTCTTTCATTAATAGAGACCTGTGAAGTGAGCTTACCTCTTACGCCCACGTATTAAGTACTAAGTTTCAGTTATCAGTTATAATTTTTTATTTTCCAAGAAAGCGAAACGAGATATTTAAAACGGCATTGCGCCGCCCTCATGTATACCTCCGGGGGCGGCATCGAAAATCGCTACACGTCACAAACTTGTAAATGCTTAGAACTACCCCTATATCAAATTTCTATTTTCTATCTTTTTTGTTTCATACCCAAAGCCCTATTCCTACCGAACTTATTATTTACCCGAAGAAACATTAAAAAGAAGTAAAATTTAAGTACCTAAACCGATAAAGTGGAACTTATACCTGATGAAGAGACAGACTATTATAATAGGTATACCTAATATAATATAGGTAGCACTGATAATTTTTTTATTATAGGTATTATAAGATCTACAACAATCTTGTTACATCTTTGCCACATTGTCTACGTGAAATATTTAGTCAAAAGTATGTTTCTATCTAAAAGCTTTTCATTTAACGATTGTTCGCCACTGATCATGGGACTGGTCTAGTCTTGAAACATGTATGACATGGATTAAATATTATTATATTAAATTTAATTCATAGAGATTAGGCTTTTATTTCAATACTGTACTTGTAATAAATCACCCTGTGTGTTTCTTTTACCGACGAATTGGCAACAGCACGACACACACCACATTCGCTTGTTTTTTTTTCTACCCTCCCTGCGTATCCCCTCCAGATTAATACAGAATTTCATCAATTTCTCTCTCTGACAATACAGCATTGCCGGTGCATATCTGTTGCAAATGATCTAAATAATTGTTATACGTTGCGTTTTGTTTTTGATATTAATAAACTACAAAACGGTTTCTGGCTGTGACAATACTGCTCTATGCTTTACACGCTAGTCTACGCCACGTAGTCCCAGATAAAGTAAGTATCAGATACGACGGCCGGCGGAATTTCTTTGATGTTTGTGTCCTAAATCTCGTGACCTTGACGCCATTATTATAATAGTTTTTCCGGGTTTATTCCTTTTGCCTTTTCGTTTGAGTATAAAGTAATGCCAACAATTAGGAATATTCCTTTTAATTTCAAACCTATTTTGTTGACGACAAATTAATAATTAAACATAGTGTGTGTATAGTCCCATTATCATCAATTGGAACTAGGTACTCAATTGTTTGTTTTATAATGCATTTTGAAATCTAAGTTAATAATAAAAGTAAAAATAAAGTAAATTTTAGTAAAATTATTTGATTATAAACCAAATTCTCGATGTTCGTCAATATTATTTGTTCAACAATTAAACTAAAAATTATTTGAATTGTATTTACATTTTAAACATATGGAGTGTATGCATTAAGGTCTAAATAATATTTCCAAAATTGAATTTAATATTTAATCATTCATCCTATTGGTATAAAATTGAAAATAACATAAAATGTATTATAATTTTAAATACTCTACTACTAGTTACTCTTAAACCTGCATGTTTTATTTAAAAAGCGAGATCTCAGCATTTTGAACCATCATATTTCATGAAATATGGTTGTGATACCTACCTATATATACCAGGATTATTTCAAAGCTTTTCAAATTCATTGTTTCATTTTAAACAATGACTAAAGAGCAGTAAAAATGGCAGAAAGTAGACACTTTCACTTTAAAGAGGCCAAATTGTATTTCATTTTTACTGAGTTCATTAAACAGTAATTTTTTACGATGTCTAAAAATAGAATCATGATCAGTGAGAACTTGTAGTTCTCACTTGTGTTGCCGCAATTTAGGGATATTTTCTAATATGTCAAAAACAACAACAACAAACAAAAATATCTTAATTCTTTAATAATATAAAATAACTGCTGTAATTATTATTATAAACTTAGACTTTCCAATGTATAATTTCATATAGGTACGTACTGAGTACATGTAAACAAACCTTTCAATATCTTTCGGAAATTGGAAAAATGAACAATTATTTAACACTGTTCTTGAAATACATCCAGGTATTAAACAATAAAATCCACCGGTTTTTGATCCCATGTTTTTTATAATAGCTTAATTATAGGTATAAAGAAGAAATACTAGAGTAGTAAAAACTACTGAATATACCCACAGATCTAGAATATACCTAACCTATACAAGTAACTATATATTACGAACAATATATGATTTAAAGTACAAAATTAATAACCTATTAATAATAAATTCTAATAACAAAATAGCAACGTTAATTTGAATATAAAAATATTAAATAATCAGATGATCACTTTAATTTAAGAATATAAACATATTTTTACATAACCTCAAAAATTTTCTAACAATACCAGCTGTTTCAAATAGTTTCAAATAGTTAAATGGTCCGGCAGAAGTGTGAAATATTTGGGTTTACTAAAGAAGAAATTATAAAAAAATTACTAAAACATATATTTACTTGCTTTTAACTAATATTGAAATTTTCACGAATTTAATACCATTTAGTATTGTCATATTTACTTGAAACTTTTTTTAATCATTAATAATAAGTAATAATTGTGCAAGCATGTATTCATACTTTTGGCAAACACTATAAAAACTACTATAATAATGGCCGCCAACTTTTCCCAGTGTCTCATCTGTCCTGTTTATCTGGGACGTAGTGGCAGGCATACTTAGAGATGTTCTGATTTTAATGCATTGGGCTGACTATCTATTGTGTAGATTAATCTTTGTCGATAGGTACATCAAATCAGTTTGTATCTAGTTTAGGAAAGTATTCGTCATATTGTTTAGCAGGGCCATGTAATAAGCGCTGAAGTTCAATTTTCTCTCTACTATCCTTATATGCACCCTGGGGTTCATTCGCCTTCTTCCGAACCAGGTAAGTACCATATATCATTGCTTAACGACATCCAATTAACAATATCTGCGATATTCCCAAACGTTAATACAACACTGTATAATGCAAAACATGTTAAAAATGTTTAAGAAATAATCTCAGATCTGCATACAGGCAGAACGGATTTTAATTTCACGGCAATGTCCAAAAATAATACCTTTCAAGATATATATACGCATAAACGGATTTCACAGCCAAGCGGAGGATTTGCACACGTATTCTCATAATATAATGCGAAATGGAATTAAAATAATAAAATGGTAAATTATCTACACGCGCATAACATTTGCCAAAGGAACGGATTTACTCTATAATTATTATTTTTATGTGTCCGTTAAAAATTTGCATGGTGCCTCGCATGTTATTTGTATAAATTCTCTGGACCGACCGGTTTGGATTTTCCACACCATTCGCGATATTGTAAAAAGATTTCTATGGAAAGATAAGATTGTGAGAACGTTAGTGAAGACAATAATATGAGATGGTTTGGTAGAGAGGCATGTTGTATAAATAGTAATTTGGCACGTCCGTCAAGAGGTATTTCTTGCGATTAATAAAGTAGTTTGGCAATTTGATCCAATTAGGGTAAATTGGTTTCATATAATCCTTTATTGCAAATGGGCGTGATGACAGGCTGGCATAAATTAATTATTAAAATTACTATAAAAATAAAAAACTATACAATGAATTTTGTCCATATATACAGGGTGTCTCTAAAAGGTCTGTACAAAATCATACCACTGTGGGTTTAAAAATACAGGGTGATAAAGTTGAAAAATAAAACAATATTGTACACGAAATATGTCTAGAACTTTCTAAAGAATCCAAAAAGACAGTGTTTTTGTATTGTGTAAAAATGCCAATCAACATGTCATGTCGGAGCGTTTTATTGATTCCATTTGGCTGATACACACTGTATATTTTTGATAACACATGCAGTGGAACGTAAATTGCCAGTAATTTTCACATTTTATGACTGAAGGTGTAATTATTATTACATGCATGCGATATTTAGGTCTGTGAACTTCAAATCCACATCTATTTTTAAACGAATATTGTTAAATATGGAACATTGCAGGAATTTACTTTAGTCACACTCGATTTTGTTTTCTACAAATAAATTATTATGGTATAGATGCTAATTTTAAATTTAAAGATTTAACCAGCTAATAATAGTCAATTGTTTTAATAAGTAGATGTTTACTTTCGGAAATGCCGCATGAAACGAGCAAATGTTTTCGTTATGATGTGTTAATTATGTTAATATCTTTTATTATGGTAGGAACCTTTTGAGGAAAAAATTAAGTCGATTTGAATGTGTGCATAAACAATTGTATAATTATTTTAAAGAGAAATTATGGATTTGTATATTTTCAGTTAAGGTTATCTTAACATCAAAAAAGAATATGATTTTAAATGAATGCAAACGTTGCTTAAACAAATAATACTTAACTAAATATTTGCCGTTATGACCAGGGTGGTTTGAGAAGAGGAAGATTTTTTGAATTTTCCGCGCAGTATCTTTAATGGCAACACTGCTGCCATCTATCGGTAAAATTAGTTAGTTTAGTTTATGTTTGACAGCCATTGAAAGCAGCTAACATCGTTAATTTCCTGGTAAATTCACTGCGACCTGATGGTGTACTGTGTCCCCCTGTCTTGAGTTACCTGAACTGTGTCTCAAGTTACAACTCTTCATCAAGTGTTCTGAGCTCTTATGAACTCCAGTAGCTTCGCCAGTTTCAGGGACAACACGTCTCTCTCTTGCACGATTTCATGCGGCGCATTCTGTTACTAGGTGATCATGAGTTTGTTCCTCGTCCCTATATAGAATCTTCTTTTGTCGCTCTCTTCTAGGCCTAATCTTGCCATATACGATTCCTAAGGCGTAAGATGTCTTGTAAGCATACGCAGCCCGTTTTACTGCGATCCAAACAGAATTTGGATCTTTCAGATTGAAGTTTCCAAGAAACGTCTTGGAGTGTATCAGTCCAGGAAGATTTTGCCAGAGTATTGCTCTGTCGATTCCTCCCTAATTTTGAGCTTCTCCTTGTAGGTGCGTTTCCCTAAGCCGTAGAACGGTACATGCCCTACGAAAGAGGTTGACACTCCCTTTTTTGCATTCCCACACCATTTTTGAGCATTCCCAATGATATTAAAATATAATGATCTTAAGTGAGATTCCTGTGGTTCTTCCAATGAGACATGCTCCTCGCTAGACATAAAACGTTGACTTCATCATATTGAACTCTTTCAGTAAAGTAGTTATCAATCGAACTGAATTACGATTTTGACTCAATTCATCATTAAAATATTGTAGTTAATACGGTCGACCACATTCCAAAGCATTGTGCGAAAAAACTATTATTTTTAATAACTTAAAAAAAATTAAGTTTTGTTGGAACCAGCTCACCACTCATAGTTCTTTTTTAAATATTAGAAACTGTAGTGTACAAGCAGGTATTCCGTTACGTATTTTCAAATAATATTCTTCCTACACATCAGTCAGGATTTCGGAACGCTCAGGCACCACTTCATCATTGTGGAACCTTTCGGATAATATTGTGAGAGCTTTGGATAAGGGATTAGCAATGGTATCAGTGGCGCTAGATGATTCGAAGGCATTCGATCTGCTAAGCCATGATTTGCTTCGTGCTAAACTGAAGTATTACGGGTTCAAAAATAGGTCCCTGTGGTTTTTCCGTATTACTTAGCGAATATATCACCCAATTGGTATCACTTAATACTAACGTGTCTTCCTGTGAAGGAGTTATTTCGGGTGTTCCCCAGGGCTCAGTTCTAGACCCAATACTATTATTAATATATAGATATACGAATAGTACAGAGTGGGGTGCCGCAGGGTTCGGTTCTTGGTCCGACTCTGTTTGTCTTGTACGTCAACGATTTATACTCCCATTTGTTTCCGAACGAGACGGTATTCTATGCAGACGATGTGCCTGTCATGGATAAAGCAAAGGATGTTAGGTCCTTGGAGTCACTGATGATTGAAAGTGAAAATCTGGCGTCCTCCTGGTTTACGAATAATTCTCTGAGTCTAAATGTAGGAAAAACACAACATATAGTTTTTTCAAGCAATAATTCAATTTGCATTCGGTAAAGATTCTTGGAGCCGTCCTCGATGACTCACTATCCTGGAATATTCATATTGCTGATCTTGTCAGAAAATTTTCTGTAAATATTTACATAATAAGAAGACTTAAGCCTTTGTTGGGCGGTGGCACTTTGTTGTCCGTAGGTCTCGTATATTTCGCAATATTTCATTCACATTTGAGTCTTGCCGTCGTTGTGGGGAAATTCTTCCAGGTCGAGGGCGGTTTTCTTACTTCAGAATAGGGTGATTAGGGTGTTGACTGGAGGACAACTTGGCATAATGCCTTTGCCGACTCTGTACATTTATTACCAACTTGTCGAAAACCACAAGTCTCGAAGCAATATTTTGAAAAATGGCGATTTTCACAATTATCCAACAAGCAGGTCGGGATCTTTGCGGCGAGACAAAGTCGGCTAGGAATTCACTGCAAATCGGTTTGTATAATGCGCTTCCTCCGGCATATCGGATCTTAAAGGATATTAATTTTAAAAAACAATAAAACGCTATCTTCTAAAGCACGCTTTCTACAGTGGCCTCTGACAGTAGTGTGTAAGTTTGAAGTTTTATATTTAATCTTTTGTGTGTTTAATGTAATTTGTTACTTGTTCGTATGTACTATTTATTATAATATGTATCATGTTATTTATTTTTGGACTTACTACAATTGTAATCTCAATCGTAGTCAATAAAGTCTCTATCTATCTACCTAATATAAAAATAAATGGCACACACATACCTTTCACAAATGAGGCTTGATTTTTGATGTCAATGTAAGGTTTAAGCAGCACTGTAAAGGCTTAATTCAGAGATCTTATGTTCGAATGAAAATCTTTATACCAACAGAAATATTTTGAATTATAAAATGAAGAAAAAAC
Organism: Apoderus coryli; assembly: GCA_911728435.2. Taxonomy (NCBI): domain Eukaryota; kingdom Metazoa; phylum Arthropoda; class Insecta; order Coleoptera; family Attelabidae; genus Apoderus; species Apoderus coryli. The sequence continues at coordinate 36,796,297 of OU452199.1, forward strand.
TTTGCGACTCACTGATTATGCTGATATTTTTCTATTGCCATTTAGTATACTACCCTTGCCTTGATTATCGCACTAAGAATAGGTTACAAATAGTTCAAAACACATGCTGTCGATTTATAAATAATTTGTGAAGGTATGATTGTGTTTCTCAAAAAATCTTTGATCTTTGGTGGCTCAATCTACACAATATCGCAAAGCTGCATATTATAGGCTTATTCTGAACTCTTCATATCCAGCATAAAAAATTGACTTTCAGACATAATAACAGAAATGTAACATGTAAACCTGTTGACCATATCTTAGCATACGCTTGCATTATTTAAAAGAAGTTTGACATATCAAATAGTGAATTTGTATAATTCATATTATAATTGTTTTAGTTTGAGACCTTTTAGTTTTAGGAAAAAAATTAAAAATATATTACAATCGAAAGATATTTGAATTTTAAAATTTAATGATTTAGTTTTCTGGTGCATATTTTTTTATTTATTTTTGGTTCTTGGTGTATCGCATCTATTATTTCGTGTTATATAATTTAGATACGAGTATTTATTTCTAATGTCATCTTGCAGGTTAAGTGTTAAAGAAGAGCTTTTTAGCTAAACTTTGCCTTCTTGATGATTTGATGTAGAATGTATTTACACATTTTCACAAAAAGCGGTTATTATTATTATAGAATAATAATTACAAAATTGGATTATTACTCCAACATAAAGGTTAAAAATTAGGAGATCTAATATTGATCTTATTCAAGTGATTGATTGAACATATTTGTTACAGATGTCTTTAACCGAGTTCCTAAATCGACCAAACGACCGTCGGGAAGTCTACTTCATGGGTAGAAGTGTTCCTAATTGGATATACAACATCTATTGCGCGATTGGAGTGTTTGCCTTTGGAGCTGCTTGTTCACAACTAACCACGGATGTAATGAAGTACACGATAGGAAGGTAACCAAGATTCAAGGTGATTTTCCTTGAGCGGCTTATCCAAAAATCTCGAGACTACTAAATTTATTTATTTTTTAGAAATTCAAAAATCGCTAACATGCATAGGAATCTATACGAAGCTAATATTTTTAGTGTTATAGAACTTCCTGTTATAGTAGCGGAAGTAACAATCTACTTTTCTATTTTAAATTTAATTTTATTTTTTATAGATTGCTTTTGGCATTTGGTGGTTACTTTATAACATCTCTGACATGCCTTTGATGGTTTGAACATAAATATGATTATTTTGTGGAGCGCACGTCGTTTTATTTTTTATAACTCACCGCTCCTCGTAATGGATATCTTCAGAAAATATAATTAATTAATTTTTTGCTCTGTACGAAACAAGGTATTGGCCTCGCCTTTTAAATTTTCTTCTCTACATTGGGGTAATGCGAATATTTATAATTACTTTCAAAAATCTAATTTAATTACATTTTCAATTATTTTTTCTTTCACAATTACCCTTGTTTATCTAATTAATTACAACTAAAAATTACTTTCAAAAATCTAATTTAATTACATTTTAAATTATTTTTTAATTTACAATTATTACGCTTTTATATCAAATTAATTACCTACATTTAAAAATTACTTTCAAAAGTCTAATTTAATTACATTTTCAATTATTTTTTCTTTTGCAATTACCATTTTTTATCTAATTAATTACAACTCAACATTACTCTCAAAAATCTAATTCAATTACATTTTCAATTATTTTTTCATTTACAATTACCCTTTTTTAGCTAATTAATTACAACTCAAAATTACTTTCAAAAATCTAGTTTAATTACATTTTCAATTATTTTTTCATTTACAATTACGCTTTTTTATCTAATTAATTACAATTAAAAATTACTTTCAAAAATCTAATTTAATTACATTTTCAATTATTTTTTAATTTACAATTATCCTTTTTATCTAATTAATTACAACTCAAAATTACTTTCAAAAATTTAATTTAATTACATTTTAAATTATTTTTTAATTTACAATTACCCTTTTTTATCTAATTAATTACAACTCAAAATTACTTTCAAAAATCTAATTTAATTACATTTTCAATTATTTTTTAATTTACAATTATTTCGCTTTTTTATCTAATTAATTACACTTAAAAATTACTTTCAAAAATCTAATTTAATTACATTTTCAATTATTTTTTCTTTTACAATTACCCTTTTTTATCTAATTAATTACAACTCCAAACTACTTTCAAAAATCTAATTTAATTTCATTTTCAATTATTTTTTCTTTTACAATTACCCTTTTTCATCTAATTAATTATACTTAAAAATTACTTTCAAAAATCTAATTTAATTATATTTTCAATTATTTTTTCATTTACAATTATTACGCTTTTTTATCTAATTAATTACACTTAAAAATTACTTTCAAAAATCTAATTTTATTACATTTTAAATTATTTTTTCATTTACAATTATTACGCTTTTTTATCTAATTAATTACACTTAAAAATTACTTTCAAAAATCTAATTTTATTACATTTTAAATTATTTTTTCATTTACAATTATTACGCTTTTTTATCTAATTAATTACACCTAAAAATTACTTTCAAAAATCTAATTTAATTACATCTTCAATTATTTTTTCATTTACAATTACGCGCATCTAATTTTGATCTAAAGATAACCGGCCGACTCGACTGTTGCGTCTTTGCTCGCGTTGTATTATGTTCGTCGATTGATGTCAACTTAGGTGGGATTCTGGTGTGTAATAGTGAAGCCATGTTTCATCCATTTTATTGCGGTTTAACAGAGCCAAACACTCCTCTCAAGCATCAATTCGTTGTTGTTTTTGGTCGACTGTGAGCTCACTCGGCACCCACTTTGCACAGAGCTTTCGCATACCCAAACGTTCGTGTAAAATGGTAAAAACACCACCACTTAATCTTTACAATGTCAGCTAGCTTGTGCACCTTCAATTTGCAATCGTTCATAACCAATTTGTGATTTTTTTTAACGATTTCTGGAATAACAGCCTCATTATTGGGCGTCCACTGCGCTCTGATTCATTTGTGTTGGTAGGACCACGTTTAAAATGCACTTCTCTACCATTTGTATCGATGGAGCACAATTCGGATAATGTTTCTGAAGCCATTGTTTGGTTTCCACTGTATTTTTTTCATCAAATCCCACTGCTTTATCAAATCTTGAAATAGACTTTTTCCATTTTTAATAAGTGACAAACGTTAGAAAAAAATATTTCCAAATTATGACAAACCAAGGAATTTCAAAATAGAGAGATAGGATAGAATAATAACTGCAACCAACGAATCTCAAAATAGAGAGATATGGTAGTTCTAAAAAATAACGTCCACCACTATTAACGTTAACGTTATTTTAACATCTGGTTAAACCAACGAATTTCAAAATAGAAAGATACGGTAGTCAATTTTTAGCATAAACTTTAAATTTATATACGGGGTGAGTCAAAAATTTATTTCTTTATTTTGTTAAGGAGAAAAAAGTAATATTTTGAATAATTTTTTTGATTTCTATAGATTTCAATTCAAGATTTCTTTGAAAGTTAAACTATAAGCTCCTAGAGGTGATCTACAGGGTAACTCAAAAATGTTTCTATTTATTCTCAATATTTTTAGGTACGGTAGTTGTAATAGATAGAAATATTTTCAGATTTTTTTAGATTGGTTATGAAATTATTGCACAGGGTGGTTAAACATTTGATCTACGGTGTAACTCAAAAATATTTCTATTTATCTTCAATATATTTAGGTACGGTAGAACGTAATAGAAAAATTTTCAGATTTTTTTAGATTGGTTTATGAAATTATTGCACAGGGTGGTTAAAAATTTAAATTTAATTTAAAGTTTTTTGTATATTTTTTTTAAGTTTTACAGTATTTTTAGGATTTTTTTTTATTAATTTTTTTTTTTATTTTTTTTTTTTTAATTTTTTTTTAATTATTTTTTTCCAATTTTTTTTTTTTATTTTTTTTACAACCCTCAATGACTTTTGTCATAGATAAGACTACCACAAGATTACTGGGAAATCCCGCAAGGGATTTCTTGTTTTTTTAATATAACAAACGTGCTTCACACAAAATGCTATAACTCACTAATCAATAGTCAGATTGCTGTCAAATTTTCTATACACGTATCGTTTGAAGGTTAGTACTAAATAAAAAACACATGGGAAAAATTCTAGTAACGCCATCTATGTGTCATCTTCAATATCTTCACGAACATGAAAAACAAATTACCCTGGTAACAACATAATTTTTCAATTTACACGAAAAGTCTTACTTACGTTTATTACCACTAATTTTAGATAAAGGACAAATATACCTACAGGTTGTCCAATTTACAGTACATTATTAAATCTTTTTTGCTCTTCGCTTTCGCAAAATAATTGTATAAGGACTAATTGGAGGTTGGATGTCGAATAACACAATTACTTTAGTACATATTGCCTTAAAACGTGGGAAGTGGCAAATTGAAGGTACAAAATAATATTCTTCACAAGAAAAGCGTTTGCGTTTTTGCAAGAAATAAAAAAGAAGAAAGTTATGAAGTTTATTCCATCAATATAAATAACCCCGTATATTGTATTTAAAACAGTACATTTTACTACTGTTAATTCTAGCGAAAATATTTCTGAAATCTAGTTCAACGTAATATCTAAAGAAGGGCGTAGATTTTTTTTCTAATAGACTTTCACACAATCTATAATGATATGTTTTGTATTTTATAGGTTAAGGCCGCATTTCTACACAGTGTGTCTGCCGAATATTGACTGTACAGCAGCGGAGAATCTATACAAATACCATATCGATTACAACTGCACAAATCCATCGTATATTTACAACAAAAGAGTATTAAAGGAATTGAGGTAATTATTACTAAAAAATTGTTATAATAACTAAGGTTATAATTGATGTATCCACAGTTGCTTAATACTTTATACTTTATTGTCTAACAGGTCAAGACCCAATAACAAGACAATTCTAAGTACTAGACAATGGATATTATCTCAATAATATAATATAAACTAAATAATTGATAAAAATTATCGAAAAAGCATAAGCTCAGAAATGTACACCATAAAGCAATATAAAGTTAATATACAATACAACAAAATCACCATACGCTCCACGCTCTACATGTCCAGGGTGCTCAAGTACCGATACAAACCAGCGCGAAAAGACCACAGTGACCCGTCAAACTAATAATAATAATAATAGCATTTATTTCCCACAGGTCACACCCATTTACAGGAAAATCTAAAGCACATACCACAAAATAACACTTTATATATGTAAATAAAAATAAAAGAAAAAAGATTGATATAAATTAAATAATAAACACAATATAGGTAATAACAAATAATAATGATAAATAATAAAACAATAATAATAAATTATAAAACAATAATAAAACTTACTTACAATTGCAGACTAAAAAGATGTTACCATGTTAATAGAGCAATTCATCATTTGAGTACCCTCGATGATCACCCACTAAGAAGGCTATTGGTGATTTCAGACAGAGACGAAAAGTTAATGTCCAGGTGACCACAATGCCGATTAAAGGCATCACACATGAAGTATATCGGACTCTGTGACAATACATTTGTTCTGGAAGGACCGATGGTAAACGGGGCAACATGCCTGGCTTCTAGGCAGGGCACACGAAATTTTATCCCCTGTTAAAGATCTGGACAGTCCACTGCACCCTGTAATATCTTATACAAAATCTTAATTCCGCATAAAATTCTTCGCAACTCGACGGAGGGAATCTCGAAACGCAGAAGCATGGCGGCGTGGTCACTTCGTCTCGGTGGATAAACATTGTCCGCTCTGAAAACCAGATACTTGAGAAAGCGTCTCTGGACTGATTCCAGAGATCGCATATGGGCTTCATATATGGGGCTCCACACAACTGAACCAAATTCCAACTTTGTCATAACGAATGCATAATATAGCACCTTCATTGTGAAAATATCATTAAACTGACGACAATTTCGAATAATGCAACCCAGTACACGATTAGCACCAGAAACAACGCTCAAAATTTGCGGCACGAAGGTAAAGTCTCGATCGAAAATGACGCCCAGGTCCCTAACCTCATTCAATCTTTCTAAGGAAACACCGTTTAAGCAATAATTGAAGTTCAACGCGCTCTTAAGTCTAGACAAACTGACTACCTTACACTTTGAGACATTGAGCATGAAACGGTTACTGATACACCAATCGCAGAGGATCTTTAAATTGGTCTGTAGGAATTATCAATCTTGATGTGAGACAACACGCAGAAAGACCTTCAAGTAATGTACAGATCGTGGAGCAAGCCTTTTAAAAAGAAACTATAGTGTCCGCTGTTACGAGGGTTGTCTTTTATATTTCGGGATTTGGCAACCCGGGTGTTGCAATCTGGCAACTGACAGTTCTATCGTAAAGTTGGACATTTTTAAGGTTATACGTACTCAGAACGTTTTGACGTAGGAGCGCTATTTGTGTTGTTTACAGTAACTTAAAAGATTTATCTCGGCCCAAACATGGATTAACTCCGCAACAGTGCATGGATGAACTTAAATCAATTTTTGGCGATGAAGCTCCATCAAGGACCAGTGTTTATCGATGATATGGTGAATTCAATCGTGGTCGTAGTTAACTCCAAGACGAATTTCGTGAAGGTCGTCCATAATCAGTTGTTGGTCCGAAAACCATTGATGCTGTGCGCGAACTGATATTGCAAGATCGTCATGTGACCTATCAAGAGATTGAGACAACCTTAGGCATTAGTGGGACCAGCATGCATTCAATATTGGACCAGCATGCATTCAATATTGCATAAACATTTGACTGTCAAAAAAATTTGATCGCGTTGGATCCCACACAATTTGTCAATCGCTCAAAAAAAGGCTCGTGTCGATTGGTCGAAAGAAATGCTCAAAAAATACGATCGCGGTGCTTCGAAACACGTCTATGACATCGTGACAGGTGATGAATCGTGGATTTACGCGTATCAGCCCGAAAGTAAACAGCAGTCGACTGTATGGGTGTTTCAAGATGAGCCAAATCCAACAAAAGTTCTCGCACAAAGCACTTCCAAGCAAATGGTCGCCTGTTTTTTCGGAAACACTGGACATGTCGCAACCGTACTACTAGAACAACGCAGAACAGTCAATTCTGCGTGGTACACAACAATTTGTTTGCCAGTTGTCTTCCAAGAAATCGAAAACCAACCGCCGAAGACGGATCACTCTTCACCACGACAATACGAGCTCTCACACATAGGCTCAAACAACTGCATTTTTGAGCACCCAAAACATCGATTTGATGAGTTATCCGCCGTATAGTTCTGACTTGGCACCGAATGACTTCTTTTTATTCCCGTATGTAAAAAACAAACTGAGAGGTCAACGTCTGAAGAAGCGGTTGCTGCGAATGCATGTTTTGGAGATACCTCAATCCGAGTGGCAAAAGTACTTCGACAATTGGTTCAAACGCATGCAAAAGTGTATAGATCTTCATGGGGAATATTTTGAAAAACAATAAAGTGATTTTCAATGAATAAAATTTGTTTTTGTTCTCTAATTCCGAAATATAAAAGGCAACCCTCGTATTACACACTGCTTACTAAGCGAGTATAATAGACTTCTGGTCTTCATCTTACGCGATAAGGCACTTATTATTTCAAAGTATCTAAATATTTTCGTTACATACCCCACAACATTATTTTTGTTTTCGTGTTGTTACTTTTATTACAAAGATTCCACAAGATAGACACGTTTATACAGATTTACATGGCCCGTAAACCGTTGAATTTATTGTAGGTATATAAGACATGAAGATAGGTCGTGTTAAAATATTTGGATACACGAGAATTCAATTATCTGAAACGAGCCAACATTTATTAGCCAGAGATTTTAGATACAAGAAGGTATTATACTGTTTCCAACTGAATTAATTTACTGAAAAACGTGCTTTACTTTTAATGATCTGATGATACTGTTACTGATATAGCATTTTTATGTTTTACGCTAAGTTGTTGGAACTTAATGCAATTTAATGAATATTTATAATTTATATAGAAATATAGTAATTAAAAGTTAATAACAATAATAGTATGAAATTGAAGGTGATTATTGTTTTTTATTATTTTTTTTCTCTATTTATTTACAGATTATCATTTCCATCAGGACATTCGTCGTTTTCAATGTATACGATGTTATATTTTGCGGTGAGATAATAATTTATAATAACATAATTTTTTATTTTAACAAAGCGCTCCATATTGAACTGTAGTGGATTATTATATTTAAGAAAAAATTAAAGTCAACCTCCATGAAATAACTGAATAGATTGCGCAGATATCCGGTGCGAAACCATCGAAATGAAAAACAATTCTCAATTCCATTTATACCATGATTGGTTCAAATGATTTATATAAGAACAACTTCATTTCTGTTTCAATTAAACATGAATATATTTGGTTGATCTTTAGGTAATATTAACCTTAAAAATATTTTTTTTTCACGAAGTGACACTAATACATTTCTCCCCGTTACTCTCTTAAGAAATCGGTTGTCTCGCCCCAAAAATTTCCCGAGAAGATATAATATAATCAAAAATATATGACCTGGGTAACGAAAGAGGATTTTAATAATTATTATTATTATAATTGATTATTTTCATCATTTCCAATGAACTAGAGTAACAAACTAACTACTTTATTCAAAAATTAAAAAAAGTATTGCCAGAGCTGGGATTCGAACCCATAACCTTTCGCATGCGATTGATAATAGCCTTGTTCGCGGAGGCAGTTCCGAACTAGTTCAGAACGCTTTCATAAGCGCACCCCAAGATTTGTTGTGCTTTCTAAATCAAATAGCGTATTGTGCGCTTATGAAAGCGTTCTGCACTAGTTCGGAACTGCCTCCGCGAACAAGGCTATTATTATTAGTGTCCAGGGTCAACGGGGATTGTGTTTTCTACATAAATCACTTTAAGAAATTTAGGTAAGGGATAATGATATAGAAAGATCATGTTTTTAAAGATCAATACCCAACCCGGGCTTAAACTATAATGAATAAGAATTTTGACAACTAGGTAAAATACATGATAAATTGTTAAACACAAAGGTATACATAAAAAAAATACAATTTATCCACAAACTTTATAATTTATGCTTATATAGCTGGGCACTGGATAGTTTAAGATTTTTGATTCAGTTTTCCCCGATATTGTGTTTAGAGTAAGGCAAAAGGATTGAAACAAAATCTACTTATCTGAATACTGTCTTCGAAAGGAGACAGAAGGGCAAAGTATTGCTGCATCAAGGAAATTCAACGCCAAAAGCTTTTCAATGCATATGTATCAACCCTACATCGTTTACGCTACTTAAAAGCTTCGTAAAATCCCCTAAAACCTCATTTCAGGAATTAGCCTACATCTTATAAAACTACAAGCTGAAAGCTGATACATTAAATAGACAACCATTTGGAATCACAAAAAAAAGCAATGCAATTAAGCAAAGTATACACTGTGTCCAAGATAAGAATGGGATAGCATTGGAATCTAAATGGTGTTTTCAAAAGTAAACTAACTTTAGCCGTTTTCAAGTTTTTTTTGAAAAAACAATTTTTTGCGATTTTATTTATATACATATATTTATTTCCAACATTATTTTTTCAGATATAAAAAAATGGAAAGCATTGTTACTTTTTGAGGAGAATAATATAGCGTTTACAAATTGTCACTACGACGTTTCGTTTTTAAAAAAAAACCATCAACACGTAGTGCTTTAAACAAATTTTCAGTTTTTTTAGCTGTTATTTAAAATTATTCCAGAAAAATAGCCATAGTTTGGCACTTATGTTGCGTAAAACATCATCTGAGAGTTATAATTTCAAAAAGCACAAAAATTTCAACTAAATTAAAAAACTGCATACAGAATGAAATGTTATACTGAGAAATAAATTGTCAAATAATAATAAATAATTGTGAGTAACGACGAAAGAATGTTACTACTCTGCATTCAGTCAGTTAAGTGCCAAACTGTGGCGATTTTTCTTGAATAATTTTAAATAACAGCTAAAAAAAACTGAAAACTTGACTCAACCATTACATTTTGAATTGAAAATGGCTTTGAATTTAACAATAAAGACTCCAGGGCCGTATTGTAAAAAAACAAAGTTAAAGGTTTTTCAAAAACGAAACGTCGGTAGTGAAAATTTGTAAACGCTATCATTTTCTCCTCAAAAAATGAGAAAGTGCTTTTCATTTTTTTTATATCTGTAAAAATAATGTCAGAAATAAGTAAAACCTAATATAGCAAAAAATCGTTTTTCCAAAAATTCTCGAAAACGGCTGAAGTTAGTTTAACTCTGAAAACACAATTTAAAAAGTGTTTACATTGTAACACTTTTCTCTAATTTATCCGACATTGTAACTCCTACCGTTTCCATGATTCCCATGCTTATCTTGGACACAGTGTATATAATCAAGCGCGGACCAGACCAAATTTTGCCTTCATTTCAAACTCAAATGTTTCAATAACCAGAAGATATCAGGACATTAAAGACAAATTATTTGTAATTAGAGTCATATGTAAGAGCCTCGATTTTTTAAATTTAATGCCCGCTTAAATTTACATGGTATAAACAAAACTACTGATTTTCTTTCTCCAAATAATTATTTGACCAAATCTTTATATGAAGAACCCCTTTATGTTAGCTGAAAATCACCCTTTAAAATACTTCGCATCAGTTTAGGAACACCTGTATATTATGTCCCATACCCTGAACAGTTATGTTAAGGACCTCATTTATTCAAGCCATAAAAAACTACTAAATAGTGAAGAATAACATACATAACAATACAATAGGAGTGAAACCTAATACTTACATGTCATGTACACATATATAAATCTAGAAAAAATAAGATACCTAATGTGTATAAGAAGTACATTAATACCTACATGGGTTGTTCCTTTATCTTAATCAAAATCAACTCGTGGGAAAGAACATTTAAATATAACCGATGCTTTAATATAATAAAGTCCAAACTGGCTTTAAGATTCATACGCATGACTTGCTTTTTGTTTTTATACGATTTTGACTGCATTAACGGGTATTTGAGGATCATGAGTATGATTTAGGTATGGCAATTAAACTAAGGTAATTACCTACACATAATTTTTCAAAACTACACTACTACCAATTTTTATGAATTTTTCTCACTGAAATCCCTCCTGTAAAGACCGCGATAAGTATTGAACATATTACAAATCGGAAAGCTATGAAAATTTGGGATTAGACTAAGCACCATAGGGGTCAAACGACTTCAGTAATACTCTCTCTATACACTCAAAGAAAATGGTTTTAGAAAATTAGATCTGGTTCGAACAATTTCAGAGATAAATCAATGAATAAACAAAGAAAATTCTCTTAAAACAAGCGTCTTTCATACAGAGTGAGTCAAAAATTAAGAGAAAAACATGGATCCAGATTTTCTAATGCCATCCATGAGGTTTAGAAAAATTGCCGTTCTATCTAATCTTTTTCGAAGGACAAATGCATTACCTACCAACAATTTTTGAAAAAAATTAAATCGACCCACTGACTGGTTCAAAGAAAAAACGATAATATCTGCTAAGAATCAAGTGTCTCACTTTTTTTGGAACGGGGAACATCATATTGTTACATTTTTGTATTCTAACATGAAATTCTAAATGTAACATTTTCGGGCACAATAGTAACACTAAATTTTACTTTCCCGCACAGGGAAAGTATTGTAAACGCGCTAAAATAAATTGAGATAAAGACTGATATATATTTTGGTTGAAATCGCTTTAACCCTGTGATAGGGGTGGACATAACCGCCAAATTTTCAAATACGGTCGAGTGATACATGATTTAAAGCATTTTTATCTGCTTTAGAGCAACAGGTTACTTTTGATATTTGGCCCCATAATGCTCGAGAAAATTGCGTCTAAAATTTCACCATTTAGGTAGTTGGAACCTATCTCATTAGAATATAATACAGTAATTTGATAAAGGGTTTTTGGCGTCATTGAGAGCAATTCTGTTTCGTTACGTAGGTCAAGGTCATATACTTTTGATTATATTATATCTTTTCGAGAAAGTTGTGGGGCGACACAACCGATTTTTTTTAGTGCGGAAGCATTTATAGGCATTTTTCTCTATCTTCTTATAAAGGAAGGTCAATTTTTGCTCTGTGACATTTTTCATTATTTTTTATACAGGGTGGTCTAAACATTCTATTGAAATTTTACTGTGGAGCATGTGGGTAAAAGGACGAAATAAATTTACAACACTTTATGTAAAAGTCAGCAACGTTTCGAGGTTTAATTTCCTCTTTTTCAAGCTCGTATTTATTCTGTATTGTCTTTCACGTGTGTTTTATACAATTTTTTATGTTATATCTAATCGTTTTTATTTACTATTTTATGTACAAATTTTAAACAATTTTAAACGTTAGAACTGACCAGCTAAAAATTTACATTATACATCTGTATCTTTAATCTCGAGAATGTTAACATTACAATACATTTATTATGTATTTATACACAACAATTTGTTAAAATATCCTAGGAGATATAGACCTACTTTAGGCGCCTACGTATATTTTTTTAGTAAATATTAATACAGGGTATTTGAAAAAAGGGTAAAAAATCAAATTGAAAAAAGTGTCGTAATTCAAAATTTTTAAATGGCAACCCTCCATTTTATATTTTTTTTATTTTTTTGCGTCAAAAATAAGGGCAAGTTTATGAAAGGATGTGTATCCCAAAAACTGATAGTTTTCAAAATATTGGCAATTTTACATTTTTCTATTACAATAGTGATATGAATTTGAAATTTAATTGTAGACATTAATTAGTAGTAATAATCATGGCGTACGTATAAATTATGTGGCGACCATTATTCTTGCGTCACACTGTATATATTGTATTTTATTCTATAGATACTGTGGCAACCTTGTTATTGTGCCACACTGTATATATGTATTTGTGGCGACCATTATTCTTTTGTACATACCGTTAAACAGTGTTTTAATTATTACAACCATACTACATACTACCCAAATTACCAAAATTATACTAACGAATACTGTCTAAATTTGTTTATTATTTATGGATAATGTGACAGAGAGGGATAAGAAGAACGTGTGATAACAGTTGTTACCAAATACCCAGAAAGACATAAACGATCACCAAAAGTTGTTAAACTAATAATCGAAAGTTTCGGGTCTGTGAAGAATTCGATTCAATAATAAATTAAATAAAAAAAATACTTTAACAAATGTTAAAAATTGTGACCTTGAACTTCTAAACACTTTTCACATCATATTTATTTGGTTTCTAAAGTCATCATGGCCAACTAAAATCAATTAAATTTGTAATTCATATCACTATTTTAATAGAAAAATGTAAAATTGCCAATATTTTGAAAACTATCAGTTTTTGGGATAGACATCCTTTCATAAAAAAAATAGAAAAAATATAAAATTGCCATTTAAAAATTTTGAATTTTGACACTTTTTTTAATTTGATTTTTATCCTTTTTTTCAAATACTCTGTATTAATATTTACTAAAAAAATATACGTAGGCGCCTAAAGTAGGTCTATATCTCCTAGGATATTCTAACAAATTAAATTTTTAAAGCTTCCATATAATAAAAAATTGTTATTATTCTTTATTCTGAAAACGTTATTTTTGACATAAAATTTCAAATATTTCGAAAACGGCTGGCGATAGGTATAACATATTATGCATGAAATATGTTTAGAATTACAAGGAGAATCAAAAAAAATATAATTTATACAGGGTCGTATTTTAAATAAGGAAGTTGATACCCATTTTCGGTATAACCGGAAGTGCAAGATTCTTGAAAACATTTTAGCTGAATTCGGCCCGTCGACCTAAGTACTACACGAGATTCAGATTGTTCCACAGTGTAGTTTCTCCATAATCGAACGAATCCCTGCCCGGTGGGACACCCGGTATAGTAGCGGGCCAGAAATGTGTCGTCTACTGACCCTTGTCCTTGTCTATAGTTATTATTCGATGACAGTACGTACCATTTTGCTGGGAATATTTAAACGTCTCTTGAAACAATAATAATTATTAAAGTAATTATTCAAGATATAACAACTTGTCAATGTCAAAAATAAAAAACATCAGCTTCAACAGATCCAAATAGCATATAATATTGATCAGTTTGTAAGTAGGTAATGGTGAGATCTAAAACGGTTCTGCACATCGATTATAAAAAATTTAAACGAATTATATGCCAAACTGTCAAAAATGTCCATGGTCTACTTACACTCTGCCAATGCTATAACTATAAAGTTCGTTGTATGATATCCTGCACAAGAAGCATTCAATTCAAGATTTATACGCATTTCACAAGTAAAATTTGCAAAAAACCTTGATAACATCGAAGGAATTTGTCGTTTAAATTTTTCGCAATAAAAAGTCACTGATTTTATTTATAGATTTATTTGCAAAGACGCATGACTTGGGACGGCTCAAAACTTTTACGACACACTTTACAGTTTCTTGCTGTACTCTCATCCGTTTTCACCGCCATGACTAGAGTATCCGATTACAAACATCATTGGAGTGATGTACTTACTGGTCTTTTCATAGGATCACTTACAGCTTGTGTTGTGGTAAGTTGATATTGTATATTATGATACTCGTAGTATAGTATAACACAAGTGTAATGTAAAATGACAGTGTCACTAGATAAGGAATTCCCTCACATAGGTAACTGACGCATAATATCTACAGGGTGTACAATGATTTTTTTTTTCAGTTTGGACCCTTTTTATACCCTTCAACTACGCCCAATCAGTCCCTAAACCTAATCAGTTGCTCGTTATATCCAATAGTATTGTTGTACCAAATTGGGTAAATTTTGTTAAGTCGTTTTTTAGTTATCTTGTACACAGACTGACCGACCGACAGACATTTTCTATACATCTAAAATAACCCAAAACATTTTTTTTTATACAGGTATCGGTATTGCATAATAATATGGCACAAAGAGCTAATAGGCGAATAAAATTAAATGAATTTTTGAATAGTATATTGTGCAACGAACATGAAATGACATATATTTCCTACGAGTATGATCGTTTGCAGCATGAGCCGCAGGCGAGTGCTGCAAATCATACGAGTAGGAAATGGTCATTTCATGTGAGTTTCACACTATACTTTTTCTACGACTGTTTTAATGCTTTTGAATAAATTTAACATAATTTTTAGGAAAATATTTGTTTTTCGAAACTTACCCTTGTTAACGTATAAGCCTAAATACGACAAATTAGAAGTATTAAATTGACTACGTGGTGTTAAACTATATTCACTATCACTGTTTATGTGTTTGGAAATTAGCGAAATACTTAATTATAATTATTATTAATTATAAATACCAAAACTGTCAATTTGGTGTTTTATTTTTCATGCCCGCCGCTACTTTTGTCATTACCAGGAAATTTTATCCGTGCGTAATGATATTTCCCACTAGTTGCCTAGCAAATATTATTACGCACGGGTAAATGAAAAATAGCATTACAATGTACTACATTTTCAAATTATGATTGAATATATAATAAAGGCATTTAAATACAGTCGTAGAAAAAATCATTTTCAAGTTTAGACACTAAAAAATTAAGGATTACCTACTTACTCTTTTTACTTTATACAGGGTGTCCGGAAATGACGTGTACAACGGCATAGCACAAATTCCTTGGCCGAAAATATGATGATTTAGGTCAACTTATCTATATACAAAATTGCGTGGTATGGGCGCTAGAGGGCTTTAAATGTGAATATTTTTTTTACGTATTTTCAAATAAATCGAAAAATATTTGATAGATTTTATTCATTTTTTAGATACACGTTTGTACCAATAAACTAAAGTATTTTATTGAAGAAACTCCAATTTCTAGAATTACAGGATGTTTAAAAGCTTAGTTACAATAACTTATCTACCCATATTTTTTGTAACCCTCGTATAATCAATACCAGTTTTTTTTCTGTGAATAGTTCATTTTATTTAGAAACTATTTACTCTCTTACAAAATTTGTCAGTTTAGAGATAAAAAAATATTTTCTAAATCTCTACAAGCCTATTTCGTTGTACACGGCATTTCCGGACACCCTGTATATTATCTCGTCGTCAGAACTGGAGTCGTCAAGTCTGGGTTGTATAAACATTGGATCGATCGCTATGATTCATTTTCTTTTTCAATGACGTGGGTAGCACAGTGTTTTCACAAATAAGCGAAGAATGGTATAACCATCAACGACAAAGTTCATCAATCACATAATATAGGTACTTTTGGAAAATTCTGTAATTTTATGATTTTTAATAATAAATTTTTTGTCGGTATTTTTTGGGGGATATTGTATGTATATTTTTCTTTTTCATAAACTTAATATCTTCTTAATAAATAAAATGCGTCTGCTCAACAATATATTCGTATACAGGGTGTACCATAATTAATGGTACACAGTAAAACAGCAGATTCCTCGGGTGAAGATATTGAGATTTGGCCAAAATTACCTTAGTTTAAAAGTTGATAATAACCGAGATACAGGGCTGCCAAACTGGTAATATCGTTTTCAATTTTCCTAAATAACCTAATTTCCAACCAATATTTTTGTATGGTATTTGTAGTGGGAGAGTTATTAGGGGCGAGGAATTTGAATTTGTTGATAATTTTGATGTGAATTGTAGAGGGCGCTCTCTGCAGCACTCTGATTACATAAAAACAATTGTAACTTTTTTGCCTCAGTGTATTTAGGTTTTTATTAAAAATATCACTTCTCTCCTCATTTTTACATAAAAAAGGTATACCTTGTGAATATCGCTCCGAGCAACTATTTTCGAGATATTTACAATAATTACAATTTCTGATGCATCCGTTTAGATTTTGATTTGCAAATGTACCGGGTGTCCCAAACTCGGCGCCCCAGGCCTATTGTATGAAAACGAGATTAGATATTAAAAATCTTTTGAAGTGATATGAATTGTGTTGCATTCAGGTATATTTTACGCCAAGAAAATATTTTTTTCCGAATTTGCAAAATAGAGAATATGACGTCATCAGTATTATTTTTCCACGAACATACCTATATTTTGCCACACTCCGAAAGCTTTAATTTTTTTTACTAATAAATTTTTTTCTATCTTCATCCGCTAAAAAGCTAGAGTGCCAAAACTGACAAAAAAATAGTATTAAAATATAATTCAACATAGCCATGGCAAATCAAATGCTCCATGAAAAACAATTATGCTGTCACATTACTAGTGACAATTGTTGTCAAAATAATAAAGAATCAATTGTCAAAACAATAAATACGATACTGAAAGTAATAACAGGTACTTATTTACAACGTGTTTATAACAAAAATGTTTTCGACAGACGAAATAAAAAATAATATAATAATTGTTTAATTTGTTGCAAAAGATGCGTTTTGGTTTTATATAGTGCAGGCAATGTCATCTTCGTCTCTTCATGGTTATTTCTTTCAATTGTCAGCCATATTTTTTCGATCAAAATTTTACATAAATACAAAAACTATCACTAAAGAAGAAAATCTGTTTTTTACAATAATTGCTCAAAGTGGTTACTGCAATGCCTTTGGTTAAAATTTAACAACAATTAATAATTTAAAAGAATAATGTTTGTACAGCAAATTTACGAATAGCCCTGTATAGAAACAAGTTAAATCAGCTTCTATACAAAAAAGTGCTATGGAAAAGTATGTTCGTAAATGAATTATCTAGAAAAACAAAAACGTTATAGACCGAAAACCTCAATCAAAATCGAGAAACGGCGAAACGGTTTAACATAGCCAAAATCTGAGTTTTTCATGAAATTTGAGCCTGGGAAATTCATTAAAATAATTGTTTAAATTTGGAATAGACACAATTACAAAACTACATCGATATACGAATATTTCATTATGTTCATTATTTTCGTTATCTTCGATTGGTCTCCAGAACGCCATATTAAAAATAAAGTCTATAAATTTATTATTTGAATAATAACAATGTTAAACACTAAATAATACTTCCAACAAAGCACCAGCTGAAAAATAATAAAACAGTTCGCAAGTTGGAACGACACTGGACTACTGAACGGATTGACCACCTGCACGTCGGGCTTCTCTGTCATAAAGCGCTATACTCTAACGATATTACAAGGGTCGGTGTAAACAATTTCCAGTGAATTTGCCATGAGATTTTAACGATAAAAATAGTGTTGTTGAATAACCCTGGTGCTGCTATATTTTTTGCCGGTAGGTTTAGCCAAATAACCCAGATTAAATAAAAACTCGCAATTATTCCTGATGTGGGGCTAGGATTCATAGCCTAAAAAGAGGAAAGAAGTTTATCAATTTAGTTAATAAGCAGAACAGTATTGCAAATTTGCAGAAACAGAATCATGTCAAATACCTCCTGAAATATAGGAAACGTGATCAAAGAATTTGACTTGCTTACTGTCAAGAACTGCTACAATATACATGTGTCCACGGATAGAGTTTGGAAGAATAAAAACTTTTTTATTTGTAGATTTAGAAGAAAAAGTCATTCTTTATAAAAACGTCTGCTTGTGTCAAAACTACAATTTCAAATACCAAATTTACGATTACTATACAGGGTATATCAAAAATAATATTTTTAATGATTTTGATTTTCTTGTTTTTTTAATTTTATTATTTTAAAAGTAGATATGAAATTAACCACTTTGAGAAAAAGGTTTATTAGTTGTTTTTGTTAAGAATATCATTTATGTAATGTTTTTCTTAGCTTAAAAATGGCGTCAATGAAATAGGAACTGTCACTTCTGATAATATACGAGTGTGCAGTAGTAGTAATAAAAGAAGAAGTTTGTTGTTACATAGAAGTTAAGAAATCTCTATATCACATGTTTAAGTTATATTTCACTTTTCCAATTTTGTTCTAATAATTATTAATAAAGTAGTATAGTAAATCAGTGTTTCAATTAAATAAAACAACAGTTTTTGCACAATCGGTGTAATAAATCACGGTTTTGAAAATATTTTCATAAAATTAGAAGAAAAAAAATCAAAATCATTAAAAATGTTATTTTTGATATACCCTGTATAGTAATCGTAAATTTGGTATTTGAAATTGTAGTTTCGACTCAAGCAGACGTTTTTATAAAGAATGACTTTTTCTTCTAAATATACAAATAAAAAAGTTTTCCTCTTCCAAACTCTATCCGACACATTGTAGTTGGAGTAGTTTTTAAAGTTTACGTTTATATTTTCATTCTCACTGTATATTCTGGCGGGTATTATATGTGAAATTAAATCAATTACTCAAAAACATTAAACGTCGGCATTGATTGAATACTAATAACAAATAATTGGTAAGACTTGCCTATTAGATAAATATTATTATCCTATCTCCATACTTGTCCATAACATATATTTTAATGGCGTATAATAGCTACCGCTCGCTTTTATATTTACCTAAAGAAATATTTTAATGCGATAATTTGCATCTTCCTTGTAATATTTAATTGGTTTTCCTGATATATAGCCAGTATTAAGCTTATATTATTAGCTAATTGCTAGTGTAACTGGTTCTAGTTTAACTTAAAGACTTGGTCGGAATTTGCATTTGCCTTGTAATTCAATTATCTTGAAAAATATGTGATAATTTTGTAGATAAATATCCGATTATCGTAATAATTAAATACAAATAAACTGTGGCCCTCGAGTCACGAATAGCTTTCCATATTTAAGTGTAAAGTATTTTTGTGACCTATTTGCCATAAGACTCTAGGCGACAAGCTATATTACGAGTAGTAAGGTAAGGTATGTTCGTGATGATTTTCTTTTTTTCGTTGGAGAGTAATGGAAATAGCATGCGTTGTTGCTACAATTGTGAGGGACTAACACCCTATAGTTATTCTTGATTTTTATGTATTTTTTATGAGGAAACTTAGAAAATTACTTAAAAAAACTTTCAAATGACTGTTCTAGTCAAGGAAAGGTAATTTCGATCATTAACGCATAACATCTTATTCTGAGTCACCACTGGTATTTCCAGTGCATCGATTGCACATTAAAACAATTTCTTCACCACATGTAAACAAAGTTTTCTAATGCCTGGAATATTCGTGATATAGAAACGCGACAGATTGCACCATCTAGTAGGAACATAGACTTACTACTATCCGAGATGTCATCCATCTAAAGCAAAACGTAACTTGCTGACAAATTTTCATAATTCTATCACGAACTTACCTATATCACGAACATACCTTACTTCACCCTATATCCATTTTTAGCTCTCCATATCATATATGTAATATATGTATATATGGAGACTATTAGTTTCATGAAAAAAAAATTTTTTTTAATTTCACCGGAAATACTTCTTTTTGGTCATTTTATACATAAATAAGTAGTTTTAAAAAAATGTCTGTCTGTCTGTCTGTCTGTCTGTCTGTCTGTCTGTATGTCTGTCTGTCTGTCTGTCTGTCTGTCTGTATCCACGAAAACGCAAAAACCGCTTAACAGATTTTAACCAAATTTGGTACAAAAATACTATTGGACATGGCAAGGAGCTGATTAGATTTTGGGAAACATTGAGCGTAGGCAAAGGGTTTAAAAGAGGGTTCAAAAATTAAAAAAATTTATAGTTCTTAAACTTATCCGAAATACTGCATAATTTTTTACGCATTTAATTGAATATAACCTAAAATATTTAACATAAAATATTAGACCACATTGGCGTTCGAAAATAGTGTAAAATGGGGTAAAAAATATTTAAAAAAAACGTACTTCTTAAACATAGCAGAAATATTAACTAATTATTTATAGCTTTAATAGAATATAACCTATAAAATGTGTCATAAATAACTTACTTTCATAGGCGTTCGTAAATAGTGGAAAAGGGGTCAAAACATAAAAAATATATATTTCCTAAACTTATTCGAAATATGGAATAATTTTTCATAGTTGTGATACAATATAAGCTAAAAAATATTCCATAAAAGAATTGGTTCACACAGGCGTTCGAAAATAGTTTAAAAAAAGGGTCAAAAACGAAAAAAAAAACGTTTCCCAAATATACCAGAAAAATTGGCTAATTATATATAGCTTTGATATAAGATAACCTAAAAAATGCAGCATAAAATTTTTATTCACATAGGCGTTCGTAAATAGTAGAAAAAGGGGTAAAATAAAAAAAAATTAAAATGTAAAAAATTTTATATTTAACTAGATGAATTGGTGTTAAAAATACACGACAAAAATTAATGTACCATAGGCGTCCGTAAAAATTCTATAAAAGGGTCAGAAAAAATTTGTATCCGTGATAACTCAAAAACCACTTAACGGATTTTAACCACATTTGGTACGAAAATACTACAGGATAATTATAGGTGGTGATTAACATTGAGCGTAGGCAACGGGTTTAAAAGAGGTTTCAAAAATTTAAAAAATCATAGTTCTTAAACTTATCGGAAATATTGAATAATTTTTTATAGTTGTGATAGAATATAACCTAAAAAATGTTACATAAAAGAATTAGTTCACACAGGCGTTCGAAAATAGTGTTAAAAAAGGGTCAAAAACGAAAAAAAAATGTTTCCCAAATATACCAGAAAAATTGGCTAATTATATATAGCTTTGATATAAGATAACCTAAAAAATGCAGCATAAAATTTTTATTTACATAGGCGTTCGTAAATAGTAGAAAAACGGGTAAAATAAAAAAAATTAAAATGTAAAAATTTTTATATTTAACTAGTTGAGTTGGTGTTAAAAATACACGACAAAAATTAATGTTCCATAGGCGTCCGTGAAAATTCTATAAAAGGGTCAGAAAAAATTTGTATCCGTGATAACTCAAAAACCACTTAACGGATTTTAACCACATTTGGTACGAAAATACTACAGGCTATATATATATATAGGTGGTGATTAACATTGAGCGTAGGCAAGGGGTTTAAAAGAGGGTTCAAAAATTTAAAAAATCATAGTTCTTAAACTTATCCGAAATATTGAATAATTTTTTTATAGTTGTGATAGAATATAACCTAAAAAATGTTACATAAAAGAATTAGTTCACATAGGCGTTCGAAAATAGTCTTAAAAAAGGGTGAAAAACGAAAAAAAAATGTTTTCCAAATATACCAGAAAAATTGGCTAATTATATATAGCTTTCATATAAGATAACCTAAAAAATGCAGCATAAAATTTTTATTTACATAGGCGTTCGTAAATAGAAAAAAAAGGGGTAAAATAAAAAAAAATTAAAATGTAAGAAAATTTATATTTAACTAGTTGAATTGGTGTTAAAAATACACGACAAAAAATAATGTTCCATAGGCGTCCGTGAAAATTCTATAAAAGGGTGAGAAAAAAAATGTATCCGTGATAACTCAAAAACCACTTAACGGATAACCTACAACATGCAGCATAACAATTTTGTTTACATAGGCGTTCCTAAATAGTAGAAAAGGGGGCAAAATAAATTTTATAATAAAACTAAAAAAAATCAATTAATTTGCGTTCAAGAACTTGGCCTAGATCTGAAATATAAAATATCTGCGTATAAATAGTGCCTCCAAAGAGAAGAGAAAGGCACAAAACCCGATACTTAAAAAAAAATAGCTGATGTCTAAAACAAAACAAAAATTTATTAAATTTAGATAAATGACAAAAAGGTCATAAAATTATTACTTTTACACTTAAATATGGAGAGCTATTCGTGCCTCGAGGGCAACAGCTAGTTTTTATTGTAGACATCATCTATTTTTTTTTCGTGTATGTTTAGAAAGCTAAATATATCAATTTGTGTATTTTTTTTACCCTTTTTATGCTATGTAAATAAGTTTTTTATGCTGCATTTTGTAGGTTATCTTATGTCAAAACTATATAGAAGAGTATCGATCGATTATGGAAAAAATACACTAAAACCACATTATGGTATAGTGTTTCTAAAGATAGTTTAAAATGATATGAAAAACCACAACTCGATATCCTTTTGTAATGGCAATACCGACCGCAGCCGTCCATAGGCGCACCCTTTTAAGTTTTCATAACAATACATGCCCTACGATATTTTAAAAATCTTTTATGTATTAACAACTGTATGTTCATTTGTATAAAAGTATGCTGTATTGCCGCTCCAACACGGCACCATATAAACCTACGCTGAAAAAGACTGTTTTTGTTTTTATAAGTTTATACATAGATGCACACGTACCTAGTCCGTGTTCGAACAGCAAGGAACATACCTTCATAATAATTGTTAATACCTACTTGTTATGCATATAAGTAGATACATTTATAATAATATGCTTCTGATATTATAGACTAACAACAAATTTTACTCACTTAGTCAGTGACATTTTCTATAGAACGTAAAAATTTAATAATATGTGTATTCGTCCCTTCATTATTTTCAGACCTTAAGTGATGATAAATATTTAAAAGAAGACGCTGGCCTTGCACATGTAAATCTTCTCCCAATGTCTTCCGCTCGTGTCGCACACCGTGTCGTATACTGGCCATGTCTGATAAGGTGACTGCAAAAAGTTTCATAGACTTGAGGTTTTATTAAAAATTATTATCTAATTTGATAAATCTTCTTTCATTTTATTAATCTATGCAAACCTATTGAGCAGATCATGGTTACAATATTCTGCCACCGTGTTTTACTGTCTGACACAAATTTTCTTGTTTAAATTCCACATTAAGTCTTCACCATTCCATATGTTGTCCGTCCGATTATATTTAGATTAATCTGAGAAAATAACACGTTACCAGAAATTATTTTCATTCCATATATTTCTTTGCAAACTCTAATCCTTTTTTTTTTCGATTAATCATTAACTCAATACTTTTTCCAGTCATTGTAGTTATTTTTATTACTGTCGGTATCCTTTGACAGGCATGATTTATACGTTTTATATACGAGGAATGTATCAAAAAACGCTGCATTCAATGCCCTTTTATAATGTAAAGAGGCATGGGAACGGATAGTCCCGGTAGAATCGTTAAATTTATATATTTTACATTGACTTTGGATACACTATAAGCACTAAAAGCTAAATTGTAAATAATAAAACAAACGTTAGGTTATGTCGCAATATATAAACAGAACCTAACGCACGCATGCGTAATAATGCTAAATTTGGACATTATACATGAACAAATCTTGGGCCATCCTAGGACATCCCCGGATATCCCTGGACATCTTTGGATCATGGGATATTGCTGCAGAAATTGGACCAATTTGGGTTTGTTACGGACTTAAGCTTTTTTTTTAATTCATATCTGTCGAATAGAGAGCAGATTGTATAATATAATGGATACTAGTCAGTCACATATCGCTCACTTTCAGGTGTTCCTCAGGGTTCTAACTTGGGTCCATTGTTGTTCTTGTTGTTCGTAAATGATTTGGTTAAAAAACTGAATTGTGGCAAATTATTGTTTGCGGATGATTTGAAGATTTCCTTTCGAATTGAGAGTATTGATGACTGTGATGAGCTTCAAGCTGATTTGGATCATGTGTTGGAATGGTGTCGGAAAAATAATATTGAATTAAATCCAACAAAATGCAAGAGTATGACATTTACAAAGAAAAAAAGTAAAATTCATCATTTGTATAGAGTGGGTAGGACAGTCATATCCTCCGTTGATTCTGTGGTTGATCTTGGAATTATTTTTGATCCAGGACTTGGTTTCGTGGATCACATCTTGACCAAAGTAACGGAGGCCAAAAAAACATATGGTTTTATAGTCAGAAATACCAGACGCTTTAATAATGTTAGTTCCTTGATGGTTCTATATAATGCTTACATTCATTCTAAGCTTGAGTATGGTTCATTGGTTTGGTATCCCTTTTATAATACGCATAAAACTACAGTTGAAAAAATCCAACGTAGATTCTTGAAATTTTTAATGTTTAAAAAGGAAGGAATTTGTCCTGAAAGGGGTATAGTACCCATACTCTTACATCGATTTAATTTGCAAAGCTTGGAGACAAGAAGAATTTTAAATTCAATTGTATTCTTGTATAAGCTTCTGCATGGTAAAATAGATGGTCCTGATATGCTTGGAAAAGTAAATGTTAGTATTCCAAGAATGGAGGGTCGATATAATCAGACTTTTCACATTGACAGAGCAAGGACGAATGTGCTTCTACGTTCTCCTATTAGTATAATGTGTGCTATTGCGCGCACTGTGATATCTTCGATTCGGGTTTGAGTGAAGTTATAGGATATGCCACTGAGCACTTTAATGATGAGAATTGTTATTATGAGTTTTAAATTATTGTTATTTTTTTTATCAGTTACATATCAATGTATTGGATATTGTATTATTGGTATTAATTTAAGATATTTGTTTGTAAACTGTTGGGCAAATAAATGCTATTACTATTACTACTACTACTACTACTACTATCTTTGCACTTCCCGGGTCATCCATGGACATCCTAAAAGATGCACACCAGACATCCCCAGCGGTTTACACCTCGTAATGAACCTACAAAAAAAGTTTCAATACCTGCTATATGTTAAATATAGGAAATGTTTTGGTCCCAAGCCTTGCTCTCTTATAATTTTGACGTTGGATCAACCTTTACTAGGTTATCATAAAATCCAATATCCACTACGCTAAAACATATTTCATATTACCGGTACTGTGCGAGTCACCTCCCGGAGTTTGTCAAAGTACACCTCGTATAATGTACGCAATTCTTCCAAATTTTATAATTAACACCTCTGTTTTGTCATTGTTTCAGGGACTATATATTTCGGATTTGCGGATACAAAATTCGAATAGAAAACATTTATACATCCCGATACCATGAAACAAACTCTATTTAAATTGTCTTGTGTTTGCTTTCACTTACAGTCGCAGAAGCACTTAGAAATACCCACACATAGGCTTTCAGGTATTTATCAATTTATTTACTTCTTTGATCACTTCTAAATTTAGCAAGCTTGTGTAACACTGTTTTTGTATATTTTCTGCAAAAATTACAAGGTAGGTTCATGGGCGCCGGCAGGGGGGGCAAATGCAAATGCCCCCCACCCTGGATTGAGAAAAAAATGAGTTAAATTACAACCGAATTAAAATCATTTATTTATCTAATGTCATTTGTCACATTCATCAATACAATCAAGTTTTCAGTTTTCTCTATGTCAGGAGTTGTGGCTTGTAATTTGTTGTAGTAAGTTCCAGTTTAGCAGAATAGGTTGCAATTATACTGGGTAGCCCATTAGTGTGTTGGCAGAAGACAAAAAAATCCTTTACAAAACTTTAAGGCACTGAAGAGATGTAGGTATAACCGAGGGTATAACCAAAAAATGTTTTTTTTTTTGTTATTGTTATTGGGTTTTTAGGTTTGTTATTCATGTCATATACTTATTTTCTTCTCTCGACGTTTCGACAGGATTTTTTTTTATTTATTTAGTCCTATGAAAAAAAGTTAAAAGGCAAAGTTGTAGGTAATAAAAAGATCTACAACTTTTGTATCGACACTTTTCACATAACCTCAAAATTAATGTGAAAAATTCGAATAACCGAGTTTTTGGTTTTTTATTTTTATCTTTTGAAAAAAAAATTATTTTTTCAC
Organism: Apoderus coryli; assembly: GCA_911728435.2. Taxonomy (NCBI): domain Eukaryota; kingdom Metazoa; phylum Arthropoda; class Insecta; order Coleoptera; family Attelabidae; genus Apoderus; species Apoderus coryli. The sequence continues at coordinate 36,822,947 of OU452199.1, forward strand.
GAAATTTGGTGAAAACTTACCCTTGTAATTTTTTTGATTTAAAATATTTATTATTTCACCTTATTTTGACTTAATATCGAAAAAGCACACTAATTTTCAATCGAAAATTCTCACGTCAAAATATCTGCTTTTTTTAAAAAAGTTGGAGTTGGTGTTTTTTGGTCGTTGAAAATTTGAGCATAAATTTGTGCATTTTAAACCATGTTTTCGGCGCGTTGATGTTGCTTCCAGCCCCAATCTGTTGCTGTCAGTTCGTTACCCAGCCAAGACTGCAGCTGATAATATGCCCTGTAACAATGTTGTTCTGCTGCACTTTCTATGGGTGGGAGATTGGCCAATATGAAAGAAGATTTAATTCTTGCCAATTGATATTTTTGAAGTCTTAATTGGTTCAGTCATTGTGTTTAATTATAATATAGTGTGTCAGCGCTTGGTTAGTACCATCATCTAACAACAGACGGCGTTATCAACTTCAGTCGTTCATTAATAAATTTCTCGTATATGATACCGACATCTGTTGTTAGTGGACAGATACTAACCAAGCGCTGACACACTATATTATAATAAACACAATGGTTCAGTGTTATATCATTTTTACATTTATTAATAGATTTGATTAATTGTAATCCATTTTTTTTATATCTTCTTTGTTCGCATCTTTTTTATAAAAAATATTGGCCAAATTTGACACATTTTTATCGGCTAATAAAGAGTTGAAGATACTTTTCTTTCCTTTTCCGGTAAATCCAGATGTTGTATCGCAACCAGAAAAACAATGAAGCAATGCAACGATATTTTTAAGGATTCATATTTGAAACTATTAGATCATTATTTGCATTTTCTGAGAACATTTACCATAGTAATAGTAGTGTATATTTTTTTTATACCATCAGAAAGTAGAGATTTCAACGAACAAAAACACCAACTCCAACTTTTTTAAAAAAGCAGATATTTTGAGGTGAGAATTTTCGATTGAAAATTAGGGTGCTTTTTCGATATTAAATCAAAATAAGGTGAAAAAATGAATATTTTAAATCAAAAAAATTACTGTATGTTCGGGACATACAAAGGTAAGTTTTCACCAAATTTCGTGAAAAAATAATTTTTTTTGCAAAAGATAAAAATAAAAAATCAAAAACTCGGGTATTCGAATGTTTCACATAAATTTTGAGGTTATGTGAAAAAAGTGTCTATACAAAAGTTGTAGATCTTTTTATTACCTACAACTTTGCCATTAACTTTTTTGCAGTTTTACCGAAAAATCGAGATTAACCGTTTTTACCCTTAAAAACTCACCCCCTTCCCGACCTCAGAGCGCCCGTAATTTATTTTTCCTTTCATTTTTGTTATATTCTCTACTTTTTCCAATGGGTATCATCCTACTATATTTTTTTTTTCACTTTTTACCATTTTTAAAATTATCGACCCTGGTCTATTTATGGAGAAAATGATAAATAATTAGGTATATAGTTCAAGAAAAATAACGAAGAAAAAATTATACAGGGATATCACAAACGTGCAGCAGACCAAACTTGTTTTTTTTTAATGCGACACCCTGTATATTTTAACCTAAATAAATGCCGCTCTAAAAAACAAGAAAAATGACATAACGGTTAATATATTGTTTTTGAAATATTTGTAATTAAGGGTTAATTTTGACATAAATTTAAGGCGTACAGAAACCAAGAAATACCAATTTTTTAGTTGAGGTCCATTTCTTTTCTCTGTTTTACTGGATTTCATCGACCTCGTGTTTGTAATTTTTCAGGGTGGTCACATTTTCTAAGTTGGATTTTTTGGGAAAACTTTAAATGGGACACCCTGTAAATCTGTTTAAATTCAAGTCCCATTCCTATACTATGTTTTGATATCATATTACATGAACTTAAGGCTAACCATTTTATCATAAAAAATTATTAAAAAAAAAAAAAGAACGAATTGCCAATAAAAGTTGCAATTTTTTCTCATTTTAATAATTTTTTTTCTATATAAAAACAAAAAACATAAATTACAGCTTTATTTTAATATTTAATTTACAAATAGACGTTCTTAAAAACTAAAAATAAAATGGTTTAAAAAAAGCTAAACTATATCCTCGAAACGTTGCGTATGAAATAGAGAACTAAATCTGAGTCAAATTAAAATTAATACATTGTTCAAAGGATATTTCATAATTTTGAAATTCCATAAATATATTTATAAATAAAACCAATGATGTTTCGTTTATTCGGATGATCATTCGATTATTCAAAACGATTATTTCGATTGTTGAAATAGTCGATTATGGCGAAATTAGCCTAAACGATTCAGATAAGATTATTTGACAATTATTCTAAAATTTGTTTCACTTTAATTGCGTGCAATAGTTTTTGAAATATTAATGACAAGTTCATTATTATCAGGTACACAAATAAAATTTTGTCATAGTAATTTTTGTACTACCATAGATATGTATTTAGTATCCACTTAACTTAATGGCTATCTGTGGACTGATCCACTTGAATACTGATTATTGCTTTTACGTTTAGTACCTATGTAGGTACTTATTTTAAGTTTATATTTAAAGTCTCATAGGTAATAAGCACTTTTATAATATGTATTTACCGTTTCTCTGTATAGAGAAAAACCTTCATTAACTGTCATTATAATACACAATTTGCTTATATTCCTGTGTGGTCTGAAACGACAGTAACTATCAGCTTATTTTAAAGATGTTCTTTTAAGATTAACCTAACAGATTATAGCAATTATTCGAATAGTTGGATGCAAGATTTGATTAGAATATTTCATGTCTGGCAGTTGAGTTTCACAAAACGCATAATTTCATCTGTCGGGACTGGAATTAAAATTAATTAATTTAAAATACATACCTACAGTCATAATATCTAAATGCCGCTTTTTTATGATTTCATATGCCAAAGATAGGCGTCCCAAGCACATAATGTCGACCTTGAAAGATGCATGTAAAAAATGCAAGAGATTAAAAAAACACTGCATCAGGAGTCAATATCAATCTGATTACTAACAGAATCAATTGTACCTACCAAAAAACTAAAGTAACTTTATTAATTAATTTCTTATTTCAGAAAATAATAAAAGCCTATGAAAACCAACAAAATTAAATAAAAGTCGATATCGCCGGTAAATCTACAGGTGGGGCAAAAAGGGGAGTAAAATAAGCACATCTTAAAAAGAATGGGTTGAAATTAAAGTCAGTTCTAGGGATGTCAATAACCGGTGGTTAAAACCGAAAAACCGGTGTTTTCACTTCGGTTAACTGATTAAAACAGGTTATTTTTGCCTCCAGTTATAACCGAATAACCGATTTACATCCAATACAAATAACAGGTAAAAGACACGCAATTATTTTCAGATCAAATAAATTGATTTACTAATAATATTTATGCCAATTCGACAGTCTTTATTTGATAGTACAAACTGCCCGTCTCTATACTAGTTGCGCAGTACACTACGCACTTCTTCTATATGGGGACTTGTTGTTTGACACGTAATAATAATAATAATCGCTTTATTGCTCAACAGAAAATCCATTTCCAGAGCAATCTTACAAAATTACTTAATATTAATAATAACAATACAAATAAACAGAAGGAAAGAAACATCATACATTCAACTTAAATGTTAATTCAAAACACCCAAAACAGTACTTAAGTGATCAAAAAAATATCACTCTGATCGCTTATAAAGTTATATATCTGACACATTGTGTAGACAGGCGACTTCATCAACAAATTGGTCCTAGGTCGGTCGTTATAAAATAAATTAGAAGATCTAGAATTTTGCCTTGGTACCAAAAAATACAACTTTTGCAAGAGTTCAGCGCAATCAATCTTACTATGCAATATATTAAAAAGGAATTTTACTGCATGAATTTTTCGTCTTAATTCTAAACTTTGTATTTGACATCTTGTTAACAAGATGTCATACTCAATTCCTCTTTCTGGATATGATCCATCAGTTTTGAAACGTAAGTATATTAAGAACTTAAGCTGAACTCTCTCAACAGAAACACTGTAACAGTTATATATGGAAACCATATTAAAGAGCAGTATTCCAGCTTTGACCTGACATAAGCATAGTATAATGTTTTTATTGTATCCATATTCTCAAAAGATCTGGAATTTCTCACAATGTAGCCATAAGACCTAGATGCACTCAGTATTATGTTATTTATATGTATATCGAACGAAAGAACCTTATCAAAGGTCACACCAAGATCCTTAATGGACTCAGGACGATTTAAAATCGTCTCACCAATGGTATAATCGAAATGAATGGCTGATTTTTTTCTGGTATATGACATAACTTTACACTTGGAAGAGTTCAAGTTCAGTTTGTTTTCCTCACACCAGCATTGAACCAAATCCATATCACGCTGCAAACGATTACAATCGTCAAGATTATTAACGGAATTAAATATTTTCATATCGTCCGCAAAGGGCATTATTCTCTGACAATTCAGTAGTCCGGCTAAGTCATTTATAAGAATTAAAAACAATAATGGGCCCAGATTCGACCCTTGCGGAACACCAGATGACATATGGTATCTTGACGATTTATATCCATTATGGAGAACATATTGGGATCTATTAGTGATATAGGAATGGATTAGCGAAACAGATCCGACTCCAAGCCCAAACACAGTAAGCTTGTTCGACAGAACCACGTGATCTAGTCTGTCAAATGCTTTGGCAAAGTCCGTGTAAATCACATCGACCTGCCCTCCTCCATCAACAGTTTCTGAAGTAAATTGTGTAAACACAGACAGATCAGTAAGCGTGGACCTGCCACCGATAAAACCGTGTTGATTTATTGATAAATTAGGCTTTGTCACTCTATAAATCCTCTGATATAAAATAATAATAATAACAGCTTTGAGAAATTTGATAATATGGATATAGGTCTATAATTACAAATACAAGCCCTGTCATCGCTCTTAAAAATCGGACACACCTTCACAACCTTCCAATCCTGTAGAAAAACACAAGTCCTGCAAATCAAATTAAAAATTTTAGATAGGGGAGTGGAAAGGACAGTTTTTTACAAAAAAAAAAAGAGGGTATTTCATCCGGACCGGAAGTAAACTTATTTTTCAATTTTCGGGCAGCCCAAAAAATCTCCTTTTCAGAAATATCATATAAGAGATAGTCGCGATTTGCCACCAAGTCAGATCTCGCAGCACAATTGTCCTCCGATCCGGTAAATCTACAGGTGGGGCAAAAAGGGGAGTAAAATAAGCACATCTTAAAAAGAATGGGTTGAAATTAAAATCAGTTCTCCAGTTTATTTTCATTTATCGTCCAACAGTACAAAAACCACAAAACAACCTAATATACATAACTATTACAAAACTCAAAATAGTATAGAAACTGAAACTCTAATATCAAACAGAAGTCACTATATTCATTTGAATTAATTACTTCCAATAATTAGATATCTAACAAAGTTAAATTTTCTGTTTCATTGCAGGCACGTTTCTTCTCGGACCTATTCACAAAAGAAGAAAAAGCACCGGATATTGTGAAATTTGAACATCATGCTGAACTGTCAAATTTAAATGGCAATGGTGGACACAACGTTTAGTTAAAACTGCTTGAGTAATAGATATTTGTTTATTATTATTGTATTATAGTATAATAATTTAGCTAATTTATTTAAATTTACCATGAAATTATTGAAAAAGCAATTTATTAGGTCAATTTTAAATTGAATTATTTATTTATTTAATTTCTTAAAAAATATTATGTAGCTTTATGATACAGGTTTCATAAGCTTCAACTAGGTAGGTAGCTATTAAAAATGTATCCATTTAGTTTTCCTTAGATAGTATTGGAAAATACATATAGAAATACAAATTAATTGAAAATATTTTTATGATATGAAGCAAAAAAATTAGAAATGACGAGACTTGTAAACCTCTTGCAAAGATAGATCATAGTATCCTTCAGATCAGCAATTTGGTTTTAACCTTCTATAACACTAAATCCTTATCTATTAAAAAAAAATCCTTACTTGTTCTTCCTTAAATTTAATAGGTCAGATGTTCCACCAATTGAACTACCGTGGAACATATATGGAACTTATTTAATTCGCGCTTGCCCTGCTTCTTATGTGCAGTCCTAGTACTGGTAGTTCAATTGGTAGAACACCTGACCCGCAATCGAGAGATGTGGGTTCAAATCCCACTTGTGTCATAGAATTTTTTTAATTCGTACCTACATGTTGGTTTTTTTTTCGCTGCCAACTTAGTTGAATTTCTTTCTTTCGATTATATATTCAATATCTGCCACTATTAACTGCCGTACTATTATAACTAATATAAATCTACATAATATTTTTGTTAATATTAATTTATTTATAGGAAATACCAATATTAGTTGGCAAATAAATTATATTTTTGATGGTATTTTCAAAACTAATAATAATTAAGAAAAAGACAAATCACTTAAAGTGATTAAAACACAATAATTTATACTAATATAAATATAGATATAGTTAGATGTATTTTCTTTGTTAAAGCCTATACACTGGCTTTCAGCTCATGCTTGCAACCTTGTTTAGCTGAAATTTCATCTGTTGTGAATATTGATTTTACTTATGAAGGCCGATCCAGCTATATAAACCGCGTGATTCATTTTTTATGTTCTTGTTCACATATAAAATTAATCTATTTCGTGAAAACTATAAGGTATAGGTTTTATCATATTTTATAATATAAAAAAGTAATATGATTTCTATTTTACTTTAAAGATTATTTAATATTTATAATATATTCAAAGTTTATTAACTTTTTCATCACCATATAACTTCTATGCCTATTCCCATACTTGAGATGCGTTCCGTTGATTTATTAATGCATTTCAAAGCATCTCTCATCTTTAACTATAACATGCTTCCACGCATAAACTAAAAGATCACTTTAATTATGGCGTTGGGCTTACTAACTCGTCAGTAGCAGCTTTATATGCTCCTAGCGGCAGAGAGCGTTACTACTAAAACTCCTCCCATATTAGTTTCTCTGGGGTAAGTTACTCTAAACTTTTCAAGATTTTTAAATTTTCAAATAAATCTATAGGCAAGCCGCAATTAAAACCTGTCAGCTTATTAAGCCGATGATTCTCAAAATAGAGGATGTGGAATAAAACAATATGCTTCAGGACCATCCTGTCCTGCACGCAGGCGCAGAAGAAGAATATTATTCAAATATCTATCTGCTTTAATGAGTTGTCGATATCACACGTCCTATTACAGACAAATCGATAACCCTAAACATGTAATTCTTACTTTGCGCTTCTGCTAGCATCCCACCACACTAGTTATGTGTACTAACTACTGTATGAATTAAAAAGTGTCATAACCAACTTATGTTTATAGAAATTTATATCAACCTGAGCTTGAGCTGAAACTATCCTCAAAGATAATATACCTATTTTGATCTATGCTGTTCTAATCCAATCGGACCTAGCTTAACTTAAAATAAGATAGGTAGATATTTTATATTTCATAAACTCCTTTTGACAATATTGAAAAAAATAGTAACTGAGATATTCTACTAGCTATAAGTTTACCCTAATAGTAATGCTCTCAGGAAGTTTCATCTGATAGCATCATTTATATATATATAGAAACAAAGTCATTCAAAGTTCATAATATGTAGAATTAGCTAAAATATACTGTAACTTTAAGCTTAGTGTTGTGGCTGTTTCTTAACGCATAATTAGCGTAGATATCAAAGTAAATTAATAATAAATTAATACAGGGTAACTCCTAATGAAAAATGTTTAGAAAATTTTCAGTTATCATCCAAATTACAAATACAATATAGTTGAATTTAATTTTAAAGCATTGAACCTCTGTAAATATAAACAATTTATTTTTTCTATGACTCTACTTTAATTGACCTATATAGATATTCACTGCCGGTACTTTAATGAGATTTATTATGATTCAGATTTTTACAGCAAATGGATATACATGATTTAGGCTGATTTGGAGCATGAGATGTTTGTCGAAATAATAAAAATATTCATTTATTTGTATTGTCGAAAAACTCGTTTTGCTGTAATGTAATCTGTACTGTTAACATCCTTAGGAGAGAAATCAAACTGTTACTAACTCGTATTGTTAGGGATTCCAATATGATTAATGATGATGACAACGTTTTTCTTTATTTGTAATTGGCAACATTTCGATAACAACGATGTCGCCTTTATCAAGCGTCTAAATTTCTTACATCTAACAGTAAATACATTTTTTAATTCAACTTTAATATCAAAGGACATCGAAACTTCCATAGATTTGATATTAAAATTACATAAATTATAGCAAAAGAAAAAATGTATTTATTCTAACAATGTTATGTTGCAAGCAAATTTAGATACCTGACAAATACAACGTTGCCAATAAAAAAGGTTTGGCATGAAATAAAATCGTTTATTTCAATCATTAATCATATTAGAACTTCAACCTAAGAATACAAATAAATGAAGATCAAGAATCGAAAATAAAAAAAAACAAAAATGTTGACCTAAATGTTTAATAAATAATTATTTTTATCTATTGTATGTGAATCGTAGAAAAAATATCGTATGCAACTCGCATTCAATGGCAATTAAGACAATCGTATTCATTACTCATGTCTTAAGAGCAGCCATAGAATGCTCCTTGCATCATATGCTATAATGAGATTTATTATGATTCAGGCAATAGTATATTGTGCAACGAACATGAAATGACATACATGTCCTACGAGTATAATCGTAGTGCTGCAAATCATACGAGTAGGAAATGGTCATTTCATGTGAGTTTCACACTATACTTTTTCTACGACTGTTTTAATGCTTGTGAACAAATTAAACATCATAAACTTGTCCTGTTGGCGTAAGCCTCAATACGATGAGCTAAAACTATTAAATTGATTAGGTGGTGTTAAACTATATTCACTATCATTATCCCTGTTTTTCATTATATAAATAGCTTTAAAACCTTCGAAATTAGCGAAATAATTTTATAATAATAATAAACTGGCAATTTGTGTTGTATTGTCGGCGTTGTTATGGTGTTTTTTCATAACCGCTGTTACTTTTGTCATTACCAGGAAATTTTCCCGCGCATTTTAAAATATTACAAGCTACTACTTTTTCAAATTATGATTGAACATATAATAAAGGCATTTAAAGACAGTCGTAGAAAAAAAATCATAATAATTTAGAAGCAAAACAGAAAAATCGTAACTGTTTTCTTTTTTGTTTTAAGTGTCACTATCATAAAGTAATGGAGCTTTTTTTATGTGCGATTTTTCTTTTTTCTGTAGTAATAATTTTATAGCAATATTTTCTTACAGAATGAGCAAGATATTTTGTGATAATATTTTGTACATATGTTGTGCAATACTGAGGTATTGCAAAGTAAAAAATAGCTTTAACCGTGATTATGCCTTTTTGAAAAGTTTTGGAGCAAATCATCTAACGTTGGGAACAATAAACAGTGAACTCTCTGGTGAACTTCACTACCCACAAACAGCAGCCGAATAAAATGTCGTAAACATAATTAGATATGATCTAAAATATCTTTGCTAAAACTTTAAACTCTATTAGTTCTCTCAAGTTTCCGGAGAATGTCTATATTATATGCGATAAACGTATAGATTACTTTAGAGAACATTTTGAAAAAGATATATTATACTATCCTTAGACTAGTCCATCAGAATAAACTCAACATCAGGCTACAAAAAACAGTTAGTCAGCAATGAACGCAATCGGCTAGATTCAAGGTCAAAACAGTTGAGTTTAGTAGGGCAAACCTGACAACAATAATATTGGACTCATTGCTCAGTGTAAACTTGTTTTATTTTGCACAAAATAGATATCAAATGTGAAATATCGTATTCCTATTTTATTTTATGGGTCCGTTCGACATAAGTCCCCGGTTTCACGGCAGCCTCATGAGCTTATTGTGAAAAATCGTCGTATTCCTATATTCCTAGTTGAAATATCTAGTTAGCTTTAATTCTATTTCATCTTTGCGTATTGAAATGTAGGTTTAGGGTATAGAGGTCAATAATACAGGGTTATTACAAAAGAATCATCGGGTTTTAAAAATGTATATTTAAGGAAGTATTGCCGATATAATAGCAAATGACATGTCCATACAAAGGGAAAATATCAAAGCTCACATGGCGCCACGGATTCACTATGCAAAATGGCGACTATGCAGCAGAAAGCGTTTTATGTGTTAGAATACACGTGATGTTTATCTGTTGTTACGGTGCAAGGTGCATTTTGACGGCAGTACTAAACTAATTCCCCTAGTCATCAGAGCATTCTAAGATAGTTTCGAGAATTCAAGAACACAGGTTCGATAACTAAACCCAAAAGCACCGGTAGACCACAAGTTCCTGCCGAAACAGGGGATGCAGTTAAGACAAAATTACGTGCGCTTCCCACAAAAGTTCACTAGCAGAGCAAGCCGTGAGTTTGGTATTCTGCAGCCAACTGTATGGAAAATTTTGCGGTAGGGATTAAAATTCAAACCGATACGTCCTTAAATATAAATTTTTAAAACCAACCAACGAACCAAGTATGATTTATATATAGTGCTACCAAAGATTATAAATTACTCTTTGGTGCTACTATGGGAAGTAAATATACTTCCAACATCAGAAACCGTGTAGATATGTAGACTAATAAACTGTAATACCAAATTACGTTAGGTAGCGAATTCTGAATAACAAGCTAAAAATTGAGATTAGAAAGTATATTAATATTTTGAGGAATGTATTACATCTAATGTTTCTTTTATATCTGTTAATAGACTGATTTAAATTAAAAAAAAAAATTAATAATTGCAGCTAAATTCTAAATATTGTTTGTAATGTTATGTTATTTTCATATTTTGTACTTTTAATATATTCCATATTATGTATTTTTAAATTAAGAGTATAATTGCCGATTATTGTCGAAAAATAATAATAGTATTATTTTCTTTATGATTACGTGTTTGTACTTAAAATTAATATTTTTATATTTTGTACAAAAGAAAGAGTTTATACGTATATTTATTTCGAAAAGATTATATAATATGTTGTTGATAATTTAAACATAATTATATTTAATATAGTTTTTTTATATAATTATTGTATCTTTTTTGTTTAAATTTTTGTGATATATTAAATAAATTCTAATTGCAATAAAATATTAATATTTATTGATGTGTATATAAGATCAAAACACCTAACCATCAAGGAATCCTGGGCTTGCAATTAGGTATGGTAGTAAAAAGCACCCCTAACAAGCACATAGGGTTTGTTATTTTATTCATCATACTCCATCTGATGGCATCAGTTGCATCAAAATTGTTCTTTTATTCGTGATGGATTTGATCTGATTAATAACAACTTGTTCTTTTATTTGAGATTGATTCAACCTGCTGCCACACTAATCCATCTTTCAAATATAATAGTGGATAAATTTCATGTAGCCCAAAGAAAAAGTCAAGAGGATTGAGATCCGGGGACTAAGGTGGCCAAGAGATTCTTCCACCCCTTTTCTTTGATAGGTATTTGTTAAAAATTGTCGTACTTTGCGGGAATCTGTATAAATTACACAAAATTCGGGAGTTCTTATGAAGTTACTTACGTTTGTTTATTCCAAGGAACTTAAAAATGAAACCAAATGGGGTGTTCCATTTAAAATTCTCATGTCAATGTCAGTGCAACATTTTTGGGGGCCCTGGATTATTAACAGTCAAATAACCAAAAAAATTCTTTAAAACCAAGAGACTTTTGTATTACAATTTATTTTGTAAATCCAGTAGTTTCTGAAATAACGTATAGACTACTAAGTCATAAATTGCAGTTTATTAATAAACATTTTCAAAACTCTTAAATCTAAATTAACAATAAATTTATAAATAAAATAGAAATTCTAACATGGGTTGCTCTTGAAAATTTTCTGTTACTTAATCTTAATCAAGTCTTGTTATCTAAATGTAATAAAATAAAAATACAAAACAGTGGGTAAAAATTGTTGGTCCTGGTTTATTGATACACTCGTCTTGAGACCAGTTTAAAACAAATTAAAAACACACACATAAAAAAACTTAAATCATCTTAATCTTAATAAAACCCAAGACAACTAATATTATTTATAAAATATTAAGAAACAAAACATATTGCTGCTTGGTAATTTAACTAAACTAATATTTGGATAGAAATAAAATATCATTTATCTAACATTAAAATAAATAATTTGAATGTCTTACAATCAACTTTGGACAAGCGTCGTCACACGATTAAAGAGCAATGGTTCGCATTTCACATACTCTTGTTCGATCTGAGCTTTATCCAAATTGGCATCTACAACGACCACAGGAGCTGGGCAACTAAATTTTGTCTTGTTGAACAACCAATCCTCGTGAATTTCATGGAGTGCTTTGAGGTAACCGAGTGAAACCGTCTTTTCTTCGGCTCTGTTGCGTTGCATCATTCGTTCGTAGACTACCTCAGGCGTTGTTCTCAGATAAACTAAAATTAATAACAAATATAATCATAGAGAGTGATGATCAAAAGACAGACATAAAAGGAAAAATAAGTCACGCTCGTACATGTCACATGTCACTTTTGATTTTAAGTTGACCTCAAATTTCCCACAATAAGCAATTAAACGTCACGATCATTACAAATGTCAAAATGAAGACCTTAACATAATATTCGTTTAGCACAGATATCATCAGATTCAACTCAATTTTGATGTGTTATATAAATTAATACCGTATTAGTGATTCCTATTCCATATGCTGCACAAATGTAAAATTAAAAATTATTCGCAGATCAGTGGCAGATTTACAACGAGATATAGGAATGTTATTAATGGAGTAATTGAAATCAGTAGTTGTTTTCCTCCTGGTAAATCTAATGTATTTACATGTATGTGGCTTTAGTAAAAGTTTATTTAAATTGCACCACTCCTTGAAAAGTAATAGACCTTTTTGTAAGTTAGCACAACTAGCAATGTTTTGAATTCCACGGTATAATAATTTAAGGTTATCTAGAAACATTTCAATTTATCAACAGAACAAATAGGGGCCCCAGGTTAGATCCCTGAGGAACTATAAAAGATGCTACAAATATGGGAGTGTGGTAATCATTTTAAAAAAAATTCATACTGAGGTGTTTCGCAAAACAAATCTGCATCAAAATAAGTACCATTAGCCATAATATCAAATTAGTAGTGAGTATTATTAGATACGTAGATATATGGGAGATGAAACAATGTGGAGCGATCGAAAGTACAGATTCAAAAACTTTCCTAAAATTCGAGAATATAGAATGTCACAGAATAATTTGAGGATATTGCGCCTTATTAAGTAAGATTACTGTTTTTGCACATTCGAATAATTTCTTCAACTTTGGTTGGGGCTCCTTAATGACTTTATTTTATGTTTTATATCTTTTACTCGTACTTAAGGTAGTTTTCCTAAATTTAAGTTTTGGACTATTTTACACGTAGTATGCAGTTGCAAGACTAGTATTTGGGGACAGACACATTGTAATATTGGAGATTTTCGTTATCCCATTTCATAAATCGTATATGGAAATTTGTTCTAGTAGTGTTTCATTATAATTACCTATTAAGTCCACATCAACATCTGCATTACTAACAAGCCATTTAAATTGTTGGTCGATTACAGCCGCAGATGGTTCCGAAATTAGTCCATTGTGTACCATATTTTCCACAAAACAGTATCTGTTAAAGAATGAAATATTTTCTTTAGCTACAAGTTTAAACTAGAAGAACATTTCAGCGAAATTCCCCGATTCTATTCCCACTTTTTATAGCGTTGAGAATAAATTATACAAGAACGACATAACATCCCCGTAATCTAGTTAAGTTACTAGACCGCCGGGGAACCCTTACACAATGTGTGTAAAAACTGTAATATACCAATAAGTTTGTAATTTTATATATTAATCATACCTGGCACTATAAATTGACCGTTCCATCAACTTTACTGTACAACTTGTTCTTCTTGTGTGTTGCTGCAGCATAGTCAATTGTACATACGATTGAAACGTGAAACTCCATCGCTTAGTATCTTCGTACATAAGTCCTAACAGATTGTGCCCCTTGCAGTTTCGCCATAATTCTATGGGTTCGGCTAACACACAAACATTGTCGTAACGGTTAAAATAATTCAGAAACGTGGTTTTTCCACTGCCTATATTTCCTTCTACCATCACTGTGAATGGACGTTTATTACTTTTCGCAGCCATGGTAATAAAAAATAAACGGTAAATAAAATATCTTCTTTCTAATTAAATGGAAACAAATTAAATACACGTATAAATATTCTAATTATTCTGTTGTAGTTTTGTTTACTCATACAAGTTTGGCGCGTAAATGTTATTGCTTCTTCTTCCTTATATGGCCTCCTAACACTTACTATCTACTAACAAATAATTAAAATGGCAAACAGCCAGGTTGCCGGGGCGGGTGGTCTAGTGGTTAGGAACGCTAGACCTAGACTTGACCCAACTGTCCCGGTATGTAGTTGGTTCGAACCCCGGACCAGCTCATTCACTTGCTCACTTAGGCCTTAGGTTAAGATATATTATGTACACATTGACAAAATTACAAATAAAATATACTGAGCTGGCTGTATGCGACAAAAAGTTGCAAAAGGCCATAAAGTTAGTACTCGCTTAGGTGGTACTAACTTTTAACAAAAACAGCCAGGTTGGCAATTCTTGAAAATCGGGGAGCAATAACAATCGAGTGAAGAGAGGTGCAGCAGCCTAGAACATTGCCTTCGTTTTCTCTTTTACTCATCTGTCTTAAAACCATTGAACTATTTACTACGTAACTAGTATATAGTTCAATGCTTAAAACGCTAGTTCATTTGAAAGATTTGTTTAACAGTCATTTGAGAAGTTTGTTTTTTAACCCAGTTTGGCCTCCATCTTTCAGTGATTTAGCCAAGAAATTGAGAAGTTAACATCAAAATGGAATATAACCAATGAGAATTTGGACAGTTCTTAGTTCCTTTTACATAAAAAATTGTGAGGTGATCATGTCACATGAGCCAGGCTGATCTGAGTTGTAGAAGGATAACGCCTCGTTTTATTACATATTTGCTATTTGTTTGACACATGACACATGTATGTCTTAAAATCTTTGAATAAAATGTCACTTTATATTCAAATTCAAAATATTAAAATATGATCTATGTACTACCATAGAATAAGAAAGCTACGTTAGCGAAGCTTACTTATTCTATGGTACTACTTTCTATTATTATTATTTTTGCTACATGGTTGTGTATAATTTTCTCTTCAAAAAATATTTGGTATAACTTTAGTAAAAAAAAACTGTATAAACCAATTATTTGTCTTTCTTACAAACAGCAACAGATAATAGAAGTCTTCCTTCTACACCGCAGGTCATTTGGGTGGCAATTGTCGAAAGAAGCGAGGCAACGGCTTATTAAATTAGCAGAGCGCTGCCTCATTTCTCTCTGTTGATTCCCGGTTTCTCAATTCTTAAAAAACGGCCATATTATTGATTGATTTATCTCACAAATATGTGAAAAGTGAAAATTGCTTATATTTGACAGAAATCGCTAATCTTTGGTGATAATAACATCTTCATCATTTTACAAACTCAGATCAGAGGAGCTAATGTGACATGATCACCTACTGTATTGTCTTTAAAGACAATGCCATTGTCTTTAAAAACAAAGACAATGACAATGCCTACTGCTAACCTTACTTATTGCATGTTAGCTATGAAACATTTTGAGGTCAATCTCTCATTTAATTCTCACTCAAAATTTTAAAAGGAACGACCGTTTATAACATGTGATTTATTAAATGGATATTTTCAGTTCAATTGTTTCAATAAGAATTTTTTCAGAGACCAGACTAAATCTGTGCCGCAACCATTTAGCTAGTCTACAAACAGAAGAAGAAAATTACATTATATAATTCGTACTGAACTAAGTGAACAATCTGAAAATTGTCAGTTCATTCACAATTTTGCGTATTCTTTCGACATCGGTCATTTTTACCAAACTGATTAAAATTCCTACCCCCCTTACCGCTTACTGATCAACCTCTAGGTAACGGTTAGTTCGTTCAGTTAACAGTTAACCTCTAAAAGTATTGAATATACAGAGATACCTAATTGGAATATGATTTCGAATCAAACCAATAAATTGTAAAAGTTTAAAACATGGATAATAATATCATGGAGTAAATAATTTTCCAGTTTTCAGAGCAAATTTGGTTGTTTTCACAAGTTTTCGAGGTTAAGTGAAAGACATTCACAAAAATGATGATCTTTCGGTTTCGCCAAATATTCAGTTCAGTATAATCACATTCAGTTTAATCACATTCACTTGTTCAGATCAATCACTACGAAAGAATAACCCTATAATTATTGAAAAAAATTTAAGACCAACTGAGTTCTCTGCTAGAGATGAAAATATTTTAATAAATTTAGTGATTTGGAATTTGTGGAGGGTGACTGCATCCGCCATGGGATGAACCGGAACCCTAGGTTATCAAACAACCTAATTCAGAGAAAAAGGGGTTGTCTCCTCCCACTTTGCTTTAAACTCTGATAGGGTGATGTTTTTAATTTATCTGTCTGTAGAAGATTATATTCTATCAGATATCAAATCCACAATAAACATTATCACTCGTTTTTCTAAACCAAACCGGGCTTTAATTTCGCGATCGAGAAATTAAACAATTAAATGCATAATATAACTTTTAAATGTTTACTGTGTTATTTAATTAAGTAATGATATAATTTAATACATAGATATATAGATTTAATTAATATTAGATGTTAAAGAATTCATGTGTTCTAAATACCAAATTTTCCGGTTCATCTAACTTTAATTCGGCTATTTTAATATCTTCGTTAATTTCATCAATCAGTTCCTGTAACGAATTAAAGTTTTTTTCTGGTCGTATATAATCCAAAATTACTACACGAAGCTCCTTTCCATAAAAATCAGAATCAAATTTCTGCATGATATGTGTTTCCATCGATTTTACAGAGTTTTCAAAAAATGGGTTCCATCCTATACTCAGAACAACTTTGTGAATATCACCTTTATCTATATTACCAAAACCATAATAAACACCAGTCTCGAGTTCAGGTGGTAATTTAGACACAATTTCATTCGAAAAATTTGCTGTTGGTATTCCTAAGCTCTTAGATCCCCTGCCAAATCCTTTTACAACTTCACCTTTAACAAAATGTGGCAATCCTGCAAGCCGTTTAGTAGCCATTTTTTTAAAATATCGAAATATCTATAGTTACACTTTAATCACAGATTAGGGATACTTTCTTCTAGCGTGTTATTGCTTATACTAGGGTACAAAATATGTATCTGCTCCAAGCTCCAAGTTTATCTGAAACAAGAATACCTAGGTATGGTCATTTTATAAAGACAATGGTATGGTCTAAAAGTCTACATCATTTTGAATGATATGCTATTTTTGTTTGATTCGTCTAGAAGTCTAGATGTTTTACTTTTATTGAAAAAAAAAATAGGGTATTTAGATTTTTCGGTGGGAGACCAATCTGCCTATATCTACAGGGTGACCTATGATGACGTCCCATTAGATTATTTCAGAGACCACCTTGAATTGAACTTCCAACATTCATTTCGGTATCTGTATTATCCAATATGGTCTACTCAAAGAACATAATAGCAACCTGCAACCTCAGAACACTTCCGGTTATATCGGAAGTTGATGGCGACTTTGTTATTAAATAGAATACCCTATACTTTGTCTTTATGTTTATTATTTATGTTTACTTAATTGTCCTGTAAAGGGATTTTGTAAATCTGTTGGACAATATATAAAGCTATTATTATTATTATAATAAAGACAATGCCCTCTATATATTATTATTACCCTTTACATAAGATTCTAGACATTTTTCATGTAAAATTTTTCTGCAGTAATGGAATATACAATATAAATAAATAATAAATCTGATGCACGATAAAGTGAGGTGAGTGAAAAAATATCAATCAAATACAATAATAATCAGGCAACGTCGCCCAAACCCATGTTACATGCAGGATGTAGTCTCTTATGTTTTATACTGATATACATTTTTTAAGCGATTTCAGAGGTTATGTGATAAGTAAAATATAAGTTTATATAAATATCGATAAAATAAATATTGATAAGAAGTACATACCAGATATTATGTTGCAAGTCAACGAAGAATATTATGATAAAAAAGTAAGTGAACCCAAACCTCGCCCAAAACAATTGACTAATATTTAATTTTTTGATGTGAATTAAGTATTAACGTATTAACTCTTGTTCGTCCTTGGATCGACCTTTACTTGCCGGTTGCCGGTGGAACTGCTTTTTATTTTTCAGTTAAAATGAATTTTACCTACCTAGGTATAGGGAAATATTAGCCTTTGCACCTCAAGTGCGCATTGTTAAAGCTAAATACACTATTGCAATTGTTGAATTACTTTTTTATTGTTTTAGGCACCATTCGTTCCATACTTAATTAAGTCTAGGTCAACTTGATGATAACGTTTAGATTAGATAATATTGGGTCCAAAATATAAAAAGTGATACAAAATTGTTTATGAATATGCCTAAAAAAAGACAGTGGTAGGTAATTGTCGAACTAATTAAAAATAAATGGGGCATTGTAATGAAAATAACATCACCTACCTAGGTTTGATTTTTGTTGAATCAGTGGTCAGGTCCTCAGGTATTCCGAATTTCTCATCAAGTAGGTATTCACTGGGTAAATTTTAGATAAATACCTACTTTTTAATAATGCGAATACGTTACAAATCGTATCCAATTATGTGACAGTTTATCACTGTTTTATTGTAAAGATCTTTCAGTTTTCGGTACCTACCTATTTTTATTGCACAGAATATGTAAATACACAGTACGTATAATTATCAATAAGTTACAAATATGCAGTCATAAGTAGTTGCCTATTGCAAAAATTAAGAACCAGCACTACAACTTTGATTACAAACGTAGGTACATTTGGGCAGTTTCTTATTCCAATTATTATAGTACGCCTTCCGGCAGTCGTTATATTTGGTTATAGCAACGCTAATTCATTGACTTATCCAGGAATTTTGTTTATGTGGGGTTGTCAGAAAAACTTATCTTGTTTGTTTTTAGTAGTAATATCCCTAGGATATTGATAATAGACGAGATAATTTTATGACAATCGAAAGCTGTTACCAAGGAACGAGCTTGAGAAACTTGTCACAAAATGATAAGGCATTTGTCAATGTCGGAGGGATATTCGGTGGAATTTTTTTTTCTATGTTCATTTAATCCATATTCTCGTTCGCAGCAAAATTACACACGGGACAGAGGTCGTTATTTTTGGTTGGTCCAGTTTTTGGACCCATTTGACCCAGTAAATAAACGTATGCAACTTTCCACATCAGAGTTGAATTTGAACTTTATGGAAAATATTTTAAAAAGTCAGGAACGAAGTCAGAACTTTCAATACCATTAAATGTTATTAATGAAAGTCCAAATGGTTTTTTCATATAACTTAATATTTTTAATGAAACGTATTCAAATTCCTAAAAGCAAGTAATTGAATCA
Organism: Apoderus coryli; assembly: GCA_911728435.2. Lineage (NCBI taxonomy): Eukaryota > Metazoa > Arthropoda > Insecta > Coleoptera > Attelabidae > Apoderus > Apoderus coryli. Next base: position 36,842,598 of record OU452199.1, read on the forward strand.
CTAAAGTGTTATTTATTTATTAAACTTATAACTTACAGTTGCCTTTTCCTAACTAATTTTGCAAATTTTTATAAATTTTAACGTTTTATATTTGACAATTTTTCTAATAATTTATTTTTTCACTTGCTTGTAGGAACTGGTATAACAATAAAAACAATGATAATATATGATGTGTTCACTAATTATTTACAGGTATTATAACAATAATGTCGAAGTTTTCTGTTTATCTGTGAACGCTTCTTAATTGTAATCAATTATCATATCTTAAAATTTAAAAACTAGCTAATACAGGGTTTCAGCGTTAAATTAACAGCTCTGTCGGCATGGCAGTCCAATTTTAGACGTACCTATTATGCAAATGTAGATATCAAACAATTTTGATTATGTTTTTGGTGGATCTCATAAAATCGTAAAACCTAATCTAATACAAATAGTATATTGTTTATTTAATTGAGCTTTTCTCGTTTATAACAATTAAAACGTGCAATTACTTATGTATTATACTTATACAACAATAATTATTGTTATTAAATTATGTAATATGTACCTTCGTACATAAGCAGAAATTCTTTTATTGCAATCACCACTAGTTTGAGTTTATTTATTACAATGTAAGTAGGTACTATAATCTATAATAGCGATGATATAGGAACATCTCCAGGATTGGTTCACCAGGAACTATTTAAAGTTAAACTGTGATAAGAACCAGTCAATTATATTTACGGCAAATGCTCTAGTTGCCAGTGGGGATTGTGTCAGGATTTTGGGTGTTACCCTCGTTGACAGACATTAAACAAGAAACTATCTGTCAGTCTGTATGTGATTCGCAGACTTGTTTATGCCTGGATAGGGGCTCATTATTGAACGCTTCGCATGGGACTGTTTTGCGGCGAAATTGTGCGTCCGCTATTGCGGTATTTCTATGACATCCATCGAGCATTGTCAACTTACCTTGTTGATATTTAAAACAGTTAACTCTAGAATGGTATGGTACGTAAAATTTACGCATTCAAATTACAGATTTTTCTCCAGACTGACCATACGTGCGTGTCTCATCTCGACCTTCCACCTATGCTTACTTAAGACCTGCATCACTTTACTCGATACGTAAATAGTTCGTAATTGATAGTGCTAGAGTGAATATTTATAGTTTTATTTGAAACTAAATTTTACGTATCGTTACCAATGAGCGCTTATTTAATCTACGACTTTTCTACGTATCGATACCAATACGCGTTCATAATGCCAAGGGATCTAACAATGAAACAATTCACAAACCAGAAATAATCTATACATGCAAAGCCACGAAAGGTGCCGTTGATACGTTTGATCAAATGTGCTAAAACATGAATTGTAATTGCAAGAAGCATGACATATTGTTTGAAGTGCAAGAAACCCATATGTGGCGCTAGAGATATATATCTATATATTTATTTTTTTTTTATTTTCTATATAATCTAGTCTAAATAATTTTTAGTTCTCATTTCCTTCTGTATATTATGCTTACTTTGCGTAGTCAACCATTTTCACTTAATTAATACGGTGTCATTAAATATATATATTCAAATTTTAGCGTATAAGTATATGTAATAGGAATAGGAGTACGTAAAATTTACGTATCGATACAATATACCATGCAATTGAATATCGATACCAGTCTAGGCCAGTGTTGTTATTGCTATTACAATTGTAACAAATCTATTACTTTTTCTATCGTCTATTATATCTTATATATATCTTTCTTTCTGTTCTAGGGAAATATCTGTGACTGGTTTACGATAATAGGTGCTTTCTTTCGGTACTGATTTCAGGATCCAAACGCGTTTGGATTCACTGATCATGTTCTTTCGCTAAAAACGCATTTTCTGATTCATCCCCACTTTAGCGCCCATCGCGATCCGGATCCGTAATCCCCTTGCCTCTCGGGAATTTAAAAAATATGATTCGTTTCATTCGAACATAAAATTATAACCTCTGAACCTTTGTAAAATGTCATATTTCATATTTATAAACAAACACGTTATAGAAAAAAGAAAAGTTCTAGTCTAAAGAGGTTATGCCTATTTAAACTCGAACTTTTAGGTTAAACTTATCGAGCGTTCTTTCTTTTCTTATCTATAGCAATGAAAAGATTCACGATTCAGAATCCAACAAATCCTGAACAATAAATCCGGATCAAGAAAACTAGCGAAATAAAGCAGCTATTTATCAGAGATATGAACTATCTCTGGATATTATTAATATGAGATTGTTATGAGGATTGTTCCCGCAAGCGTCAGAAACAGTCTGGATTCTGAGCATAACGTTGTTGACGTGCGGTTTAATTGGTTTGCGCAGAATCCTGACTGATTCTGACGCTTGTGAAAACAAACCTATAATTTTTAAACATAAATCTATTACGTTTATTACAATTACACACCATTTTCAATTACTAAAATTTTTTTGCCAGCAACAACACTGGTCTAGGCTTAAATGGGTACATTTTCTAATATTATGTAAAATCAATTTGGTTTTAAGAGATTTCGCAATAGCCATATACTATAATACATAGATACCTATTACGTGTTACTTAAATATTTTATTATCACAAGTCGCATCTATTAAGGGTACCAATAGATAGAGTTTGTATTAGTTCATTTTTTGCTATAATTTGTAGCTTTACTTTTGGCTCGCACTGTAGGTTTTTCATACTTGGGTACTTACATCAAAATCATCTTCGCATACATACCTATAACGTGGAAACCATTGAAAAATCTGTATGTTCACGTCTAACCCGCCTAATCCACAATTTCCTTCATTTCAAATCATTTTTGGGTACTTGTGTAAAACCCTTCTCTGCGCTGGTTATAGAAGTATTTTTACGTACATGGGTACTATTAATACACTTCTTTGTCAATGTGAAGTCCCAAGTTAATTCCAATTTGTTTGATAACAAATTGAAACTGCACACGATTCCCTGTTCGCAGCGTGTAACATAGTGCTACCCTACTGTTCTATGACGTCACCGCGCGCGATTAATAATATTATGATTTTCAAAGTCATAACTTTTTTAAATATTTATAGGAATTTAAAAAAATCCTCGTGTGGATGATCTACTAGTTATGTCTAGATTATAAATTTAGTAAAATAAAAAAATATTCAAATACCCTACGAAACAACAAAAAGATGGGTTATCTTATCTGTGACAGTAATCGACAAGGACGTCTAATTTTTAAAGCTATTAGCGGCACTTAGAATACTGCTACTGTAATAAATACATATTACTTAACTATAATTAAAAATAAGTACATAATCAAATATACTAACAAAATGCAGCGATATTTTGTTATTTTAAACTACAATGCTACTTAACCTATCCCTTGAAAGGCACGACATATACACTGAAAGGCTGGTATTACTGATAAAAATTAGGAATATTTATATAAAATTGAAGCAATTTTATCAGTTTGTTTTAATGTAACCGTGAACTCTGTTTCAATTGGGTTAAGTTTTGAATTCATCGTATTCCTACGTTAGTGGTCGAAAACAATTTATTTTACGTACATGTGAATAATGGCAACTCTACTAGAACGCGTATGTACCTACCTATTTGTATTTTGTGTTAGAAAAAAAATATTCTGTTGATTTAATGATAATATTTGCTGTAGTAGATATCAATTTATAAAACAGTGTATTTAAATATACAATAGTTTCGAGAGATAATATTTTGACTGGAGGAATTAAAGTGCTGTATAGAATAATATTTGTATAATTAAGGTAGAACTTTTTCGTACTAAATGTGCCAAGCTTTTTTTTTGTATGAGTGCGTGATATGTTTGTGGTTATTGTTTAAAAAAATGTAGCAACCTCCATAAATATTTTCAGTATTAACAGAATATTTTTAGAATTTTTTTTATTTATGCATCTTTGTAGTGGTGTTAATATTACCAAAAACTTATCATTCGGAATAGCAAAGATATACAGTGTGTGTATAAAGTCTGGACACGGTTTAATAACCTTACTACAATCTACTGGCCGATTTAAATTTAAACCAAATTTGGTATAGTTGTCTAAAGCCGAATCCATACGACATACATGGCAAACGTCAGCGCAACTTTAGTTGTGGGCATTTTTTTGCATTATATAATTCTTTTACCGCACCCTATGACGCTATTGGACAACGTAAAGGTACTGAAAAGTGAACATTGCAAATCCGGAAACAAATCATTATCTTAAATTTGTCCTGGAGCCAACCGTCTTGCTACAAAAAATATTAAATTTTTATACATTATTTGAAACTCCTTTGTTTTATGAAATAAAGTTAAAATATTTTTTTTGATTACATACTTATATTTCTTTTGATTTTATTCAATATAATTAAAGTGCCGTCGCAAGGTAAGGCGTTACGTAGCCCCAGACCCTCGGTAGGGTGCACGGTTGTCCGGGGCTTGAGCCCCCCGAAATTGCAGGGCTAACTTAGCCAATATATCATACAGGCACGTACATACAGCATTGTTCAGTTTCAATTTAACCGAGTTGACGAAATATTGATCTGAATATGTTGAAAGGATGATCAGCGAAACGTTATTTTGTTTAAATTTGACGCAGAAGCAGTATTGTTTCTATAAGTGTGTGTAATATTAATAAACTGAATATTAACAATTTATTATTAGAATCGATTCTTATTAGATCGATACATTTTGTCTCCTTGTATCTCTAAGTTCAGAAACCTTAAACTGAAATGTCAAAAGTTTTACATCTGTCAAAATATTACGTTGATTAAAATGGACGTTCAAATTTAATAATAATTATGGTATAGTAAAATGATTTTTGGATGTACGAATATTGACTAATGATCCAGAAATGTCCATGTGCTTCCTGTGGACCACAGAATCGAGCTGCAGTCTATGTAAGACACACATTAATATCTATAATTTAGTACATAATATACCTTGAATACTTATTTAAATATTTAAAGACTGATAATTTAGTAATAAAACAAATAGCTTTAATAGACTTTGCATGTGCAGGTACTTATTTCCAATAGCAAAAATATATTAAATAAGTTGTAGAATCATTCCTTACTTATATTATAGATTGTTGGTTTATCTATGCTTATATCAATGAATAATTTATGATTTAGGTAAGTTAATAATAATAGGCAGTATAAATATAGTCACAATCTCAACTAGTTAAATAGTTCTGTCTGTTGGTAACGTTTAGGTTACAAGTTGTAATGCATAGTCAGAGAACAATGGCATAGTCATAACTCTGAATGTTCAATTATTTTAACTTTTATGATTGTGATTACGACGAATGGAAATATGAGCAGACTTTGTTTTTTGAATTTTATACCATTAAAAGAACTCCTACGTTTTTCTAACATCTTTTTTTATGAAACACCGATAAAAAGAAAAGTAACATAAGGTTAGATCGTTAGAATAACACAAAAAAAAATGTTCTTACGACTTTATATGTTGGATAAACTACTCGCTTTTATTACACTAAATCTGTGACAAAAATTAATGTGATTTGTGTGTTACACAAACAGGTATTATTTGGTATTCATTCTCCAAGTTTCGTATCCTTAATAATTGGAGTTAAACGATGAATAACTGAGTGTTAAACAAGTAGAACCCTGGTTTATGAAAAAAATGCAATAACTAGACCTCAAAATAGTCTATTTTCTAAAGATCATCAAATATTTTGTTATTTGTTTAAATATCATTGTTATTTTGTCTGTACTCTAATTATTTCTTGAATAGTACTTGAAAAAGCAGCAATAACGCTGAAAAAACTTAAGTTTTACTTCTTCGACCCTTATAACTTGATTCATGCGCTTGTTTGGTATTTTCAACCCCTAAACTTGAGGTCTTTATCATGTTTTTCCGACAAATTTGAGTTAGTAGTTTTTGAGGCAGATATTTCGAACTTTCGTTTGCAGTGAAAATGGTATCATGTCTCATCAGTTCATCTAAGTTTAGGTGAAAACGGAAATTTCCTATATTATGTAATCATCAGAATAAAATGTTATACATTTATTATCTGCGAACATTAAGTAATTACACAAAAGCTATAAAAATGTAACTGAACTTATTGAAAAGTTATCATAATATGGTGATATTTATTAAAAATATTTTTAACGTTTGTGTGTGGCGATTATAGAACATAAATAAACTTTTAATCTTAATCTGCTTGAATTACTTCGTAATTATAAGGTTTTTAGAAAAGTTGCTATGTTTTTTTTACTGTTTATAATTTTTTTTGGGTATCTTTAAACGAAGTATGTAGTTTAAATATGCAGTAGGTACTTCAGCTTTGATCCCACATAACAAATGTCAGGTAACCTTGCTGGCCAATCCATTACCTCAGTATCCGTCTCTTCCAAGTATCTCCTGACAATGAGCGCTATGTGGGGTCGAGCATTATCTACATACAAAATGAATCCTTCCTCAAGTATGCATCAATGGACTTTCAAAGTTTGAAATACCTTTCAGTATAACAAACAGTTCCATGCAAGCTTGATTATTGATACCTTCCCAGGCTGACACATCTCCTGTGCTAAAGGCGTCTACTTCACGAATATTAAGTATCTTTGAAATATGCGGTAATTGTTATACGATTCAATTGAAGGCCACACAATCCAGATTGCTGCGAAGTTAGTGTCTCAATTCAAGAACTGCAAAAAATCCTTTACTGAAATCCACAATATGTATTTTTCTTTAGGTCCGTGGTCATCAAAGGACACACAGCAATGATTCCAGGCAATTTATTGAAGCAACAAAACGGGATGCTCTCAATCTTCTACAAAGGGAATTGGATAAACTCGTCGATACTACGAAGGAATGTAAACGATCGCAAACAGAAAAAGAATTTCAGGTACTGTTGTAAAATTTACTTGAAGTCGTCGTAATTAATATATTATACCAATAACAAAGTCAAACAAGGCGAGAATCATCCGTACTTTACAGGGTTTTACGGAGTTATTTGAACGGTTTCTAGAAGAAGCTGGTCCATCAGTGGAATGGGATAAAATCGAAAAACTTCCACCAGAGGCCGTTAAAGATTACAATGATTTAGATAAACCAACAGCTGATATATTGCACCATATGCTGAATAAATTGGTTGTGGTGAAGCTTAATGGTGGCTTGGGTACATCGATGGGTTGTCATGGGCCAAAATCTGTAATTGCAGTTCGAAATAATTTAACATTTCTCGATCTGACTGTACAACAAATTGAGGTGAGTTAACCCTTTTCATTTTAGTTAGGTTAGGTGTATGTGTAAGTGTAACATCTACATAATATGTAATCGTCTTCTCAACGTTTCGGCATCTTCAGGTATTAATTCCTTTCGGAGGAGTTTACGGCGACGTTCAACGTTACAAATGAGAAGGTCTGCCGGTGCAGACGGAATTCCCTCGTTGTTACTGAGAACGTGCTGTTTTTCTCTTGCCGAGCCCCTGCAGATTGTTTTTAACTGTTCGTTCGGCTTGTGTTGCTTCCCCCAGTTGTGGAAGACTAGTTGCATTGCTCAAATCTTGAAATCCAGCAGCAAAAATAATGTCTCTGTGGGCATTCTTAGTACCATTCCGAAGCGCTTTGAGAATCTTGTCACCAAGTACCTGACGGAGTCCTTGGGTCCTTCCTTTATAGACGAGCAATTTGGTTTTCAATCCGGTAAATCCATAGAGCTCAATCTTCTTGAGTTAACGGACTTATTGTCTCGGGCGTTGAACGAGCGGTGATCAAGTTCATACATTATATACCGACCTCTCCAAGGCTTTTGATCGCGTCAACCACGGGCTTCTCGTTCGGAAGCTTGAGTATGTCCGGGTGGCAGATTGTCTGCTTTCCTGGTTGAGCAGCTACCTATCAGGTAGGACTCAGGTTGTTCGACTTAATGAGTTTCATTCTCGGCCGGTGAAGGTCGCTTCTGGTATTCCCCAGGGATCCCACTTGGGTCCACTATTGTTCAACCTATTTATTAACCACAGAGCAATGCTTGCCTGTACATTGGGTGAGATTGATGAGTGTGTGTGCAATTATTTTTTTTCAGTTCAGTAGGTCATTGTTGAATTGTTAAGTATGTATGTAAAATTATTTCTGATAGTGTTGGAGGTTGGGATTTTTTGCTAATGTTGAAGGTTCAGAGAATATCTCACATATTTATTTTACGGTACTATGTATAATAATGAGTGTGTGTTAATTGAGTTATTAATTGATAATATGTTTGTATTTGTAATCTAATTTTGTTCTGTAATTGGTATTTATACTGTTGGGCAATAAATGTTTATTATTATTATTATTGTTTCTCCCAGAGCGGTTAGGGCGACTGATGTGTTCCACGAGGCATATTACCGTACAAATTACGCCAGGGGTAGTTTTATTCCTAGGACATGTCGTATGGCCAATCAATGTTCAGACCTGGACCTGGACTTTTTCTCCCCGATTAATGAGTTTCTGGACGACTTGATGCGGCCTCCCGAGAACTAATCCGCGATGTGGCTGTAAAATAACGAGACTATTGCTGCAGAAATACTGGTATTTTAAAGTTATGTACTTATCACCCTGCTCCAATGTCCTTGCTACAGTCCAAGCATATTTTTCACTGCTTGAAACAGTGGTAAAGGTCTCAATCGGTGAGCTGCTTCGTGATACGTGCACCGTTATCTTTCATAGCTTTAACGGAGAGAAATATTGGCGATGTAACCGTAGCTTTTTCTGTAAAAGCTATCGGTAATAGTGTGTCTCCTATATTTATTTATCTTCCCTCGTATAAGATATAAGGATCACTTTGTCCGTGATGTTTTGGGAACGAAAAGTGGACGCAGGAAGATGAATTTTATTGAGGTAACCTTCATCACTTTAAAAATCACACTAATGCTTCACTTGAAAATAAAGTATTTCTTCTATTAGATAATCACCAGTATTCGTTGTTTGGATTTTTGTAAAGATAATCGTATTGTGGTTTTATCGTTTACGCCACATTGCTCTCACAAACTCCAACCGTTAGAAATATCAGCAGCTGTAAATTCAAGGTCCGATGCGTGGATGCGAAAGAACCTGGAGATATCATGACAATTAACGATATGCCAAACATAGTCAAACAAGCACTGCAAATCAGCTCTAACACAATCAAATACTGTTGCTGGATTTAGTTGCACCGGAATATGTACGATTAATAGGGATAGATTTTGCAACCTCTAACAGATACGCCCGATCCAGCTCTAATAATAGATGCACTACAAGAAAACCCAAAGAACAAGACATTGAACCTGTACCATCTACTAGTAAAATCAACTAACCAAGTCGATCTACACCGACTAATCAACACCCGTTATTATCATCAAACATCCATAGTCTATTTGCAACTTTCAGCGATTATCCAACGCCCACAAAAACAAACCCTTACATTCCGCAATAACTTCAAAATTGTGTCTCCAAAAAAGAAACAAAATGGTCGAAACCAAAAATTAAATCGCATTTACATTTTCGTTATTATCAAAAATAAAAATATGGGAGATCATTTTGTCGGGCCCGGTATTTATCAGTTGTTTATGGAATTTCATGTATACCTTTTTGTGTTTTGCAGCATCTCAACAAAACCTACAAAGTTAATGTTCCACTAGTTCTAATGAATTCATTTAATACTGATGAAGATACGGAGAAAGTAATTAGGAAATACAAAAATCTGCAAATCGAAATTCATACATTCAACCAATCATGCTATCCAAGGTAAAATTAAATTATATTTTTATTTTTGATACCCCATATATCAAGTACCTATTAAATGTGTATGATTTATTTATTTATTTTTTTGCCAAGATTTAAATTTAATCAGAACACCTGTTAATATTTTCAATGTACTTATTTATTTTTTATTATAAATAAATCAAACATTATGTGAACTTCGTTCTCTCTGTTTTGATTGTTTATTTGTCGCTTTTTTCTGATTAAGACTTTATTTGCCAAAGATTACTAAATACTCCTCCGGGGCCAGCTCTAAATCTTATGATTTACGGAAACAAAGGCGGAATCTGCCATAAATACCGACCCGCTCTGACCACACATGCATTTGCCTGTTAAAATACGGGGTCTTAAATCTGCTTAGGGTTCATAACTGATGATAAACTAATATAACAATATGTAATAATTTAAAATTATTTATGAATGAATTGCTTGTTACATAATGTAACAAGACTTTAATTTTGTTGGAAATTTGTTTCACACTACCATGCTTTCACCAGACGAGCCGATTCGTTGATCCACAACTCATCAGTGGTGATGGGCAGGCAGCGTGACCCAAATTTCCAACATTTACGAAGAGTTTATACTAGCACGAGAGTTGAAAGACAACATGATGTTTTTGGCGACATCTAGTGTGAGCAGGCAATATGCCCGGTGAAACACAGTTCACAAACGATGGGCGGACGAGAAGCAACAACGCCATCATATCCTATTGCCAACACTAGACACACCCGAAATCCCTAGCGGGAGGCTTTATTAATGAATTGCTACATAATCTAACAAGACTAAGTTTTGTTGGAAATTTGTTTCATACTACCATGCTTTCACCATTCATTCATTAATATAACCTCCCGCCAGGGAATTCAGGCGTGTCTAGTGTTGCCAATAGGATATGATGGAGTTGTTACTCCTCGTCTCGTCATCGTTTGTGAACTGTGTTTCACCATCTTGTTGTCTTTCAACTGTACAGGATCATTAGTTTTTATAGTTTTATTATGTGTTCACTAAATCTACTTTTTAGAAATGGTTTAAAATATTTAATTTAGCTAAATCTCTATTATTAAGAATGTCACTGTGAACTGATAAAATGTCAAAAACCCGATTCGCTAAATAATGTAAATATAAGACAAGTTATTTATCCCTAACATTACTTCTTGTAGGAATTAACAATGAAGGAGTCGCAAAAGCAAATTAGACAATTTTGTCAAAATCACGGTTCGATTAGTTTGATAATAATAATCGTCTATATTGTTTGAAGTAAGTGTGAGCAAAACTCGATGTCCCAGCTCTGTTATGAGAAAATGAAAAACGATAGGAAAATTCTGAAAAAAGATTCTTAAATGGGATTAAGTAAGCTCCATTTTAACGCACATTTGATTTTGTTTCCAAATTTGGAAACTAAAGTAAATGACGTCAACAACTTTTTTTTTCCAGAAACATACCTATATTTTTATATAGTTCAAAAGAGCTAATTTTTCTAAGCAACTTTTGTAAAGAAAAAAATTTGCTATCTTCATTCGTTAAAAAATTAAAAGCAAATTTGTAGGAAAAACTATTATCAAAAATTCACAACTTGCACAACTTTTAAACAAGTAGGCTTTGGAAACAAACTGCAATTATATCTGTCAATAATAAAACTAATGGTTGACAAATAGTCATGTAATTTGTGCATTTTATGTTGAATGTTTACGCATAACGAAAAAGTTGACATGTTATTTGTCAATCCGATTGAAAACGAAGGACATTTTGGCATTAGCTTTGGTGTGGTATTATTAACGGGCATTTAATTGCCCCATACTTTTACGAAGGTGTTTTATGCAGTGAAGAATATTTGCAATTTTTTCAAGAGCAACTTTCTGTGCTTCTCGAAAATGTGCCATTGCAGTTACTAGCAAATATGTTTTTCCAGCATGACGGAGGCACATAACTTAGAACATTTAAAGGAAAAAATTAAAAATGCATGCAATGTACTCTCAAGAGAAATGTTATGTAAGGCCTCAGGAAGAGAAGTAAGGAGGAGATTAGGTAAGCGTTTACAACTAGGAGGTGGTCACATTGAAAATTTGTTGTAGTGATTGATTTCCTATGATTAATTAGTAGTAACCTATAGTATTACTATGTTTAATTCTGTGGTAATAATAGTTACTATTAAATAATATCATCTAAACAGATGATATTATTACCACAAAAACTTGTGGTGTTTAAAAAGTAATTATTATTAACAACCGATGGATAATACGTGTATCTTCTCTGAACTGACTGAATATCAAATGTTTGAATTATATTAGAAGTTATCACACGAATACTATTTGTCAACCATTAGTTTAAGTATTGACAGATATAATTGCAGTTTGTTTCCAAAGCCTACTTGTGTAAAAGTTGTGACGGTTGCGAATTTTTCATATTAGTTTTTTTCTACAAAAGTTGTTTAGAAAAAAAAGCTCTTTTGAACTATGCAAAAATATAGGTATGTTTCTGGAAAAAAAAGTTGATGACGTTATTTACTTCAGTTTCCAAACTTGGGAACAAAATGAAATATGGGTTAAAATGGAGCTTACTTAATCCTATTTAAGAACCTCTTTTCCGAATTTTTCTATCGTTTTCATTTTCTCATAACAGAGCTGGGTCATCGAGTTTTGCTCACCCTGTACAATACCCTGAAAAAATATAAATTAAACATATCACATGCAGATCTTCAATGATGATGCGAAGTCTAGCAATAAATATGCTATTTAGATTCCTTCGAAACTCCAAGGAAAGGTATTTTTTTAGTGGATTCTACAAGACTGTTTTGCAGTAAAAACTGACATATTTTAGTGGGATTAAAATGCATTTTAATTTTTTAACAAGAAAAACGCCTTGGAGAAAAGAATCGCAGGAACAATAATTGGTACTTATTCAGGGGATCTCTTTAAAGTTTGTACCAACATTTTGTTAATTTCAGTTATTCACTTTTGTTTACAGGATCAATAGAGACACGCTAATGCCGATAGCGAAAAATTGTGAAATCCAAAAAGATTTAGAGTCATGGTATCCACCAGGTCACGGTGATTTTTATGAGAGCTTCAGCAATTCTGGTTTTCTTTCTAAATTTGTTAAGGAAGGCAGAGAGTATTGTTTCATTTCAAATATAGACAACTTGGGTGCTACTGTTGATTTGAATATATTAAATTTATTGTTGAATCCAAAGGAGAAGGAACATGAATTTGTTATGGAAGTTACTGATAAAACTAAGGCTGATGTGAAGGTGAGAGAAAGAGAATTCTTTGAAACATGTTTAGTATGTTAACTAAACCGTTTTCATTAATTTTTAATTAATAATAATTAATTTAATAAATATCGGATTTGGTTTTAGGGTGGTACCTTAATACAATATGAAAACAAATTGAGATTACTGGAAATTGCACAAGTTCCTAAAGAACACGTAGATGACTTTAAATCGGTTAAAACATTTAAGTTTTTCAACACAAACAACTTGTGGGTAAAATTAAGCGGTAAGAATATAATATTAAAAATCCTTTGTTTAGTTTACCGGACCCTGATTTGCCAATTTGAATAGGAATAGATTGTCCCGCTGGCAGTTATTGCAAAGATTGCATACGGACTTCTGGCGCCGTTGGCATCAGGAATACTTGCATACCTTGCAGCAAAGATCCAAATGGTGTACTCTTGACTTTCCTGCTGCCATCGGTACCATGGTCCTGGTGAAGAATGAGCTTGCTAAGCCACTAAACTGGCCGTTAGGTAGAATTATTGAGCTCGTGCCAGGTTCAGATGGTGTGTCTCGTGTTGCAGTGGTAAAAACGGTTAAAGGGCTGTTTAAGCGTCTTTTAGTCAAACTTTGCCCCTTACCTACTTTGGAATAACTCTGAATATGCCCCGGTATTTTCAGCGAGGTGGGAATGGTTCGTCCTGCCTTATGTGTATATTTATGTGTTTATTTTTGTTATTATTAATTTGCCTTTTTTTACTTTATTACGGTTTGATTTGGTAATTCTTATAAAGAAATAATAATTTGTTTGTCTTCCTTTATTATATTCATATCTAATGTATTGCATTCGCTAATATATAGAAAAAACACTGGATTAAACGGGAACCACAAGAGTTAGAAACAAAATTCGAACAAAATTACGAAATTATTAGATTATGTAATCCAATAATCCGGCTCGAAGGACCAATTATGTTGCGTAATGGCCTATAATATGATAGGCTTAGCTGCTTTCAAAAATCTTGTTTCACCCTGTTGAGATTTTGTGTCCAATCCAGGGTGTAACACAATTAATAAACGTCTTCTCCCTCTGTCCATTCAATGCGTATAGGCAGGAATTGTATATACGAGGCGCGTTTGGAATGTAAAATGAAAGGGATAGCAGGAATTGTTGTATAGCATTATAACGGAATTCAAATTTGTAAATAAAATTAACGCGAGCAAAATATTTGTGAATGCAATAATACATTAGATATGAATATAATAAAGGAAGACACACAAATGATTGTTTCTTTATAAGAATTACCAAATCAAACCGTAATAAAGTAAAAAAAGGCAAATTAATAATAACAAAAATAAACACATAAGGCAGGACGAACCAAAGAATTATGAAGGTAGCTAGGTAATTTTCCAAGTGACCCAGCCTGGTGAAATAATGATTCAAACGACAATGACCAGTGTATCGTCATCAGCATTCACTCGCTAACGAGTATGAATTACTCCAACTCAAGGACTTCTGTTGTTAACCCTAATATGGCTAAACAGACCGATCCTCGAGCCGCAAATCCTGTCACAAAATTGACACACCCAATCTCCACCATTCACCGGCTGTTGTAGGTGCGTTGCCTCATCGATGCGTTCTCTCTCCTTTCGATCCTGTTACTTCGCATCCTCATGTCGTCGACGTTGCTCCTCAAAAACTTGATGGGCCTCGTAAATGGTACGCCTGCATCTCGGTCTATCGTTCGCGATCTGCTCCCAGTTGTTCTTCACATCTAAGCCCTCCCTGATTCCGTGGGCCGACCTTAAGCTGTGAATAAAATATTTTCTTTGAAAGGCGTTCCGTTGGCATGCGGATTACGTGGGTAGTCCATGGCAGCTGGTGCCTGACAATCATCGCCTCAATGCTAGTTGTTTCAGCTTCTTCCAGAACGTTGACGTTTGTTCGTCGGTCCTGCCATGTAACTCGAAGAATTCTTCTAAGACATCGTTGATGGTACTTCTATAGGGTTTTTAAATGCCTTCGATAAGTGATCCAAGACTCCCAGCTGTACGTAAGGGTAGGAACTACAATAGCATGATACACTCGTCGATGTTATGATTATCGAAGAATCTCGTCCTCAGTCGTTCAAAAGATGCGCTTGTCCATCTTATACGATGCTGAATTTCATCATCGATATTTGCGTTCGCAGCGAGTATTCTGCCGAGGTAAGAGAAACTCTCGATGTCCTGAAGTCTGTCTCCGTTACTCGAATATGTGGTGGGCCAGCCAGTGTTTGGTGCAAACTGGCAGATAATCTGTGTTTTCTTTATCTTCAGTTCAAGCCCGATACTCCTGTATGCGCTGTTAAATGCATTTAGTATACATATATTGAAGATCCTCAGGAGAGTCTGATGATGGTTTCGGTTCCCAAGATTTTGACCGTTTCAATTAATCATTTTATCCAATACTAAAAGCACATCCTATCAGCATACAGAAAAACAGCTGCTCTTTCGACCTATAATGTTTTGTCTACATTTTTTTGCTTCCTCATAATCTCGATTGACTTATTTTAGAAGCGAATACACGAAACTTGTCTATATTATACCATTATTAATCGATGAATAAAACTTTTTAGTAGAATAACACCGAAGAAGAACTTTTATCCGTTAAAACTCACTCAACTAGTCTTCTTCCCATGATTTAAATAAAAAATTAAACCCATTCAATCTTCATAAGCCCCGTTGGGTTTCCTTATTTACGTAACTCTTTCAATTTGCAGCTGTGGAGCGAGTTGTCAAAGAAAACAAATTGAAACTTGAAATCATAGTCAACAATAAAACCCTGGCAAATAACTTGAATGTCATCCAGCTGGAGACGGCTGTTGGTGCAGCGATGAAATCCTTCGAATGTGCCATCGGTATTAATGTTCCGCGTAGTAGATTTTTGCCAGTGAAAAAGACATCAGATTTACTATTGGTAATGAGCAATTTGTATAGTTTGAAGAACGGATCACTAGTCATGTCACCGCAGAGGATGTTCCCTACAACACCTCTGGTTAAGTTGGGTGATAATCATTTCTCCAAGGTAAAGGAATTTCTACAGAGATTTGAAAATGTACCGGATCTTATCGAGTTAGATCATCTGACAGTGTCTGGAGATGTGACATTTGGAAGGGCTGTATCGCTAAAGGTGAGTTGTTCCTAAATTTAAATTTCACTTTTCTTGGTGTACAGGACGGTCCAGAGTGAACACTTAAATGGTAAGATAAATCTTTTAAGACCTAACCTAACTTTAGTGCTGTTCGCAGCTCAAATTCATTGAGAAATTATTTAGTTCATTATTATTATTTATTTTATTATTTATGACAAAGTCCATTACAACCGGGAACTCATTAGTCGGGGAGAAAAAGTTCAGTTCCAGGTCTGAACATTGATTGACCAAACGACATGCCCTAGGAATAAAACTACCCCTGGCGTAATTTGTCCGGTAATATGCCTCATGAGACACATGAGTCGCCCTAACAGCTCTGGGAGAAACATGGAGCCAAATCTGTGAGATCAAGATAGATGAACGAATGATATTAATAATTTTGTAAAAACTGGTAAGGTCTCTCACGCTCCTACGTGCTCCCAACGACGTCAATCCCATCTCCTCCATCAGTGCATCATAAATTGTAGACTTGGTCAACAGGTGGTGGGCAACGGAGATTAAAATGTATAAATCTCAGGAAATGGTGCTGAATCCTCTCGATATGAGCCACATGACAGGCATAGAGGGGACTTCAAACCGTAGATGCGTACTCGAGATTAAGTCTCACAACCGATGTATATGACAATTTAAATGTCTTCACACTGCTAAAGTCTGCCGAGCAATGTTTGACGAAGCCCAACACTGAAGCTGAAGTTGGCCTTCAAATAAACTCCCAGGTCACTAACCATGGTCCTGAACTCCATAGCCGCTTGACCCATGAAGTCATCATGAACAAGAAGATTTCTAGAATGATTAAAATTGATACAAAAATACTTCCGAGATGTTTAAATCCATGCCGATGATCTCGCACCAATGAAACAACGTAGTGACATCCTCTTGCAAAAGGTAGCAGTTGGTGACACCTCAGATCGTCCTATAACACTTGAGATCATCAGCAAACAGCTTGAATTCACTATATAGAGAGTATTGCTTGTCATTAATAAATAAGTTGAACAATAGTGGGATCTCTGGGGAACACCAGAAGTGACGTTTTACGGGCCAAGAATGAAACTCATTAAGTCGAACAACCTGACAGGTAGCTCCCCAACCAGGAACGAGAAGCCCGTGGTTGACGATATCAAAAGCTTTGGAGAAGTCGGTATATAATGTATGAACTTGATCACCGCTCTCCAACGCCCGAGACAAGAAGTCACAAGTTACGATACGAAAATAAAAAATAAGCATGACAATCACTTAGGTATCTAATTACTAATTCCAAGTGCAACATTACAAAATCACAATCGAATCAGAAAGAAGAGAGAACACTATAGAGAAACGCTACGGAAGCCCAAACCAGTGCAATGATCACATAGCAGTTGTGAAAATGTGTTATGAAAAGCCGCCTCCTCGGGAGGCTCACATCAACATTGATTGGCCAAACGACATGCCCTAGGAATAAAGCTACGTCCGATAATATGCCTCATGAAATACATGAGTCGCCCTAACAGACCTGGGAGGAACATGGAGCCTAATCTGTGAGAGCAATATAGATGAATGAATGATATTAATGATTTTTGTAAAAGATGGTAAGGTCTCTCATGGTCCTACACGCTCCGAACGTCGTCAGTCCCATCTCCTCCGTCAGGCATGGTCAACAGTATAAATCTCAGGAAACGGTCTTAATCCTCTATAGAACGAGACGGTTTACCACTTCACCGAAACACTTTTTTTAAAATCTCGCTAATACTGTTAGGGCTAACGCTAAATGTTTTGGTAAAGTGGTAAAACGTGCATTCCGATGTTGCTACACCAAAGTAGATCCACTCTCAAAATACTTGTGGCAGGTACTTGGTGGAATTCATAATTTTCCATTCAGGGCAGGAAAACTAGTAGTCCTAAGATCGACAAGCCATAATATACTTTATTTTAAATAGTATTGTTGTTTTTGTTCTAGGGCACAGTAATAATTATAGCAAACCATGGCGAGAGAATTGATATACCATCTGGAGCAAGTTTGGAAAATAAAATAGTTTCTGGAAACTTGCGTATATTAGATCACTAAATCAATTATTTTCGTAGTTGTGTTTAGTCACATATTTTGTTTTTGTTTCTTTTTAATATTGCTTCGTGATTATTTATTTTATCAAATTTATATACAAACAAAATGAAATTATAAAATATTTTTATTTATGTCTTTTCTGATACAAAATATTATTTATATTGTTAAAAACTATTATGTACATCATTTACATTATACGAATTGAAGGATTTTAAAAATTAAAGTTAAATATGTATTTAGAAATTATATTTCGTTTACATCATCTGTATACACTAATTATTACAATCATTTCCAAAATGAGTATAATGTAAGATTATGATATATATCACACACATGCGGATGATGGGAGAAAAAAACTCCGAACCTGTCCCTTTTTTAAGTGAATTTTTCGAAAATTTAACCAATGAAAAGGACGAATTTATTTTTCCTCTGTAACTTTAGAATCTATACCTACTAACAATTAGTAAGCATATAAAAAAAAATTGTGAATATTAATTTTTAGTAAAAAGAAATTCAAAATTACAAGAAAAATCAGAAAATGTAGTTGGAACATAAAAATCAGGATACCATCGTTAACTGCAGTTCTTTGAAAAGGAATGCACCAATTTCACTGATTATTGCTTGTTTCAGTGATGGCCTTGCTGCTATATACATCAACAATCCCACAACATCGTGAATGTTAATGTTATCGAGAATTTTAGAAACATTGTGTTTTATCCTATTTTTTTGCTTTTGGGTTAAATCATTCCGTAAAATGTCAACAACCGATCTGAATTTACCGGAGCTTGCACATGCTGCTGCAAGCGAACATACAACGCCACCTGAAATAAAATAAATAATAAAATAATAATTGTAGCTAACTCAAAATGAGCAGATTTAATTTTGTCTTTCAATTAATTAATAACATAATAACACACTACGAAGTCTTCTTCCATATCTACACATACAGGGTGTCCTACCGGGAACCAAATCAATCTGTATATAGAAAACTAAGCATATATAGGAGAATTTTGAAAATTTGGCAGTGTAACTATGTCGACGGGGGCAGATGAGTTAAAATAGTTATAACATATTGACACTACGGGAAGTAGGTGTCAACTTGCTTATTTCAAATGGAACACCATACATATTATTACAGTTTTGGATTCTACGTAAAATTTCAACTAGACTTTGTTTATCATGTCCTGTACCTAAGTCTTACCGTCTCTGACTTATTTAAGGTTTTATGACAAAAATGACGTTTGCCGGCTCTAAAATCATTGTAAAATTTTCCTATAAGGAAACCTTCATTAATTGAATTAGATTCTATTTCTATCTCAAAAATAGTAATTTTATGAGCACTTTGAACTGTTGTGGTAAATATTAATACAGGGTGTGCAAAATATCACATCAAACATGAAACTGGAAAAAAAGTCAAACGTCAATATTTTTAAATCAAAACCCCAATATTTGATAGTATTATCTTATTAAGCAATAAAAAATAAGGGTAGATTTGTATAAGGCTGTATATTATCTCTAAAATGGTTAGTTTTTGATATATTTATTGCCAAATGAGTAAATTGCATATGGTAATTTTATTAAAAGTTTTAAGCTTAAATACATCTAGGTAGCTAAAGGCTGGTTTAGCCAACGAATAAGCATAATAATATGATTAGTGTATAGTTATAGTCACAAGCACAACTAGTTAAAATACATTATTTCAAATGGTATCGTTTATACAACGTTTAGTTTACAAGTTGTTATGATTTGTAATAGTCA
This sequence comes from Apoderus coryli, assembly GCA_911728435.2. NCBI lineage: Eukaryota > Metazoa > Arthropoda > Insecta > Coleoptera > Attelabidae > Apoderus > Apoderus coryli. The sequence continues at coordinate 36,862,522 of OU452199.1, forward strand.
TAACTTTGAATATTGTAGTTAGAACAGCGACAGCCTCGGCTATAGTCGTCGGCGTTCGGAAACATGTTATTGCGAGAAAATTCAAACTATTGACATAATCGCATATTATATATATAATAATTGAAATTTCATTAACTTTATGATATAAATTATGAAAATATTATTATGTCTCTGCTATGAACAAAATTATGCCGTAGTTTGAATTTCCCGCAATGACGTTTCCGAACGCCGACGACTACGGCCGAGTCCTAGTGACTAAAACAGTTTTTTGTGAAAGTTCAATTATTTCAACTTTTATGAATATGATTACAATGTGCGCAGGTCCGCAGGCAAGCTTAAAAAATCAATATGAAAAGATAAACAGCTTGAATGTAGATTATTGTCATATGTGCTTTTCTAAAGGATTGCTCTCTAAAGTTGTAGTTTTGCCTAAACTAGAAGTTATAGGATCTCACCCAGATTCATTTGCTGTGGACTTCTACGCACCCGTCGAGGTAACGGGTGTTCCCTAATCTGGCTGAATAACCCAGAAGGTCAGGCCATGTAATAGAAGAAGAGGAAGTAACTAGGGATGCGAAAAGTATCGATTCCGATACCCGTAATTTTTGCCAAGTATGCCTAAAAAGTATCGATCTATCGATATCTTAGGTATATTTTGTGTTACATAACATAGAAGATCTATGAAGTATGATGCAAAATTGTGGACAAATTTACAAAACTATTTTATATGTTTGGATAACATAGAATAATGTTTATTGTTTGGTATGGCCCAAAAATTTTTTAAAAATAATCATGTTTTGTATTATTGCCCGCATCCCGCATGCGCATAATATACAGATTTTATTGGCTCGACACTTTGTTTATGACTATATGTTGGATAAACGCTCGCTTTTTCTATGCATTATACACTAAAACCACAGTTTAATATACAGTTACTTCACCTCGTGTCGGCACGTTTGTTATATCTGTCTTCAAAGTAATTCGCCGCGCGTATAGTTATAGTATATATAGATATAGTATAATATAGTAGCGGGCCACAGGCCTGGGCCGGCCAGATGTGGCTGGGATTGCGACGAGTCGATGCCGTTTTTAGCGTCTACTGACCCTTCTTATCTATAGTTATTATTCGGTGGTAAAACCATAGAATAATGACTTGCTACAACTGTGACAAAAATTACGACTATTCATATTCACTGCGTTATACAAAAACGTTGGCTAAACCGGGCTTATGCTGCTGTCACTTACCAGTTGAAAATTATTAACAACATATATAATGCCGGGGCGTTTAAATTATACACATGCAGATTATTTAAATTTATTTATTATTTATGGACAATGTGATAAAGAATATGACCAAGAACATGTGTCATTCGCTATCCTCAGCAACCCAAACCATCACAATATGCTCTTAAACAAATTATTGAAAATTTCAAGCCTGTACCTCATCAACCTATCATCTCTTGCTTTTTTATAAAAGTAAAGAAAAAATGTCAAAACTATCAAATTGGCTACAAAACATTTTGATGTTAATTTCTCACTTAACTCTCAATCAGATTTATAAAACCATAGATATAGATGGCCGGTTTAATCTACGGCAAAAGAAACGTGCGCGTTTAAGACAAGTAAGTGAGATTTGCGGATATTTGGCATTGAACAACGTTGTTTTATGGATAGGATGTTAATTGAATTAATTTATAATTCACCTGCTCTGTGGGGTCATCCAAGCGGAAAACCATCACAACAGACATATTTTGGCAAGGTTTCAGTATCTGCGTCAACAGGTAAGAACACACGCCATGGAACAACTGATTAAAAGTATCCTTTGGTGTAATAAAAAATATAAAAGCAATTTATGTCCGTAAATATAATAAAGTAAAAATGGAAAAGTGCGCTACTTAGGTACGCCATAAAATTATTTTTAATTTATCCTTTAGTCTTACGCTAAGGTTCGTCTTACATCGTGGCAATCGATAATACTTAGGTACGTAACTATTCCGTATTATGCGAGCAAGCCATGTTTTTCTATAATTAAAAAGTCCTGAAACGGGAGCACCCTGTATATATTTAAAATGGTAAATAAGGATGAATCGCGAACAAATCATTTACTGATGACTGTGCGAAATATATAAATTTAAAATGGCGTATGAGAACACATACGATATCATATAATTGGGGGAATCCCCGAAAATAATACTTTTAGCGATTTTTAATATTTGTGTATCCTATTTAAAGACAATGCTTGTACTTACCTACGGCTAGCCCTCTTGGCCCACCCAGTAGACCTCCCACAAGAGCGCCAACACCAGCCAAAAGAGCTCCTTTTGATGATTCCGTCACAGCAACTTTCAAATGCTCTTGTTCCGCCAGCACTTCACAGATTTCTAATAAATAGTCTTTATTCTGTATCACGATATTCATGCTTACAGATATCAAAATAAAGCCCTGAATATAATAAAACTGGTAAAATCTTTTGCACTAATAAACATATATAAAACAACAGTAACAGTAATATAAAAAATTCTACACCTCAACTGTAGCTATTCATTGATCAGTTCTGGTATAAAATAAACAATAAACTGGTGTATATGGTGTATAATACCAATACCCAGATGACAGAAGTTCTGTGACAGAACCCCAGATAAACTTACTTTATCTGGGACAGAACATAGAACAATGTTTATATTGTGCCCAGCGTCTAGAGTCTGACTATGGACTTTTCAACCGGCCAATCATACGCCACCATGAAAGTATTTTTGTGATGTAAAGAGCTATTGTTATGTGTTTCAATTTAAATACAAAAATAAAGTGCTAGGGCTATTACAGCTATTTATTAATATTGGTATTATTGTTATTAAAGTGTTATTATTAATAATGTTTATGTGTTCCTTTTTATATTAATTATTTTTTCGGCAAAATCACGTTAAACATGGATTAATGCTTTAGAGTTTAGGTGTAGCAGTATTGCCAGTATTGTGTTATACTGTTTATACGGTAGTAAAATATTTTTAAGCTTGAAACCATTACATCTATCAACCGTACGTCATAAGTAAAACAGACTCTGCAATAACAAACTCACAGGTTTTCAGCTTATAAAACAATATACTATTGTAATACAATTATTGTATTTTGCATTTCTCCAAACAAACTCTAAACCTGTAAATGAATATTAACCTGGGTTTAGTCAAACATGATTGTTAAAATCTGGAAGCTTGTAATACGTATCAGCCTATTACTTTCCATATAAGTAAAGATTAATGTTTGTATCTTTGATACAAGCTTCCGCGTTGTATTTCTAACTCATTTACTTTTAAATTTCCTGCGCTTTAGAGCGCCTTTAGATTGGCCGAACTCTAGACGCTTGTTATATTGTGCGGCACAAAGACAATGATCCCACTTTTGAGCGTATTTTCCGTAATAGGTATCTTAACGAAAAGTTTCGTCAACGATGGATTGGGAAGGGAATTGATACACCTATCCTGTGAGCTGCAAGGTCTGCAGACTTATATCCTTGCGTTTTTTTCATCTGGGGAGCCCTGAAACATATGGTATATGATAAGACGTAATTTTAGAAAATGAGATTTATTAAAAAATAAACAAGACACCCGTGGGACATTAAGTATAATTTTTGGAAAATTAACGTGTACGTGGCTAAAAATGGAGGTCATATGAAACATTTATTATAAATGTCTAGTTTACCTACGTTTATCATTTGTTTTTATTAAATTTTGTTTTAGAATTATGTACAAATACAAATAATAGTCATTGTCTTTATGTTTATAATGACAATGCCTCAATCTACCAGATTTAGTAGAAAATCTACTAAGTTGGCAACCCAGCTAATACCATCATCAGTGTCAAGTGTCAAGCTAAAACATAATCGTCAAAACAAAATCATATTGATGTGTTTTTAAATATTTTTGTACTTGCATTCTTGCATTGTAATTATATTGACAAAAATATGTTATAGTAACGTCCAGTAAGGTTACAATGAAGTTATTTCCTCCCCCTGGTTAATGCTTCGTCTAATATATAAACATGAATGGTTCTCTAGACGGAGGACAAGACTTCCTAGATGGGTCAAATTCAGATATTGATAGACGACCTACAGTAACATGTATGAATGATCACAGATATGCAAAAACAAGGAAATGAAAGTAAATAATGTTTTTAAATTAATTTTATTTAAAGGTGCTGGTGAATTGGAAGTTTTTTCCGGATTTGAAGACAGTTTATCTCAAGTTTTGCCACAAGAATCATGCGAATGGAGGAGGGCTTTAGGCAGGCCAATTAAATTGGTACATATTGGTGCAAATTTCTGCCCTTTCCGTCCTGCTGCCTTACCCAAAGCGAGTCAGTGGGATCTCATTCGGCAACCAGTTTTTCACATTTATTGGACTGAATGTTCAGTAAGTGATTTTTTTTATATATTAAATGGTTGGATATGTATTTTCTTGTTTTTAATATAGGATTTAGATCTTTATAAATCAAATGTTCGAGAAGATATTGAAGATTGGATGAAACAACTTTCAACACGGGATATACAGGATTGGATGGTAGTAGTAATAGAAAATTATGATGGTAAACGAACTAAACAATTATTACCTAGGACAACGGTGCTGGATAAAGTTAGGGCAGACTTTGGTTCTAAACAAGGTTAGTAAGAATATTTTGTTGTTATTGGTTAACATTTTTTTATCATGTTCCACACCAAGTTAACCAAAATTATGTAGTATTTTAGTCAACCTTATATTTTAGGTGACCGCTGTATATCTGTGATAAATCCTGGTCGGACTGAAAGCAAATCTGCTGATTCATGGCGTGGGCTAGTTGCACGCATTCGGCATTTATTGTTGGTGGCATATGCGAGGGCTGTTTCAAAACTTGAGGATCACGTGCGGCAACAAAGAGAACGACGTAATGAACCCGGATGGGACTTTATGAAATATTTCAAGTTACAGGTTTGATTTTCTTTATCAGTTGCATCATTTACTTTGGTATTTTCGAGGGTATTTTGTTAGACATTTTTATGCATCTATGAATTTTTCTTTATTAGGAAGAATTGGCCCAAGTGCTAGAAATGCTAGGACTAAATGATGAAGCATTGGTGCAGTACGATGAGTTAGACGCATTATTTTCCCAATTTGTGGCAAATGGTATTACAAATGAGACAGTAAATTGGCTTAGTACATTTCAAAAACCTTTAGAAAGGTGGCACGGTTTACAACTAGGATCCGTCATTTTAGATCAGTATCCATCCTTGTTAGAATTAAGAACGTATTTGTATGCAAAACAAGCCCAAATGTTGTTACTTACTGATAAGGTTTGGGAGGTAAGGAAATATCAGTTTAAAATTTTTTTTAATGATTTTAATTAAGTTTATGTTTGTAGATGGCTTCTAGATGTTTACCGTTTCTTCATACGTCCACTAGAGAATTAGCTGTTTTAGATATAATAGGTCCATCTGGTGCTGTTTCGTGTTGGCTATTTCTTGCCGCAATGGCTGTGCTTCAAACATGTGACAAATATAACCAAGCTGACCATATTGAAGAATACTCATTACATACAGCTGCTCTGTGGGAATATGCTAGTCAAAAGGTATGGATCTATTTTTAATTTTCTTGATGATTTACTTCGGTCTGTTCATGACACTGTATTTGGTTCACCATAAAAAATAAATCGCATACATTACATTGTCTTTAGTAGTAAACACTCAAAGAACCATAGTAGGTTTTGGAGTATTTGAGTAGTGGCTGGTGCTAAGTGCTAAAGAAGATTATTTTATAATTTCAGTTGAAGCTGTTAGGAGAACTCTGTGGTCTATTACCAGGTACCTCACCGACATCAGAACAGTTACATATTGTTGTGAGTTTATCAGCTGGTATGGGTGATAATCCAGGTCAACCGCATTATCCTTCCCCAACAGATAGACTAAAGGAAGCATTATGTTCTCAGGAAGCATTTAACAAACTATATTTGGTAAGTTTAATTTGATTCTTTTTAATATGATTTAATAATGATAATTTGAAGTTAGGGGATAAAAGAGATGTTCAAAATGTTAATTTTGGTAATTTCTCACAGGTAGTTGAGTATGTTTTTGGAATATGTTAGGATTAGGATCAAAATTAATTTCAGTTTTTCAAAACAGCGTAAAGCGTTGTACGTTTTTCCTTTCTACACTCGTTTTACTCCTTGGTTTACCCGTTGTACGGTCATCCAGGACATCAACAGGACTATCTGTCATCTTGCAGTTGTTTTCGTTTAAATTGACTAACTAAAATTTACACCAAAAATTTGACAAAAGTATTTCTGTGTAACTCATTCCTTCGGCACAACGGTTAGTGAGGGTTTAAACTGAAAAATTATGCAACTCGAATGATTGAGTTGCAGTTGTCTCATTCGGGACGATGATTGTGATGCACCACCTGCGGTGGTCTGGCCACGTAATCCGCATGCCAACGGAAGAGAATCCTTTATTCACAGCTTAAGGTCGGCTCACGAAATCAGGGAGGGCAGCAAAAGACGTACAAGGATGTTCTTAAGACCAACATGAAGAAGTGTGGCTAGATGTGAAGAACAACTGGGAGCTGATCGCGAACTACCGACCGAGATGGAGGCATACCATTAACAAGGGTCATTTTTGAAGAGCAGCGTCGACGACATGAAGATGCAAAGAGACAGCATCGAAAGGAGAGAGAACGCATCGATGGGGCAGCGCACCTACAACAACCGGTAAATGGTGGTGATTGGGTGTGTCAATTTTGTGACAAGGTTGAGGATCGGTCTGTTTAGCCATCTTAGAGTTCACAACAGAAAGCCCTGAATTGAAATAATTCATACTCGTTAGCGAGTGAATGCTGATGATATAAACTAAAAACCCAAGAGAATTTACAATTTCTGGGACTGGCCTCTGAGTCTTAAAAAATCAATAAACGTACAGTCGATACTTCTCCACTTGTCACATAATCGAGAAGTTTCTTCTTCATTTTTTAATTTTATTTTCAGTTTTATTACGTGAACGAATGCGTTAAGTTCATTTCATCATGATTGGGCAATCGATTATAACTTATTTTCTTTATAGGAACTCGCTGAGTTGGCCATGGGGACATACAAACATGTGGGAAGATTACGAATGGCGCGCCTAGTAGGCCGTGATATAGCAGCTTTTTATATGCTTTTGGGTGAGACTCAAAAAGCTGCGGCTTTCCTCACAGACCTTCTGCGTACATTCGAACAAGACGGCTGGTTTGAACTAGCTGCTCAAACACAAATCGAATTGGTGGAATGCTATAAACAATCGAAAGACATGAAAAAACTGGTGACGTCATGTGCATACGTTTCAGCTGCCATAGATTTAGACACTTTAGTCAGGTGGACCTATTTCGATGAGATGAGGAAGTATTTAGATATGCTGAATGATGTTATTGTGGTGCCTTTTGATAATATTCTGAAAGTTGGTAACGTCGCCATTCGAAATGAGCCAGTAGTAATGCAAGGCAATAATATTGAAGTTGATGTAATCATCGAGTCGAATTTTCCACGGGAATTTGTTTGTACTGATTTGAAAGTGTGTTTCCAGAGTTTGAGCAGTAAGGAGATGAAAGGTATAGGTGGGAAAGTACTAACGAAAAATGATATGAAATATCGTGATCCTATATTACAAAAATTAAAAATCAAAAAGACATTAGATTATAAGCAAGATAAACAGTTAGCTAGTGCTGGTGTAGTGGCTAAGTTGACTGAATTGAAAAGGAAGGATAGCTCGCCCGCTAAGGTGAACGGGCAGTGTGAGTTTGCTTTGGAAACTGATAGTTTGGTGAGTGATAATTTTTATCGAGTAATATATAAATGTCGCTGGTCTTAAGTCACCTAAAAAAGGTTTGCAAATTCTGCAACAGCATCTTTTGTGTATGTGGGACGCTCACTACTCCTTTTGTTTTCAACCATATAAAAATTACATCGGGGCAAATATGTTTCAGTAATTCCATTTCTGACTGCTTCAGAAACTGATTATCAGTTCGTTGATCCTCGTGAACAAATATATGTTTGTCCCTCTGATAGTTATGATTTAGTTAAGTTACTCAGTAAATCAAAAAATTCCTAGAAGGTTTCTGAATAGCTCAAGTTTATTTGCAATATCTAAAAATGTTCTGCATAATATTTGTTTATGAAGATAAACCCGCCCCTTCGACTGTTTTTTTCTTCTCAAACATGAAAACTTGGCTCGGAATAAGCGTTTCACATAGGGGCTACGACTGAGTATTTATTTGGAAGGTTTCCGGACATCATATTTGAGGGCTTGACAGAGACACATGTTGGAAACAGCATTGTTGACCTAAAAGGGGACTATGTTAACCAATAAAAAACCATGCTTAGCGACGTGTATTCGATTCGCACTTGGGACAATATATTTTTGAATTTGTTAATATTTAAGGGAACTAGTGGGTTCTAGGGCAAATTTAATATTGCAGTTATTAGAAACAATAACTTGAAGTCTTGTTGCTTTATGTAACAAGCAATTCTTAGAAACAATAATTTTACTTAAATTTAAAACATGAAACTTTCAATTAAATCGACCTTTATGAATAATTCATTTTTTTCTTTGGAACGTTAGATTTTTTCACATTTTCGTTTTTCGGTTGATTGTCTAGGGTTGGAACTGTTTTTGACAAATATTTAGGCAAACCAAGAATCAGAAATAAAAAATCAGGTTATTACATAAAAATTTATTAATAATAATAATTCTTAAACATACATACAAACCCTCGTACAAAAGACACTTCCCAACACTATGCCGTGCCGGTACAAGAGTAACAAACAAAGGACTTTATTTTATTAACAAACAGTTTATACGATGTTGTAACTTACACAAAATTTAGACGATATATTTATACACATTTACCACTATTAGTTTAATAAAAAGAAGGCTATAGTGAGAAAATAATGGGTTTTAGGTCTTTTGTAAAAGAAACTAATGTATTTTAAGCCAACGTTTCGATAATCTTTATTGTCATCCTCAGGGCACAAATCATTGTTTCTTTTTGTCGGTAAGAATTTTTGATATAAACGAGACACGCACAAACAGAACACATGTATGTATACTTATGTATAAATAAAATAACATAAAAGCATAACAACAATACAATATCACTAGTCGTCTAATCTGGATGGTATTTAGTGATAAATAAAATACCATCCAGATTAGTATGTATAAATAAAATAACATAAAAGCATAACAACAATACAATATCACTAGTCGTCTAATCTGGATGGTATTTTATTTATCACTAAATAAAATACCATTTATCACTAAATAAAATACCATCCAGATTAGACGACTAGTGATATTGTATTGTTGTTATGCTTTTATGTTATTTTATTTATACATAAGTATACATACATGTGTTCTGTTTGTGCGTGTCTCGTTTATATCAAAAATTCTTACCGACAAAAAGAAACAATGATTTGTGCCCTGAGGATGACAATAAAGATTGTCGAAACGTTGGCTTAAAATACATTAGTTTCTTTTACAGAATACCTAAAACCCATTATTTTCTCACTATAACAATATTAGAGGTCGTAAAAATTGAAAATTAAATTTTTACGGCCAAACAATTTACTTTATTTTATTAACTAACATTTTATTCGGCTTTCCTTCTTTTAGCTATGTTGAATATTCTTATTTTTGTACACATGGTTTCTTCATATTGTGGAAGTTTTGACTCAACCTACCAAAGCAACAAAAACAAAATTGTGAAAGTATTTAATAATAATAATAATCGATTTATTTTTGTAATAAAAAAATACAAACTACAGAATATTGTATATTATTTAGAAACATATAACATTGCAAAAAAAAAGGAGACTAAATCAAATTTAAAATTGTTCAAAGTTAGTCCCCGATTTAGAAATAATAAATGAATTACACTCTAGGTTTATATAATATAAATTATAAAAGTATGAATGAACTTCCTCCCACAGAACCACAATAAAACTAATTTCAATAATAATAAATTGAGGAAAAAAAAATGAGAAAAAAATGCACAGCCAAGCAAAGCAAATATGAGCTCAACAATTTAACATGTTTTTCTTACTTTTTTAGCCATTAGTCATCGCTCCAGGTGCTAATCATATAAGACTGAAGAACAATTCTATTAATATAGGAAAATATTGTTTAAGTCATGTAGATGTTCATATGAAAAATTTCCATTTGGTCTCACCTCCATTACGCCCTCGTTTAACTGTCGAAGTAAAAGAAGAGGGACCATCATTATCGCTCTATAAACGAGCTGCTCCATTGCTCTCTGGTATCGAACAAGTGATGAATTTGATATTAACTGTGGGAAGTTATAAAATTGAACCAGTAAGTAGCAACTAATTGATTAATTTTTTCTACGCTGTTTAATTTAGGAATTATACAGAGTGGCCCAATGAAAACCAAAAGAGGAAAGCATTCCTGGACACGATGATTTTGTTTGCGATGGGGATATTTTCGTGAAAGTAGGGTACTTCGATGGGTGAGTGTGATCCCCAGAATTTAAATAGGGAACAGAGGTCAAGTGATACCTTATTTAAAAGGTATTTTCCTTGTCCTGACAAACCTTTAGTTTTTTCTCTGAAATTGATCGATTCGTTTAGGAATTTCATACAAATTTCTCGTAGTGTTGCTCGTAAGATTTTTTTCCAACAACGAACAGAATTCGATGCGTCTAACAAAAAATTATCAGTTTTTTTATCTTCCGATAAAACTAGAAGTTATTTCATTTATGTCCATTTACTATCTCAGAGTAGGTGTTTTGACCGGTATTGTTTCGGGCTATTATTTTGATGAAAATTGTTTATTCAAATGCAGAAAGCGTAATCGATACTGGAATTTATTATGAAAACAGTAGGTGTGCTAACATTATCAGGATAAGGATAAGTATGACTCCCCAAATGAAGTAGTGGGAAACGAAGCTGACCACACTTATTTCATCATCCTCCGAAGCTAAACATATAGCCGGGAATTCAAGGCAACTGTATTGGTAGTTTTTTCCTACCAGGAAATCGTACTGGTGATTGTTACAAGGCAGTGTCGATCCCGCATCGACAGTATTGCAATGAGAATGTGTTGACATTTCAACAAGATGGGACACCTCCGCACTATACCTCTGCTGTCCGTGGGTATTTAGTTGAAACCCAACCAAAAAAACCAAACCAAAAAAAACCCAAACCAAACCAAAAAAAACCCAAACCAAACCAAAAAAAACCCTACCCTGTACTTAAAAACCAACCAAAACCAAAAAAACCAAACCCTGGCAGATTTATTGGCCGACGAGGATCAGTAGAGTGGTCACCAGACTTAAATCTGTTAGATTTTTTTGCAGGGCCACTCAATAACTCAAGCAGTATCTCTTGACGATTAACGTCAACGGATTATGGATTAATGACTGATCATTACACAAGTAATGCTTCAAACGTCCGAAACTGGTTTGAATAAAACTTTTATTACTGTATGGAATCAGAAGGCCAACATTTTGAATACTTGTTAAAGAAAAATGCAAATTTTCGAAGAAATGTAACCATTTCCCATTGTGCAACGAACATGAAATGACATATATTTCCTACGAGTATGATCGTTTGCAAATCATACGAGTAGGAAATGGTCATTTCACGTGAGTTTCACACTATACTTTTTCTACGACTGTTTTAATGCTTTTGAATAAATTTAACATAATTTTTAGGAAAATATTTGTTTTTCGAAACTTACCCTTGTTAGCGTATAAGCCTAAATACGATAAATTAGAAGTATTAAATTGACTATGTGGTGTTAAACTATATTCACTATCACTGTTTATGTGTTTTGAAATTAGCGAAATACTTAATTATAATTATTATTAATTATAAATACCAAAACTGTCAATTTGGTGTTTGTATTTTCGGCGTTGCTATGGTGATTTTTCATGCCCGCTGCTACTTTTGTCATTACCAGGAAATTTTATCCGTGGGTAATAATATTTCCAAATAGTTGCTAGGTAACTAGTGGGAAATGTTATTACGCACGGGTAAATATAAACAGCATTACAATGTACTACATTGTCAAATCATGATTGAACATATAATAAAGGCATTTAAAGACAGTCGTAGAAAAACACATACATTACGTTCTCGAAGAGGCCTCTTCGATTTTATTGGTCCACCTTGTCCTTGTCTTTTATTACAACCTTGTTAGCTAAATTATTTTGCATTTACGGGCAGGTAAACTAAAAAATCAAGAACGTAGTTTATTATTTGATCATGTTCTCTATCTGCCAGCATAAATATGATAATAATAATAATTTTTAGGAGTTTTGTGTCAATGCAATCTTGATGTATTGAAATATAACTTCCTACTATATCCTCTTCTTATTTAATTTGCAGAAGTCTAAAATAAAGCTTACCGCATCTTCCGGCTTAACATTTCGTTTAAAGTCTGATGAATCATTAACCCACCAATTAGAAGTTGAAGTAGGTGATATACCATTATTTAGCAGCATTAAGACTCCAATACGAGTGATGGCAGATATGCTAACAAAAGACCATCAAGTTACCATTCACGTGCCGTGGAGTGCCAGCAGACCTATAGTGGTTCCATTGACATTTACACCTCCTATGGGTGTTACGTGGCGTCTATATACACAGCAACATCGAAAATACGTTCAAGTAAACATTGTGGGACAATGTGTAAAAGATCTTGTAGTGGATGATGCTGATTTGAAGGTTAACAAAGGAGAAATTGATGTTGTTCCGAAACATGTGCTATCTAGTCAAGTAAGTAATATAAAGGTTTTCTGTCTTACTGAACTTTATCCAAACTATGATTCATTATTATGAGAAAAACCGTGGGCCTATTTCTTAAATTAGGTTTTCGAAGTAATTTATTTATTTATTTATTGTCTAACAGGTTACACCCAATTACAAGACAATTCTTTGATTCCATAATATAAACAATTGAACTTAATCTACACTAAAATTATAGTAAAAACTTAATATCAAATTCTTAAATTAACTAAATGAGCCTGCAAACTATGTTTAAATGCCACTATATTATTACTAAAAAATGTGGTACGTTGAGGTTGACTTCCTGTAAGAGGTGAGGGAAATCCAGCATGGAGTTGATTAATTTAAAAAGAAATATTTGAGATGCAGACACTCTTCGACACTGCAACGATTGAAAACCAAAACGGCTTAAGAGTTCGTTATGATCAACCCCCCCTGTCAGGATATCGTCCATCAATCTTACGAAATGTACTTTAAAAACTTACGCTGAACCTGCTCAAGTTTACTGATATATACCTGGTAAATCGGTGACCACACGACAGACGCGTATTCCAACTTTAATCGCACCAGCGACTGATAAAGGGCTATAAGAGGGTCTATATTCTGAAATTCCCTTGTTGACCTTATAATAAACCCAAGTGCTCTAGTCGCCTCTTGGCAAATACTGTGAAGGTGAGGATTGAATGACAATTCATTGTCAACAAGGACACCCAGACCCCTACTTCCTTGCATCTCTGAAGAATGTCGTCGCCAATGCTGTACTCATACCGGACGATATCAGCACTCCTGGCGAACGACATATATTTGCATTTTTTTGTGTTAAGTGGAAGCCTGTTATCTGCACACCAACGCTCCAGCGCCACCAAGTCCGTCTGAAGCAGCTCACAGTCCAAGGGATTACGTATTATCCTGAAGAGCTTCAGATCATCAGCAAACAGGAGACAGGAACTAAATACATTCGCAGTGATATCGTTGACGTATATCGAAAATATAAGTGGAGCCAAGTTGCTCCCCTGCGGTGCACCACTTGTAGCTACAAAATCCATAGATATAAAGCCATTGTACTCAACAAACAAGGTACGTCCCGTAAGATAAGACTCGAAGAATCCAACAAGGGCAACACCGAATCCTAGTGCCCTCATTTTACGTAATATAATACTATGGTCCAACCTGTCAAAAGCCTTCGAGAAGTCTGTGTAGATAGCATCAACCTGTTCACTTGAAATGCTGATCTTATACCAGTCCATTTTATACAACGAGCAGCGGCTGCCATGCTCCTTGATAATATCATCTAGCTTGTTTTTGAAATTGTTAACCGATATCACTCCAATATTACCTCTTTCTTCAGCGAGTTTCATGTAAATACCGGGGGGTCCAGTTTCGAAAGGGAACTCTTTAGAGGCAGACAGAGAACCACAAAATAATATCTGTTTGTATTATAAGCATTCGAAAAATGCTTCTTTACAAACATACACGGTATCAAAATTTTTATAAAAAATTGTGTAAGTACTAACCTGAAAACGCTTTTTCTAACAACGAATACGCAGATACTCATTTTTCCTACGGATTTTGTGATGAAAATTCAGAAGCTGCAGTTCGTGAGTGTCTTAGAACCTATCGAAATAGAAGTGTTCCAGATGCTCGCGTTTTCATCAGAACACCTCAGAATTTTCTGGCCTGTGTGTTTATAGCGAACGGAACAGAAACCTTCGATATAATATTCAAAATTTTGATAACAATCCGAGGCTGAGCTCCCTGAAGCCAGCTCAGAACCTTGACATACTTTAGTCTAAAATATTACGAACACTACACAGACATGCATATCACCTACAGCCTGTTCAGAATTCACACCTTGGTGATGCTCAAAAAAGAAGATTTTGCTAGTCGCTTTAGAACTCGACGGAATGAAAACCCTGCCTTTTTTCATAAGATTCTTTGGACGGATGAGTACTCTTTTACCAGATGTGGGGTAACAAATTATAATATCCATATTTGGCACATCCGAATTCTCTAAAAATTCATTTCAAAATGAATGTTTGGTCCACATATATCCTACCCTCAAGGTTGAATTCGGAACTGTTTATGGAGGATGTGCCCATTAATTTAAGGCAGGGAAGGGTTCAGTAAGAATAGCTTTAGCTAGACTGCGCCCTAAATTTTTTGTAATGTTTGTTTTGTATTTTTGGATTTTGGAAATAAAGGCGATTTATTATTATTATTATTATTATTATTATAAGAGTTGGATGCAACTGGATGGAGCTCCCCTGCATTTTGGAATAGCTGAATTATCGTCAACGATGGATTGGCCGGCTAGGGAGAAATGACATGAATAGTCAATAGCCTAGCCACCCACGTCATCCGGTCTTAATCCGCTAGACTTTTACGTTTGCGACCCTATTAAAGATAAACTCTACGCTAATCCCGTATTAATAAGGGAATATTTAATTTTAAGAATTCAGTAAGCCTGCAAAGATATGCTGAAATAAATGAGTTAGTGGCAAGATGTCGAAAATGTATTGCGTTGGGTGGACTACATTTTTGTGATTTTACCATTAATTGTCTTTCATTTTGTCATTGCGTTTGAAAGTCACTAAATTTCTTATTTTCGTTTTTGTTTAACCTTTTTCAGAAATCAGTATGTATTTTAATTTTTTACTTGCAAACAGCGTGTCAAACGAAGAAAAATAAAGAGCCTTTTTTTGTTGTAAATTGAACAAGGAGTCTCGAAATAATTTTTGCTTCTAAAAAAATCAGTGGCGTACCATATTTTGCAAAGATGTGTCCTTACACACACCACTGGTGGAAGTAAAATAATAATTTTTGCGTATGAAGATGTATCTAAATTCTATCCAAACGTGCCAAATTTCATTTAAATATCTAAACTAGTTTTAAAAATATTTTCAATACAAATTTTGACACACTGTACTTTTGTAACGAAGCACTTTTCGAATATAGCTCTCTGTCTGCCTCTAAAGTTTCCACTTTCGAAACTGTACCACCTAATATGGTATAAAAAACGTTTTTTTTTACTTCAGGAGACTATAGCAATCACCTTGTGACATGCTCTCTTGGAATGTAGATTACCTGTTATCTTACATCTACAAGTTAAGAAACTGAAAAAAAAATCACTCTACAGACCTTTTAGGCCAATCCAAGATCATTAGGTATTATATCTACATATTTTTGTCCGCTATACCAGAAAAATATTTTTAATTTATAGAATTTTTTCAATATTTTTTGATAAAACCTCAAAAGTTACGTTCTTATTGATAGATTTCCCATTTGTTTATTTGTTCCAGATTATAGAAAATGCAATGACATTTTCATTTATATGGGAATTAAAAATTCAACCGGTCGCAGAATCACCGGCGGCACCTGTAAGAGCAGAATTTTCAGTTAAATATTATATAGATGAAGAAGCCAATGACTTGAAGACGTTTCAATACTTTTTTGATATTGGCGATTATCAGGTGTGTTATTAAATTAAATTATTTCAGTAAAATATGATGTTGTTTAGAAAATAAATTATTAGTGCTTTTTAAAATTTTATTTCTCTCACTACTAATATATCATTGTATTTTGATACCCACCTAGAGCCTCTATTATGGATGATATAAACGAATTTTTCAGAAAAAACCTTTAGGATTCCTGCTGTAGTATCTTTTAGAATTATTGGAATTAAAAAAAAATAGTTTGCAAAATTGTTTTTTTTTAATTAGGCCTTATATTTTAAATGGAACACCCTGTATATTTAAGCACAAATCAAAGATCTTTTTGTTCTGATTTCAAAAAAGTATACTTTATTGACATTAGCTGCTGAGATATTTCAGTTTAAAACTTAAATTTCGGTTACTGGAAATCATATACCATATTGTTTTTGATTCCAATAGTTCTAAAAAACATTAAAGTGTATTTCATTTTTTTTAATTCTATCATCTATAATAACGGCTCTAGGTGGGTGTCAAAATATAATTAATGACCTTGTACATTGCCTAAAAACGACAATATTGAAATTCATATTAATATTAACAAAACAATAAAATACAAAATGTAACAGGGTGAGGTAGTTATTAACGAACCGTTTTATTTTTCCAATTAAGTTGTAGAGTCAGTGAACGATCAACGGAACTAAGTTTAGTGTTTGAAGTAGTCAAGATTTTTGGATAAAACTAACAATGAGCAATAATTTTTTTTGCCAGTTGTTCAACTGAACTTACCTTGTATAAAAAATTATTGAAATTTTTTAGACGATGTACATTTTGGATGCCGAAGTAGAACCAGCAAAAGGCAACGAATTTTGTCGAGTCGGGATTGTCTGTCACCTCCATTTGACCATAACATATTGTGGACATACGTCAGTGGTAAATAACAATGTTAAATCTGTGATGTATGAAGTATTGGCTGAACAAAGTGTGTGGGCTGTCTGTGGTCGTACAGCGGGTGTTATTTGTTTCGAAAATGAGTCTGAACCACAAAAGGTAGTGTTAGATGTGATGCCCTTAACTAGCGGACATTTGCCATTGCCGCTAATACGGATATCGAAGTATATTCATGCTGATCTTGGGATAACAGGTAATGGTTTAGTTACATAAGTCAGTTATATTAATTTATAATGTTTTAACTTCAATCAGGTTGTTTCTAGAAAAGTAGAATATGTTTACGTTCCTTTATCGATGATAGAACTTTTCTACTGCTTTCTCTTATAGCTTGATGATATTCATTCAATCGCAAAGTTGTCTTCACTTAAATTGGAAGTTTGGTATTGCGTTAAAAAGTTCCCACCGGTTTCTATTCTTGTACAAGGAACAAACAAATCAGATGTCCGTCGCTTGAGAACTAGCACAAACCTCTCAAAACCCTAATACAAGTAATCGAACGTTTTTCTAATAATTCTATGCCATCGTGCGGTCTACATGACGACAGACAGGAAGTTTTGACTGTTTAACTTATAGCATTATGATATTCTTATATACAGGGTGTTCCAAAAAGGTTTTGGCAAACTTAAGGAGGTTATGGGGGACATTGTGGTGAACAATCTAGAGTAATAGAGCCAAAACGGCTCAAAAGATGACTATCTTTGCTTTCAAAATGATGACCCCCAACTGCGTTACATAAATTGAACCTTCGACGCACTGCAAGAGTTTCATACACATGTATCCACGGAAGAAAAAAAAGATAATGGGGTTAAATCGGGACTTGCGGTGGCCACCTAACAGGTCTCTTCTGATCCATCGCGGAGGAAATTAGTGGTTTAGGTGATTCTATGTGCCGGCGCACCATCATGTTGGAATCACCTTCTAGATCGTATACCTATAGGAACGTATGCATTTTCCAGCGGAAGTTCGCCTTGCAGAAAATGTTACCAGTTAGCCGAGGTTGAAGCATGTACGGACCAATTAAAAAGCCGTCAACAATACCGACCCACATGTTACTGGCCAATTGCTGTTGATGAACTCTCACCCATGCGGCGTGAGGATTATGATCATCCCATATGTGGCTGTTGAAGCAGCCGTCCTTTATCAACAACGACTTTATGAATGCACTGCTGATACACTTGTATCGAGACACAACAAACTGTTATTGTTTCTTATCTCTTTCATCTCCATTACAATGTTTACTAAAGTATTTCCAGAAAACAAGTAAATTAAAAATTAAAGCAAAATAACTCTGGAGCCAACGGCTCATTTTTGACTACGGGTCTCTATGCAAGTTGTTCACCATAATGTTCCCCATAACCTCCTTAAGTTTGGCACACCGTGTATATCGTAAAGTTGTGTTCGAATAAATTGGGATTATTGCATTGCATTCAAAAATTTACTCCAGTTTTTGATATGGTACGAGCAACAATTAATTCGTAAAAAGCCTTTATTTCGCTGAACCTTCAACTCAAGAAAACTTTAGACAAAATTGAAGAATGTAAGTTGAATTCGATGATTTTTGCAAACCAGGTTGTTCGTCGCGATTTTTTTCCAACTGAGATTCTGAAAGCTAGTAAGTAGTAGTATTCAGAATTGTTTTGCAATTATGACTAAAGTCCACCAAGAGATTTCCTTTGTAGTCCTATTTCAGTAACCTTTAATGCACCTAGAACATTTTTGCCTTCTTTGGAGCACTTCCACCAGCTTCAACACAGTGCGTTGATTATAGTTTGTGCTGTGGTATAGTGTTGAATCCGAGCTTGTTTATAATGATTTTCAAATTGTAGATAAACAGAATAAAGGTGATGCACATCCACGCTTAGAACCATTTGGTCCCGGACAAGTTTACAATAGGAGTAAAGGTAAACAACTGTATGTCATAGCAACAGCGACAGAAAGTTAATATAATATTTAAGGAAACAAAAATAGGTTTATTAGGTAAAAATATTATTTTTTTTTAATTTTGTGCCAATTAATGAGATTTTCTGAATCATCACGCTATGTGCAATAATTAAGCAACTCTTGACTGTCGGTAAGAGAAATTTCTTTCAAATTTAAGGTAATTTTGCTGATCCTAATATTTCGGAAAAGATACTTTCTTTATATTTATTATTTGATTTTCATGCGTTTGTTTCTTCAGAGCTTTATAACGATGCAACTGCAAGATATTAATTAGCCTAATAAATAAATAAATAATAATAAATAAATAAATGCATTCATTAACAGTCTAAAGGTTGATCTCCTGGCGATGTAATTGTAGTTACACACTTAACAAAATTGGTTCCGGTGTTCGCGTTAAAATATATGGCCATAATACATTATACTAGAGGATGTGCAACTTTGGAGATGATTATAATATGCCATTCATTGGGTTTGTAATAGAAATTTTGACTCAACGCCAAGTAATTAGAAGAACATCTGATGAATTTGAATTGAAAGGACGTCGGTTAAAAAAATTCAAATCGAATTTTGGCCATGTTTAAAATTGTTTCCAATGCACGTGCAGTTCTAATTTCTATTTTCCACATATCCCCAACGAAATAGATCCAGTGCAGTTACATTATTTGATGATCTAGATGGCTAGACACAAGGTTCAATCACAGATAGGCTTTGCGTCTGATGTACATGGCAAAGGTTCATCAATCTTGATGAATCTAGCCATCTAGATCATCAAATAATGTAACTGTACTGGATCTATTTCGTTGGGGATATGTGGAAAATAGAACTGCACGTGCATTGGAAATAATTTTAAACATGGCCAAAATTCGGTTTGAATTGTTTTAACCGACGTTCTTTCAATTCAATGTGATTTGAGAGTTCGCTAGATAGCGAACTCTCTGCTGAACGTGTAACTTTTTAAATTTCCGATTGGTTTCAAGTAGTTATTATTGATTTTGACCAATGCCACGACCAATCAAACTGAAATTAGCGATAAAAACAATGAAATTTTGACAATGTCACGAATTATAATTACAAATTTTGTATTAAACGATTTATCTGCAACTAGATTCAGACACGTGATGCATTAAATCATTTTATTCACGATTCAAAAATCCAAAATTTTTTCGATTGCATTTATAATTTTTTTAGTATTTTTACTGGTAATATTGCATTATGGTGGGGGCGCACGTATATGTTGGGCAGGGATTTCGGGGTTGGCTCTACACAAATATAAGTGGAGATTACCTTTAGACAATAATAGACAGATGCCAATTTACCACACACCTTTTTAGCTATGGACAGATTGCAATAATAGAATCGGTCTCCTACATGCATAAGCAAAAAATATATTAAGAAAAACATTTCCGAAATTTTAGTTGCAAGCTTCTGTTTCCCTCGTAAAATAATATAATAGCAATGATATGGAATTTGGGTAATTTTGTTTTTTTTGATATTTTGTTGCTACTAGTCGCACATGTAAATATGTAAAACATATATTAAAGATGATGTAAATAAATAATAATGAACTATTGTCAATAAGTATCTTTAATATTTTGTATTCATTCAAGCTGATATTATTTTAAGATGTACACTGTAAATTTTTTTAAGTATTCGCAGTTTTCAAGAAAAAAGACGCCTGTTGATATTTTGTTAAAACTTTTAGTGTACATCATTTTCTTATATAATAAGTTCAAATTGTTTATTTTTTTAAAAGTTTTAAAGTAAAGGATAAGGAATAAATAATTATATTTTTTTGTCTGTTATTGTACAGTAGAACTTCGATTAGAATTATGTTATTTTTGAGTTTGTGGTAAAATAGAGTACACCCATTTTTTATGCAATATTTTCCATATAAATGTATTATTGGTGTAAATATTTATGAATAAACTTGTTGGTGATATTAAAAATTTGTAGATTCTAAAGTAGTCATAAAATGTTTAAACTTCTTGCCCCTTAAAATCATTAGGATATATGATCCGCAATATGTGAATATTCATTACTTTACTACAACATAGTTCTGACGGAATGGTCTCATTTTCTATATAAAGAATACTTTTTTGCATTTCCAGAAACGGTTACGGTCATACTATGGCCCGGTGCAGTGGGCAGAGACCTTTAACTATAAACTGAAGTACATGTTTTAATAAAACATTGAATTTTAATTGAAATATCCATATGGTGTATTTAAAGAAAACCACCCTGAGGCTCTTTGTAGATTTGCAATGATTTTCAAAATGCCGTATTAGATTTTAAACACCGCTATTGAAGAAAACAAATTGCTGCAGTTTTTATAATTATTTAAAATGCTTCTAAGAATTTCGTAAACTAAAGAAGTTGTGTTTAAACTGGGATACAAAAAGATATGTTTTTATTACAAAATGTGCTTTATTTACTGGCTTTTTCACGAAAAACCCATTTAATAAATGGCATAACAATTATATCATTTTAACATAAATTATGATTTTGTACAACACAAATCTGCTAAAAAAAGATCACATTTAATATTTATTTTTTAATTATATAATTATTTACTACAAGCAACAAAATCTGAGAAAAATTATTTTACAATAAAAAACAAAATTAGGAATACTAACAGTCTCAATAACATTATATTTGCCGATCTTCAAATATTCTCAATTTATGCTTCTTGCAGACTTTTTTCACGTGTCATACACACATTCAGCAAGAAATTATTTGCTGAATAAATCAGCTAAATCCGAGAGACAGTGCAGCTTTTCGGAACAAAAATGTGCAAAATGAAATTATTTGTAAGAGGTTAATTAAAAATTTGAAACATGCACACAAAACCAAACTTTTTTAACAAATGCGCATATACAAATAAAACTGAAGAGTTTAGGGCTTAGAAAGTCATTAGTTTCTGAAAGTGATGCTGAAAACTCAGTTACGATGCTACTGAATTGTTTGTGTGTAATTTCAGCACCATACGTCTCGTGTAACACTTCAATTCTGCCAAGATCTTGTGACCCCCATGTAATGTTTGTCTTTAGGGATTTGTAACGTTCAATGTTTACACTGTATTGATTAGGTCGATCCACAGTTGAATCCCATTTGTGCGCATGCGTTATCCATTCAAAGAATTTGATGTAAGTAACAGTCGTGAAGGACATTTATCGGATATGAAGTTTTTTGATTTTTGCAATAATTTACAAATTTCAGGAAGAAACAGTTTTATCAATTTAAAAAAAATCCCGTCTTCGTAACATTAGCTTTCAAAGAAAATAATTTTAATCTTCAGAAATTCACACAAAATGTTATTGAGATCATAATAAAATTTACAACAATTCATCATAACGCATATTTGTTTAATCTTTTGAAATTTAATAAGCCATAAAAGTTAAATAATAAATCTCTACTTAATATATATAAAACTTCTTCAATATGTACAAGTTAATTTTAGTGTTTTTCTATACATTTATGTATATAAATGATAAAATTAAATTTATATCACTGAAATAGAAATATAGTTTACGTTTGACAAAACATCTACGACGGATTTTAACCATTTTATTATATTTTTAGTTATTTTATTTTTTTTGTAACTTTTCTTGTTTTATCCATGTGGTATGCAAGAAATAATTATTTTTTATTGCTTATTTCGAGCAGAAATTCAAAAACACAATTATTGATGTTAACAATTAAGTTAAAACTTTCTAGAATTGCTTTGTTCGCTCTCTGATTGTTATTCTAATTGATTATTATTTACAATTTTCCTTGCACAAATAATCCATGATCAAAAATGCACGGCTACCGGCAGCACGCCTCTAACATTTCCAAAAATAATTTATTCATGGGCACTAGATTCTGATGATGTACATCTTGCCAAAACCTTCTCACCACTTGATCTGCTTGTCGTAGGGCTGGCAGACATAACAACAGTTGTTGGATTTGGTTGAGAACACATGTTGGTCTACAAATAATAATCATATATATTACCCCCAAAAAACCTTTTATTATTGCCTGTACATTACCTTAAAATACCAATTGCGTCCGATAAAGCTGATAAGATAACATCTCGGAACTTCTTTAACGATTGATATTCATCAAGTTTTGCATCAGAATTCGTTAGGACAAGTGCCTTTAACAAATAATATTCTTCTTTCAGTAAAGACAGACTTTCCAATCTCTCAACAACATGGCAACACTGCAACATTAATTTTCATAGTTCAAATTAATTTATGGTGTTCGGCTTTGTAACCGGTGTTTAGGAATTAATGAAACACTTTCCGATGTCATATTTATCTACAACTGTCATGTAATCGGTACGATTTGACACTATTTCAATGTCATAATGACGTATATTACATTAGTGCGTTTTTGATTACATTACCGCACTAGTGGGGTAATGAGAATGTTTTTTCTCTTTGTTGCTATGGTCACCTGTACTTTGCGTTCCAGCCGATTTTATTAACAATACGTTGAACTACAATACATATAATATTATGTTAATAATACTAATAATAAACAGTTGTAGATAAAATTTTTGTACGTGACATGTGGCATAGGAATTATTAACACACTTTTGTGAATACACGTCTCGGCCTATGGTCTCTTCGTGCAAACTTCACACGCATGCGTTAATAGTGTCCAATAAATATCATGCACTAATCAAAAAATGTATACAGGGTGGTCCATTGAAATGTATGCACCTACTTTTACCTTTTTTCATAAAATTTAATGCAGAAATGCTCGGACACGTCAACTTTGCTTCGGCGGGGGACATATTTTAAGTATACTTTTTTTAACTGACAGGGGACAATCTTACCTCTACAATTTCTAATAGAAAGCGGGTCGATTCATTTCGAAGGGCAGTAAGTTATCCTTTAAATGATATTTGTTGGATTTTACTTGAATAGGTAAGCTGAAAATGACTTTAGATACCTCAACTCTGAGTTTTGTAATTAATGAAACAGGCAAGTAAATTTTAGTTATTAGAAGGAAAAACTACAATTACTTTGTTAAAGATCCTAATTTAACAATAATACAGATTTTGTTCAAATCTATTTCGAACAATTTGTAGCATATCAGATGAATATCTACCCTCGGAATCTGAGGACGAAGATCAATAGAATCAGGCTTCGTATCAAAACATTTATTTGTCAAGGATTCCCAAAAAAAAGGCAATAAATTGGGCTTCTCCTTGTAATCCAGCGTCTTGAAAACCGGTTATTTAAAAATTTTCTGAAAGGCTTGTTGAAAATGAAGCCGATCAACATATTATTTCGGCTACCCTTTATTTTTTCGGATATCCAAGGGCCAATTGGCATTTTCAAGCATAAGTAGAACCTTTGGCGTCGAGATTTCAAAAATCTTTTCGTGAAGTGGGAAAATCAGTTTTTCAATATTTCCATGCTTGTTTCGGTATATTTCACCATTTATTTGTTTATTTCCAGGAATAAAAGCCCTAGAACAAGATTTCATAATATCCAGCCCCAGACGTTTATTTTTGAGGATGTAAACCCAGTAACGGCAAAGTCACATACAATTTATAAATATAAAAAATTTCGTTATTCAATATAAATAGGAAAAATTAATACCAGTTGGACATTGATGATAAACGAGGTTGCGACAATAAAATTACGTAAATATCCTATGCAATCTGAAAAATGGTACGAAACGCAAAAAGAACTGTAAAATTTGGCATGAAAATCACTTCGGAAACATAAATAATAATTTTATTTATAAAACAATTAGCATAGATAAGTTATTACCAGGTAAAATACAGGCAAGTAAATCAAAATAATTTATTTTACATAAATCTCGTAAAATATAATCTTTTGGCAAAAGAACTTCTAGGTGCACTGGGTAAATTCCACACATAATTCAAATACAATGTTCTGCCTCTTTATTTTCCAACATTTTGACCAATGAATCATTTGCCTTATCAAGTACAGATTTAATCTAAGGGCTAACAGTATTGTAACGCCACGGTAAGGTACAGTGTCGATTTTGGTGCCTTTAATTTTGGAGAAAAATTATTTTCTCTACCGTAATCGGTTCAAATGCAAGTTGTATAACATGTTACAAGCTATAATTTAGGAATTGGGGCAATGAAAACGAAACATCAAAAATGTGTCTACTATTTTACCTATCAACATGTTACTTTAACAAGTGTTCAAAATGTTTCGAACGTTCTGAAGATATTACCACATTCATCAATCATCCGCTGAAGTAAATAGTAACGAACAGCAAAGGTAGAGTTGTCAACTCATTCTTAATGTTTGTCAAAGTGGGATCGACATTGTTTTCTCACAAATGCAAGAACATTTCTCCTGTAAGTTTTCCTGGTATAAAAAAACGACCAACAATTCAGGCGCCTTAAATTTCAGACCACCCGTTTTGCTTCCGAGGGTGTTTAGCGTGAATTTCATGCAATGAGTGTTGGTTTTCATTAGACCAATAACGACAGGTATGACGATTAACTCAATTCCGCTTAGAAAAAACGAACATTCGTCTGAAAAACAAATGTTGAACAAATGCGGGTAATTTCTTTTTTTATTTGCCACCGATCCTGTGTTCTTCCAAAATTACGTATTTTCTGTTAACATGGTTATCCCGATTTCGTTAACAACGTTAACAAACAATTGTGCTGTAATGTTATTAATTATCGATACTGTTCGCAGTTGAATAAACCATTTGGATCAAAATATAAGCCGAAAGAATATCGTTGAAAATACATACTATACTAAATGATTTATACACTGTGTCCAAGATTCCAATGCTACCCCATTTTTATCTTGGACACAGTGTGTGTATATCACTTCTACTTTGAGCCGAAGATAAAAAAACTTTTTATTAGAAACATCGAATTATGTAGTAGAAAAAGTACTAAATTGTAAAGTCGTTCGTGGAAAAAAATCATGTGAGCTACACTATGAAAAATTTGTGTGAAATCACTCGACCTACTTTCCCTATTTAAATACTGTGGGGTAACATTCACACTTCGAAGAGGTAATACAAAAATTCACACACAAAATGTCCTCTTCCCAAACAAAATCGATGTGATGTGTTCAAGAACTTGTCCGAAATCATACATTACATACTCGAAAATGCCTGTTTCATTGGTGTTTTCCTGTTTCGGGGACCTGGATTTGTATCGTTTGGTGCGTTCGAAAAATAATCTTACCTAGGTAAGTAGATTATGATGTTAATATTTTATTAAGTAGATTTTTGAAACAATATGTGTTGGTTTTGTATTTGTTCACGATATTATAGAACCTATATCAATTATGCTGTTATAATACCTAGGATTTTTACTACCTACCTATTCCAAGATTTAAATTATGTAAATAAGATACCTTTACGCCCTAAACGAAACCACTAATCACCTTAAATATTTGAGGTGACCCTTCCGCACGAAACAATACAATTTTATGATTCCACCCAAAACGAAACGCTCTAAACTGGAATAAATCGTTTCATTGGACCAACCTATAAGTTTTTAATTATTTTTTATCTAAATCAAGTATTTCCTCTAAACTTGAAAGTATTTCATCAAAAATCATCTTTTGAAAGAAACAAGTTTTGAAAAATAAATTGATTATTAAACAGTTTCTATGTCGGTTTTTTGTCTTTGAAAAATAGAAAACCATTTAGATTACTTACAGTTTGATATAATTCAATAGCTCCACAATCCCTCGACTGTTTCTCATCCAACGTAAAGTCGGTAGCAAACTTCAATCGCCCCAAACTCATGAGTGGTAAACTTCGAAAGGCTAATGTCAATGTCAAAATCTCGGCCCATGTGCTTTGTAACAATCGCATTTGATCGTTGAGTAACAGATCCGTAAAACCGGGTATTTGTTTTGCCCAACCAATTATACTCACTAATTCCTTATCATACAAATCACTTAATATCGATAACGTTCGATGTTTGGAGTTTTCTAATGATGTGTTGATTTCGAGCGGATCAGGTTCACAGGATACTAGGGCTTCTAACATTTTTATATCTATAAAAAAATATATATAATAAGAAATGGTTAAGTTTCGCAGGGAAAATATATATTGGGGGAAATTTCTCTATTTTTATCGCTACTACTATCACGATAAATTTCCGGTATGATTTCGCCCACTGCTAGTTTCTCTCGAACCACAGGATGATCCTGCTATCCAAATATTGTCCATATTAAATTCGCAATATAATCCTAGCGACCTGGACATTCACGATCTGCAATGGATTTAACTGAAAGACGATTTTAACCAAGATAATTACAATTTTTGTAATCTGAAGACCCATTTATTACAAAATAAGCGTAAGCAATATAAGCCTAAAGTAATTATTTATTAAAAAATGATAAAGTTAAAGAATACCCCCTCATAACCCTTGTAATTTGAAGAAATAGTCCCAAGTGTAGTTGAGATTTATTGTACATAAAAGTCTCATATCCACGAAATAAATGATTATACAGGGTGTCGCACGTGTAAAGCTATTTAAATTCTGATTTTTGTTTATTTTAAATGGGACACCCTATATATTATTTCATTATTGGATTCTACATAAAATTCTAGACAAATTTCGTGTAGATTGTCCTATACCTAATTCGAACCGTTTTTGACTTATTCTAAATTTTGCGTCAAAAATAACGTTTACAGGCCAACACTTAATTATATTTTATCCTATAAAGCACCCTTTAATATTTGATGTGAATTGGTTATCTTGTATAGATAGGCTTACTTTAGTAGATGTTTGTTAATATTTTGATCATGATCATACAGGGTGAACAAAAACGAAGGATACAAATTAAGTTGAAAAATCTGTTCTAAGTCATTTTTTTTAAATGAAAACCCCCCATTTTTACAATTTTATCTAATTTAGCATTAAAAATATCTTAATATTGGCAATTTAACATTTTATTTAATTATAATTTTTGGATATTTTTATTGATTTTTAGATTCGTATTTCGTATTAATAACAAAAATGATATAAAGGTTTTTCTTTATTTCATGTCAGACTTCTTTTTTCGACGTTTCGACAAAATTTTCTTGTCTTCTGCAGGAATATTCCTTTTTTTTTAATTAAATTAAATTTTTTTTAAATAAATGCTAAGGAAAAAAAAATCCAAATGATGCGTAATTTCAAACGAAGACTTACCTTCTAATAATAAAACTGGCCTCTGTGCCGTCACAACCTGTACTTGATAAGGGCTTTCAGGATTTCGTCGGTACTTTTGTCGACCACCTCGCACCCTATCTAATCGTACACCCTCTTTCAACATACCAGATCGTAAACATTTCCGAAATCTACATGCCTGACAAGCTTTTCTACGCCGTTTATTTATTTCACATTCTCCAGATGCTGGGCATGTATATTCAATATTACCTGAAACAAAATGTCATTAATTTGTGGTGCTAAATATACAGGGTGTGTGAAATAAGGATGCTTAGAATTCGAAGGCAACCATGGGAATCTCCGAAACTGCAAGGGTTATGTGTGGTGTAAATAATGTGGACTGTATTCGTTTTGTATTGTTTTTACGTATTTATTTAGTACAATAATAATTAATGTGAGATGCATCAGAGATGCTCTCACCCTTACAACGTTTTAATATGGACTGCTAACTAATATACTACACAGTATGACAAAATACAAAAGCAATGTTGCCAAATGATTATGAAATGATTAAGATTATCAGTAGTTATTAATAATGAAATAGTTGGCGTAAACATGCCGCCGCCCTTGAAATATTTATTTCAAATATACTTGTAATGTCTTATTAATAAAATGATCTAATTGTCAATGGGTAATACACACAATCGTGATATTGGTCTCTTATAAACAGAGTTGTCACTGCACTTCACGCTCACTACCCTGACGATGTCGTCGGATCCACGATGTAGATCTATCACTCGTCCAGTACGCCACTGAAGAACAGGACTGTCGTCTTCTTTGATGATGACTAAGCTTCCTACCTTGAGTAGATCGCCATATTCCCTTTTCCATTTTATACGGGTTTGTAGATTGCTGACATATTCTTTCGACCAACGACGCCAAAACTGTTGTATTAACCTTTGTATATGTTGATATCTCCTCAATCTATTCATTGGTGTTTCGATATAGTCCGGTTCAGGTATAGAGGTTAAAGATTTTCCAACAATGAAATGAGCGGGTGTCAGTGGACTTGGATCGGAAGGATCGGAGGAAAGAGGACACAATGGACGGGAATTCAATATACCTTCAATTTGTGTCAAAGCAGTCGAGAATTCTTCATACGTAAAATTTGTTTGGCCTAAAATGCGTTTCAAATGATATTTAACTTGCTTTATATTCGACTCCCAAATACCACCGAAATTTGGTGCATAAGGCGGAATAAATTTCCAGGTTATACCGTGACTTGATAAGTTAGAAGAAATAGAATTGTTTTCCGATTTTAAGAAATTTTTTAGTTCGTTCAAAGCTCCAACAAAGGTACTTCCATTGTCCGAAAAGATATTGACAGGTTTACCTCGTCGAGATATAAAACGTTTGAACATTGCTAAGAAAGCCTCGCTTGTTAAGCTTGTAACTAACTCCAAATGCACAAATTTGGAACTTAGACATACAAATAGACATATGTAAGCCTTCACAAGTTTTGCTCCTCTGAGCTGTCGGTCCTTAATAAATACAGGCCCAGCATAATCTATACCAGTATTGGTAAAAGGCAGGAACTGGTTAATCCTTTCAGGGGGTAAATTACCCATGAGGTACCGACAGGGTATTGGTTTAGCCTTAAAACACACTATACACTGTTTAACTATAGTTCGAGCTAAACGGCGTCCGGCGATTGGCCAGAATTTGTCGCGTACAGAGTATAGCAATTGTTGAGGGCCACAGTGCATTAATCGTATGTGCTCATGGCGCATAATTAGGATAGTTATAGGATGTTTAGTATCGAGTATTATGGGATGTTTTGTAGAGTAGGGAAGGCTAGAATTTTGTATCCTACCACCGACTCTTAATAAATTATTTTGATCCATAAATGGATTTAAATTCAATATCTTACTCTTGCTGCTTAAAGATATTTTATTGGTAAGATTTAAATAGTCTTTAGGAAATGACTGTCTTTGAGATAAGCGTAGTATCCTCTCTAACGAGTCATTTAGCTCTTTAGGATTTATAGGACCGTAAACACGAGAATTCGGGCATTTAATATTATTGTAAAACCGGAAGCAATATGCTACAGTTCTTTGCAACTTCATTATGGAAGAGAAACGTTCAAAGGGGAAGTGTAAATCTTCTACATAAGTTAAATTGACTACTACCCTTTGTTCAGGCATATTTTCAATATCCTCCAGTTGTGGATTATTTCTATGCATTAGGCTACGATTTGATAGAAAATCAGGACCTTCCCACCACAGATTTGAATTAAATAGTTGTTCAGGGGTGGTACCTCTAGATATCAAATCCGCAGGATTGTCTTGACCTTTGATATGAAACCATTGAAAGGGTTCGGATAAATTCTGGATTATCGTGACTCTGTTAGCTACAAAAGTCTTCCATCGACTAGGGCAAGCCTTGAGCCAGCACAGAGCTATAGTTGAATCGGACCAGTAATAATAGTTCTGAATTTCGACCCTCAGGGATAGTTGCACTTTCTTGACAAGTTTTGAGAGAAGAACTGCCGCACAAAGTTCCAATCTAGGCAACGTAATCCTTTTCACAGGACACACTCGAGATTTTGCGCACAGTAATCGGGATAGATAAGTAGAAGATTCATTAATCTGGCAACACATATACACACAGGCTCCAAATGCGGTTTCGGATGAGTCGGCAAAACCGTGGATTTCAATATTTACAGAAGTCTCTGGAAGAACATATCTTGGAATGCTCAATTGATTTATCAGTTGTAACTCTTCACAAAACCTTATCCAATTCTCTTTCAAAGGAATGGGGAGTTCTTCGTCCCAGTCAATCTTTTGTTGCCACAGGACTTGCATGAAAATCTTCGCTACTACGACTATAGGGCCGAGAAGACCTAGGGGATCAAAAATTTGACTGGTAACGGAAAGAACGAGACGTTTGGTAATGATTTTATTGTTTTCAAATGGTCGTATAGAATACTGAATATTATCAGATGCTGCATTCCAACATACACCCAAGGTCTTATTGTTTTCGCTTTCTCCTATTGAAAGAATACTCGAATTTAAACCTTCATTAATAGAGAATTGATTTATTAGTTCAGGTTTATTCGATAGCCACTTGCGCAATTCGAAACCACCGCTAGCTAGAATTTTAGTAACATCTCTCTGGATTTGCACTAGTTCGGTCTCTGAATTGCTACCACTAATCAAATCGTCCATGTAAAAATCTTCTAAGATTACACGACTCGCAACTGGGAATGAATTTGCGTTATCTATACTTAATTGTTTTAAACAACGCACCGCTAAAAAAGGGGATGACGATCCTCCAAAGGTAACGGTTTTTAGCTCGTAACAATCTAGTTCATCATCGGTATTGTCTCTCCAAAAGATCCTTTGATACTTAGTCTGGTCAGGATCTATTAGTATTTGCCTGTACATCTTCGAGATGTCAGCATTTAATACATATTTATAACAACGGAATCGCAAAATAATAGTATATAAGTCTGGTTGAATACTAGGACCCACGTACTGCACGTCGTTCAAGGATAAGCCATTGTCGGTTTTACTAGACATATCGAAAACTATTCTTAATTTAGTCGTTAAACTGCTCTCCTTAACAACCGCATGATGTGGTACATAGTAACCATTGATATCGTTAAGAATATTGAAGTCCTTAATATTAACCATATGTTTCAAGTCAACATATTCCTTTAATTGTTTAGTATATTCTTTTTTAAACTCTGGATATTTATTAAGTCTTTTTTCTAAAGAATAAAATCGAGTTATCGCGTTATTGTGTGAGAAACCTAAATTTTTCAAGTTATCTTTAAATGGAATTTTAACTATGAATCGCCCTGTAATCGGATCTCGTTTATAGGTTTTAAGAAAATGCTCTTCGCAATACTCCTCAGATTTATTCAAAGAACGAGCTTCGTTACACTCTTCTATCTGCCAAAAATTTTGAAGGATTTTCTCGATATTGAAATTATCAGTTGAAAGACAGGTAATTGTGTTAGTAATTGGACTAGCCTGATTTAATTTTAATTCACCACCTAAAACCCAACCTAGCAACGTATTTTGCAACATAGGTTTATTTGGATACTTCATCTGTTCCAACACTAATATTTTATAAAATATATCTACCCCTAACAGTACGTCGATATCTTGTGAAATATTGAAATTTGGGTCAGCTAAAACAATGTTTGACTCGATTTGAAGATTGTGAGCATCGAATGAACAAACCGGTAAAGGTTGCGTAATTTTTGGAATAACTAAACAATATATTTCTTCTTCAAAACTATTTACGCATGAACTAAACCTTAATTTCGATCTAAATCGAGCTGCTGAGACACTTTCACCTACCCCTAAAACTGAATATTCAATGGGACATTTATTGATCCCTAATCGATTTGCCAAATTTAAAGTAATAAAGTTACTCTGGCTACCCGGGTCTAATAGTGCCTTTGCATATTGGATATGTCCGTTTTTATCGTATACCTTTATAAGCGCTGTACTAAGAAGACATTGTGTATAATCGCTTTTTGCACCTCTAGTATGTGCTACCAGTGTATTTCTAGCATCACTTGATCCACTGGCAACGTTGCCCTGCATTTCTGCGGCGTTAGATGCAGCGGATGAATATTGTTGACTGGCAGAGGTTGTTTGCTTGGGCCTACTATGGTTGCAAGAGACCGTATCTTGCTCTGAATTTAAATGAATCATAGTATTGTGTTTTTTCGCACACCTACGACAACTTGTTTTTGTGCACTGTTTGGTAGGATGGGAAGGGTCAAAGCAATTATTACACAATTTTAATATATTTATTTGTTTGATTCTAGTAGGAATGTCTAAGTTTTTAAATGCTTCGCAACCATATATGGTATGTTCTGCCTTACAAAAGTAGCATGACAGTTTCTTTGTCACAGATGACATAGCTCTAGTTTTTTCATTTCGGTATTTATCAAACTGTTGCCTATTCGCAATGCCTTTATTACTTTCATTTTTTGTTAATTCAACTCTTTCTAGAAACTCACATTTTGCCTTTAAAAACTTAAACATTTCCTTTATAGTAGGTAAATCATTTTCTAGGTGATAGGCTTCCCAATCTCTTCTTGTGGAATTGTCTAGTTTATTGCTAATTAAATGCACAAGAAGTATATCCCACTCATCAGTAGGTAAGCCCATAGATTTCAAGGCGCGCAAAGTTTTTGTAACATTGTCATACAATTTTCGCAGTTCTGTATGAGATTCTTTTATGATTGTCGGAGCATCGAATAAAGATTTTACATAGTTATGAACAATTAATTTTTTATTTTCATAACGTTCACTTATTATTGACCACGCTATTTCATAGTTATCGGAACTTACAGCTACCGAGGAGATAAGTTGTAAAGGCTCACCCTCAAGCACTGACTTTAAATAATAGAATTTTTGAATGCTGGTCAATTTAATATTTTCATGAACCAGTACGAAGAATGTGTCACGAAATTCTAACCAATGCTCAAACGAACCTTTAAATATAGGAAGTTTAATGTCCGGTAATTTAAACATGTCAGCTTGTGTGGGAGCATGAATACTAACTTCTGAATCGTTTTCACCATTAACCGAACTGGCTTCATATTTGCCAATTAAATATTCCGCCAGCGCAATCAATTCGTAGTATTGTTGTTCAAATATAGAAGCTTCTAAGATTTCTTGTTCTAATTCTATCTTATTATCATCTCCCTCATAGGAGAACTCGATTTCTAATTGTAAATCGTTAAATTCAGATAAATAAGGCCTTGCCCTTGTTACCCTTAATTTTAATTGTATTACCGACTTGTCATCTAAGTCTTGAATTGTATCTAGATAGGCTTTAAACTTATTTAAATTGTTCTTGACTTGTTCGCGTTTAAATCGTAGCTTGTTTATCTCGGTCATGCTTATAGAACACAAATTGTAGATACGTATTGTAATTGTAAATAGGATAAATTAATAGGAATAGATATAGGAACGGACTTACTGATTCTGGCCTGGTTACTTGCAGTGTACCAAACTAAATCGTTTTTCTTTCTTGTATTGTTGATCACCAGCAATATCCGGATCGTTTGGACCAATTTTATGGTGTAAATAATGTGGACTGTATTCGTTTTGTATTGTTTTTACGTATTTATTTAGTACAATAATAATTAATGTGAGATGCATCAGAGATGCTCTCACCCTTACAACGTTTTAATATGGACTGCTAACTAATATACTACACAGTATGACAAAATACAAAAGCAATGTTGCCAAATGATTATGAAATGATTAAGATTATCAGTAGTTATTAATAATGAAATAGTTGGCGTAAACAATGTGGGTAGTGTAAATTTGAAAAAGTTGCCTATTTATATGTCTAACAATTTGCCGTTAAGAAACTTAAAACAAAAAATCCGCTTTTGAGATTTTTGAACAAAACTAAAATTAAAATTTTTAATTATTTTGTTAAGGCTATAAAAAAAACTGAAAGAACTTTCTTAGAGTCATTTTTTCTGCCCTACAAGATGCTAGTTCCATATTTTTATCAGAAACAAGTAATATTACACATTTTTGAAATCAGCATGAAATGCTCTGTCGAATGAGACCAAAATCAAAAATGGCCGCAATAAGAAAAAATAAAATATGATGGTTGTCAAGAGACGAAACGTCGGATCCTAAATCTGGAAGGACAGAAAAAATTGCTCTAAGAAAGTTATTCAATTTTTTTTATCTTTAACAAAATAAGTAATAGTTGCCCTCGAATTCTGAGCACCCTTTATAGCTTAAACGTAGCCTAAAATATATTCGAAACCAAAAATTATTATGAGTTCTCAGCTAAATTATTA
The DNA here is from genome assembly GCA_911728435.2 of Apoderus coryli. Lineage (NCBI taxonomy): Eukaryota > Metazoa > Arthropoda > Insecta > Coleoptera > Attelabidae > Apoderus > Apoderus coryli. The sequence continues at coordinate 36,897,596 of OU452199.1, forward strand.
AATCAGCGGCAATGCAGAAAATACAGCAATAACATGGTGGTAATATTTCGCTGATTGTTTACATTTTAACAAGTAAAATATTCACATACCTTGTATAGTCCGTTTAAAAAAAGCTTTGCACGCTTCACACGAAGCTACCCCATAATGAAAACCTGAGGCAACATCACCGCAAACAAGACATATCCGTTGAGGAGAAAAATCTTTAATTTCACCCTAAAATTAAAGAGATCGAAACAATTATAATATGAGCAACAAATAATTAAACAATAATAAGAAAGTCATATTTATGCAAAGTACAAGAAGAATTATAACCCTGCAGTCACAATTTAAATTTTCGTCGATTAAAACTGAATTAATTAGTTGTTAAAATTCTTTATTTAGCTTAAAAAAAAAATTTGGTACCGATATTGTTAATACTCGTATAGAAATATTTTTTTAATGGTATTTTAATTTAAATTAAGTGTTAATCGGCGAAAATCTAAACTTTGGCGAAATCGGCTGATGATGCGATTGCGACAAAAGTATTGCTTGTTAGATTATCAGCTGCTTGAGCAAAAAAAAATTAGGAATTAATTTCACGTTTCAAAAATATGCTTAGAGTGCTTCCTAACTTCTCCTAAACAAAATATATTTTTTGTAGTGGTGAAGTACCACTTCACCGAAAATGAATAATAAAAACATAAAAATATATACTATTTTTCAATTTATAGCCTTTTACAGAGACAAAATGCATTTTAAAATTTATGTACATGAACCGCTGGCGCGACAGTTTTCTTCAATTAACACAGAACACTACCGCAATAACAAAAAATAAACCCCTGGAGCGAGAGGTTCTTCAGCCTCCAAATTCGAGTGTATTGCAAGTGAAGGTCGGGCGGAAAAATAGCCCGAGTCGCGCGCCGACCTGCTTATGTTTACGTTATATCGATACCTCTGTGTTTCAACATGGATTTATGAATCATAGATCTACAATTACCAATCTTACACACATTACACAAGAGATATCGGAAACCTTGGATTGTGGTGGTCAAATGGATGTGGTATACACGGATTTTTCGAAGGCGTTTGACAGAATGGATCACGGTGTGTTGGTTAACAAGTTAAATCAATTTGGGTTCTCGAATGCCTTGCTTAGACTAATAGTGTCTTACTTGAGTGGCCGCAGTCGATTTGTTTATTATAGCGGACATACATCCATAAACTATACAATGACATCAGGGGTTCCGCAGGGTTCCAATTTGGGTCCCCTGCTTTTTCTTTTATTTATCAATGACTTAGTCGAAACTATTCAGGCAGAAAAGCTTTTGTTTGCTGATGATCTTAAAATTTTTAAACCTATTACCACTAGGTTGGATTGCTTGGCGTTGCAGAGCGTTCTTAATAACTTGTGCGACTGGTGTGACATAAACCAACTATCGCTAAATATAGCAAAGTGTAAATGCGTCACTTACTCTCGGAAGAAGAAATTCATTGTTAATTTATTTAACGGCATTTGTGTGTTCCGATCAGACTTGGATAGTGACCTCGGAGTGATATTCGATTCGAGACTCACATTTAATGAGCACATTAAAACCAGAATTCAGGAGGGCAAGTCGTATGTATGCCTTCTTAGTGCGAAGTTGTAAGGGATTTGTGAGTGTCTTATTGCCCTTTATTTTGCCTATGTTCGCTCTAAATTAGAGTCTGGATCTATCATTTGGTCCCCATTTTATTCATATCATAAGCAGTCATTAGAAAAAATACAACGTAGATTTTTGAAATATTTGGTCTGGAAGCAGGATGGCGCTTATTCAACTCGAGGATACGATCAGGGACTTCTTTTAGCTCGATTTTTGCAATGCAAAGTCTTGAACTTCGTCGTGTTTTGTCTCTTTAATGTTTTTGTATAATATTCTCCATAACAAGGTGGATTGTTCTTATATTCTTTCAAAACTAAACTTTAATATTCCCAGAATTTCCACTAGACATGATTGTTTGTTTAGATGTGAGCGTGCTAGGACTAATGTTCTCTTGAGATCCCGACTCTATGTAATGACTGTTAAATTTAATGAATTAAGTCACTGTTTTGGTATATTTTTTGATAGTGTTAGTAAATTAGAACGTGTTGTTCATGCTGTTGTGGAATTTTGATGTTCTTTTTTTTTTCTTAAATTAAATCTAGAATTTAAGATATGAATGTAATAAAATTTTTATATCTAGGAATTGTCCTGTAAAGGGATTTTGTAAATCTGTTGGGCAATAAAGCTATTATTATTATATATCTCGGTTGCCATGACGACGGGTTATGCGACTCCCGGCAGCTATTTATCAGGTGGAGTCCATTGCATGTGTCTGTGGATCTCCTACACTTCGGATTTATATTAGAATGATAAGTTGACTACGTAGATTTTTTTATTACTATTATAGTTGGGTAACAGGTATTGTCAATTTCAGCCAACGTTTCGTTCACTGTACGTGAACTTCTTCAGGGCCTATATAATCAAATATAAATAAAATCAGTATAATACGAGTACAAAAGGAAATTAGTCAACTAATTACCTTATTTAGTCTTGATCTAAGAAAAACGTACACATAACATAAAATTTAAAATGGTACAACAAATATCTATCACAAAATGTAGGTATAAAATATCTCGTATAGCAGCACTATTGGAATAAAATAAAATCGGATATAATTCCTGTTGTCCGTTAAATTTCTTGGACACAATTCGGTGCATGATTATTATAGTTATTTGGATGGATTTCGTTTGTGTATTATTCTGTCAAAGTAAATATGAGCTTCTTAAGGATAAATTTCCTTTAAACTCAAAATTCTTACTCGAAAAACTGACATAGCAAAATTGGGAGATAGAAGGCAAAATTATATAGTTAAAAAGATAAATGTATCCGATAAAATAAAAGCTCTTGTGTTTTTACTAATGATAAAAACTAAAGCGGCGAATTAGCGGTTTTTTGTTCCGTGCACTACACCTCCTTTTCAACCCGCGAGCCGCCACTGCTTCCTACCACTCACCTCACTTGCATTTTGGTTGAAAAAGGATCGATAAACTGTTACAATTTGTTGTTATCTAAAATTACTGCCCAATATTTCATGTGTTGTAAAATACTCTTCTATAAAATCTCAAACAAATTCAATTCGATCGCAGGAAAAAACCTACAAATGTTACACTATATAGTTACAAAAATAACTTCAATGGAGAAAGATCTTCCCTTATATCGTGTAGTGATAAAATTCCTTGTTTTGGAAGGTTTACCAGCAACATAAATCCATACAAAAATGGTAAAAGTGTTAAAGGAATCTGCTCATTCATTTCCAACTGTGCATCGATGGGTGTTAAGAGTTTAAACGTGGATGTTCCAGCGTAGAAGAGTGTGTAGTGGACGTCCAAAAAGTGTAACAACACCAGTAATCATTGAGCAAGTGTGAAATACCATCGACATTTCAGATGAATGAATTCCCAATATTTTACAAGAAGAATTACGAATGAAAACTGGTGCCACATTGGCGTATCAAGCAGAAAAAAAAACGATTTCGTGTTTAGATTTCTAACTATGGATGAGACTTGGATTTTCCACCACTATCCTAAACTTAACCACGAAGGATTCCAGTGGCCTGCAGCTGGTTGTTCAGCTCCAAAAAAGTTTATGGCATCAGTTGTTTGGGATTTTATTGTTTGATTGTCTTACAAAACGTAAAATAATGAATTTTGAATATTATTGCAACTTTTTGAACCAGTTGGATAAAAATAAATAATTCGTGCAAAAAAGACCCGCTTTACAGATCAATCAATCAATCAAAGCAATGCCCGTGTTCACCAAAGGCAAAATTGAATGAATTAAAGTATGACTTGCTTGAGCACCCAGCGTATTCACCAGATTTGGCTCCCAGCGATTACTATCCTTCGTGAAAAGCGTTTTTCCGGCGAATGAAGAAGCTATTGCAGCCGTGGAACAGTATTTTGGAAAACTCCCGGAAAAACAGTACAGATATGGTATAAAATTATTGGGGGATCATTGGAAATAAGTTGAGGGAGATTTCAAATCATACGAGTAGGAAATGTGAGTTTCACACTATACTTTTTCTACGACTGTTTTAATGCTTTTGAATAAATTAAACACCATAATTTTTAGGAAAATATTTGTTATTCGAAACTTACTCTTGTTGGCGTAAGCCTAAATACGATAAGTATTAAATTGACTAGGTGGTGTTAAACTATATTCACTATCATTGTTTTTGTGTTTTGAAATTAGCGAAATACTTAATTATAATTATTATTAATTATAAATACCTAAACTGTCAATTTGCTGTGTTTGTATTGTCGGCGTTGCTATGGTGATTTTATGGCCGATGCTACTTTTGTCATTAGCAGGAAATTTACCCGTGCGTAATAAATATTTATTGTGCACGGGTAAATGAAAAATAGCATTACAATGTACTACATTTTGAAATCATGATAAAGGCATTTAAAGACAGTCAGAAAAAAATAATTTTAATATTTCAATACTATTCAACCAACCATTATAAAAGTACAAAAGTGTCCTACATCAACAACACATTTTTCTATTGAATAATCCACGCCTTCTAATGATTTAACAGATTCATATTTCCAATGAGAAATAATCAAATTTTCAATGAATAAATTAACAGCCACCCATTTACTATTGACCCTGCATAATATAACATATTGAACCACAGCGGACAAACTAGACACTTACAATGCAGATTTATTTAAACTGAATGTTTTTGACGAATAATTTGGTGTTCTGTCGTCTAGACTGAATTAATCTTGTTGTTAAAATACAAATAGGGATCCACTATTTTGGCTGTGTGATTTCATTTTTCAATTTTGGTTTTGTTTATGTTTGCATATTATTGTTGGAGCGAAATAAGGCCAAGTCTGACATAATATTTGAATTTAATTATCTTCGATATTTGTATTTGAAACGAATTTACTTTGTTCAGAATATATTTTTGGAAATGTATTGCAACACTTTTGTCAATCATTATTTTAACAGTCAATCATTATAGTTATTTAAAATTAGGTACTCATGATCACGGTTCTGATTTATGTCTGATTGCAACTTTGGAGTTTATATTCCAATATTGAAAAACTCGTTTTACCACTTCAAACTCGACGCGCGTTTCGCTAACACTCGACATCCGTTTTATTATTTATTTAATTTTTCAAGTAATCCATTACGAAGAGAAATGTGATTAATTTAAAATGCAAAGGATGTCAGCTCCACAAAATTCCTTTATATATACATTGTGTCCAGGATAAGAATGGGATAACAGTGGAACCTTGGAAACGGTAGAACTTAAAATGTCGGTTAAATTAGAGAAAAGTTGTACAATTTAAACACCTTTTAAATTTGACAACTGATTTCTGTCTCAGTACAACATTTGATTCTGTACGCGGTTTTTTAAATTTAGTTGAAATTTTCGTGCTTTTTAAAGTTATTAAAAAAGGGCTTTCCTCAGATGAATGTTTGCGCAAAATAAGTGACTAACTATGGCTAAAAACTTGTTTAAACCATTACGTGTGATATATCACCTATTTTTGAATTGAAAATGTGCTTTTCATTTTTTTATATCTGTAAAAATAATGTCAAAAATAAATAAAAACTAAAATCGCAAAAAATCGTTTTTTCAAAAATTCTTGAAAACGGCTAAAGTTAGTTTAATTTTGAAAACACCATTTCAAAGGTATTTAAATTGTACAACTTTTCTCTAATATAACCGACACATCTTAGGGGGTGGGAGGTAAATTTGCCAGATATGTTTCGGAATTAGCTCTTCCATCATCAGTGGCATACACAAAATTATGTCAACATATTGATTAAGGTCACATCAATCAAACATCTATACGAAAAAAATTATTAGAGCATAAAAAAATAAAATAATTTAATTTAAAAAAAAAAACTTTGAGCAATTTATAAAACTACATAATAAAATAACTAAAATATGTTAAGTATTCATGATTTCTTTTTGTAAATCATTCTCAATTAAATAATTTGGAGAACATTTTCAATTGAGTTTCACTTAAATTGTAGTTGTAGTGATTTTTATATCATTTATTTGAAAGTACGAGGATTGCCTTTTATATTTCGGGATTAGAGAACAAAAACAAATATTAATCATCGAAAATGACTTTATTGTTTTTCAAAATATTCCCCATGAAGATCTCTATACACTTTTGCATGGGTTTGAACCAACTGTCGAAGCACTTTTGCCACTCTGATTGAAGTATCTTCAAAACATGCATTCTGAATGCAGCAATCGCTTCTTCAGGTGTCGAAAAACGTTGACATCTCAGTTTGTTTTTTACGTACGGGAATAAAAAGAAGTCATTCGGTGCCAAGTCAGGACTATACAGCGGATGACTCATTAAATCGATGTTTTGGGTACTCAAAAAGGCAGTTCTTTGAGCCGATGTGTGAGAGCTCGCATTGTCGTGGTGAAGAGTGATTCGTCTTCGGCGGTTGGTTTTCCTGATTTCTTGGAAGACAACTGGCAAACAAATGGTTGTGTACCACTCAGAATTGACTGTTCTGCGTTGTTCTAGTGGTACGGTTGCGACATGTCCAGTTTTTCCGAAAAAACAGGCGACCATTTGTTTGGAAGTACTTCGTGCGCGAACAACTTTTGTTGGATTTGGCTCATCTTGAAACATCCATACAGTCGACTGCTGTTTACTTTCGGGATCATACGCGTAAATCCACGATTCATCACCTGTCACGATGTCATAGACGTGTTTCGAAGCACCACGATCGTATTTTTTGAGCATTTCTTTCGACCAATCGACATGAGCCTTTTTTTGAGCGATTGACAAATTGTGTGGGATCCAACGCGAACAAATTTTTTTGACAGTCAAATGTTTATGCAATATTGAAGGTATGCACTAATGCGTAAGGTTGTCTCAATCTCTTGATAGGCCCCATGACGATCTTGCAATATCAGTTCGCGCCAGCATCAATGGTTTTCGGAACAACAACTGATTTTGGACGACCATCACGAAATTCGTCTTGGAGTGAACTACGACCACGATTGAATTCACCATACCATCGATAAACACTGGTCCTTGATGGAGCTTCATCGCCAAAAATTTAATTAAGTTCATCCATGCACTGTTGCTGAGTTAATCCACGTTGAAAGTTGTAAAAAATAATCGTCTTCTTCTTCTTCAAGTGCCGTGTCCTCCCAGAACATAGCCGATCAGTCGCATGATCTTCACTTTGTCCACAGCAGACCTAAACAGTGTCGTAGTGCTTACTCCATACCACTTACCACTGGCGAAGATTCCTGAGCCACGATGTTCTTCGGCGACCAGGACCACGCTTTCCCTCTATTTTTCCTTGAATGACTATATGAAGCAATTCATATTTCGGATTTCCCATTACGTGGGCAAAGTACTCCAGCTTTTTTCTTTTTATGGTATTAAGCACCTCTCTTTCTTTATTCATACGCTGTAGAACCGCTTCATTGGTCACTCTGTCCATCCATGATATCTTCAGCATTCTTCGGTAAGCCCACATTTCGAAAGCCTCAATCCTCCTACACATTGCCTCAGTGAGGGTCCATGCTTCCATCCCATAGAACAATATGCTGAAGACATAGCAACGCAATATGCGTATTCTTAGGGGAATTCTTAGAGCACGATTTAATTTAAATTACTGTAAACAGCACAAATAGTGCTCGTATGTCAAAACGTTCTGAGTACGTATAACCTCAAAAATGTCCAACTGTACGCTAGAGCTGTCAGTTGCCACATTGCAACACCAGGGTTGCCAAATCCCGAAATATAAAAGGCAACCCTCGTAGGTACATAAAAGTTCAAATTAAGTACCTATATAACTGAATATTTTAGGTTTATTATAGCACAAAATAACAGAAAGTTAAACTAAGGTAAGTATGTTACTAATTATTTATTATTTACAATTGTCTTAATAGCACAACGCGATAAAGTTCACTTGTTGCTTGTTGATACGTGAATTCGCAAGCGTCTTATTTCTACCCTTTTCGATGCCGCGTAGCTCTGACGTCACGTCTGCAGTGTTGCCAACTAATTGGTTGCCCATATTACCAGATTGTAAAACCCAAATTACCAGATTATTACTCGATCTCATTCTCTTTGTACTTTGAAGATTTTTTGTGTGTTTTGTATATAGCAGAACAAAAAAAAAACGTCGCTCATTATGCTATAATAAATAAAGACATCAATAGCTAGGGATTGTGCAATACGGCAACACGAATCGAGCAGCATTAGGGTTCGAGACTATGTTCGCTGAGTCCTTTTAGAATAAATATAAAAAATTTGGGTCACATCGGATTGCTAATACTATGTTATGAGAATTAAGTGATTAAAGTCTTTATTACCAGAAATAGTACTAATTACTAAAATCGTGGTGGAATTACTAGATCTGGTAACGAAATTACCAAGTTGGCAACAGTGCACGTCTGGTCTAAGCGTGGTGCGTGGTACACGGAATACAGGGGCGTATTACAATATATGATTTATTATATAGTTAAATTTCTTTTCCGTTGAAATATTTTACTTTTCTTGAAATAATTTGGAGACAAATTCTAACTACAATTTAAGTGAAACTCAATTGAATTTTGTTTCCAAATTATGTAATTAAGAATGATTTACAAAAAGAAAACATTAATAGTTGATATACGTCCGGAAATGCAATATTTCCAAGGTTTTTTTTGTAAATAACGGTTTTTTCAGTCAAATATCTCCGATTTCTTTGACATTTGGCAGCATTGTTGCTAGAAATAGGGAGCTTATATGGCCCTAATTAGATCAAAATTATTAAGTCAAGTGGCGTTAGTGGGCAACTTAATAAAAATTATTGATATAAAAAAATGTACGCCACTGGCTGTAATTTAATTTCAGTATTGTCTTGAGAAAAAACGACAAACTACAACTTTTTTATCTGTACTTCTTGTACAGGTGGGCAATAATAGCTATGGAGTTATAATATGCATTGTTACAATTGAATAGTGAATACAGTTTTTCAGTTTTAAATAAATCTTCATTTATCTACAATTTAAATCCGGAACAACATATGACCGACAAAATTGATTTGAAATGCTATCATGTAAAATATGGTCAATTTATTGAATTTCTAATGCTTTGTGTGATGAATATACAGGGTCTTCGATGGCTACAGATTAAGTCGAAAGTGCCTTATAATACACTTTGTCCAATACTCAAACAAATAAATAAATTATTTTGTCCCTTTTGTTTATATTTCTTGTTTAACATTTTGACCTAAAAAAAATGCCCCAACAAATCATAACGTCGAAGCTGCGAAAGCTTCACCAAACACCTGTATTACATCAAAATATATCAGTATATCAAAAACCTGAATTTAAAATCAGTTCTTATTTGGGAGTTTAATTTGCTGCCTAGTAGTTCCGTGATAGCAAGCTCAATCGTACATTATTCTTACCTCTGCATGTCCTATCCCTGAGTCTGTATGAGGTTGTGTGGTTGATGAACAATACTGTCGTTCTGGGCTACCGGGAGATCGCATTTTTGTTTCGTAACTGTTTTCGTGAAAGTCTAATTGCTGCAACAGAAAAAGATCATCGCAAAGTATTATTTATACAAGTTGGTGTGTTTCCTTTAGAATTGAACCCAAATAAAACAACAGTTAGTTGCCTCAAACTGTCCAAAAAAAATCACAATTTCATAAGTTCTTTTTTGTATGTGACTGAATTGAGTTGAAAAAAAAACTTTTAAACGGGTTATACATTTTTTTAAACTCAACTACACCTAGGGAGTTTCAAGGCAAAAACTTTGATTGAACATTTGCTTGACGAAAACTCTTATAAAAGTGACGACGACGCCTGCATAACATTACGTTCTTGAAGAGACTTTTAATTCCTTCTTAATTAAAAAAAAAACAAACACACATAAACACAAGGGTTGGAATATTCCTCCAGTAGGACGTTAAAAAAGTAACCTACATGCTATGAGCTCGAATTTTTTATGAAATACTGAATGCCGAAAAAAGTTTGTAAGTGTCACTAATGAAAAACTTTTTAATATACTTGCTCAAAGCAAAAAAAATCAAAAGGCATCCACGAAGAAACATAACAGGAAAAAAATTTCATTAAGAAGTTTTAGATATTTTCGAATAACAAAAATCACCCTGTAGATTAAATAATACTAATACATTTATTTGCATTCAAATCATAACAACGTACAGATTATGTCAGAAAATCATAAATACATAACATAATAATGAATTGATATGCAAAATGGAGTTGAAAACAATTAAAAAAAGTTCTAAGCTCAACCCCAAAATTCATAACTTTAGAACCAAATTTTTTATACGTCCGACCAATAACTGCACTCCTTAGTCATGCCTTTTACTACAATCAAAGTTTACTACTTTCCACAAAAAATTTGAAAAGAAAAATTAAACAAAAAATCTATTTGAAATCCAGAAGTCGAGTCCTGTATTTAAACTTAAAAGCTGTAACCCCTAACTTTTTGAAGTTCTCTGGTATGTTATTGTATAGCATATAAATTTGGTAAGTAAATGATCTCTTGAATAATGAAGTTTTGTGAGGCGGGGGCGAAATAAATCCGCGAAAACGTAAGTTCAACGTATGAACATCAGTCCTATATTTAATTTTATTAGAGAGGTATGGAGGACGATGGTTCTTTATTATATTATGAAATAAAACTAGCGAATGTAGCTTTCTTCGATCCTGCATGCTCAGCCACATAGCCTCCCTCAATTTGTGCGAAACGGGCTCAAATTTTCTAATTCCATACACGAATCTAAGGCATGATTTCTGAACTTTTTTAATTCTGTCTTTATCAGAACAATCTAGGCACGGTCCATATACATCACAGAAGTTAAAGTAGCTTAAGACTAAACTATCGGTAAGTTTTTTTTTTCAAAGGTTGTGATAGTAGATGCCTATGGGGATATAACATCTTTAATGACGAATATATGCTCTCTGGACATTGATGCTCACATGCTTCTTAAACCGCAATTCCAAGCCAAGATTTCTTGTTGAGAACTTTAAACTTGAGTTATTTACTTTGATATTCAGTTGCAACTCCAACAAGCGCCTGTTTTTACCAAAGACAAGAACGTCAGACTTAGAGGCATTGATCATGAGACCGTGCTATTGAGAGAGCTCCACAATTCTGTTAATATCCTTGTTAATATCTTGATTAGCTAGATAATAGACGTCATAAGTAAAGCTGTAGTAAATTTGCCGGTCATCCGCATATGAAAATGAAAATAATAATAATAATTATTACTCATTTTGAACCAAAATATTTAGCATAAAAATTAGCTAATGGCTAACCTTCGTTCATCTAAGTGAACATTTAGATCACTCAACCGATTAAACTTCTATTCATATAATTACGAGTGTTAAATTTAAATATTTTTAAATCTATTATTAAAATTATGCAATACCTTGACTTCTCGCAGACCCGTATCACTAATCAAAGTGGTTGTGGTTGGCGAATACATATCACTGTTTGATGGTGAACATTCGGAAAACACATCCACCTCCTTTTTGATATGTGGTATACCACTGGCCGATATACCAGAATCAGTCATCATTGAAACCTGAAACAATAATAGTTTTTTGTGAAATTCCTGATTTTTTAAAAAGCATTAAAACGGTAATTTTTAGATTCTTTTATGTTGAAAGGTAAATTAAATTTTTGAATGGGTACATATTTCGAAGATGGCCGAAAAGACGTTGATTCACGGTCAAATCATCCTGCTTCCATGTCAAAAACGGATGAAAATATTACAAAACTCCTTTGATCCGACAAAAAATGTGAAAGGAAGGAGATCGGGAAAATATTTATTCTGATACTTCACCACCAAGCACCATCCATACATTGGTAGGCCCGAGTTCACCGAAAGTTAAAAAAATCTCGAAAGAGCAAAGCAAGATACAAAGAAAAAATATTTCATCATTTGGTTGTTGCCCAATTTCCAATCAGAAAACAATTTCCGATGTTAACCCCGACCCTTTCTCCATTGTAACATCCCAGTCTCACCTGACCTTCCACTTTTACCTGTTTTTTAAGGTCAAATTAACAGGAAGAAGACTTCGGTCCCACACACGCTACTATTAACTTTACTGCGCTATGGCAGTTATTATTCATGATGACAGTGACGTTTTGTATTTGGAGAAAACAATTTAACCTAAATAGATAATTTTGCTCAAAATTTTAGATAAATTTTTCCGACTTTTATTTTGCCCGACCCATTTGAGAGCATTTTTTTATCAGCTTTACAGGAATAGATTGTAGATTGTTTTATCGGAGTCGTTTAGGCGGTTTGGCCTCCCCTCACTTCGACCTGCAGAAGATCTTTCGTGAATGACTCTAATCTATGAATTGCCCAGCTGTCCCACACTTTTCATAAAGTTGATGATTTCTCTGGGGGCTTCCTTCATATGGCTTTTTGGAAGGCCAAAGATCTTTTGCAAGTTGGTCCGCCGCTTCGTTCCCCCCTATGCCTTCATGTCCTGGCACCCATGTCAGAGTAATCTTTTTCCCCTGAGCTGCCAGTTGCTTTAGGGTCTGTTTGCATTCCCATGCTAGCCTTGACGTGAAGGTGTAAGACCTCAGTGCTTTTAACGCAGCTTGACTGTCTAACATAATATTGATCTGCCGTTCTGGGATGCCTCTCTGCAGGCATTCTTGAGCACAACGATTAATAGCGTTGATCTCTGCTTGGAATATAGTGGGACTTTTCCCGAGAGATTCAGAGAGCCTGCAATTTGGCCCGTATACTCCCATGCCTGTGTTCCCTTCTATTCCTTTTGAACCGTACGTATACCAGACGGATGTGTTTTCTGGGAATCTGGTTCCCCATTTAGCCAATTTTGACGGTCTGCAATGACCACTTCAAATGGGATTTCAAAATCATGTTTGCGTGGCAAAGCGTCCGACGGTTTTCTTCCTGAATCCAAAGGTATTAGATTCAGGATTCCCATTTGTCCCTCTAGATCGCCAGATTTGTATTCCATTACCTGTGCCAGTTTCAGAGCGCTAATTGCTGCCTCTTTTTTGACTAGGACAGGCAAAGGTATTAGATGCAGCAACGTTTCCATCGCTGCTGTGGGGCAAGTTCGCATTGCCCCTGTTATTCCTAAACATGCAAGCCGTTGCAACTTTTGAAGACGGCATTGTGTATGCTTAATCTTAACTTTTGGCCACCATACTAATGAGGCGTATGTAACCATGGCTTTAATGACTGTTTGGTACACCCAGTATGTGAGCTTTGGCTTTAGCCCCCAAGTCCTACCGAGTAGCCTGTGACACGTCCATATTGCCGGTGTGGCTTTCGATATGGTTTTCTCTATATGCTGTTTCCAGATTAGTCGTTTATCCAGGATTACTCCCAGGTATTTGACTTTATCCGAAAGGCAAATTTGCTCACCGCTGAGAGTGGGGTTAATAATGTCCACCTTTCTCTTTCTCGTGAATGGTACCAACACTGTGCTTTACAGGAATAGGTTACTTTTGAAATTTACCTTCATAGTTCTCGAGAAAATTCCGGTCAAAATTTCACCAGTTAGGTACTTGGTAATTAATTGTAATTTGTATAAGCGTCGGTGTCGTCATTGCATGCGGAAGGTCATGTGTTCAAGTCGCAGCTCGTGCATTTCTTTTTTTATTTCAAATTCTTGAATAAAATAGTTAGTTTATTGGAAATAATACAAATAATACAATTATAATAATTATTAAAATTCTGTTTCGTTCGCAGGTCATATATTTTTTTTTTTGGGTTTCAGGTTCTTGAAAACATTTTTTTTTTATTAATTTTTAGCAAAAAGTTACATTTCGCTTGTCTAACTTTATTACTACGTTTCGGCGATGGTTTCTCACCTTCTTCAGGTCATTTTATTACTATTTTTTTTTAGAGTTTACATTTTTTTAATATCCCTTAACAACAAAGAGTGATGAGAAAAAAAACATTATACACCAATGGTTTGTACCAGTGCAGTAATGTAAAATTTCCACTAACATCGTAGTGATAATAATAATAATATCTTTATTCTGCCACAAGTAATACAAAAACGGTGTATATAGACACGTCATAGTTTTACTACACAATACAATAAATGATCCATAGCTACATTCAACCTCGTTCCTTATAACACATAAGGCAACAAACAAACACGTCACAATCTAAAATTTGAACATACACCTATGCAGTTGCAGTTATATAAATTAAACACAAATACAAAAAAAATACTAAAAAAAAAACAATCTACGATGTCTCCATAATAGTTGTAAATTCATGAAAGCTATAGATCGTGTTAAAATTAAGGAGAGCCTTTATTTTTGTTTTAAATTTACCCTCTGCCCGACAAACTCTTATGTCTTCCGGAAGAAGATTATAAAAATATCGCCCAGAGTAATGCGGTGATTTCTTATAAAACTCACGATTGGGTCTGGGCAGATACAGGCGATCTCGTCCACGTGTAAAATGTTGATGATTAATGCCACAAGTAGGCGTGATGTTTCTGTTTTTGAATGTGCAACACAGTAGTTTGTACAAATATATTGAAGTGACTGTAAGCAACTTATGTTTTTTAAATGTATCTCTACATGTTCCTAGAAACGGGATATTAAAGATGCATCTCACCGCTCGCTTCTGCAGCACAAAGACACTGTCAATTTCAACACTTCTACCCCAAATCACAATCTTGTATGCAATCACTGAATAGAGTAAAGCATAATAAACAGAAATAAGAGATGGGGTATCCATGAATCCTCTTAGAGAAGTATAGATTCTTATTCAGTTTACTGCAAACGGCGTCGATATGCGTTACCCAGTCCAGTCTGTCATCCACAAGCACCCCCAGCAGTCTCGCCGACCTTGATAATGGCAAAAGAACGTGATTGAATTCAATTTCGATATTTGATTATTTATATCTATTGAAGGGCAGTGCCACGGTCTTACCATAGTTTATGGTCAGTTTGTTTTTCCGGCACCACACCTGGAACTCATAAAGTGTAGCATTGATCTTCCGCTCCAGAATCTCAGAATCCTTGTCGGACAACAATATGGTTGTGTCATCTGCCTACAGATAAAGGGAACCGTGTGTGATATTAGCAGAAAGATCATTGATGAAAAGCAGAAAGAGCAAAGGTCCAAGTACACTGCCCTGAGGCGTTCCCAAACCGATGCTCCGCGACTCTGACACTACCGACTCAACCCTAACCGCTATTCGTCTATCTGTCAAATATGATCGAATCCATCTGTTAATCGACCCACGTAACCCAAGAGTCTCCAGCTTTGTACACAGGAAATCTCTGTCGACCCCATCGAACGCATTCGACAGGTCAAACATGAACGCCACAACATAAAAACCTCCATCCATCGGATCAGATAACAGTTAAATATCTTTAATGTTGACTCTCACTATATCAAATGATATTGGTACACAAATTACATTAATTAATACTAATCTGATTCCTTTAAGATGAGCTTAAAGTTCAATGCGGACAAATGTCTTTATTTTTGAGTCATTAATTCAATCAAATAATTGAATGAATCGCAATCATGCTCGATGATGTAATTTCTAACAATCAAATTTAACAATAATTATTATTAAACGATACCTAGGCAGATTTGCACATAATACATTTATTTATTCAACTCGGCAAATAATCATTATTATATCTATGCTAAAGAAAACTTGGAAAATGTATAAAAAAATACTATTAAAGTTAACAAGTATCACGTGAATCACGATAATCATAAACACAAATCGGTTTATGTTGTTTTTTATTCGCAACAAAATAGTCAGGAGCGTGTGAAATAAAAATTGTGCAGCTTGCTCTGTCTGTTTGTGATAGCCAACGTTTCGATTTCAGTTTGGTATTATATTTAATCAGAAAAGAGGAACTATACACTGTGTCCAAGATAAAATAAAATAAATAAATAGAAAAAATAAAATTTTAAATGGTGTTTTCAAAATTAAACTAACTTTAGCCGTTTTCGAGAATTTTTGAAAAAACGATTTTTTGCGTTTTTAGTTTTTATTTATTTCTGACATTTTTCCAGATATAGAAAAATGAAAAGCACTTTCTCGTTGTTACTTTTCGAGGTGAAAAAGATAGCGTTTACAGATTTTCACTACCGACGTTTCATTTTTGAAAAACCATCATCAACATCGTTTTTTTTTTCTGGATTTTGATTGTTAAATTTAAAGCCATTTTCAATTCAAGTTTTCAGTATTTTTAGCTGTTATTTAAAATTATTCAAGAAAAATCGGCATAGTAACTTAACTGAATTTGACAATTTATTTCTGTCTCAGTATAGCATTTTATTCTAAACACGGTTTTTTAAATTTAGTTGAAATTTTTGTGCTTTTTAAAGTTATTAAAAAAACGCCTTTCTCAGATGAATGTTTTACGCAAAATAAGTGTCAAACTGGGACGATTTTTCTTGAATAATTTTAAATAACTGCTAAAAACACTGAAAACTTGTTTAAACCATTATGTGTGATATATCACTTATTTTTGAATTGAAAATAGCATTAAATTTAACAAAAAAAAAAAAAACTAAACGTTCGTAGTGAAAATTTGTAAACGCTATCTTTTTCTCCTGAAAAACTAACAACGAGAAAGTGCTTTTCATTTTTTTATATCTGTAAAAGTCATATCAGAAAAAAAATAAAAACTACAATCGCAAAAAATCGTTTTTTAAAAAATTCTCGAAAACAGGTAAAATTACTTTACTTTTGAAAAATTCATTTAAAAGGTGTTTAAATTGTACAACTTTTCTCTAATATAACCGACATTGTAACTCCTACCGTTTCCATGATTCCAATGCTATCCCATTCTTATCTTGGACAGAGTGTATACTAACTGGAATTAGCGATAGTTAGGTGTTTAGGAGGCAAGCTGCCAAATAAATACCGCTCATAATACAGACCTGAACTCATTTGATGCTGCTGCCAACATTAGAAGCACTTATTTTTCATATTATAGGAAGATGCTATAAAAATTAATCTTCTTTAAAGTTAACAATACTACTTGTTAGCGTTGCATTACAAAATTTGGCGACGAGTTTTTCGAATCCAACGTGTCTTATTGACAAAACCATTTTTATTGAAATGCCCTGATCATTACGTTATTTGCAAAAATATAAAAACAATTTTAATCTCGCCAAGCTAAAGTTTGAAAACAAAATCAAATCATACAGGGGTAGATAGAAAATACGAAAGAGTTTGATAAATGTACTCAATTTTCTGCACAATTCTTTTTGTAAGTAGGTTATATGAGGTAAATACGTTGTTGGTCATAGTTGGAATTTGTCATCGTCATACTAATGTATATTAAAGTACGTCGTATACATACTTCATTTAAATATAAGTACTAAAAGAACCGCTGCATAAAATGAAGTCATTTCCAAGCGAGGTATTTTAGACGTCATTATTGACATATATGGTCGTTCTATAGGTGGCATGTGCTACACGAAAATTCATTCAATTAGAACTATAAGAAATATGCCCCGATTGCAAAGTGAATTTTCTCATAATATACCTATTAGTCGCTATCAAAAAAATAAGTGCCCAACGTCGAATAACGTTCCATGATTGACTTCCAAAAAGAGGAATATATAAAAAAAAAATCTACCCTTACTATCACTTTGGAAGAAATCACTTTGCATTGACAACATTTGGTAAGGGAAAGATACCTTTAAGATATACAGTCGACACTGATTATAGTGAAACTATATGAGATTTTCGAAAGATGGATTTAAGAGCTGGATATGAAAATGAAAAGCCAAACGCGAAAGATTGTGATGTTTATAGACAATTGTCCTGCAGATCCAGTTAGTGTAAGTAAAAAATTAACGAGTATTGAATTGATCTTTTTTCCACCAAACATGACCTCCAAATTGCAACCTATGGATCAGGGTATTATAAAAAACAAAAAATATCATTACCGAAACAGAATTGTTCACAAAATTGTTAACGCCATTGATAGCAACCTTCCAGTGCAAGAATTGATTACCCTTAAGGACTATATAACCGAAGTCGTTAAAGTATGGGGTGAAAATGTTTCTCAGAAAACTATCAAAAACTGCTTTTCTAAAGCAGGTTTTACTGAGAAAAATCTCGAATGGGAAGAAGAAATCGATCTCGCTACTTTAAATAAACTGTTGCCCTCGAGACACGAATTGCTCTCCATATTTAATTTATAATAATTTATTTTGCCCCCTTTTCTACTATTTATGAACGCCTATGTAAACCAAATTGTTATGCTGCATGTTGTAGGTTATCTTATATCAAAGCTATATATAATTAGCCAATGTTTCTGTTATAGAGAATTTTTTTTTTTCGTTTTTGACCCTTTTTTACACTATTTTCGAACGCTTGTGTGAACCAGTTCATTTATGTAACATTTTTTAGGTTACATTCTATCGCAACTATGGAAAATTATTCCGTATTTCGAATAAGTTTAGGAAGTATATATTTTATTATTATTATTATTTTGACCCCTTTTAGACTATTTACGAACGCTTATGAAAACAAGTTATTTATAATACATTTTATAGGTTATATTCTATCAAACCTATAAATAACTAGTCAATATTTCTGCTATGTTTAAGAAATACGTTTTTTTTTACTCCATTTTACACATTTTTCGAATGTCAATGTGGTCTAATTGATTAAGTTAAATATTTTAGGTTATATTTAATTAAACGCACAAAAAGTTATTCCATATTTCGGATAAGTATAAGAACTGTTTTTTTTTTTATTTTTGAACCCTCTTTTAAACCTTTTGCCTACGTTCAATGTTAATCACCACCTATAAATATCCTGTAGTATTTTCGTACCAAATATGGTTAAAATTCGTTAAGTGGTTTTTGAGTTATAATAATAATAAATGACTTTATTGTGATTATAATTTTTACAACAAATTACATTCTCACAAAAGGCGAAGTTGAGGCATAGCATAGTCTCTTATCTTAACCGTACATTTATGAAATAAAACAAAACACCTACATTAATTTACAAAAAGAAAAGTTAAGCGAAACGCACACACTTATCACGGATACAATTTTTTTCTGGCCCTTTTATAGAATTTTCACAGACCCCTATGGTACATTAATTTTTGTCGTGTATTTTTAACTCCAATTCAACTAGTTAAATATAAAAATTTTAACATTTTAAATATTTTTTTTATGTTACCCCCTTTTCTACTATTTACGAACGCCTACGTAAATAAAAAATGTATGCTGCATTAATAGTCTCCATATATATATATTACATATATTCTTATGTAATGTGTACGTAGATTATGTACATGCTATGTATTTAAACTTTCAAATGTTTAATAAAATCTTTTATAATTCAATTTTGCGATTTTTTTTGTTTCTTGTTGATTTTTTCTTTATATAGTGAAAAACTCTCTATTTCGGTCTTCCACTATATAGAGGTTCGACTGTATTTTTAAAAAAGTGTGAAATCTTTAAAAACATCAAAAGTTTCGACAAAAAAAGTACTAAGATTACAGAGATTTTAATTAATATGAGCGGCTAGTAGAGGAATGAAAACCTCAATAGCTAAAGTTAGAAATTGGTATAATTACATAACTTAGTATACAGTACATGTAATATGTTAAATTCTACCAAAAAACTGCTACTAATAATTGTGGGCACAAGATTGTACGCCACTGCTTTATGCAAGTAATAACGAAAACAAAAAGTAGTCGCAGCTGATGCATACTTATTAGTATTTGTATATATCATAAAAAATAGGGGGCTTGTTGCAGTTGGCCTTGCACTTGAACCAAAGATTGAAACAGAGACAGAGATATAGTAAAAAAAAAAGAAAAAACAAAGAGTAAATAATAATAATACGTGTTCAGTCAAGGTTGACAAGTTAGTTATTTTAAAATGCATGGACGTAGGCGGTGACATGATGGAACTTCTTTTTTATACAAAATGTAGGTACCTACCTAGGTGATATGTCATTCGATCTGCCTATTAGTTTTACAAATACGAAGTATATGATATGATACCTAGGTACCTCATATTTTTTTAAATACAAATAAAAAGCGTGAAGGAACTTCGGCGTGTGCATACTGAACAGTTTTCCCTGACTGTGACACGTAACTGACGTAACAACGTTGCGTTCACTTCGGAACATGTATGCGACCCAGTAAAACAGTTTTTCGCCACGCATTAAATGGACGACACATTACTTAGTCACCAAGTCTATAGGGAACCGTTTTCGCAATATACAATATATAAATGTTAATAATGATTAGGTATTTGCGCATGCGCAGCCAATCAGAAGGGCGAGTTCTTCTGCTTAAACTTAAATAAATTTCACTGCTGATTCTCCATAACAGTTTTCTTCAATTCTTCAACGTTTTCGTCGGTTTTTGACGTCCTGGTATGTCCAGGGCGGGCAATGTCATTAACATCTTCTCTGCTTTCTGTAAAGAGCTTGTACCGCTTTTAAAGATTTTTTTGCTCAAAGTAACCTGGCCAAATGCCACAATCAACACTTTACGTGGGTGGGGGCACTTAATTTTACTTTTTCAAATACCAAAAAATCACCAAGCATATACCACAATACGTCTAACCTTTATGTATATCTGTCAACATCAAACTATAAATGCAAAATGGCTGATAATGTCAAAACGTGATGTGTACCAACATAACAAAAAATAAAAATCGAATATACATAGTCCGCGAAATTTGAAAAGTCTCCTTTATTTGAACAAACTTTGTATATATTTGACAAACACACACACAGATCATGTAGCTTTTTTACAGCTGAATGAAGATATTATGGCTGTTTTTTTTTTTAATTGTGTAGGAATAGTTAAATAGGATAATTTGTACATTATATTTGATAAGAAACAATAATATTTGCCCCTGTTTGTTTAGTTTTAATTCGGTTAAGTGACGAAGATATTGCTTCAAATTCGTCAACCGAATTTTTTTTTATCTTACAATAAAGTCGTATTATAACTGCGACCACCATTAGAAGAGAAATGGGCCTTATTCGTTCATAAAATATGTTATAACCTGTATAACTTTGGGTTCAATTTCGATCTGAGCCAATAATTGTAATGAAAAATGTTTTGATAATGCAATCACATTACTGATTGCTATCGGATTAGTATTGACTACGTTTTGATTTTCCAAAAGAAAGCCTCTAACTTGGACACCCCTAATTCTTGATCTTCATGATCTAGAAGGATCTTTCAAATTTACTAATCAAATTACCATACGCCTTGAATTAGAACGGTCCAGCTCTCCAATGCGAACGAAATCTTCATAATCCAATTCTGTAATTTTTACCACATTCAGAATATCCGCATGTGTCAATCCTTAAAAAGTGGAAATATATCCCTTACTTTATGACAAAGCCTGTTACAAAATCATATTCTCCATTTTTGGCTATAGCAATATCACTAACGAATGTTTGTTTTGAAAAGTGGTAGGATTTACTTTGTCCTGACACAGGTCCAAAACGGAGACCTTAAACCTCGCACATTCAATCCAACAATTCTCGCGAGAAAATCGGTTTACGCTATGCCTAAAATTTCTCAAATACATCCTGGTATTACATCTTATAAGAAGACCACGCAATATGAAAAGCAACTCTTGACGCTGCTAAATTTATTATTTTTAGGTTATAGAATCCATACAAGAACCATAAACTATAACAAACAAGCAAAAGGGAAACATTTAACCTGGTGCGTAACATCTTTCTTCAAGGCTGTAACTACTGCCTATCTTTTGTTTACCTAGAGACACATAAATAAAGAATAGTCTGGTCTTCTTCTTCGCAGAGCTGAATTTAACGAATTGACACTTGCAATGTAACGCTTCGAAGCAGGAAACTCTAAAAAATGTGTACAGCATTGTTAGAAGTTATGAATTGTCGATTTGCTCTTACGAATCCGAAGGTAAACGCCAATAGTCAAACTGCTTCGTTCTAGAAATGTTTCCAAAAATCTGGTCAAGACATTTGTCTCACAAGAAGGTTATGCAGCAATTTTAAGATCAAAGAACTGGTCGTTCCTGAACTTCAAAAACCCAACTCCAACGACGATTCATATTACATCAACTTGTACAATCCAAGATCACGCTGAGCTCGCAAAACTAAACGACAACCTGCGTACCAAGTATATATCTACAGCTTGGTAGAAATGTAATTTAAATTGTCTGTGGTATAAATAAATATATCTATTGGGCCGAGGATGGACAGCAAAACATGAACACTTTGCCAAAATCGACATCTGCCGCTTTGCTACCATCCATCAGCTGTATACGTCTCTGACTTATTCGTATTTCCTATTAGTTAATAATCTTGTAGGGGAATCAGGCCTGTCATGCATGATAGGTTTAGAGATGCATCAGTGCGCGATGCAAAAGAAGGCCACTACGGATGCGTCGCTCTCTATTATAAACATACATAACAAAATAATAATATCGCTGGCCTTGATCTTGAATTAAACGGTTGCCAAGTCGATCGCCAATCCCTCTCATTTGTAAATATATACATAATAATATGTATAATGTATACACAAATTGGGTTAGAATGCCTAACCATGCCATAACAAATAATAATAATTTTGTGATCTAATTATAATAATTATTATTTATTGCACATAGTAACGATTACTTTTTTAATATTTTGTGGAGTGATTATCAATTTATACGTATCACATGATCCTCAATATAAAAATAAATAAATTTACATGATGAAAATTGCAAAATGTTTAATTTTATATCTTCCATTGGATGCTAAATTCGGCGCTATATTTCTCATGTCTATAATCAGCATTACTTACTTGCATTAGGAAATAGGATTGCCAGATTGGGTACAACATAGTTCTGCAAAAAATCAGAGGTACCTTGGACCGTTTACCGGTCCAATAATCCTGATTCTCCTGGGCCCACTACCTGCAGTTTTCTCCCGATTTACTGTTCCTGTTAGTGTAAACGTAGCTTCGTCATTTGACAGAACTGCATTCGGCGGTCTGGATCGTACTCGGAAAGCTCTTCGATCAAAGTTACCCGATAGGGATGCAACTTTTCCTATTTTATGCGCAGTTGCAACTGGGATAATATGTCTTTCAATGAACTTTAGGTACAATTTTTTTCTTGGACTGTCGGTTCTTTAAAGTTGTTTTAATAATAAACGATTTGAACACAACGTTTCGGTATGTAATTGATACATTTTTCAGGTGAAATTGCAATGAAAAATATATACAATCTATGAATTTTACATTTTTTTAATAACATTCATTTTTCCTCTTTTTCCTGTATGAAATTTTGTAGGAATATCAAATTCAACCAGGCATTGTCCACAATTTCTGCAAGAAAAGCATTTTGAATCATCGCTATGTACCGTCGCGTCGTGAAGTGACAGCCCGATTCCCCTTTTCAAAGAAGTAAAGCCCGCTCGCAGGTCTGCATGTAGGCCACCTTAAAACACTGAGCGCTTGACTATTTCGATGTTTCTTTAAATTGAAATGAGTCAGTAAATGCTGATTTCTCTTGGGTAAGTCATTTGCAAGCCCAAGTATAGTCTATCCAAAGTCAATGTAAAATATATAAATTTAACGATTCTACCTGGGCTATCCGTTCCCATGCCTCTTTACATTATAAAAGAGCATCGAATGCAGCGTTTTATTGATACATTTCTCCCTCGTATATAATATACGACGTGTAATAAATCATGCCTGCCATGGGGATATAAAAACCGACAGTAATAAAAATAACTACAGTGACTGCAAAAAGGATTGGGTTAATGATTAATCGAAAAAAAAAAGGATTGGAGTTTGCAAATAAATATATGAATGAAACAAATAATTTTTGGCAACGTGTTATTTTCTCAAATTAATCTAAATATAATCGGATGGGCATCATATGGTATGGCGAAGACTTAATGTGGAATTTAAACAAGAAAATTTGTGTCCGACAGTAAAACACGGTGGCAGAATATTGTAACCATGATATGTTTAATAGGTTTTCTTAGATTAATAAAATTAAAGAAGATCTATCAAATTACATAATAATTTTTAATAAAACCTCAAGTGGATGCAACTTTTTGCAGTCACTGTATCGGACACGGCCGGAATACGACACGAGCGGAACACGTTGGGAGTTTAAGCATTAATATTTACATGTGCAAAGCCAGCGTCTTCTTTTAAATATTTATCATCAGGTTAAGGTCTGAAAATAATGAAGTGACGAATACGCATATTATAAAAATTTTACGTTCTATAGAAAATGTGACTGACTAAGTGAGTAAAATTTGTTGTTAGTTTATAATATCAGAAGCACATTATTATAAATGTGACTACTTATATGCATAACAAGTATCAACAATAGTATTAATTATAAACGTTTCGGCAACGCATAATTGCGTTCTTCAGGTATATTCTGAATCGTTTCCTATTTATCACAAGTGTGACTGATGATTTCCCAAACAAAACTCAAATATCGCTGTTTCTTCGGTATTTAAAAGTTGTGCCACTACTTAACACAAAATCTCGATCACTAACGTTGATAAAGAATAATACTTCATTTACAATAATAGTGTCTATAGTCTAGACAAAAATTCAAGGCCGCATAAGTGCAGGTAAATTCGGTTACTTGGTTTCTTTGTAGGTACGAACAATAGCCATAAAGAGGGAAGAGGGGATATTATTTTATCAAGCCTATGCAGGATGCGGCACATTGATTTCTCGGCATTTAGACAGGAACTGCAAAGAGGAGACACGTAGAAGATAAGAGAGTGTTTAAGGTTGGTTCACAATCATGACAAAATTTAGCAAACTTGATAGGATTAGTAAGAAAAAAACAAAATTTTGACAAAACTCGATTTTATTATTCAACATAGTTGCCTTCGAGGGCAATACAACGAGTATAGCGATTTTCCAACTTTTCGATACAATTTTCCTTTCTCGTCAAAATAGGCCTCAGTTTCAGCGATTACTTCATCATTGGACTTAAATTTCTTTCCAGCAAGCATTCTCTTGAGATCGAGAACAGGAAAGTGCACAGTAATAGTCGCTGTTATTCGCTGAATATTATTCCGCTCGCATCCCAAAATACAGCCGCCGCATACCCAAATGTTCGTGTAAAATGATAAAAAAAACGACCATTTGATATCTTTACAATGTCAACTAGCTCGTGCACATTCAATTTGCGATCGTGGGTGCAGAATTTTCGCGATCTCCACATGCTCCATGGTACACTGAAACAAAGAAGTTAGTAAAATCCCATAACTTTACGTTGGCAACTGAGTTTCCACGCAAATCTATCGAATTTTACATAATTCATCTGCTTACATCTCACACATTTTCGTGTAATTCTAAATAACTTTCGAACTTTCCATATTGATATTTACTTGCATATATTATGTGTAATTTTAATACTTTCCTGTAATTTCACTGTGTAATATTCCCCAGTTATCTCACTACTTTTACACACAAATTGAGATCTACATTTTAATTTGACACAAATTTAGTAATTCTACTGTCTAATGTTACTCATACTTACGTGTGATTTTAAAAATGATAAGCAGTTAGTTTTGTTTTTTTAAGTTAAAATACTCGTAATTTTACACTTATATTTTATTAATTTATTCTCATAATATGGTGTAAAATTACAAAAAATTTGTAGTTTTACCACTGCAAAATTACCTGTGCGTTGTATGTACTATTAAAAATACAAGATGATACACGACGAATAATTAACTTATCTGTATTAACAAAACTGACAGAATTTGAAAGCTAAACCATTGCAGGATTGCAGGAACCAATTACCGGTAATGCCCCATCCGTCTAAGCTAATGACGACTATAAATATCTCTTAATTTTTATTTTTATAGTGAGAAAAATAAAAAACTACAGAAACGTTTAAAGCCAGTCTATTTAAAAAAAAATACACTTAATAATTTGTGAACTTAAAAAAAACAAAAACAAATAGTTATGGCACTATTATACCTACCAGAAACTGAAAAACTCAAGTTCACAAACTTAAATTCTTTAAATAACAAAAAAAATTAGGATATCTCATTTTACCTTATAATTTTTTACTAGTCGATTTTCTTGGGAATGAGGTTCAGATGAAACTTACCTTATAATGAAGATAAAGTTAAGACAGCTACAAAAAACACTATCTCTTAATTATTTCTAAACTTAAAAAATAACAAAAATAAAATACTTAAATTTTTTAAATAACAAATAAAATTATGATATCTCATTTTACCTGGTATCTCTTTTTAAAATATGGGAGCATTCTTGTACTTTACATTTTATATCGGAATTGGTACCCAAATTATTGACATGCAAATACAGCTTTATGTAAAGTATGTAAAGTATAAACAAAAACACCTCCGAAATATTTACTGTGATAACACAGTAAACACCTCCGAAATATTTACTGTGATAACACAGTAAATATTTCGGAGGTGTTTCGCACGACAACAATGTTATGGTGGTGGTGTCTCGCATATCTTTCTAAAAATTCGCAAATTTGTTTCAAAATACATACGAGAATTACAACATATTCAATGTAAATTTAAGAAAAAACGTAAATATACGTTTTATTACGTACATTTAACAAACCTGTTTAAATTTAAAGAAATACTGTATTATTTTGAAAAATTAACAAAAGAAACTTGTCTTGTGGTATTTCCTGAGATTTCGTTCTTTGCAAAAAGCATTGGAAAATCGAGAATTTTCGCACATCAAACGATCGGATTTTGACTGTCTAACGACTTTGTCATTTGACCGAAGATGTTTTGCGATTTTGAGTTGATCTCACGATCTTTACTCTTCCTCGAAAATCCTTTTGAACTATTAACAAAAGAAACTAAAATTCTCGATTTTCCAATGCTTTTTGCAAAGAACGAAATCTCAGCTTTTGCTTTGAGAAAGATTCTGCTTTTGTCAAATTAGACTTTTGCTTTGAATCAAACTCTGCTTTTGCTTTGAGAAAACATGTATTATTTTGGTTCTATTCCTGTTTTTTCAATTTATGTATTAATGATTTGAAAGATTTAATAATAATTTGTGTGATTTTAAAGCTGTTCTTGTCAGTGTAGCTTATTTTCAGTACAAAGCCGCCATATTTCAAAGTATTTTGTTGTTTGGCTAAATAGGTTTTACAGAATTTATGCGACATAATATCTGTTTTATAAATAAATCCATATTTTTTGTTCCTATAAATCTCTGGTCTGCTTTACTAGAAAACTAAGAAAATCGAGTGGAGGTGGACAGTTTAGCAAAATCAAGCACAGATATTTCCTTCCTCTCATTCGAAAATGTGGGTTGAGCAAACTATTAAAACAAAACTGTAATTTAACTTTTTGGTTTTTAAATAGAAAAAAAAAATAATTAAAATGACAAAAAAACTTTTATTTTTTTTTTGTTTGAATAATTAAAAAAAAAAAAAACGGTTAGCCTTAAGCACATGAAATATGATATCAATAAAAAGCATGGGAATGGAACTTCTCGAATTTAGGCAGATATACAGGGTGTCCCATTTAAGATTTTCCCATAAAAATACAATTTAGATAATGTGACAACCCTGAAAAATTACAAATTAGAGGTCAATGAAATCCAGTAAAACGAAGAAAAGAAGGGAATTCAAAGGATCTGACATGAAAAATTGGTATGTATTTTGTTTCTGTAGTAACCAAAACGCCTCAAATGTATGCCAAAATTCACCATTATTTACAAATATTTTAAAAACTACTGGACCTAGGCTTATCAATCAAGCCTTATGTTATTGTTCTTGTCTTTTAGAGCGCCATTCATTTTTGTTAAAATATACATTAAGAAAAAGCAAGTTGGTTTGCTGCGCGTTTGTAAACTACCCTGTATAATTGAAAACATTTTAGGGTTGTACATCTCTTCAGTGCCTAGAAGTTTTGTAAAGGATTTCTTTGTCTATCGCTTATAGATCTTGAGATATCTTCCGCCCACAATATATATAATGGGCGACCCTGTATAAAATAAAAATGTTATGCAATGTTACAATAATTACTTAACTAATCATTATAAATTAAACCGATGTTAATACCTTTTTTCAATTGTTGTATAAACTGATAACAATCCTGATAATGGTTCTTAAATAAATATGTGAGTACGCAATAAAATAATCTTATTCCAACAAAAAGTACGAGGTCAGGGTTTTGATATAAATAGGTATACAATCAAATAAAATATTTACTTACTTATAATTTATAATTGTTTTCTTTTATGCATTCGTTTTTATCTTTATTGTAGGACTGATCATGGCTTGTTAAGCCGAAACTAGTTGCCGTTTTCATAATTGGACTAAATATTGTGTCGAGTTGACTTTGAAAGTTTTGATTTGTGTTCTTTCATTTATAATTTATATACCGGGTCGTGAATGGTCGGACGCACCATAGGAAAGTCAATGGGAAAATCATAAACTCTTGAATTCCCGCTTCCGAAATTATTTTAGGAAAAAACTCTACAGAAATTTTCTTTAAAGAATTGAATTTTGTATCAGATGAGACTATTTAAAATATTTTTCAGCTTTCGGTAGTTAAAACCACCGTGTTGCGATAAACAATGACAAAGAAAATGCTCGTGTTTGCCTGCCTGCTGTACTGTTTGGAAGTGAAAAGGCATCGGAATACCGATTTGATCTATTGAAGCGACAAAAACTCAATATTTCACAACATGATCCTTAAATAGGAAAACAACCTTTACACAAACAAATTACATACACCTTATTGGGTACAGTTAATATTAGGGAGCAATTTGATTCGATATATTCAAAAGTTTCACGAGAATGTTACGAAAAACCTGAATGACTCACATTCGGTATGGCCTAAATTTATGTTTTTTTTTAAATTCTCTGCGCTGATGCTTTTGGGATACCTATTTCGCCCTCTAACATTCGGGTGGACAAGTATGGGTTATTTGCAACTGCACCTAAAACTGTAATTTCCATAAGTTCTTGCCGATTATCGATATTATTGACAGTAGTCCGTGGTTTCCCAAACGCACCAAAATTAATAAGGTTACATTTTAATCTTTGAAGCATCGAATTCGATGGCTGCACTCTCTCTAGATATCGGATTTCGTAAAGATTCTTCGCAGCTTCTATATTTTCATTACACTTGATAAATCATTTGAAAATGTCATATTTTTGATACATTTTTAAATTATTACAACTTATTTTATGTTGAAAAATCTATCAAATTCTTTATTGCAGTATTCAGTACCATTATCTGATTGAAGAAATTTTATTTTCTTGTCTGTTAAATTTTCAACTTCATTTTTGTATGTCTTGAAAATTTCCAGCACTTGATTTTTATGATTTATAAAATATATTTTGGCATAAGGAGAATATTTATCAATGAATGAAACAAAATATCGAGCTCCTCCTGGAGTTTGTAGTCGAAATGGTCCGCAAATGTCAGAATGTATTATATGTAACAAATGTTTTTACCTTCATTTCGATTTTTGAATGGTAACCGTGAGAATTCTCCTTGTATACAAATTTCACAATCTTCTAATTTGGAATTTTTATTGAACTGTAGACCCTTTAGAAGTTGTTTGTTTAAAGCAAGCTTTAAATCTGCTTCATTTAAATGACACATTTTTCTATGCCATGACATAATTTCGTCATTTTGCAAACATTGATTTGATACGTTTTGAAATTCTTTCGATTTGAAATAATAGAGACCATTTTCTGCTTTATTTGCTTTCAAAATTGTATGTCCATATTTATTTTTAATAGTTGCGTTTTCATTTTTAAAAATTACAGTATGTCCATTATTTACAATTATTTTGCTCACGGAAAGTAAATTTGTATTTAGATTTGGAACATATAGTGTATTAGCCAAATTTAATATATGATTATTTTTATTATTTGTTAATTTGATATTTCCTATACCTTCTGTACTATCATTTGAGGCTAATTTTAATTTTTCATTATGATTTTCGTTTAATTCGATCAAATTTTCTTTTTGACTACTCATAGGTGACTGTCCAAACATCAAGAATTGTTATTTTCAAAATTTATATTTGTTGATAAACATTCTTCCATTTTAAATAATGATTCTTTTGTATTATAATTCAAGATTTTAGATCTGCAGTCTTTTTGAAAATGTCCGAAACGATCAGCGTGTACATTTTGGCTTTGTTTCATATGAATTTTTATTTTTGTTTGGAAATTTATAATTTTTAAATTTTTGTTGATTACCCCAAAATGCTCCCTCTTTCGAAGTTGACGGTTCACACTTGTTTCTTGCATCTCCTTCTTCTATTATTTTAATTTTTAAATTTGGGCTTGGTAAATTATCTCTAGTTTCTATAGCAATTCGAAAATTTTCATATGATGGTGGTAAGGAATATAACATTATTATACTTAACAGATCGGCATTGATTGTTACCTCCATATCTGCTAATTTGTCAACAGTATCCATAAATTTTCCAAGATAATCACGAATGTCGTCATGATCGTTCAATTTGTGAGGTATTAACTGTTTTAAAAGAGTTGCTTTTCTAGCACGACCTTTACTTTGGTAATTTTTACTTAAATCATCCCATACATCCTTGGATCTTTTACAGTTTTTTACTTGTTTTAATTCAGAAGGTGAAATTATTAATATAAGTTCCGATTTTGCATTTAAATCATCGGTGTCCCATTTACTTTGTATACCTATTTCATTTTCAACTTCTGGTTTAGGTATTTTACCAGTGACGTAGTCCCATAAACCCAATTTTGCTAACAAAGCCTCAGCTCGTAATTTCTATGTGTCATAATTGCTCCTCTTTAGAGGTTCTAGTCTGTATGCGTTGATTTTATGATTAATTTCTTTGGAAATTCAAAATTTTATACACTTCTTTCTGTCTTTTGATTTATAAACACTTGAAAAAAAAAATGTTTGCTGATATTTTGCTTGTCGAATTTATACTTATATTGGATCTGGGCCCATAACCTGATGCAGCAGAGAATTCACTTACAACAAAATTAAAATTGCCAAGACCATTCAAAAATCATCAGATGAAAACAATCAATGTGAAACGGAAACTTTGCCTTCTTGTTCTGGCTTCAACAAAAGGAATTTAAATATACCAAGCATTTCAAACAAATTAAATCCCTTCAATATTAGCAATTGCTCGAAATTTAATATAAATAAGAATTAAAATGTATAATAAAGAAATGTGTCGTCTCATTCATTTATTATTCTACACGGTTGCCGAAAAGATATTGTACGCAACACGCCCGAAAATAGTTTTTTTGGACAGACTGGACACAGACTTCCAGGACTCGCCTACGGCTCGTCCTAGAATTTTGTCTATTCGTCCGAAAAAAAACCTATTTTCCGGACTTACGTAAATTACTATTATTGCTCATTTCATTAACATTAGAGACAGAGGGCCTGGGATTATACGTAAACCATGTAGACGTATATTTAAATTACGGATCCGCAACCAGATATTTCTGGAATTCCTTCCTTCACACAAGGTGTCTTATCATATTTAACGCCAAATTCCGAAGATGTTTGTAATGCACCCACCTCTCTCAGTTTTATTTCTTTTGTAATTCTGTATCATCTGGAAATAAGTGGGTTACTTACACAATACTGAGCATAATAACGGATCAAGCAGTCGGTGTTTCTGAGTTTTCAGCAGCATGAGCTGCCACTGCCTACCATCCCAACTATGGTAATTGAAATGAAATTAATTTATCACTCAAGCGAACTTTGTAAATTATTTAAATCGTCCAACTTCTAGTTCCTTAAAGAGAAAATTAAGGTCGCAATTATAGCAAAAAAATATGCAAACAGTTTCTTTTCCACACTTGCATACCATGTTTATATGGCCCAGAAAGAGCATGGCTCTCGTTCGTAAATCGCTATACATAAATTACATTATTTCTCGGCTTTATTTTTCCTCTCTTCCTTTTAGAGATGTATCACGTTTACAGATGTTGTCAAGTGAGCAACAGTATGTGTGCAAAACGTAAGTTTATACATATGTGTGGGCGTGCGTGTAATAAATACCAGTTTTTCATTGCCAAGGCCACAACGTTATAAAGCATTACATTAAAGAAACGCAATGGGGCTTGGATACCATCGGTGTAAAATATAGCGCAAAAATAATGTACATATACAGGATGAGTCTCAAGGAACTGTACATCTTCTACCATAGTAGAGGCACGTTAGGGGATTATCAAATGACCATTAAAAATGTCTCCTTGTTTTGATTATTAATATTAATTATGGATCTTCACTAAAACAATGTTTCGTCATATCTTTTCAATGATTAAGTCGATTTATCTCATTTTTTTATAAAAGTGTGTATTGGTGCCTGGCAAGAATTGAGAAAATCTAGGTCCGTCTTCGAGAAAATATGTAGGACTGATTCATATTCAACACTTCACCCTGTATATGATTTTTCAAATATCAATTTTTTCAGAGGGCATAAATAGACAGTTAGGCCTGGGTATTTGAATTTTTTATTACACTCACCTCACATTTCCAATTAAAGATTCATTTTAGAGCCAAATTGAAAATTGGCAATAATGAAGTATCTTACTGTATAATGTTTAGTTATTAAAAAGAAATCCTCAAAATAGACAGAAACGACACACACTGTGATTTACAGGGGCGGATTTAAAAATCTGACATATCTGGTTCATCCCAGTAATTCACCCTGTATGTAACTTTTTCCTACCCGTAATAGACAGAAAACAGATAAAAAATGTTTGAAATAACCTAGTTTTCTTATTTGTTTATTCATAAATTAAGAAATAAAATAAAAAACAATAACCAAACAATAAAGTTTTAACAATGTGGAACTAAGTAAAAAACAATTTAATAAACATTACGATTATAAAAAATGTTCAAAATGAAATCCATCTGCCTTAATACGCTTTTCTTGACGAATGTTTAAATGTGTAATGGACTTTCTGACTGTCTGTGGGTCATAATATTGCAACAGTGAATAATTCTGCGTTAATGAGCTGTTGTGTTTTATAATCTTATAATCGTAATGTTTGATAAATTGTTTTTTACTTTGTTCCACATTGTTAAAACTGTTTTATTGTTTGGTTATTGTTTTTTATTTTATTTCTTAATTTATGAATAAACATTTCCCTGGCTTGTTCATTTCATTTCGATTAAAATAATTAGACACATGAGTTTTCCTCAAACAAATAAGAAAACTAGGTTATTACAAAATTTTTTTATCTGTTTTCTGTCTATTACGGGGGAAAAAGTTACATACAGGGTGAATTATTGGGATGAACCAGATATGCCAGATTTTTAAATCTGGCCCTGTAAATCAATTCAAATTATAGTCTTTAACATACTGGAGCACAGTGTGTGTCATTTGTGTCTATTTTGAAGATTTCTTTTTAATAACTAAACATTATTATACAGTAAGATACTTCATTATTGCCAGTTATCAATTTGGCTCTAAAATGAATCTTTAATTGGAAATGTGAGGTGAGTGTAACAAAAAATTCAAACACCCAGGTCTAACTGTTTATTTATGTCCTCTGAAAAAATTATATCAGATTTTTGAAAAATCATATACAGGAGGAAGTGTTGAATATGAAGCAGTCCGACAAATTTTCTAGAAGGCGGACCTAGATTTTCTCAATTCTGAATATGTCAGTTAGTTGCCAGGCACCAATACACACTTTTATAAAAAAATGAGACAAATCGACTTAATCATTGAAAAGATATGACGAAACATTGTTTCAGTTCAGTTTTTAATAGTCATTTGATGATCCCCTAATGTGCCTCTACTTATGGTAGAAGTATGTACAGTTCCTCGTGACTCACCCTGTATATTTTTTCTATTATATAATTCATATGATTTACTAAAGGATGAAAATAATATGGGGTAACTCAAAAATGTTTCTATTTATTTTCAATATTTTTAGTTTTTTAGGTACGGTACAACGTAATAGAAAAATTTTCAGATTTTTTAGTTTTTTAGATTGGTTTATGAAATTATTTGCACAGGGTGGTTAAAAAATGTTTCAAAGAAAATTTAATTTGAAGTTTTTTATATATTTTTTTTAAGTTTTACAGTATTTTTAGGTAGAATGGGTTCATAAATTTGTATACAGGGTATGTGTCCCATTTAAAATTTCACCAGTTAGGTAGTTGGGACCTATATTATTAAAATTAAAATACAATATTTGTTATCAGGTTTCTGTGGCGTCATTGGTAGGGCGTTCGCTTCGCATGCGAAAGGTTAGGGGTTCGATTCCCAGCTCTTTATTTTTTTTCATTTTATTTTTTTTATAACTCTCAATGACTTTTTTCATAGATAAAACTACCACAAAACGACTGGGAAATCCCGCAAGGGATTTCTTGTAATTAAAATATTTCGCGATAGGTAGGTACTACCTTTAACCTTCATACCGAGCACAGGTATAACTATAACTATTTTTTCATTCCTCTAATGATAAATGCTGAAAAAGCAAATTTGAGGTTAGGAAGTAAATTGGCTGAGAGGAATGTAACTAATATTATTTTTGGTTCTCATTTATTGTTGATGTAATTACTAGTAGCTATAATAAGTTAGTATAAAAGGTAACTTATTCTAGAAATATGTAAATTCAATTTTGTTTTACGGAATCCAGTCATTTTAGCTCACTATTATCAATTTATTGTTTTTAATATACGTAAATGATTTATACAAATTTCAAGAAGAGTCAAATATAATCCTCTTTGTTGACGACACAACTAGTCTGATTAGATATCGACCAAACGACCCTTTAGGGGAGTTGGTTAATGCTGTTGAGACTGACATAGGCAATTGGTTTCTGGCAAATGAACCGAGCTTGCATCAGGCTAAAACTCAGAGCATGAACTTTTCATTGCGTTCTGCGCCTATCGATCTTCAGAGCGATGTTCGCGTGAAGTTCCTTGGGGTTCATCTTGATCCTAAATTAACCTGGGAGAGTCATGTTCGTGAACTTGGGTGCCAGCTGTCCAGGGTCATATATCTCATCAGAAGGCTTGCGCAGAGTGTTTCAATCCCCAGTCTGTTGACGGTATATCATGGTTATTTTGTTTCGCGTATGTCGTATGGTATTTTGAACTGGGGACATAGTTCCCATGCAATGAAAATATTCAAGCTACAAAGGAGATGTTTACGTACAATGTTGATGCTCGGTTGGCGTGACTGCTGTAAAAAGTATTTTGTTGAACACGGACTACTTATTTTGCCTTCCTTGTACATCTTAAACTGTCTTGGCTACATTCGAACCAATGCCTCGCATTTCACTCTTCACTCTGATATGCATAATTATGGTACGCGAAATCGCAATGATATATTGCCTGAATTTCACCGCCTATTGAGGACTAGCAAAGGTTCTGACTATTATTGTGTTAAATTTTATAACAAGATGCCGTCTCACATAAAGAACCTTGGTGAAGTCCAGTTTAACAAAAGTATTAAATCATTCTTGATATCTCAAGCTTTTTATACCTTTGAGGACTATTTCAGAAGCGATATTGTAAGATTTTTCTAGATTTTAGTTTGTTTTATGTTTGTTGCTATTTTAATTTGTTTGTAAGCCTTTGTTTGTTGCTGTGACTTTGATTGATTAATTTTTGTTCTTTTTTGACGTACTATACATGTTATGTAACATAAGATGGTGAATAAATATATATATCTAATACTGTCATCCAAAAACAGTTCGAACATCAACTTTTACAAATTATACAATTCTTCGAAAGGCCCACTCACCACAACTAGAAAGACACCTTTAAACGTTTATAGCGAATTGCAACTTTTATTGGATCGATAACCTAATTGGTAACTCTACTCATCCAAATCATCCTATTTGGGAATTTTTTATATTGTTTGGCAATACCCTGTCTCAGGACAACATGCGTTTCAATCTGAACAACTCTCTTTTAACATTTCAGATCTTTTGAAACAAAATTTGAAATGTTGCGACATGCATACATGTTTTCTGTATCTAGACTAGAGCGATTATTGTCAATATTATGGAGTACAACTCAAGGGAATACCTAAAGGGGTTGCGAAATGTGCCCAACGACAGTCAAATTTTGCAATATAGACAATGGGACTTCCTCTGAATATTGATAAAACTCACTATAACAAACAACTACTCAATCTTATATAAAGGGATTAAAAATTTAATAGTTTTTAATCATAACGGGTGGGCAAATTTGAGGTTAGGAAGTAAATTGGCTGTCAAATGATGAACGATTGAATTCACCATACCATCGATAAACACTGGTCCGTGATAGAGCTTCATCGCCAAAAATTGAATTAAGTTCATCCATGCACTGTTGCTGAGTTAATCCACGTCGAAAGTTGTAAAAAATAATCGCACGAAAATGTTCACGATTTAACTCCAGTTTTAGGCCGAGATGAATCTTTTAAGTTACTGTAAACAACACAAATAGCGCTCATATGTCAAAACGTTCTGAGTACCTCAAAAATGTCCAACTTTACGATAGAGCTGTCAGTCGCTAGATTGCAACACCAGGGTTGCCAAGTCCCGAAATATAAAAAGCAACCCTCGTATTCATCAGATGTCTGTTCAATAAAATATTATAACAACCTTCTTTTTCTCTTTTTTAAACATGGCGTGATGGTCATTTCGTCTTTTTCCCGAGTAATTATGTCTTCTAGTATGTCATAGTCTTTCATTTCTTCAGGAAATATATACGACAAACCATCTATGTCGAGTCGTTCTGACACCAAGCGACGATCACATCTCTCAGTCAAGAAAACTGTAACTTTCATGGGGAAATGATGAACTGTAACGTGAAACAAACTTCAAGAGCCTCAAGACAAGAGCACACACAAAAGATCTTCAGGTGGTAGTGCAGTCAATTAATCACTGCGGTCGGAGATTTTTCATTTGATGCTGGCATATCAACTGTCTCATGCGACGATATTTTTGTTGTTGTTGTTTTGGGCATGAAACATGACATCAAAATTTGGTCTAAAAGTGTGGAATTTCGAACAGAAACAGCGGCGAAATCAAAACATGTCATAATTATTGGTAGGTGATTATATGTGGGGTTATGATCAAACGTTCCTATGGAGACGCTCTAAATCGCCAATACTAACACAAACTGGACAACTACGGTGGAATGTGAAGGTTATTTATTGATCGCAATATTTATTCAAGCTAAATTTAGTTCGTAATAGAACTGACTATAACATTTCGATCTATATCAACTGTCTGCAGATCTAAAAATTTGGCCACGTCATTATCCAAAATTAACTTTCGATATAATGCATTTATTATTACCAACCGAACCATTCAAAACTAAAAAAAATAATAATATATATGCATACCAGATGGTATGATTATATTGTGCACAGTAAAAAAACGCAACGAATTTGCTACAAACAAAAAATTCTCATCTGGGTACAAATGCAGTGGTATTTTTCATTTTGTTATAAACGTTTAGTATAGATGCAGACTTAATGTGATTTTAATTTAACCTAATCTAACCAGCCCAATTAAAAACAAATTAATCGAATAGAAATCTGTAGGAGTAGCATATTATGAACCGCAACGTTCTTAGGACCATTATACTGATGGACAACGTTTCAGCTTAGCGTAAACAATTCCCTAACTCGCTTTATTTATTTTGGTATTCAGACACTTAAATCCATTAATCTCCAGTAACACTGTATGGCTATATCTGGTTTATATACATTTTCAGGCTTATGGTGCTAAAAACTCCGTTAATATCACTTTTCTAGGACGAATGATGCTTTCAATATCATGAATTAATAGATCGGCTTGTTGTTTTGGTACCCAGAATTGATTTTGTGAAGTACTTTTGAAATTGAAACAGTGGTCCTTTCTGTCAGTGAAGCGCCATTATTTTTGTTGTTAAAGATCTGCAATAGGAAGATCTACAACCATTAACGACATGTAGAACCGTGCTAGAGAGGCATGATGACAAATAGGAGCGAAATGGAACAGGGCCTTGCGAAATTAAGTTGCCAAGTCCTTGGGTCTCTCAGGAACGATATTATCCACAATGAGGCATGAATACCAATTATTTGTTTGAGGAAAAGGTCAACCTCCTGGTTACCTCTTCTTTGTTTTCTCCATATTGTTAAATCTATTCAAATCTCACAGCTGTGTGGGTTCTGTAACCATGATCACCACCTGGATGGTTTATTTAGAATATCCCAACTATTCAAATACTCAATATAAATAAATTTTGTCCAAGATCCATCCATCCAGTACTTCTTCCAATCCGCGAAACACTGCTGGAACTCGACCTTGTAGGTAGTGTTCCTTATTGATCATTTTACTTTTTGGCAAGAATAGTTGATCGTAAAGGTGAAAACACATTACTATCACGTCACGTGAGTTCACATGCTATCACACTAAAATTGAATCAATTTCACTTGAGCTTGAGAAGTAATAGGTCATTTTCAGAGTTTGAAAAAGACTTTTAAAATGAATGAGCTTTAGTTATGGTTGCTGATAATACAAGGTGTCCGCCGGGAAAGTATACTACTTTGTTTTGCCGCCATTTTGGTAAACATTAGTCTGGACAATTCATATTTGGCAGTCGTGAAGTAGACACGTGGCAAATTTATTATGGAAAAATATTCGATAAACCAACGTATTTTAATCGTTAAAACATTTTATCAAAATCAACCATCGATAACTGTGACGATGAAAAAGTTACGTGAAATTTTTGGGAGAAACAACGTGCCAACAAAACGCACTATTTATCGTGTAGTGAATGATTTCGAAGAAAGAGGGTCTGTAGGTGATAGGCCCAAGCACTGCAAGATCAGCTGAAAACATTACTGCATCTCAAGAAAGTGTTCAAAACAATCCATCAACCTCAATTCGACACCGTGCTCAGGAGCTTGGTCTTCAAAGAACAACTTTGGCCACAATTTTGCACAAGGATTTGCATTTGTTTCCATATAAGATTCAGTTGACACAATAGCTTCTTCCACAAGACCATTTACGCCGCCGCACATATGCCAATAGGATGTTACAGCTCGCCCATGATTTTCATGAAAAAATCATAATGAGTGACGAGGCACATCTTCATTTGAATGGATATGTGAACAAACAGAATAGTCGGTTCTGGGCAATGGAAAACCCTCAGATTATTCATCAGTCAGCTTTGCATCCATTAAAAGTGACAGTCTGGTGTGCAATTTGGTCAGGAGGAATCATTGGACCTTACTTCTTTGAAAATGAAAACGGCGTAACGGTAACTGTGAATGGAGAGCGATATCGTGATATGATTGAAAACTTTTTAACGCCACAACTGCATGCTTTGGGCTTGATTAACATGTGGTATCAACGAGACGGTGCCACATCGCATACAGCCAGGATTACAATGGAATTACTGCGAGACCTCTTTCCACAACAAGTTATTTCAAGAAATGGTGATGTTGATTGGCCTCCACGGTAACCTGATTTGACTGCTCCGGACTTCTTTTTGTGGGGATATCTGAAAAGCAAGGTTTATGCAAACAAACCAGAAACGCTTGAGCAACTCAAACAAAATATTCGTGATGAAATAAATGAAATACCGCGTGTAATGTGTGAGAATCTAATGAAAAATGGGTTCATGATGTTAATTTGAGAACGTGAATTTCCTAATTCGTTTCAAGAGTTATGACAAGATGATGAAGGTCGGTTTAAGGCTTTGAGTATCTTTTTAATTTTATGACCAGTTATTGTGCTAAGTAGTAATATTAAGTGATTTCACTACATCCCTCTTTATTCCTCCATAATAATAGAGGCAAAAAGCCAACTGAGTTGATGTAACAATAATGTGTTTCCACTATAACCTCCGAGCGCATTTGGTGAGCCTTTTCGGTCTTGGCGATCCAAAACGCCTCCACTGACACGATTGACTCCACGTTTCATTACCTATTACGACATGTTTCGGTATTGTTGTCTTGATTTATCCACTCCTGAACAACTTCCATTCTTCGCTGTTTTGTTGGAAATCTTGCTGTCATGTTCATACCCAAATTGTCTGAAGAAATTTCAGGATTTGAGCCAATTGATATGTCAACATCAACGACACTTATCTAATTCTGATTCATTCGGCGATCGTTCATATCTTAATCTCTCGTCATCACCAACGTCTACTCTTTATACAAATTCTCTTATGATTTATTTAAAAACTGATCGTATCAAAACATGTGTTAACTTTTTGACAGCTGAGAAGAGATAACACATCCAATATGGCTGAAAATGGCTATAGAGAAGCATCCCAACACACAGTCGGACCAATACAACTCGCGAAACAACAACATTCCCATTATTAATTGAACACAAATCAGATACAACAAACACGATTTTAATGCATTTGTCACAAAAAAAAAAATCCCGTAAGAATGCGAAAATAAATGGCTGTCAGATTGTTAAAAATATAAAATACATAAAATAAAACACGAACGATATTATTATCGAGGACAATTCCTAATAAACCAAAAGTGTGTTACTCTCACCAATATTATACTTTTTGTTCATGTTTAAATTTTTGGTACCATTCCTCATTCTGTCAATTATTTTATATTTAAAGAGAGAAATGTAGTGATTATGTTCAACACGAATGAAACTTGCTGGGGGCTATCGTAGTTGTAATTGAATTACAACCGTGCTGATAAAGCAATTTAAAAGAAATTGGATTTTTCATGAGTAAATAATCTATATAAAAGGTGATGAAGACCAAGATTTATTATAACCTGAAACTGCGAAGGTACTTATACCTAAAATGAAACTGTCTGATTCTTCTACTCGCTGTTAATAGATTGCTACAGACAGCTGCCTCTTAGGGGCTGCTGTGGGCAGTTGAATATACAGGGTGTCAGAACTCAA
This sequence comes from Apoderus coryli, assembly GCA_911728435.2. NCBI lineage: Eukaryota > Metazoa > Arthropoda > Insecta > Coleoptera > Attelabidae > Apoderus > Apoderus coryli. The sequence continues at coordinate 36,938,485 of OU452199.1, forward strand.
AATGCTTGTCAAGAATTTTGAAGTTACAATTCTTCCTTTCGGAAGCAATTTCGCATTAGAAGTTTGACGTCGAGTTGCCTTGAAATCCACTCTAAAATTTGTGGCTTTCGTTTGGTTTCTTTAGTTTCTGGACACCCTGACATCTGACTAGACTCTCATTCTCTGCTGGAATACCTCAAAGTAGGCCAAAGTTATAAAGTTAACTTTGGCCTACTTTGAGTTAACATACTAAACACCATCTTTTATCCTATATTCTTCTTTTGGCCGATGTCGGTGGATAGATTAAGTTTTTATTTTAATTTCTTTTATATTTTTGTCCAACATCGAATTATCTTTCATTTCTGTAGTTACCATGAAGAAGAGAAATGATAAAGAGATCCAGATCTGTACCCCAGATTGTTCATAATGTCACTTGTTTGATATCATCTTTGACGTGTCCAAAATCATAATCTGTAATGTGGATGTCGAAAATAACGACCAGTCGTTTGTTAAAAGAGCAAAAGCCATCCATTCTCAAAATGTTTCCAAAGATATCGCCGCGAAATTTGACTGAAAAGCAGGTTATTGTAGCAACAGATCCTCTGCAAGATCAAAAAACTGTTACTGCTGATAACAATACACCTGCGTTTGGTTGCAGGAAGTCAAACTGAGCTTCGAAAAACAACCCCCCAATGACGAATCATCCTAGACCAGTGTAATTTCTGAAACCGCATTTTTAAAGTGACCAAACCTTGAACTGTTAATCGCAACGATTTCTTTACCTTGCTATATTCAAGAACGGACTAAGTAGTCAAAAGTAGTTGTAAGCAGAAACGCATGGAGATCCTTCGAAAATAACCCCTGTGTTAAGAGAACAAAAACCTAACGCAATAGATTTATTATTTATACAAGGTGTTTCTAAAAAAGGTGGTCAAAATTTGTGAGCGAATTGTAATTTTTCGAAAAGTCCTTATGTACAAAGATACAGGGTGTTAAACATAACTAATAATAATAATAAAGATTGACTGCCTGAGGATGATTTTTTTTGAAATATTTTCGAAACGAGTAAAGATGAATTAAGCAACTGTAGCATATTTATTCACCTAGTTAAATGTCCTAAACTGACATGAAATTAAATAAAAAAGGATGGTCATAGGCGGGTAAACGGGGGGGACCCTTGCCTTAATTATAACCTAACTTTTTTCCTTGTGATATTTATTAATTTTGTGTCAAAAATGTGATAAAATAAGGTTTTCTACATAACAAAGGCATACTTCTTTTTTCTCGAAAAACTTAAAGGTTTTCGAGAAATTCGAGTTTTAGGACAAAACTGGTCATTAGTTTATTTATTTATTTACCATTAGGAATACAAACAGATTACAAAAGAATCCACAACAGTATTCACAATATAATACAAGCTTCTGACGAATGTATTTATCAAAAAAAAAAATAATTTAAAATATACATAAAATGAAGAATTTATTTACTTAAGCCTAAATATTACATTAAATAATCACAATACTACCCTACATGAACAGACCCCTCACAAACGACTTAAATCGAGCCAAGGATATGTCAAACAAGTCTATGTCAGCACGATACAAATTACATGTTCGCAAAATTCGACCGATAGGCGAATTCTTTACCGACTTTGTCCTTCTAAAGTCAACAGCATTAATAAAATTATTGAAATACAGTTTGACTAACGAAAAGTTTTCCAAAATTTTATTAATGCTGTGCACTAAGGACCAGTTTTGTCCTAAAATTATCAAACTCGAATTTCTCGAAAACCTTCAAGTTTTTCGAGAAAAAACAAGTATACCATTTTTATGTAGAAAACTTTGTTTTCTCACATTTTTGACATAAACGGAATAAAAGTCACAAGAAAAAAAAGTTAGGTTATAATTAAGGCAAGGGTCCCCCCCGTTTACCCGCCTATGGTCATCCTTTTTTATTCAATTTCATGTTAGTTTACGACATTTAACTAGGTGAATAAATATGGTACATTTGATTAATTCATCTTTACTCGTTTCGAAAATATTTCAAAAAAATCGTCCTCAGTCATCTGTAACACCCTGTATCTTTGTAAATAAGGACTTTTCGAAAAATTACAATTTAGGTTTTTTTCATGATTAGACGTCCCCAATTCGCTCACAAATTTTAACCACCTTTTTTAGAAACACCTTGTATAGGTTAACCTATTCAAAATCAATTTTCTAGTCTACCGCAGCACAATAAGGACAACATTGTGTCTACAAAAGCTTGTTACTACATTTTTAGCGCATATCAAAGTAAACAACCAGCAATCACGCGAAATAAATTTTCCAAAAATAAAACCAAATAAATTAAAACAGAAAAAAAATCGATAGACCTTGACATTGCACGCACGAAAGCCTCCTGCTCCTATTATTAGTCCGAAGTAAACATACGTCGAGAAAACTCCCTTCTGACGGCTTTGACGCGCGCACAATCACATGACCTCTCAGAAACAAAGAAAAAAAAACACTAACCTACACTAACGTTTATTGCGAAGAGAGGTATTTTGTGTAATGAGAAATTCTACTTAAAAATTAAATATAGATTTCTATCGCGGTAATACAAACTGATATACTCGTGAGTTTTACAATAACGAAACCTCACCCAATAAAGGCGTTATCAGTGTTGGCCCAAAAGCTGATTACCGCTGTCGAATAAATACGTAAAAAAATTTATAACATGATACAGATCCCCACTTATATTTGTGTAAGTAGGTAACAAATTGTTAATAATAAACCATGGCCGCGTCTAATTCAATTTCAAGGCTGAGTTGTTGCTTAATAGAATAGGTAGGTATACGGTGTGGATCAATCAAAATAATTTGCGATAACCGCAATTCCAACTTTAGGAAATGTTTCTAAATTAATTTCTAGAAACTTAAGGGAGCTAAGAATCAGGCAAAGATGTTTTTTCAAAGCTATAAACATGGGAACGTTTTTTATTCCGTGGAATAGGAGATATTTTTCTTTTTCAACCTGCAACACGTTACTTCCCAACCCAACCGCTCTGGTAAAAAACTTGCGGGGAAAATATTCACAAAAAATCGCATAGAATGGGCGATAAACAGTTTCCAGCCTTTCAAATCACCAGGTATGGACCGAATTTTTCCGGCCCTCCTCCAGAAAGGTCTGGCAATAATGCAACCATCGTTGCAAAGGCTTTTCAAAGCAAGCCTTACCCTCGGCCATATTCCCAAAGCTTGGAGGGAAACTAGAGTAGCCTTTATACCGAAAACAGGACGCCGTCCAGAGGATGACCCTACGTCCTACAGGCCTATTAGTCTAACCTCCTTCCTACTGAAAACTATGGAAAAGATAATAGACGAATACCTAAGAAGCGAAACTTTAAATAGGAAACCGCTTCACAAAAGGCAAATCGCCTACCAAGCGGGAAAATCTATCGAAAGCCACAGCGGCCATATGGACGTGTCACAGGCTACTCGGTAGGACTTGGGGGCTAAAGCCAAAGTTCACATACTGGGTGTACCAAACAGTCATTAAACCCATGGTTACATACGCCTCATTAGTATGGTGGCCAAAAGTTAATATTAAGCATACACAATGCCGTCTTCAAAAGTTGCAACGGCATGCATGTTTAGGAATAACAGGGGCAATGCGAACTTGCCCCACAGCAGCGATGGAAACGTTGCTGCATCTAATACCTTTACCTGTCCTAGTCAAAAAAGAGGCAGCAATTAGCGCTCTGAAACTGGCACAGGTAATGGAATACAAATCTGGCGATCTAGAGGGACACATGGGAATCCTGAATCTAATACCTTTGGATTCAGGAAGAAAACCGTCGGACGCTTTGCCACGCAAACATGATTTTGAAATCCCATTTGAAGTGGTCATTGCAGACCGTCAAAATTGGGTAAAAGGGGAACCCGATTCCCAGAAAACACATCCGTCTGGTATACGGACGGTTCAAAAGGAATAGAAGGGAACACAGGCATGGGAGTATACGGGCCAAATTGCAGGCTCTCTGAATCTCTCGGAAAAAGTCCCACTATATTCCAAGCAGAGATCAACGCTATTAATCGTTGTGCTCAAGAATGCCTGCAGAGAGGCATCCCGGAACGGCAGATCAATATTATGTCAGACAGTCAAGCTGCGTTAAAAGCACTGAGGTCTTATACCTTCACGTCAAAGCTAGCATGGGAATGCAAACAGACCCTAAAGCAACTGGCAGCTCAGTCCTGGTGCCAGGACATGAAGGCATAGAAGGGAACGATGCGGCGGACCAACTTGCAAAAGAGGGCGTAAACGCTCCGTTCTGCGGCCCGGAACCCATCTTTGGCCTTCCAAAAAGCCATATGAAGGAAGAACTTCGGAGATGGGAAAAGGAGCAACTTAAGTCCTACTGGAGGAACACTCCAGGCCTAAGACAATCAAAAAGGTTTATCAAACCTTCAGAGGCCAACGCAGGGAAGCTTATCCAACTGGAAATAAGCGACCTAAGGTGAATTACGGGACACCACCCAGTGAAGTACCATCTCAAAAAGATGGGCCTAACCGAGGACGACACTTGTCGGTTTTGCGAAGACGCAACAGAGACAACAGAACACGTGCTCTGCGAATGCATGGCACTTTTCTGCAAAAGGCTAAAACACCTTGGAGGGGTGACTCTAACACCCGACGAGGCAAGGAATTTAGCCCCCAGAGAAATCATCAACTTTATGAAAAGTGTGGGACAGCTGGGCAATTCATAGATTAGTCATTCACAAAAGATCTTCTGCAGGTCGAAGGGAGGCCAAACCGCCTCAACGACTCCGAAAAACAATCTACACTTCCCAGATCTATGAATTAATTTCCTTCATAAAAAATTTTGAATCTTTAACGCAAAATTACGCCGAAACTGCTCTTTCACTTCTTCATGGAGTCCTGCTTGGACGCAAGTTCCGTCCCCAATGAGAATCCGAGCTGCATTTTCCCGTTTCCAATAGAAGTAGAATGATTAACGCACTCGTTGTGCCATTAATTGGAAAAAATAAATATATGTGCTCCTGGTAATTCGCATAGCAGATGTGTACCAAGTGTACCCTAGCGGGTAGCGTGTTAGATTTGTAATCGGAAGGTTGTGGGTCCGATCACTGCTCTTGCAATTTTTTATATTTTTTTATTTATAATTTGGGTTAATTTGGGATGTTAATTATTTTTACTTTTTTATTTATAATTTTAGAATAATAATAATAATCGTCTTTATTGATCGAAGTAAGTGTACAATATAATAACGTAGGTGGTTTTTCCAATTAATGCTTAGTCGCATAGGTAATGTAATATTTATGGACGAGGCACGTTTTTTTAGTAAGTACCGCTTTACGATTCCGCCGCCGCAGCGCTACGGTCGGCGTTCCGCGCATGCGCGCTGGTTACCTACATCTCTTGTCTACGCACTGACGGCATTACAGTCTGATTCCTCATTGTATACGTTGTTTACTGAGTGTTTAAGATGCCTCCGACAATCGTGAGTCCCGCCGATTGTGAAGTACGGGCTGTTATACGATTTCTTAGTGCTAAAGGCGTAAAACCGATCGATATTCATCGTGAGATCTTTGAAGTTTACGGACAAAACATTATGAGTGATGGAATGGTAAGGAAATGGGTGAGAGCATTTAAAGATGGCCGCACAAATGTGCATGATGAAGAACGGAGTGGGCGTCCTTCGGTCGTTAATGAAGATTTGGTGCAGAAAGTGGAGGAAAAGGTGAGAGAAAACAGACGCTTTACAATTTCATCAATGTGCGACTGCTTTCCTCAATATTCTCGTAGTGTTTTGTATCGCATTGTGACCGAGAACTTGAATTACCGGAAATTGTGTTCACGTTGGGTTCCAAAAATGTTGACGGATTTGCACAAAACCCAACGTTTAGGCAGTGCATTGACTTTCCTTGAGCGGTACCACAATGAAGGTGAAGATTTTTTAGACCAAATTGTTACTGGTGACGAAACATGGGTGGCCTACGTCACACCAGAATCGAAACAACAATCCATGGAATGGCGACATTCATCATCACACAAAAGAGTGAAGTTTAAGCAAACAATTTCTGCCCGGAAAATCATGTGCACAGTTTTTTGGGACAGAAAAGGAGTATTGCTAGTGGAGTTCCTGCCTCGTAATGAGACAATCAATGCAGCGTCTTATTGTGAGACATTTAACAATCTGCGTCGTACAATCCAGAACAAAAGACGTGGCAAGTTGAGTAAGGGTATCGTTTTGCTGCACGACAATGCCCGTCCACATGTGGCTAATCGGACCAAAGATCTCATCAAATCTTTTAAATGGGAAACTCTAGATCATCCTCCATACAGCCCTGATCTGGCGCCCAGCGACTACCATTTGTTCTTGCACTTGAAGAAACACCTGAGTGGTCAGCGTCTTCAAGACGATAACGAAGTCAAAACATTTGTGATACAGTGGTTAACAAGTCAGGCGGCAGAATTTTATGAGGGTATTCAAAAACTGGTGCCACGTTATGACAAGTGCCTCAATATTCACGGAAATTATGTAGAAAAGTAGATTAAGGGACAGGCTTTCATGTAAAAATAAAATTATTGCGATATCTTTGCACGTCTTTTTTTAATTCCAAAACATGCCTCGTATTTTGCGTATCCTATGCCATTAGCGCTTCGCGTAGCGCTACTTATATATGATAACCTTGTTTCCAGCTACGGAGACGAAATTTAACGTCAGAATACAGCAAAATAACTTTAGACCAAGACTTCACCTTTAACAGCTGTCCAGTCTTTTTACTCTCTTCTTATCCAGGCGATGGATGATGGTTATAGTCCGGCAGGACTGTTCTGCGACCTCACCAAGACCTTCGATTGTCTTAAACACGATGTTCTCCTGGAGAAGCTGTCAGCGCATGGTGTTCCTGGGAAGGCTGGTGATTGGTTCGTACGTTATTTATGTCAATAGACACAATACGTTGAGATACAGTTTACCTCTGGTGGCGGAATGTCGTCGTGCTGATCCTCTGCGCTTGAGATTTTTAATAAGGGGGATATCGTTATGTATGCTAACGACACTACTAAACTAATAAATGACAAATCTGAAATTGATATTGAGTCTGAGTGTAACATTGTAGTAGAGTTTGATAATAACTACTTATTTTTGAACTTGATTAAAACGTGTTACGTTAGATTTCATACGCGATAAAATAGAGGGGATCTTGACGTAGGAATTTTGACTTGGCACCGTACGATTTGTGGGAAATTACTTTTAGTTGATCGCATGGGATGGTATTCGGTGTTTTCCTTTTACTGGTGTTGTCTATGATTAAGTTTTGTATTGTTTCTTTATTAATTAATGGTATTTGAAATCTTACGACGAATTTTATATTACACATTATGTAATCTTTGGAAAAATAAAGTTATTATTATTATTACTATTACTATACGTAACCTTGACAATCTGAGGGAAAAGGTGAATGACGATCAAAGTATCACAGCTCGTTAGAAACGAGTAGCAGTGAGTTGAGGAATATCAAAATAGTATGTATAGGGATGACCTTGGGCATGTATAAATTCATGGGCGATTATAACTAATGCAATTGTTGGATCAATCGCAAACCACCAGAAGCGCAAAAGAGCTCAAAACCAAGGAGGCAATGAAGAATTTTTAATTTAAATTAGTGCAGAACGAAATACCTGACGGGTATGGATGGTCAAAGTATTTCCTCTATATCAAAAAGAACTCTGATTTAGAGGAATGAATGGTTGGAATACCAATACGCCTAAATTTCTTAGTCTTAACGAGCCTTTCCTGTATGGAGTTATTGCAATTGTAACAAAATATACATTTCTATTTATAATAACTCAGTTTTGCAGTTTCTAATTTCCTCGTATACTAATAATAAATTATATTGTATCTGCTCGCTAGGTCGCACCACCTATATTAAGTGTGTTTAAAATATTAAATATCTGAATTTGGTATAAAACGTTTTTTGTTAGGTTCGCGATAGCAAATATGAATTGTTTGTTTCTCATTTCTGTTTGCACACGAATACTGGCAGCTCTTGGCTTTGTAAACTGAATTTACAATAATATATTGTCAAAGTTGTTACGGCTTAGTGTCAGGTAATTAACTAAGATAATTATCAAATAATATGAAATGTTAATTAGAACTTTTATTTTCAGTATTTGTAAAAACGTAACTAGAATAAAACCCCCCAACATATTGTCGAAAATTACGTTTCATTTGCGTACGAACAACCCCTAATAAAAACAAAATAGTCTTATTGTTTCATCTGGCGCTCAACGGGGTCGCAAAGAACGTAAAATGAACAGAAACGACACTCCTCAAACTGCTTACAATCTTCGCAGAAGAATCCAGTTGGAAAATAATCTTATACCACCACGCTTAAGGGTAACGAATAACGAGGTTTTAACTGGATTGCCTGAATTACATCAACAACTGAGACCGGATGTACCACCACCACCATCTACCCCTATAAGTGCTCAAGGTAGGCCAAATTATTTTAATTTTTCCGCACCAGCGGCGCCTTCTGCTCGGCATGAAAATCATTTGGGAGCCTCAAATGTTCCACATAGTGAACAAGTACGGTTTCCACCAGTACCACAACCGCTTATGCCGCTATACACTCCAGAAGCGATTAGTAATATAGTTAGTGAAGTAGTTCGACAAATGCAAAATTTAAACTGCAGCAATTTAAATAGTGTTCATCAGTCAAATACAAATAAAATATCGTATAATTGTAAAAGCCTACCAACATTTGACAATGAAGTAGTACACCCAGTGGATTTCTTAAATCAATTAGAGTACGGATTTGATGTTGCAAATATGAATTACCAACAATTTGTATTATTGATTAGCGATCTTTTTATAGGTGGGTCAAAAACCTGGGCAGACGCTTATTTATATACTTTTCAGTCTTATAATGAATTCAAAATAGCGTTTTTAGAACAATATTGGAATTCCTATATTCAAACATCTATTAGATTGAAAATAGATGCTGCAAAATATGGGGAGAAAGAGCAAAGATCATTTGTTGAACATTTTAATTATTTTATTAGATTATCCAAGCATTTAAATCCACCCTATGCGCAAGTGGATTTAATTAGAATTATTGCTCGACACTACCCCCCGAGTGTTTCAGTTGTTTTAGTAGGAGCTACTACATTTCAGGATGCCCTTGAGAGATTACGCCAAGCAGATTATTATTTTAAAGACAGATCCCAACTTAATATTTCAACTAAATCAATGGGACCTACTCAGGCACACCCTGGTAGTTTTCAACAAAAAAAAGACAATTTTAGGTCTGGTTACGAAAAAAATCGACACGTTTCACAGCTGGACTTGGAGGACAAGGCGTCGGGAAACGAACCAACTTTCCTGAATTAGGTCCAGTTGTGGAAAGTACGTTAAATCGGACCGATGTGTTAGTAACTAATCCAGATTTAGATTTAGATAATGAATGTGGTTTCGAACACAGTCCTCCCGATGTTAGGTCCCCTGTAGTAGAGATAAACCTTTATGGTTTTTCTTTTCCAGCTTTGATTGATAGCGGTTCCCAAATTACTTGTTTCTCTGAGACGGTCTGGGGACAATTAGAACAGTTTTACAGTGAAATTCCTACACTGCCTTGTACCGGAGTACGTGTTGTGGGCGCATTCAAAGCCAAACAACGAAAAGTTCAAAAACAATGTTTAGTTAAGTTTAGTTTAAGTGATTATAAGTTCGAACATGAATTTTTATTAGTTCCGGATTTGATTTATCCTGTTATTTTGGGAATCGATTTTTTGCGTGCTATTAACGCAAACATTGATTTAAAAAATGAAAAGATTTATTTCAGTTGTGGAAAGGATGTTTTTTTTATACCGGAGAGTTCTTTAACACATCACTATGCAGTACCTGATTCTCCACATATAAATATTGTTTCTTGCGATAAAAATAAATTGGTTGAATATTTCGATGAGAACGATTTATCAATAAGCCTCGAAAAGTCGATGCTATCGCGGGATCAACAAAGAAATTTTAGGGAGTTTTTGTCAAAAAATAATATGGTTTTTTCTAATATACCGGGTCTCACCAAAAAATATTTTCATACCATTGAATTGAAAGAAGAGAAGCATTTTTTTATTAAACCTTATCCTATTCCCATAGCCCATCGCGATGCAGTAGATAAAGCCATTGCAGACATGGAAAGATGGGGAGTTATAGAGCGTGCTGCTACCCCTTATATATCTCCTATTAAAACTTGTGTGAAGCGTGATAATAGTGTTAGGGTTTGTTTGGATGCCAGGTGTTTAAATAAATTAATGGTAAGCGATCATGAACTCCCGCAACCCATTGAGGAAATTCTTTTAACATTGGAACCCGCAAAATATATGTCAAACTTAGATTTGACTTGTGGTTATTGGCAAATACCTTTATCACCTGAGTCGAAAAAATATACAGGGTTTATGGTAGGTCGAAAAACTTATCAATTTAACGTGATGCCCTTTGGTATTTCCACGGCCGTCTCATCCTTCACTAGATGTATGGATTCCATCTTCGGGTCAGAATTTAAGAAATTTATGATTATTTATCTGGATGATATTCTCGTGTTCTCAGAAACTTTTGAACAGCACCTGGAGCATCTTAAGAAGATATTTGATCGTTTGAATGACGCAGGTCTTAAACTTAAGGTTAAAAAGTGTCGGTTTTTTAGAGCGGAAGTTGATTTCTTAGGTTATCTTTGTTCAAATGAGGGTATTAAACCACATCCAAATAGAGTTCAAGCCATTAGGGATTACAAAGTTCCTACTAATGTAAAGGAACTGCAAAAGTTTTTAGGGTTATGCAATTTCGATAGGATGTTCTGCCCAAAATTTTCGAACACTTGCGAACCCTTGACGAACCTGTTAAAAAAGAAAGTTCGATGGAGATGGACTTCAGTGGAGAATGAATCGTTTAATAATATTAAAAAATCTTTAATAGATTGTACGCTATTATTTCATCCAAGATTAGATTTACCTTGGCATGTTGAGGTCGATGCTAGCGATGTAGCCCTAGGGGCACAACTTTTTCAGTTAGTGAACGGTGAACGAAAGGTAGTGGCGTGGGCCAGCAGAGTTTTATTGCCGCGAGAAATCCGATATAGCAGCAACGAAAAAGAACTTTTGGCGGTGTTATTCGCATTGGAACGTTGGCGTGTTTACTTATTGGGTCGGCGATTCACCCTGTACACAGATAATCGTGCTCTCACATATATTCAAACGTGTCGATTATTATCGCCCCGTATAACACGCTGGGCTTTAGCGATTCAAGAATATGATTTCGAAATTAAACATATACAGGGTGCTTCAAATGTCGTTGCTGACGCTTTATCGCGTTATTCCTTGGGTCGTTTGCCGACTCCTAAGGATAAATGTTTTAGGGTGTTAACAAGCTTAAATTTTCCTTCAGTTCTAATAAATAAATTAAAGAACATAAAGCAGTTCCAATTGGAGGATTGTAAGTTGAACAATATAATACAGAACTTAGAAACAAATGAAAAACTCAAATTACGATTCGTATTGCACAATGATGTATTATATTATAGACAGGAACTTGATCAACCATTATTATTATGTGTCCCTCAGTCGTTGGTTGATGAATTTTGTCAGGCTTATCACGAAACGATTGGGCACTACGGAGTTTATAAAACCTGGGTTTCCTTAAAACATGAAGTTTGGTGGACTAATATGTATGCTAGCCTTAAGCGGAATATTCGCTCCTGTGACATCTGTCAACGAGCGAAGCATTCAATTCTGCCTAAACCTTCCCTACGGCCGATCGTTCCTAGGAAGAAGGGTGAGCTTGTGGCTGTGGATTTCTATGGCCCATTACCAAGAAGCAGGGGCGGGGTGAATTATATTTTTGTAGTATTGGACGTTTTCACTAAATATGTGGTATTATATGCGTTAAAAAAGGCCACTACTCGAGCATCGCTGAATCGATTGCTTTTGGATTATTTCCCTAAATTCGGTAGGCCTGAAATCATACTAGCCGATCATGGTACCCAATTTACCTCGAAATCCTGGAAGAATACGCTGACGTCATTAGACATTCAGGTAAGTCACAACTCGGTTCGTCATCCCCAATCTAACAGTTCAGAACGTGTTATGCGCGAAATAGGGCGTTTATGCCGCACCTATTGCAATTCTCAGCATTCCAAATGGGCTTTTGAGATAAACAAATTTACTCAGTTTCTAAATAATGTGGTTCACGAATCTACAGGGTTTAGTCCTGAAGAACTTCAATTTAACCGAGAGCGACCTCGCCTGTTACCTACCTTACTGCAACCTCCACCTTCATCTCATACCTTACCCGAACGTCGGTTAATTTTAGCTAAAGAAACTTTAGAAGGGCGAGCTGCTAGGCGTGCTGTAGCTTATCCGAGCCGTCCTTACCCAGCGTTCCAACCCCAGGAATTAGTGTTACTAAGGGCTAACCCCACTTCTTCCAAATTAACTTCAGAAACAAAAAAATTTGTTTTGTTGTTTGAAGGACCATATGAGATTAAGAAAAATATTACGTATGATACTTATCTTCTTGTTGATCCTGTAGATCGCTCTGAGCGGGGTATGTTTCATGCTTCTCATCTAAAACGGTACTATTGCAATGCAATAACTTGATTTTTTGCCTCATCAAAAAGTTTTTTTTTGGAGTCGGCAAATGTTTGGGGGCGAGTTGTAACAAAATATACATTTCTATTTATAATAACTCAGTTTTGCAGTTTCTAATTTCCTCGTATACTAATAATAAATTATATTGTATCTGCTCGCTAGGTCGCACCACCTATATTAAGTGTGTTTAAAATATTAAATATCTGAATTTGGTATAAAACGTTTTTTGTTAGGTTCGCGATAGCAAATATGAATTGTTTGTTTCTCATTTCTGTTTGCACACGAATACTGGCAGCTCTTGGCTTTGTAAACTGAATTTACAATAATATATTGTCAAAGTTGTTACGGCTTAGTGTCAGGTAATTAACTAAGATAATTATCAAATAATATGAAATGTTAATTAGAACTTTTATTTTCAGTATTTGTAAAAACGTAACTAGAATAAAACCCCCCAACATATTGTCGAAAATTACGTTTCATTTGCGTACGAACAACCCCTAATAAAAACAAAATAGTCTTATTGTTTCACAATTTATACAAATTTTTTTCTATAATATTTAAAAACGTTCTACCAAAAAAATCAACAAATTCGCTTGACCAATTAAACTAAACATAATTAACCTCAACATATTCAAAGAAAAGCTGGTGAATTCTGTTCATAAATATGTATACGCGGAATGATTTTTGTTTATTTAAATTTGTTTGCTCACTCTGTATACCCAGCCAGCAAGGTAAAAATCCCAAGAAAAAAAAAACACATTTTTTTTGACGATTTGACGTATGCGTGAATATTTTTAGCTTGTCAATGTGGCGATAGAAAAAAAAAACATTCACAGATTGTTAGGTAAGTTGTTCGAAAATATTTGCGTAGGCCGCCATACCAAAATTAATAATTACATTATCAATATAATAAAAATAACAAATTAGACAGCAATGACGTGCTCATAAGCCTCATAAGAATTACTTATAATACGAGGGTGTTTCTAATTTTGTTATTCTCTCTGAACAGCAGAGTCGGAGGGGGCTAAATCAGGAGAATATGGGGGATGAGGTAGCAGTTCGTAGCCCAATTGATAAATGAATTTTTGCTGACTACACACGTAAGCATTGTCATGATGAAACAACAAGCTCTTGCCGAAATGTGGTCGTTTCTGCTTCAACACAGTGTCAAATCTGTCCCAACAGCCGTGAATAATATTATCCGGTGATAGTTTTACCATTTTCAAGGTAATCGCGCGAATCCCAGAAAACTGTGGCTATGGCTTCTTCCGTGCAGGCTCGCTACTGATGATATTTTATCAGTTCTTGTCCCTAATTATAATAATATTGTAGTTTTAGGTGACGTGAATGTCAACTGTTTCAACGTGGATAATATGATAAATGAACGTTTGAGCTCATCTGGCTTCAACCAGGTTATAAATGAACCAACAAGAACAACAAGTCACACAAGGACCTTGCTTGATCCAATCTTCCTGACTAACATATTGCATTGTATTAATGGTGGTGCTCATCATCTCGTCTTTTGTGAACTAGATTTTTCGTTTAAAAACCCCAGGCCCGATTAGTTGCTTATCGCGATTTTGACGACTTCGTCATCGAAGATTTTGACAAGTAATTCCATGGGGTCATATAATTAGAATTCATGATATATATGAAAAGGTTGGATTGGTTCATGCACCAATGTGGTCGGCGCGTAGCACCAAATTTTGAATCTGAAAATTATTTTCAAAATGCGCGATGAGGTCTTGACAAGATACAAACAACTCCAAACAGTTGACAGTTGGGAAAGTTACAAAGCTCTCAGGAATTTTGCTAACGCGTCGGTAGAAAGGCAAAAAGCAGGTTATTTAAGGTTTGAAAGCGCTAGGAATTAAATCATCCAGGGGCGCTATTAGCCTCATCTGACACATCCTTCATTGATAGACTTTTATTTTATTTTAGTTTTTAAAAATAGTGACACTTGCTGCATGTGTAGATTATATTAATTATTCATATAATAATTATCAACCAGTTGATGGTTTGTCACAATTTGAACTTCATATCGTGGACACACACACAAGACATCGTAAATATTATTCGTGGTATCTGGTCGAATGCTTGTGGGATAGATGGAATTAAAAACATGATTAAGCTTTGTTTAGGCAAAATTGGATTTTCCGATATTTCACTTTCCATGGTGAGGACGCGTTGCCGATTGGATCGGGAGTTCCTCAAGGATCTGATCTGGGCCCGTTGCTATTTTTAGTATATAGGTATTTCAGATTTAATAAACGTTGTCACGCCTATCATTTGCAGTTTTTTGCTGATGACACTCAGGTCTCTTACTCCTTTAAATCCGAAAATCATGCATTAGCATGCACTTTTGTCAATCAGAAGCTACGGAAACTTTAAATTTAGGCTGAATCCTCCGAAATGAAAGACTATTCTGTTTTGTTCACGTCAAAAAGTAGTTAACTGTAATCTAAATATTAGTATAGAGATCGAATATTAACCATAGATAAGAAGGTTCAGTAGACGCTGAAAACGGCATCGACTCGTCGCATTCCCAGCCACATTTCTGGCCCGCTACTATATCTATATATACTATATCTATATATACTATAAGATAACTACTACTACTATAACTATAAGCGCCGGCGAATTGCTTTTTAGACATGAACATCAAACGTTCCGACACGAGGTGAAGTAACTATATATTATTTTAAACTGTGGTATAGATAATCAGACAATAGAGATTGTAGAATCTTCATAAAGTCTTGGTTTGATAATAGACAAAGACTTAAGATTTGTAAGTCATGTCAGGTATATCATTGGTCGATGCTACAGTAGTTTGAAGTTGCTGTATTCTAACGAAAATTTGTTAACTTTAAAAATGAAAAAGTTGTGAGAGTTTAGTATTGTCTAGATTGAGTTACTGCTACATAGTGTATTATCCTTGTCTGGACCGTGTTACCAGGTCACGTTTACAAAAAAATCAGAACACCTGCTGCCAACTGATTAATAATTTCCGCAAAAATAATACCACATATCGGAGGCGTTTTGCGGCGGGTTTTTAAGGGTAAAAAACGGTTAATCTCGATTTCCGGTAAAACTGCACGTCCTATGAAAAAAGTTAAATGGCAAAGTTGTAGGTAATAAAAAGATCTACAACTTTTGTATCGACACTTTTTTCACATAACCTCAAAATTTATGTGAAAAATTCGAATAACCGAGTTTTTGGTTTTTATCTTTTGCAAAAAAAAATATTTTTTCACGGAATTTGGTGAAAACTTACCTTTGTATGTCCCAAACATACAGTAATTTTTTTGATTTAAAATATTAATTTTTTCACCTTATTTGACTTAATATCGAAAAAGCCCCTAATTTTCAATCGAAAATTCTCATGTCAAAATATCTGCTTTTTTAAAAAAGATGGTGTGTTTTTTGTTCGTCGAAATCTCTACTTTCTGATGGTATAAAAATAAATATACACTACTATGGTAAATGTTCACAGAAAATGCAAATAATGAAAAAAACTCTAAAGAAAAAACCTACGAGGAAGTTGATGATTCAGATGAAATTGTGGATGAAGAACCAATGCAGACCGGAAATAATCTTGGAGACGAAGACGGTGATGGTCTTGAAGATTTCGAAGATCCACTAGAATCGGGAAGGTTTGTCGAATCTAACGATGAAGAAATGCCGTCAAAGAGACAAAAACTAATGGAGAAGTAATTAGAATGCAAGATAAGGTATTTATAAATAAGAAGATTAGTGTATTTGAAAATATTATAATAAATAACGTCATCAGTAAAAAGTATTTAAATTCAATGGTACGATTTACATGTATATTTATCTATTATGAGAATTTCTATGACATAAATGTAATGAGAATTTAATAAATCAACTTTATTACTGAAAAAAAATTGCAGCAGTCACATTTTTAGATGAAATCTTTTTTAAATCCTATTTTTAATATTTAAAACAACCATTTTTGCATGTCTTTTGCAATCTTGACATTTTATGGATTTGTAATTTTTTTGTTTATCCATATAACATGAAATCTTATGTTTTTCGAGTAATTAAAGTGTAAAATTTTCGGATTCGAGTTTTTTTCATTTCCTGAGAACATTTACCATAGAAGTGGACATTTTTTTTATACCATGAGAAAGTAGAGATTTCAGCGAACAAAAAACACACCAACTTTTTAAAAAAAGCATATATTTTGACGTGAGAATTTTCGATTGAAAATTAGGGTGCTTTTTCGATATTAAGTCAAAATAAGGTGAAAAAATGAATATTTTAAATAAAAAAAAATTACTGTATGTTTGGGACATACAAAGGTAAGTTTTCACCAAATTTTGTGAAAAAAGAAATTTTTTTGCAAAAGATAAAAATAAAAAACCAAAAACTCGGATATTCGAATTTTTGACATAAATTTTGAGGTTATGTGAGAAAAGTGTCGATACAAAAGTTGTAGATCTTTTTATTACCTACAAGTACTTTTTTTCATAGGACTTGTAGTTTTACCGGAAATCGAGATTAACCGTTTTTTACCCTTAAAAACTCACCCCCTCCCCCTTCCCGACCTCAGATCACCCGTAATTTATTTTCCCTTTCATTTTTGTTATATTCTCTACCTTTTCCAATGGGTTTCATCCTACTATAATTTTTTTTTGGAAAATTATCGATCCTGGTCTATACGGACTTATAGAATGACCTTATACAACACAGGTATCTTATATTGTTGATTATGCTTAAATGGTTAAGTTTGAGTGGCCATTTCACCAGACTTCGTCAATAAAGACTTTTTATTAATATTATTATTATTAGATTTCAGTCAGGCGCGGGAAATTCAAAAACTAACGTACTTATCAAACCACCCTCATAGTTTACGTGTATTTCTATAAATTACTTGACCACCCATCTTTGGAAAGCAACTTTTAAGCTTATTTTGACCTCCAATAAATTACTAGGTTTTCAAAACACCCAAACAATTAGTTACAAGACCAATTCAAGAAAAAAAATAAAAAATCCAAATAAATATTCACACCACATAATTCATGTCGGTGTACTCACAGTTTTATACCTATTATTGTAAGAAAAACAATAGAAATGTTGAGTAGATGATTCTTGCTGTACTTGAACTTAACCTTTATTCCTTGTATAGTTACAACAAAATCGAGAAATTATTCACATTGTTGTCTCTATAAATTTAGCTGGAGCAAATTCCAGGTATATCATGAAATATTATGCAAAACACATTCGATGCCTCATTTATTTCGGTTTTAAATATTTTAGGTATGTTGGGCATACATAATGTAGATATACCTACCGTTGGGATAGAACATCTGTTCTATATGTACAATTTTGTACGTGCCAAATTGTATGTATCAAGTATATTTCCATGATAAAAAATTTTAATAGCGGAAAATGCAACAAAATTACTTTTCCGAAAACTTCTCCAGAAAATTTATAAAACGCAGCATTTGACGTGGTATCACATAAACTACAATATACAGGATGTCCAAAAATGGGTCAATCCATTAACCACAGTTTCCTTGAGAAAAAAGAATTGCACTTTTCTTTTTACCGCTCCAGGTCCGATATACAGGGTGATTCATTATGGCTGCAACAAACGAAAACTAGAGATTCTTGAAAGTAATCTAAGCATTTTTTTGCCATTGAAATCATGTCCGCAAATGCTTCGTTATCGAGATACAGAATGTCCAAATTTAGTGGTCAAATTAGCTTTTTTGTTCATTTTTCAAAAACCGATTTTGACAAATTTTTACATGCATTTGGGGACCGATGACCTACAATAATCTGCACTATTTTGGCTTTCATTAACTATTCATTGACGTAGATATAGGGGGCATTTGGGTAAATTTTACACATAAATTAATTAGAGACAGCTTTGAAAAGCTTCATTATGTTTAAAATGTTTACTTTTTTAAAAAGAGCAACTTATAAGCTACAAAAAAGTTAATAACGTCGATTTTGTGATATCTACCATTTTTATGAAAACCCATAAATTGCAAGTTAATGGTAGATTTAAATCAAAATAACGTTTACCAGAAAACCAAATGAAAAATCAAAGTTGTCATTGAAAACGAATGTCGCAACAATAAAAAAAAACTTTAACAGCAACAAATATAAGCGAATCCTCTGCAGATTATCATGAAGATAAGAATGCTCAATTGATGGCTGAACACTGCTACCAAACATTCCGGGTAATTCTATTCTTATATGGACAACGCATCTTATTACTCCATTAAAATTCCTAATACCAATACCAAAAAAAAACGAGATATTAATTTTATGACAGAGAAACAATTAACTATTACTAAAACAAAGTCGACAAAGAAAGAATGACTTGATACAATAAAATCATTTAATTTCAAAAAAGAATATGCAATAGACCAAATTTGTCTAACTCAATGACATACTGCTCTCAGTTTGCCGCCTTACCACTGTATTTTCAATCCGATCGAGATGGTTTGGGGATCATAAAACCCGATTACACAAAAATTATTCAAACACCAAATAAATGTATACATAAATTTGCTTGTATTTTCGCTAAAATAATGGTACGCCAATGCCTCCAAACTGATAGATGCATGCCGTACGATTTCTATTGACAATATATCGAATATACCATAATTAAGCTGAATTGGTTGAAGCGTATAGGCGCTATCCTGGAAAAATACATACAGACTTCCATTTGGAAATGACCTTAATCGTCTCAGGGGACTTCAAAATGGTTATATGGTAGTCATCTTTGTCTTTATCTCGCGTTCACAATACTTTCTCTATGGTTCAGAAAAGTAAAAAAATCGGTTATGTCACCCCAAAGCTTTCCCGAAAGTTGAACTATCGATATCGTGGAGTTCATTGCGGATTGCTGTACCGGGTGTCCCAAACTCGGCGCCCCAGGCCTATTGTATGAAAACGATATTGGATATTAAAAATCTTTTGATGTGGTATAAATTGTGTTGCATTCAGGTATATTTTACGCCAAAAAAATATTTTTTTCCGATTTTGCAAAATAGAGAATGACGTCATCAGTATTATTTTCCCACGAACATACCTATATTTTGCCACATTCCGAAAGCCCTAATTTTCCTGAATACTTTTTCACTAATACATTTTTTTCTATCTTCATCCGCTAAAAAGCTGGAGTGCCAAAACTGACAAAAAAATAGTATTAAAATATAATTTAACATAGCCATGTCAAATCAAATGCTCCATCATCATCATTCTGTCACATTACTAGTGACAAAATAATAAAGAATTAATTGTCAAAACAATAAATACGATACAGAAAGTAATGACAGGTAAAAACAAAATTCTCTTACTATTACGACAATACCAATAATGGAAATAATAAAAAAAAAAGGAAAAGAGAGCATTAATGAGATGTTGGAAGACTGACAAAAAAAATCCTGAGAAGACAAACATTGTTTGTCGAAACGTCGTAAAAAAAAGGTTGACATGAAATAAAAGTATTTTTATCTCACTATTGTTTGTTAATACGAACCAAAAACCCCAAGAATGATATCCAAAAAATTATAAATACGTGGTTAACCCTTAACAGCCCAGTAGTGTCCCACGGACACATTTTCATTTTTACTTTAATACAAAATCTTAAGTTTTTGTTTTTGTGAAATATCCTCTTATCTAATCTATCTCCTGTATTTTATCTTTCAGTTTACCTTTTCAGAGTTGCATAAATTTAAATTGGGTTTTTTTTATTTGCTAATTTCCAAAACAGTAACATAACAACCCAGATGTGTCCACGAGACACCATGTTTATTATACCATTGCGCATGTCAAATCTTTGGTGGAGGGGGTATATACGCATAACCTGTTACTACTAGTGTATGTTGTCAGTATCTATTCTTATTTGCATATGTCCGTGTTGTGTACTTGGGATAAATTTACTAATTTTGGGATACATTTTGGTAACGATTTGCATATTCTCCATTATTGTAAACAAGTATAGAGAGAACCAACAGGTGGCCAATGGCATTTTTTCAAAATATTGTTGATGTTGTGGGGGTTGCATCACTAAATATTTGGCAAAATGTATATTCCAATTGGTATCAGAAGAAGAAATGCTCCCAAAGAAAAATTTACTTACGTGAAGTTGCAACCGAATTGGTAAAGCCGCATATTCAGAGACGTAACAAAAAAGGGTTGACTAAAAACCACAACGAAGCAATTGCAGATATCGTTGGTGCAAGCAGTCAACAAACAGCAGTTCTCTTCAGATGATCTGGCGGTTAAACGAAAAAAGCGATATCATATTTGCCCATCAAAGATATCCAGAAGTTCAAAACAAATGTATGTTCAGAACATTCAACAAAAAAATTATTTGTGTAAAATGGACGTCTACTTAAGTTCTAGTATTAATAAATCTGTGATATTTACATATAGGGGTAATTTATTAAAAAAAATCAAATATTTTTTTAGTGTGTCGGTCGGACACTACTGGTCAGATACGATACAAAACCTTTCTGGGTTGTTAAGGGGTAAAGAAAATTAAGGGAATAGTTATTTATTATACAAGGGAAAAAATTACTAATTTTAGCTCGAGCTAAAATCTAACTTTTTTCCCGTGTATGATACACTATTTTTTTCTGAGACGGGAAAAACATCGATTTAATGTTGAAAAAAGTCAGAAAATTATCCAAGTGAAATTTGAAGTTTTAAAAACCTTTCAGTAATCAAATATCTGTCAATTTCATTCTGTGATTTAATTTAAAAATTGCGAACACTCCACCGGAATCAGTAGAAGCAGCAAAAGTCACAAATTATTGCCAGTTTGATATATAAAGAAAATGTAACTTTTGTATAAGAAAATTTGCTAAAATTAAGTATCTACCGTTACTTATGTGTCCGGGAAAAAAGTACTCACTTTTTTCCCGGGGATAAAAAGTGATATTTTATTATCCGTCAAGAGAGTAAATATGTCAAACTTTTTTCCCGTCACAGAAAAAAAAAATAAAAGGTAGATAAGTACTTATTTACAACGTGTTTATAACATAGTTATTTATTATACAAGGGAAAAAAGTACTAGATTTTAGCTCTCGGTTTTTTGTCTCCCTCCGCTGCGCGTCGGGAGACAACACAACTTTTTTCCCGTGTATGATACACTATTTTTTTCTGAGACGGGAAAAACTTCGATTTAATATTGAAAAAAGTCAGAAAATTATCCAAGTGAAATTTGAAGTTTTAAAAATAAAATAATCAAATATCTGTCAATTTCAATCTGTGATTTAATTTAAAAATTGCAAACACTCCACCGGAGTCAGTAGAAGCAGCAAAAGTAGCGTCACAAATTATTGCCAGTTTTGATATATAAAGGAAATGTAACTTTTGTATAATAAAATTTCCTAAAATTAAATATCTACCGTTACTTATGTGTCCGGGAAAAAAGTACTCACTTTTTTCCCGGGGATAAAAAGTGACATTTTATTACCTGTCAAGAGAGTAAATATGTCAAACTTTTTTCCCGTCACAGAAAAAAAATTTTTTTTCACAAAATAATAAGTTTAAATTGCTTTCAGCATTTGATGATTTACATGGTTATGTCAAATATCTTGAAAAACATTTTTTTTGTTCATAAACTCATATATTTTCGTTTGTCGAGAATACTTTTTGGTATAGACTTTGTAAATAATTACCTTCCGTATTATTCATTATTTTGACAATTACATAATAATTATTTTGACAACAGTTGTCACTAATAATCAAACAAAATAATAATGGTAACATGGCTAAATTAAATAATATTTAAGTATTTTTTTTTGTGTGGGCGCGCTAAGTTTTTAACGAAAAGAGATCTTTCGGATTGCAGCAAAATACAGGTATGTTCGTGGAAAAATAACATTGATGACGTCATTTTCTCCATTTTGCGAAATTGGAAAAAAATATGTTGCTTTCCCAAAATGGACCTTAGCGCAACTCAATTAGCCCTTTAAAAAAGATTTTTATTATCTTATCTGGTTTTCATACAATAGGCCTGGGGCTCCGAGTTTGGGACACCCTGTACATTATAATTTAAAATATGACCTGGATAACGAAATGTTTTCATCAAAGATTTAAAACCTAATAAATACACTATTATTTATATTATAATTATTTTAAAAATAATAACATTCTAAGCCTAAACTAACCCAACTATACTTATCTACTTTATTCAAAAATAGGTATAGTTTTAAACAATTATACTAAAGCATTTAATTAAATTTCTCCTTAATTTCAATTACGTACGAATTTAGTAACTAAGCTTACTCGAACATTGAAAAAAAAAGTAAGAAACATACCACATCTTGCATCCAGCATTCCATATCACTCAAAAAATTTGTATAAAAAATCACAGCCGACGAATATTTAAAATAATATTACAATTATTACAATAATTATCAAATAAAATTTTAAATATTATTGCACATTTCTTCTTCAATCAAAATAAAATAAATTATTAATTATTTCACTAAATTAATATCACTTGTTAATTTGGTTAATTATCATAATTTAATTAAATGGACTTTAAGCTTTTCCAATAATAAAATTTTTCTCGTTAAATTAATTTTTTTTATTACGATTCCATTTTCAATAAAATTCAAAACGAATATAGCCTGTTGTTATGTGGTGCTATACGTACCGCCACCGAAAGTACACTGTGAGGATATGAACATAAACTATTGGGTAGGACGCGGCCAGCCGTTCTATCTCCGCATGTTGTGCTATTACTTGGCTCAATTTGTCCACGTGTTTTTTCATTTTAGTTAGTTTTTTATAGCGGCGATAAGGCCAGCTATAGGCTGGAAAAGTTATAGGCCTTCTAACATAGAATAATAACTATACATACGCTTCTAACTCCGAATATATTGGGGCAACATTTTGCGTGTCTATCTACTTGGCCAATTTATTGTTTGATACATTTGCAAGTGTATAGTCTTTCTAATCTTAATTTAAAATATATAAATTTAACGATTCTACCGGGGCTATTCGTTCCCATGCCTCTTTACATTAGAAATGGGCATCAAATGCAGCGTTTTGTGATACATTTCTCCCTCGTATATAAGACCTATAATAAATCATGCCTGCAGGATACCGACAGTAAAAAAAATAACTACAGTGACTGGAAAAAGTTGGGTTAATGATTAGAGTTTGCAAATAAATATAATATGAATGACACAAATAATTTTTGGCAACGTGTAATTTTCTCAGATTAATCTAAATATAATCGGATGGACAAGACCTATAATAAATCATGCCTGCAGGATACCGACAGTAAAAAAAATAACTACAGTGACTGGAAAAAGTTGGGTTAATGATTAGAGTTTGCAAATAAATATAATATGAATGACACAAATAATTTTTGGCAACGTGTAATTTTCTCAGATTAATCTAAATATAATCGGATGGACATCATATATGGTATGGTGAAGACTTAATGTGGAATTTAAACAAGAAAATTTGTGTCCTACATGAAAACACGGTGGCAGAATATTGTAACTATGATTTGTTCAATAATTTTTCTTAGATTAATAAAATGAAAGAAGATCTATCAAATTACATAATAATTTTAATAATACCTCAAGTGGTTGAAACTTTTTGCAGTCACTGTATCAGACACCATCGGTATTAGGTTGCAATGTAGTTATATATATACAGAAATTTTTTTTTATAAGGCAGTATACAAGTGACACGACCGGAACACGTTTGTTTTCGTTTTGAGGGGGATTATTTTGTGACAAGTGTAAGTATATAATATAATATTTGTTTTTAAAAATATTTTTAAAATGGCAAAATAGTTATACATTAACAACATTAATTGTTAATACATAAAGGATTTTTAAAATATTGTAGGGCATGTCTTGTTATGAAAAGATTATGGACGGTTGAGGTCGATATTGACATTACAAAGGGATATCGAGTTGTGGTTTTTTATATCATTTTAAATGAAGATTAGAAAGACTATACGAGGTCTGCTCCATAAATATTGGATATATTTTACAAATTTGCTCGTATCTGCAAATTTCCTGCTGTAAAAACCACGAAACGTCGTAATAAACATAATGTGTTATAGATCGCTGGATGTATGTGTAATAAAAAATGCTTATTCCAATATTTAAAAAAACCAAAGTTG